>OZ023273.1:76808951-77543798 GCA_964007475.1 Hybos culiciformis | reverse complement strand
AATGCAGTGTAAAAAAAAATGATTTCCGGAGCCGCATAAATTTATATTAAGAGCCGCATGCGGCTCAAGAGCCGCAGTTCAAAGTCTGAAGTAGACTATACTAAAGCTCTTTTCTTAACGAGGTATTCCCAGTAGTTCTAGTGCTAGTCCTCAAATAAATATACATACACTAGGTAGAAAAAGTCTGCGTAAGGGGCTCGTTTTCTTATTTTTTGTTCCACATGTTCCCAGTTTTTGATGTCATTTAAAAGGAATCTGTAAAAAAATTTTTTTTATCAAAATTTAAATTTTGAGAAATATCAATTTTTGGAAAAGTCTGCGTACAGCCGGTTTTAATGCCGCGTCTCAAAAATTAACTAATAATGCCATTTAAAAGGCAATTGAATGTAGATAATTTTGCGCCATATAATTTTATCTGTACGATAAGTGAAAGTGTCAAAAATCGCCTTTGAAAGTCATAAAAAGAAGCGGTTCTAACCTATTTTTCAGCAGTTCTAAGCTATTCCTATGACTTTCAAAGACAATTTTTGACACTTTCCCTTATCGTACAGATAAAATTATATGGCGCAAAATTATCTACATTCAATTGCCTTTCAAATGAGATTACTAGTTAATTTCTGAGACGCGGCATTGAAACAGGCTGTACTCAGACAGTTCAAAAAATTGATATTGTTTCTCAAAATTTAAATTTTGAAAAAAATAAAATTTTTCACAAAAAAACTTTTTTCATAGAGTACTTTTAAATGACATCATAAACTGGGAACATGTTGAACAAAAAATAAGAAACGATCCCGTACGCAGACTTTTTCTACCTAGTGTATACAAAAAAAAATATTTACATAAATACTATGTTGATTTTATTCTATGCTGAATTTTTATTTGCACATTATACAATGTGCAATTTGATCTCGGTATACAAAAAAAATTGTATACTGTGTTAATTTTTTTCTGGGTAGAGTTTTTTGTGAACAGTAGCACAATAGTCAATTTCGAATGGATTTGCATGTCCTTGACTACAAATCGCTTGGCGCCCTATTCGTTAGGCGCCCTGTGCAAGTGCACATCATGCACATATAGCAGGACCGGCCCTGCGTAAACTAAAACCAGAATCAGTTTCAACCACATTATTCCAGAAATTGTCTAAACGTTTTTGTGATGCTGGCGCCAGAATGTAATTGTTTTCAAAGTTATTTAATTGTTTCTGTTGAAAATTCTGATTTCGGTTAAAAAAAAATACTTAAAAAATTATCTTCGTCACAAACTCGATTTTATTTCTTTTGAATAAAGAAAAAATATATTTTTTATTTATTTTCAATTCGGTGTGGTTTCAATTAAGATTCCAAAGCTGTCATTTATGTAATTCATCCATCACTCACAAGTAATTTTTATAATTTTCGCTCAATCTAAATTATTCCAATCAATAATATATAATAAAAAAAAAAAAATTACTGAGTTTCAAAAAATGAATTTATTTTTTCCTAAAATTGTAATATATGTACATACCTATATATAAAATTAAGACACATATTTAATTTTGGTAGAATTATATAATTATTTTAATGAAATAATTTTATGTGTATCACGTACAAATGAAATATATATTACCAATTTATGTATATCATTGTTATTATAATTAATGCTACGTGTATTATTATTGTTCCAATTTAATCGTTAAATGAAAAAATAAATAACAAACTATGTGAGAAACTTAAATTGGTAAGCTATTAAGTTGAAATTTACCTAAGTTTATCCAAACTATAGATATTATTATATATTATGATCATGTGAAAAGTGAAAAAATTAGGTTAAAAATTGCTACATTACTTCCTACATTCCTATATGAAACTCGCGAAAGCTTAATTTTATATTAATAGGTTTTTCTGACCGTTGAATATTTTAAATTCCTGGATTCTGTGTCGGTCGTAAAGTTCAATATTTACCACGATTATGAAAAATTAAATTCATTCAGCTATAAAAGTATAGCATTCGAACAATTGTAATTTATTAGAATGATTTGATGTTTTTATATGAATTTTTTTGTTATTAAACATTTTTAATGCGTTGGGGATCGTTATGTTGTATTTAGTGCTATAGAATTTAGATCACTAAATGGAGTATTATATGCGTCAATACACATGCAATCATTTAGATGCATCTGCGTAAATAATGAAAAAATTTAGATGCATCAGCGTATATAATGAAAAAATTTAGATGCATCAGCGTAAATAATGAAATCATTTAGATGTTTCGTATTGAATATTACGTAATACCTAAACAAACATAATATCTCTCACAATATTTCAATACAGCCAAATACAAAAAAAAAAAAATGAGAAAAAATGAGAAGAAAAAATATTCTCTCTTTGCAACTACCTCTCCCCTACGCATTAAAACAGTATATTGGATATGTAAACAAAATTTGTTATACAACTCGTTCTGTATTTACACAAAAATACATTGACACTTGTCAATTTATATCACTCGACCTTCGGTCTCGTGATATAAGTATTGGCTCGTGTCAATGTATTTTTGTGTATACAGAACTCTTAATTAATAACAAATTTAGTTTACATATACAATAATCTACTATTAAGTTATTTTTTAATTCAAAAAGGAAAAAATATAAGTTAGATAACTTTATTCTTTAACGATCACTAATACGTTAATAGAAATTTATCCAGGAGATTTTTAGAACAATATTTCCTGGTATTATGTTTCGAAATTTATTGTCATATCTAAATTTATCATTTGTCATAATATTGTTCTGGTTAAATAATCAAGAATGTTATCATTGGAGTTTTTCTCTTTTTAGTGTTCTTCCATTATAATTACAAAAAAAAAAAACAAAGTTGCAAATTGGGAATTTTTTCCAAACATCAACTGAACATTTATTCGAAAATTTTCAGATCACTGACAGTCATTCTATAATAATCACGATAGTGTCCTAATATTAATTTATGTAGGTATACTAAAGAAAAAGAAAAATGTAAATCGGTAAATTGGTAATATATATTAGTAATGTAAATCGGTAATATATTACTAATGTCTAGAATCACCACCAGTTCAAAAAACTAACATTAACACATTCCCTTCCCTCATTTTGAATAGAAAATTATATTTTGTTTTAATGTCTGATTAAATTATTATCAAATTTTTTACTGTTTTGACTGCTTCTTGATGATGATTGAAATTTTTTTTCAACATTTTTTTATGTATATTTTTAACGTTCCATTTATATTCTTGTGCGACAATCAATTTATAAATATTTTTGTGACGATCTCTATATTGAATCTATTCCAATAATTCTGAAGAGTACCTGATACGGTAGTTCTAGTTTTATGCATGTTTGTGTATTCGTTTCCAGGAGTGCATATATAGGATAAATAAAGCGCAAAAATTTAATTATTTTTTAATCGAGTATCAATTTCTGATTTAAATTTTATTAAGGATTTGATTATGAAATTTAATATAAACACAGTGCTCGAAGATGGAATTTACAAGATAGACAGTATACATATTTGTATGAAAAGGCTTTTTAATTCTTTTTACAATTTATTCGTATTTAGCAGGGATTTTTAAAAATATTAATTTTTTGTGTGGTAGGATAACTCTCTTGCTTGAAATTAAATTGTTCATTTCAATAAATATATAGGTAGATATCGATAAGTTGTACCTGAAAAAAAGAATAAAAAATTGAAATTTTTGTTAAATATTTTTTTATTGAAATATTTTTTCAAACATTTTTTTTTTTATTTTTTTTTACAATATATTTTTTTTTTTATATATTCAACAGTATACACTTTTAAAATGTACAATTTATAGCGAATAAATATAACATGCTTCTCATTTTTTTATTTTTTTTTTATATTCCAAATTAATAAAATTTAATTTTATATATATTTTTTTCTCAATTGTATTTTATTTTTTTTAAATTTTTTTTTATATATATTTATGTATATATTTGTTTAGTTAAATATATATATAATGTATAATATATTATATGTATAGGTGTATAAATATATGTTTTTACTAATTAATAATCAACTCAGCATTTTATGAATTTTATTTTTTTTTATTTTAAATGTTTTTATTTTTTTTATGGAATTTATTTTTATTTATTTTTTTATCAATTTATAAGTATGTATAATATATAGTTTTTATTTTAATACATTATGTACGTATGAAGTACTTACTTACGTCCAATAAAAATAACAACAATAAATTTTGTCTTTTTTTTTTCTAAACTTAATTACTTTTTATTAATCTGTTTAATGTAGTTTATGCTCAAGCACACCCAGAACAATTTCGAATATGTATTGAGATTTTTTATTAATTAAAGTTAAATTCAAATTAGGAATATTTTGAAGTATGATTTATTTCGTAGCTAAAATTCGTAATATCTTCATTCATTCGACTGCAGAGACTATCATGAAATGGCATCAAAACTCTATTTTTCCCTTGACTTCGCTTAATCGGATTTTCAATATATATTTTAAAATACAAAAAAAAAAAAATTTAAAATTAATTATTAAATATTGTCCTTGTATCTTTTTTTTCCTGTAAATAATGTATGTGTGTAAAATATCTTGTACCAAAATATTATTAAAAATTGTATGGTGTGATCCATCAATAAATTATAAATTAAAACGAGATTAATAATTTAAAGTAAAAATTAGGAATTGAAAATAAAAAAATTAATTAAACTATTACGATTAATATTTTTAAATTTTTTTTATATATTTTTTTTTTTGAAGTTGTATTAAAGTTTTTCATATATAAAAAAGAAAGAATTTAATGAGTAATAATAATAATTTTTTAAAGTTCTACGTTCGTTGGCTCTTAGAAACATAAATAACATAAATACTATGTAAAATTGTACAATTGTTCCAATTGTTCGTATTTTATAACAACAATAATTTACACATAAAAGCTAAAGGTTTGGGTGTGACGAAGCAAAATAAACTTTTAAATTCTCTAAAGTTAATTATCATTATATAGCGTGCCAATATTGATACGATATATTTAACTACTTATTATTTTTTATATTTAATTTATTTTTTATTAAATTTATGAATAACTATTTTATGTTTTTATTACTTTCTACACTATTAAATTATTAATAATTTTTTTTTTTTATAATTTTGGGATAATAATATATTAATGAATTAATTATTATTAAAATAAATAACATTTCCATTAAAAAAAAAAAAATATTTTAATTAAAATTTTATAAAAATAATTTTTATTTTCCAATTTCTGATTTTTTATATAATTAATATGATTAAAATTTAAATTTTTTTTTTTTTTTGTTTATTAAATAGGAAATTTTTTTTTTCTTTTAAATCAATGACTTTAAATCAGAAAAAAAACCTTGTCTTTTTTTTTATATAATTTATGTAATTGAGAATTTTGGAATAATATGTTTTAATTATATAAAATTTTCAGTCAGAATTTAAAATAATTTTAAATTACATATACAAATTATATTTCACACACAATTAAATTGATAAAATATAATTTTTTTTTTTTTATTTATTTCGTGTATATGGCGTATAATAAACTTTAATTTCTGGGATATAAGAGCATAATGAAATAATATTTTTATTATTTTAGATTTAATTATTTAATTAGCATGCCGTGGTGAAGAGCTCAAAATGTTTTAAAAAAATTTTAATTAGTTATTAAAAAAAATTCAGCTTAAAGCATTTTAAACTCATTATTAAATTATTATTATACTGTTTGCAGTTTGTATAGGTAGGTACTAATTTTACGAACACTAATTTGAAAATAGTTTGCAAAAATTTCTTCTTCATTGTATGTAGCACAATACAGTAAATATAAAATTTTGCTCTTAAAATTTTATTTTTAGAAAATTTATAATTACCTAATTGTTAATAACAAAACAGTTTCAATGAAATAATTTTTATGGTTTCGGCAACAATTTAAAATTTCTAAAATTACATAATTAATTAAGCTCTCAGTATAATTAATACGACATGTGTGGATTTACTTGTTTTTTTTGTGTTTCTTTTGAAAGATTTCAAAGCTGATATATTTATGTATGAATACTTTAACAGCGCCGAAGCTTTTGTTAAGCCTGATTTAAATGATGAGAATCCAAGTTGTGTGCTACATAAAGGTCACTTTGCTTTGAAATTTATTTTTTTACTATAGTTAAGAAGTTGAGAGAAAATATATTTAATTTGTGTTGTGTACTTTTGTATCAATAATGATAATATAACAATTTTTTTTTTTTTGTATAATATTTTTTTAACTAATTAAAATACACAAATTAATAATTAAAATTAATTGATATCTGCCGTCGGGAAAATCTATAAATCTTTGCCAAAATATATTATATTCACTCAATGTAAATGAAATTTGTAGTTTAAGTATTTAAAAATTTAATAATAACATTTATTTGTATGCTTATGTATTATTATTTTATGAATAATAAATAATATAAACGCATTTCACCAAATATAGAACTGAGAGCTTATTTTTTTTTAGAAACAAACTAAAATTATTATACTCCAAAAAATTAACAGATTATGAAGTTTGTTAGTAAAGGAAATTTTTAATTAATTTTTTTTTTTTGCAAACCTTAATTTACATTTTGTACTGAGCAGCCCATGATTTGTAGCCACTGTTATTCATAGTTTTTAAATCTTTTTTCATAATAATTAGTTTTTTTGAGATATTTAAACAAACCAAAATGTTTTTATCAGCCACTAATTTATAATTTTTTATACATATTCTATTTTTGAAGCAAAACACAGAGCTAAGTAAAATTGTAGCAAATTTGGTTCAAAAAAATTTGCAAATTAGGCGCTCTTTGATTTTTTATTTTAATTTATATAAATGGAAAAAACTTTTAATTATTAAATAGTGTTTTATAATTTTATAATACATATTATAAAATTAAAATGTAGCTAAAAACTTATTTGAGAACTTAGTTGAAAACTGTATAATTTCATATATGAATTAATGCAATTGAATATTGCTATAAAATGGATGTAAAAAATATTGGAAACGTTGACAGATGCATAAATTTAAGTATCGAGATGCTATTTCTTTTTAAAAATTTAATTGTGAAAAAAAAACTATCCTATTCAGAAATCAGTTTTTTAATAGCGAGTTGAATGAACTATTTTTCAATATTGTGGGCAGCGTTCTGCAATATTCACAGCTTTTTCGTGCAATCTTATTTTCACAATAGAATTAACATAATCTTGTGATCATTCATAAAAAATTTAGACACCGGATAATAGGAATATCACTAACGTCCCAACTAATTTTCAAACATGTTTTACCACTTACTATGACAAGACAGTTATATGTATATATGTATTTAAACAAGCATTTGTTAATCCTGTTGTAGTTAATAAGATAATAAACGCTAAAAAAAATACGAATTTCCCGGGAGAAAAATAAGTAAGAAAAGTGATCACATTTCATTTCATGTTTCATGTTTTGTTTTATTTTTTTTACAGAGATCATGTAACCACTAAAGTTATAAACATTATATCCTATAAAACAAATTTATAATATTGGACGCACTAAACTCGTTACAAATAATTTTATTAAATCCTTGAGAAACAACATAGGTATATTTTGGCATTGATAGTATAGATATCGATCAAGTAATTTATCATTATAGGTTTTCACGGCTCAAAATATTCAAAAAAAAAATTTTTCAAAATAGGTAGCTCTGGTGAAATAAAGATTACCAGACCAAAAATTTTGGGTAGGAATTCATAATTATCGTACACTTTTTTAATTTCAAATATATGTATATATAGGGCCCAATATTACAAGCAAAAAAATTACATATTCTACCAATAAAAAAATTATGTTCAAAAAAATTAAAAATTATTATGTTCAAAAAAATTAAAAAAAAAATGTATTCATTGGGGGGAATCGAACCTGACACCTTCACTCTTATAGTCCGATGTTCTAGGGTTCGAACCTGGCACCTTCAGACTTATTAGTCTGGTGTTCTATCCACTAAGCCATATAATTTTTGCTTTCTAAAATCATATAAAGAGTTTATTCTTCTAAATAATATAAAAATTCAAGTTCTTTAAGGTTCATGAATACGGTTAGTTCTTTAAGGTTCATGAATACGGTTAGTGGAATGAAATAAACGGGTTCATGAATACGATTAGTGGAAGGAAATAAGAGAGAAATTTTTAAAATAAATTCCGGGGATTTTAATTATTAAAGAAGACAAGTGCTCTTTTATGTTATTTTTGAAAGCTGTAATCATAAGGGCGATATGGCTAAGTGGATAGAATATCGGATTACAATTCTGAAGGTGTCAAGTTCGATTCCCCGATACTGAGAATTTTATGAATTTTTTTTTTTTTTTAATTTTTTTAACATAATAATGTAGTTACGCCAAATACAAAATACCAAAGAGGGAGAGATAATAAATTGGTCAATTAATTTTTGCAGATTGATCTAATTAATTTCCGTAAAGCGTCATAATTTTTAAAGTTAAAATTTTTCTCTTAATTTAAGTATCTGTACTTCGTTTTGGTAAAAAAAAAAAAACACACGAAGCAGTCATAGAACTGCCTACAGAAGTTTATACTTAAAGATTTAAAAACTATGAAAAAAACTATGAATAACAGTGGCTACAAATGATGGGCTGCTCAGTACAAAATGTAAATTAAAATAAAAATCAGTCCATCAGTCCATTATTTGTAGCCACTGTTATTTCATAGTTTCAATCTTAAGTATAAACTTCTGTAGGCAGTTCTATGACTGCTTCGTGTTTTTTTTAAATAAACTAATAGCGTTTCTGCACTGGCAGTCTTTATATCGGCTCTAGCGAATGACGTCTTCCTTTCACCTCTTTTTCGTATATTGCCTTATATAAAAAAAATCGCAAGAACCGAAAGAAAGACTGAAAACTGCATCCTTTGTCGTTTTGCAGCTTGTATGTTATTATTTTTTGTTGTTTTCTACATTAAATTAATTATTTCAAGGTGGTTACACTTATTACTGTCAAAAAAACAATAACAAACAAAACATCAAATTCATAAACAATGTAAATTTGTTTTTTCTGTCAAAATTTAGTACAAAAGACGTGCTTTTGACAGAGTGTACAACTTTTTCAAAGACTGATTAGAGACGTCTTTGTATTGCCAGTGCAGAAAGGGTATAATAAAAAAACGATTTTTTATTAATTTATCTTTACGATTGTTTTAAATTTAATTTTGAAATATTCATAAAAATTAGAAAATAAAAGTCAACAAAAATTACTCACATCCAATCCAATGTCGCGAACAAAAATTTTAAAACTACTGCGAATTTTTTATTTGCTATCCCTACGAAAAGTTTTGCCCAATTTGCGCTAAAATTAAAAATAACGGACTGTACGGTGCGCTTCCAATAGAATCACTTTGTTTTCACTTTTTCGTTAAACATTATCCGTTCTTTTCGGCAAAAATCAAGGAAAAATTTAATAAAAAGAATTATCTTGAACTGATTTTTGGACTTTCAAAGACTTGCCTTCATCGCACAGCAGAACAGTGACACAATTGCAAATAGCATAACTAGTAAATTTCTCCAACATGTGTTAAAAAAAAAAGTTCAAACTGTAAACTTTCG
Source organism: Hybos culiciformis (assembly GCA_964007475.1). Classification (NCBI taxonomy): domain Eukaryota; kingdom Metazoa; phylum Arthropoda; class Insecta; order Diptera; family Hybotidae; genus Hybos; species Hybos culiciformis. Next base: position 77,534,180 of record OZ023273.1, on the reverse strand, counting down.
GAAAATAAAATACTTAATATTTTTTTAAGGAATTTTTTTTTTATTATACAAAAAGTTGTATCAAGGGTTTCTCTAAGTCTTCTAAAGTATATAAATGTGAAAAATATAAAAATAAAGAAAATTAAAAATATTTTTATATGCAAAACAAAGTGATTCCTTTTTTTGTGTATAATGCACTTTAAATTTTTTACTTTTTATTCGACTGTTCGTATTTCTGTCTGTGCATCCCAGCATACCACTTTGAAATTCCTAAAACTATCAATACACTAGGCTGATTTTGACCGCTTAAGCTTTAAATGCTAGAATATACCAATTGGTTGGTGAAAATGATTATAAAGCTATTATTTAATTTTGAGTAAATTAGTATGTGAATAGATAGACAAAGGTTGTAGAAATATAAATAGGTTGAAATTGAAAGTGTATCTCGATTGAAAACTGCATCATGTACATTGAACATGTACCTATGTACCAGGCACGAAGCGTGAGTTTTTCAATATCGGAAGCACACTAATAGAATTTAATGCTTTTTAGGCTTACAGTATTAAATAAAGCAAGATATTGAAATGCTCTGAAATACATAGGTTTATTTTAATTATTTTGAAGTTAACATAGGTACATACATATAATCAGTGGTGATATTCGAAATATTTAACAACCGGTACGCCTAAAAAAAATATTATTCAATACATATAAAAAATATTTATTTACGTAACAAAAAAAAAAAAATTTAATTAAAGAATGTCCAAATTAAATTTTGGTTTTGGCACGGCACAAGCACAATTGGAACAGAATCTTTAACCCGTTTGTCACTTGCCAGATGATGCCCTTAATTTAACATGTATTCGATTGATTTGCCCATTGAATTTATTGTCATTAAAGTGTGGCAGTTTCAATTAATAAATAATTTCTCTTATCATAAATTATATCATTCATTGTGCTATAATCCTCTTTCAGCTTCGGCGGAATTTACAGCAATTACATTTAAAATTCTTTTAGCTCTCATAGTTTTATAATAAGTTAATTTTTTTATATCTCACATATCAACAAATCTCGAAATTCGATCCTCACGAAATACACAATAAATCAATCATTTGATTACTTTAAAACACCGTTAAAGCAAAAACATAATATACAACAACCGGTACGGAAAATTTTGAAAATTTTAACAAGCGGGACGAGCGTACCGCCCCGTACCGGCTGAATATCCCACTGCATATAATGTTTATTACAAAATTGATCCGAATATTTTTTACTTTAGAAAAAAATTTTTAATTTGAATTACCTATTTGAATATCTAAAAATTATATCGTTTTATTGTATAATCACAAAAAAAATAAAATTAGTATATGTACTTACTTTTTAGCGCAAATAATGAATTTCTTTTACTCATTATTCTTATTCTGATACATAATTCCCTTTGCTACATTCTAATGTTTTTTAGACGGTAAATTTAGAGTCTCTGCTATTTAGCAAATTTAATTCCTATCCCTTTCATATTATTAAGAATGCATAATTTAAAATCATTATTCGCTACATTGAAATTTAGTTTAACGCCTCCTATGAAATTTAGCCGTTAATAAAAATTCCATACTAAAAATAATTTCAAAAATTTTTCCATTAGTACAGAATTTCAGTATTGAAAAGCGACATCTGATCAATAAAATCAATACTGAAATTCTCTTTGAATGGGAAATTTTTTTGATCATAATAATGAATTAAATTTTTTTATTCTTAATATTAGAAAGCGTATAGAAAGATGTATTGTAAATAAAACGTAATAGAGGTAATTCCTATTGAATACTCATTCTGAACGCATTATTTAAATTTTAACCTATCCCAGTAAAAAAATACCCAGTCAAAAACTTGTTAATAACAGGAAACAATTACCTGATACGGACTTGCAATTTATACCTGTTACACTATGAAAAATTTTCATACATGCGTTCGCTAGTTGCAGGTATCATGAAGGTAGCAATAGTAAGTCACAGAATGAGAATGAAACGAAAAAGAATATGGGTTTGCGCCAACTAGTTTCATTAAAAATAATATTGGTATTAAATTAAGCATTGATAAATTTGTGCAACGTTTAATATAAGATAAATTGACTAGACTTCAATCTGATTCAATAGCCCAATTTATCTTATATTAAAATTGCACATATTTATCAATCAATAATGGTCCAATGTTCTAAATCTAAAAGAAAATTTTCATTTAAAAATTAAAACAAATAATGTTTATTCATTATAATTTTTTTAATTCATAATAATAAAATAAAATAAAGGTGATGAAAATAAAAATAATTCAAAATAATAAAAGTATCACCAAAGCTATAATTTTATGAAATAATATTGCAACTTGCAATTACATCGAAGCAAAACTTATTAAAATTTGTGAAATTACTTATAATTTTAATATAATTAAATCTTAAATTACATCAATTTTTAAATATTAAATCACAATAATTTTTTTTTTATTAAATATAAATATTTTTGGCCTGAGCTATTTCATACTTCATACGACGTTTTTGTCTATTATGTGCATCTAATATTTGTTTGCGAATTGATGAGGCATATTGGTCGTAAGTCTTGAATTTAAAACTCCAAGAATCTAAAAAATATAAAATAAGAAAATGAGAAATACAATATAGAATTACAATATAGAAATCTTACCATAAAGAGTTTCTCTGAACAAAACGGATTTTTTCAATGCAAGCTTTGACGCTTGCTTGGTATCCATACCAATCCAATTATAATCAAATAATAACTTATCACTAATGATTTGTGATAATCCTGTGTTGCCATGACGACCTACAACGGGCTCAAATTGTTTTAGGAATTTTGTCTGCAAATAAACAAAAAATATGTGTTGAACAAAAATATTTCGGATTTAAATAAATAAATGAATTTTATTTAAATCTGATGATAAACAAAAATTAACAAACCAGATTATGACGAAATTGCAAATCATTGTTAATTTTTTCGTTTAAATTTTCGAGCTCTTCCGTTGTTTGTATTGGTAGGTCAATTTGGAGCTTCTCGTACGGAATTATATATTTTTCCATGTTAATCAGTCTCTGTTCTAATAATTGGATTTTTTTCGCCACATACAACAATTCCGGATTTTTAACTAAAATTATATAAAAAATTAAGTTAAACACAGATAAGATTCGATTGAATTCGTCTAATTTGTAGATCCGAAGTAAAATATTTTCTACAATCATTTTGAGTAAAATCTATACTGCAGTTTACCAAGTAACTACAGAAAACTTTACACAATAGAAAGACATTCATTTGTAAGAATGTTAAAATAAATAGAAAATTTATATGTTTTTTTTATTTGACAAAGGGTAGACATTATTATTACAAAAAGTCATAGAATTAACATCTTTCTATTGTGTAATTTTTTTATTCAAATTAATTATATTTTTACAGGTACAAGCAAAGAAAATTGGTTTTCGTGATTTGTCTGTAAAACAGCGACAAATTAACTTCAGTTTATTTGAAATAGAATTTAATAAAATAAAAACATACTCTGCTCGGCTGTAGTTATATGACAAAATTGGCATTTGATTCTAGTATTTTCATTGTTATTTTCTAGTATTTTCATTGTTATTTCGTTGCTTGATATTGTTGATGTTAATTTATTTTCATTGTTATATTCCTTATTTTGGATAATTTTATTTTCAATACGCTGTGTATTATGATTGTGATTTTTTACGACTTTTTGATTGTATTGTTGATTTTGGCGTTTCAGTGGGAACACCTTTCCATTGCTCGATATTGTTGATGTTAATTCAGATTTGTGAACTTGATTCTGCTGATGTGGAGACACTAACTGTTCTTGATGTTCTAAAATTAAGAAATAGTTATTACTGGTTTGTAGAAATTAATTAAAATTAATTTAGATTCCTAAAAAAATAAAAAAATAAAATTTTAAATTTTTTTTACTTAACAACATATTAACATAAGAAGATAATTTTCAAAATTGTTTTGTACTTTATAATAATTTATAGGCTCAAATGTACTGAATTTCACAAATTCTAATGCAGATTACCTTCCACAAAGCTTCCCATTTCATCAAACAATTCATCAATAGTTTGGCTCTCCTCTAATAACTCAATTGGTTTAACTTTTGAGTTGGGAATAAATTGAACTTCTGAATCTAAAATTAGAACAATTAATAATATTTTACTAATTTCCCAATAGGAAAGTAATAACCTTCGAAAATATATGAATCACAAACACTCAAGGGATCTTTTTTTATTATGGCTTCAGCTGAAAACAAAATAGAATTAAAACAATCATTTTTAGTTTCTTTAAGAAAATAATATAAAGATATACTACTACATATACAATATAAGTATTTTATGTTCAATTATATATTATATATTATTATATACCATAGTATTATAAAATACAATATTCTTACGGTTAATGAAGCTTGTAAGTCTGGGAGTTGCGTTAAGTTTTATTTGCTTAATTTGTTGCGTTACAAATTTAGGGGCTTTTCTTTTCAAATCGAAACAATTAATATATATTTCTGAAATTACAATAAAAAAATTTATTATTAAAATTAAAATGAAAAGTGGCTAAAAAATTAATATAATTGCTTTCAAGTTAATATCATGTCACACAATATTGATTTTGAAAACAACACAAGTGTTATATTATATTACCTTCTTCAACCATGATGAGCAAGGCAATCACAACTAAAAAAAAATAATAATGTTATTAACTGAAAATATTTAAATTTAAAATTTTTAAAAAATAATAGGTAACATCCCGAATTCTATTTGAGTAATATGCAGTGGATTCGGTACTATTTTCACTTCAATAAAGTGGAGAATAGTATTTCCGGAAAATTTTCGCTTAACAACGAATTTGATAATACTTCTTTAAAACTGAAGAACATTTTTGAATTATTATAGAGTTTAGGTATAATAGATATTTAGACATTAGATTTACCCCCCTTTAGACTGGATGTTTTCAAAGATTAAAATCAATCGGAATTAAAATTGTGTAAAAAAAACTGATTTTAGTCTGAACTAAACATCTTGATTAAAATAAGTATTATTTTCTGCCAAAAAAAAAAAAAAAATTGAGAAAAAAAATTTAAGGCATAAAAATAATAAAAACTTTTTTAAGTCAGACTGAAATCTGAATTTTAATTTGGACAACAAAAATTATTTCGTAAATTTATACGAAAATACATACAAAAAAGAATATTGATTTTAGTCTTTGAAAACATCCAGTACCTATAATTAGGGGGTTAGGTACAATTTGAAACATGACTAATGGGGAAGAAGCAATTTACGAAAATATTACTCTATAATTGAAATATTTTTAGGTTCATGTAACATCGGAATTAGAATGTACACATTTTTGGGCACATCTAAAGGCAACCGACAAAATTTTGAAATAGTGGCAGAAGTAGGATATTCCTCAAATTTGCAAACTCATCTACCACCATAATACCGAGGCCAGTTTGGGAATCTAAGGGACTGGTAAAATAAGGCCGAGGGGTTTTAAATCTCCTTCCTCTCATTAATTGTGTGTTATCAACAGAATCAAAGTCTTCAATTAAAAAAGGAACTTCTTGATTTTCGAGTTTTATTGAGCAGTAGCAATCTACAGTGTTGCATTGAAATATGAAAGAACCGTAAATATAACTTTTATAACGATTTGAATGGGGAAATTTCTCAGAACTTAATTTATTTTTATCGATCAAATTATTTATGTAATTAATTTCATTCATTTTATTAAAAAGTTGTTTTAAAATAAAAGAAGGTCTCTTTACTAGTTTTTTAATTTCTTGCAGGTAATTCTCAAATTTATAACCCGAAAAATTATCGATAGGTCCATATAATTTAACGTAGTTCGGTAAATGAAGAAGACTGTGAATATTGTAAGAAATTTTTTGAAGCCCGTAAATTTGTGCAAAATACTTTACAAAGTCATTCAGAAATGTTCGTGAAATATCGACGGTTTCAGAATCTGTAAATTCATGTGAGAGAAGGCAAGCACTAGAACTTATAAGAAGAAAATGATAAAATATGTTTTCATCAACAAAGTTTTTTAATAGAGGAAGGGATCCGTATAATAAAAAAAAACGAAACTCACTTGCTTTCCATCTAGGAAGTTCGTCAAAACTTCTAGTTTTTCTGACAAATTCGGTAGGCATATATTTACTGTAGTTAGAATAAATTTTCGACATTTGTTCTTGGGCAGTAGGAGTTAATTGAAGAAGAATTAAATTTAAAAGTTTTTTGCATACACCTAAATCTAGTAGATGCATAGGATCTAAAGGAAACTGAGACACCATTTTTATTCCACTCCTCTCGATAATATTAGGAGAGCCTTCTTGATGATGTTCAGGATTTTGTCTTGTGGCAAAAGAATCGTCTGTTCTTAAGGAACGAGATTCAATATCGTAAACATTGGTTCGCTGATAATTAAAACCCGTTTGAGTGCATTCGTGGCAGCCGTTTTTTGAAGTATGGTATCGAACCGACTTACAAAAGGATTTTGCGGGGGCATCGCAAGTGAAACATCGTAACACAAACTCCTTTGTTGACGAATTTTTTAAAACTTTGATTCCATTTTTTTTAAGATCAAGAATTTTGTTACTGTGTTTATAATTTAAGATTGAAAACGGGGAGGTGTATAAAAATACAAGAATTCTGAGTTCAAGATGAACTCATGAAAAAGTTTATCATGTCTTATGATAAGAGAGAAATTGTGAAAGTAGAGTCAAATGAAAGAGCTCTACTTTCTAAATCTTAATCTGGTGTCGAGTCCACTGTCTTATGACATCCTGTTCATAGGCCGGGTCTGAGCTCGTCGTTGGGTGGGTAAGCGACAGTGAACACCAGTGGTGGTGTAACAAAATTTATAGGATGTCTTTTATAAAAATAAAAAAAAAGATCAAAAACATAAAAAAATACTTTAGAAACCCCGACCAAATCACATGAATTTAAGATAAAATGACTATGGAGTCATTCTTCGGCACGTGGCTTCTGCCACCTATAGCCGGACTTTACATCTACATTTCTTAATACCTGTCAGGACCTATGGAAATAATTTTAGTAAAACATGATTTTAATTTTTACAGACATTATTTTATTTAAAACAAAATTAAAAAAAAAACTTAGATAATAGAAATATAAATATTGATGTTCATTCATGGTTTGATCATCGATTTAATTATAAAATACCAAATTCGTTTCTTATAATTTGTGTTTATAAGACTATACATTTATTTTAGGATTCCACATACATGATCCTTTTTGTTTTTGTTTTACTAAACAAAGATTTTATTTGTTTATTTCATATACATATATATATAAACAATGTTTTCTTATTTATGTAAGAAAAAATCTTTTAAATTATTATGCCTACTTAAATGAGGTCTTATTTGGTGTGTAAAAAATGTGTAAAGTAATATATCATGCGTTTTGTGGATACATATACTTTTTTTTTTGTTGATCTTTTTCGAGATTATCAAATATTTCTGATTCTTATTGTCACTAACTGATATTGTTATCAGTCAAATTATTTGAATTTAATTCGTATGTAGTAATATAAGACAAGGTAAAAAAAATTCGAAATAATTTGTAAGAAGTTAATAAATACATTTATTTAAATGTTATTTTCATATGTTATTTTCATTTCTTTTTCAGTTGAAACACCATTTTATTGTTTTGAAAGTTATGAAATTGAAATTTTTAAATTTTCAAATTGAGGATGAAAATAATTGATTTATATAGTTTTTAAGTTTTGGATTTAAAGATTCCATTTTTGGAATTGTAATTTGATAGAAACATTTTTTTTTTATATATTTTATTTAAATTTTATATCTTTAAATATTTCTTGTTTATTTACCTATATTACTTTTTTTAAACTTAAAAAATTTATTAAGAATAAATCAAAATTGATTTCAGTTTTTTTATATGTATTATAAAGTTATAAAAAAAATAAAGAAAATTTTTAATGTGATAGTTTATTTTAGTTCTCATAGAGTAAAGTTAATATAGATACAAAAGGAAACTGTAAAAAATATTCTGCTCATTGTATCTAAAACAAGAAAAAACGTTCAGATGCATATGTATTAAGGTCTTGAATAAAATTAAGGCCTGAACAAAAGTTTAATGCGACCCTGTTCGTGCCCTGTGGCTATTTTTGTGAACATTTAAGTTTTTTAAAAAAAAAACAAAAATAAAAATGTTTGTATTATTTTAGAGATGAACTTACAATTTTTCTTTTTAAATTAAAAGGTAAAAGTCAAATAAATATGTAATATGTTTAAGAAAAATAATTTGGTGGTTTTTTATGATGTCAGTTTTTTTTATAAAATTTGAAGTAGGTTATTTTCATTTATTATAGGTAAAACGGGACTTTATTGGTCAAAATTGATTTTGATTTGAGAGTTTGGGTGCCGCTTCTGTCCTTTTATCCTAACCGGGCATAATCATGCTAATGTAATTTATATTACAAAATACATAAAAATTTACCTCAAATTAAATGACTGAAATTAAATTAAAGTTTTTTGATTTAAAAATTTCAAATTAGTATTTGAAATTACACTATTTTTGGATCCAATTGCTATAATGTAATTTAAAATTACAAAATTACAATTACAATTTATCGAGTATCAAAAACAAAAATAGAATTTAAAATAAAAGTTCTATTGAGATTGAGAAATTAAAAGACAAAAAAAAATACGAATTTTACAGTTAAGTAAAGAGAAAAAATTTGAAAGTAAAAGTATTTTAAAAACGTTGATAGAAATACAATTTACTAAATACAAATTATAAATATGAATTAACGAATTAAAATTACATTCTTCTATTTACGGATCTTCCAATGTAATTGTATTACACATTACAAATTACAAAATGTTGAAATTACAAGTATTTTTCTCGGCTATTCCTTTTATCAAGTTTCAGAGAGATCAGGTTTTGTGCATGTAAACTGCACTTACTCCTACTTAATTTTAAATAAGATTTCTTTTTCTTATATGGTTTATTTCGGTTCTGTAAAAAGGTTGTTTCATAATGTTCTACAAAAATTTCTATTTTATTTTTAGTAATTGATAAAAAAAATTTAAAATAGGTATAAATAGACCATAAGATAAAATAGTAAACAACGATTTTATTCACAATGTTTTTTTTTTTTTTTTTTCAATATTGAACTAGGTAGTTTGTCACTTTTAAGTTAAAGATCGAAAAAAAGGTGGCATGTAAGGAAATGTAAATTTTTTTCTAATTCTTTATTCTTTTTATTTTTTATTATTTTTTTTTTTCTTATTTTTAGATACACTAAAATATTTTTAAAAGTTTACATAATTAAGTTTTATGTCTTTTCATAATATCTATATATTTTTTTTGTAAAATAATTCTTATTTTCGGATATTTATAAAAATGTATATCTATTTCTTGAAACAAACTTGAAAATATAAATTTATATTTATTTTCTAATGTTAAAATATAAATATTTTTCGCAGATTCAAACAGAAAAACAGAATTCTTTAGTTTTATTATAAAATACAAAATGAAACCTTTTGTTGTGTCGAAGTCAAAAATAAAAGTTAAGATCGTAATTCATATTTTCGTAACAAATATTGATTTTAGTTTTGGTTCCGGCATCAATATTTTTATTATTTTATTTTAGTTGATTAAATTTAATCCAATAATAATCGTAGAAATTGATTTTGAAAATTCAATAAATTTTTAAAATTTAAAACAAAATTAATATATATATTTTTTTTTTTTTGAAGTTAAATACGGTTTTTAATTTTAATGTTAACTAATCCTGTCCTCAATATTAATAACAAGGTAGTTGAAACAATTTTTAATATTGTTTTGTATTAAAGTTCTGCTATTTCTTACAGATTTTTCTGGTGATATTTATTTTTAAAAATAAAATACAAAATAAATATAAAGACAAATACATATTTATATTTCAGAAAACAAATATAAATATGTATATTTATTTTTTCAAAACAAATATAACATTTAAATTTGATCCATGGTTTAAATATAAATTTTTATTTTAAAGAAATCGTATAAACACTCCCTTCACAATATTTTATCTATTGTGAATTTTTGGTGTGCGCCGGTGGCTAAAAAATTTAATGCTCGCGCAGTTAATGTCATTTGACATTTCTAAAATGGTTGTCAAAAGAGAAAAAATTAAAAATGTGATCGTGCGTGGGAAAATAGGAAGCAGAAAATTTATTTATTTAAAAATATAAATTTATTTATTTAAAGATGATTTTATTGCTGAAAAGAAACAAATTAGTGGCAGGGGATTAGTCTGAATTTGGTTAGTATTATTTATTTTAATTTATTAGGGTATTTGAATAAATATTTATTGAAAATAAATATTTGCGATCATCATCAACAGGTTCAGACGCGTTCATTGATTTATAGCCGTCTAGGTCACGCAGCCGTGAATTTTTTGCAAAGCCGCAGCCACGAATTTTTAATGATATTCATGAATAGTCGCTAGACAAATTTAATAAAAAATCATTGAACCAGCCACGAAATTGGCTTGCAGATACTAGTAGGAATAATTACAAAAAAAGCATCTATATTTATTTAAGTACTGATCATTTTTTTTGAATTACTTTTTTATTTTATATCGGATAAGAAAAAAATTTTTTTTTCCAGCTATTTTTTTTTTTCAATATCCACCCAGCCGCATTCACGATTTTAAAATTTTTTTTAAGCCGCCGCTGCAAAAAATTAAAAATTTGCGAATGGGCGCCGTCGCACTAAAAATGACGGTGTCTGAGTCTGATCATCAAATTTAAAAGGAAGTATTTTTTTTTTTTTTTTTATACAGATTAAAATTTGTGTGTTGGAATTTATTTTATATTTGTTTTATATTAGGGTGTAAAAAAATTGGGGAAAAATTATGTAGTTGGTGTGGAAGCAAAGCCACGTTAATTTCAACCTCATAGAATCATAGAATTAGATATCAAAATTTATTTTGATTTTACCACGGGGTCCTTATTATAGTTTACTAAAAAAAAATTCGAAAATAAATTAAAATAAATAGGAAAAAATTTTAAATTATTTTGGTAAAATGATTAAAAAAAAAAACATAAATTAAATTATAGAATTAGTGTTTTTAAAACATTTTTTTTTTTTCAAAAAGACTTTTTTCTGAAATGTTTTTAGGTTTGTTTGTGTTTTAAGTGATTTTTCCAAATTTAACATTTGTGACTTAAGTGGTGATTTTTTTCTAATGTAATTTTGTGTTTTTAGGTGGAGGTGTCAACAAGGAGAATTTTATGGTGTGCTAGTTGAGTTTTTCTTTTTTAGGTTGTCATCTTTGGAGTAGCGGTACCATTGGGATGATCAACCAAAAGAAGGGTTTCTAGCAGCAATGTATGGTTCGATATATGTTTTTTCTAGTTTTAAGTTATATTTTTTTTTGTATTGTTTAAGTTATTTCAGCTGATAAGTCAGCTTCTATGTTTCCGTGAAACAAAAATATCTGCTCTGTGCATATATTAAAAATTCTTAAAAGAATTGAAATTGAAAAATCTTTTGAAAAGGAAAATTTTATTTTTTTCCACCTCGATTTAATTTTGTGGGCCTACTTTTAAAACTGATACTAAAAAAAACGGCAAAACATGGGTCGCAAAATTTAATTTATCATGTATCAAAGTAAAAATTTTATTTTATTCTTTTATTAAAAAATTTTTGTGGCTTGTTGGTAGGTGGTTAGTACTAATTTGAAATTTTGAAAATTAGTATTGGAAGAAGCCAGTCGGATGTACTGTCACAGGGCTGGTTTACTCGACCTATCCCAACCGGGTACCGCGCGTATTGGTTTGGGTAGGGAACACCTGGTGACGGTCATCCTCTACAATTGTTCTCTCCTGTTCACCTGGTCTGAATTTAAACTATCGTTGTTTTGAGTTTTGAATTCAAACGAGGTGGCCAGGGAGGACAATTGTAGCACCACAACGTTGGATGGATTTCCTTTCGGAGTCCATGTGGTGACTGGTAAGGCTTAGCTTAGGATTCCTGGATAGGCACAAGAATCCTCAGCTAAGCGCTGGCTTGTGAGTTTTACTAGACGAGGTATTCTGTGACTCTCTGTCTAGTAAATCTCGGCTGGTCTGGTTATCGTTAGCTAGTGGTATTAATACCGCTAGGCTTCGGATGACCATTCCAGCACCTAAAGACAAAAATGTAAGAAAAAAAAAGCATAAACGTTATACATTTATTTACCTTTTTTGTTTTAAATTTAAAGAAAAGATAAAAATATTATTGAAAATGCATTGATTTATATATGATTTTGTCAATGCATTTTTTTTTTTTTTTTCTTTAAAATTCATAAAAAAAGGTAAATGCAGTTCAATATTCTGCGTTAAAAAAATTAATTTCTGACCTATAAAAAAAATTGCTATGCTTCGCAAAAGTAAAAACTTAGATTTTTTTTTGTCAAAATTATATTGATTTTATTGCGTATTTCAAAAAAAAATTTATATAGGGTTTTCACCGTAACAATTTCTTTTGAAAAGTCTTCAAAAAATTCGTCAACAGAGGTTGGGTGTCCTTTACCAGTCTAAGCTCCGACTAAAAATGGAGGTTTCGATTTTTCACTTGCAAAAGCTCCAATGATTGGCCAGATTGTTTTGCGGGAGCTTTTATAAAGCGGTAAACCGTCGACATTAAAGTCGCAAATGATTCGACTCAATGAATTTAAAAAGTTTGTGTCATATCTATTTATTGCCCTCTCGATGCCAAAATGAAAATATTCACCCTCCCCTACATTTCGTGGAATGAATTTTTCATCACATGAGAAACCTCGAAGGAGGGTTTTTTTAGATTTAGGAAGTTGAATTCCGAAATTTGATAAAATTTTTAACAAATCGTTTACGGGTTTCGAAGAGATATTGTATTGTGTAGCCCATTTTATTAAATTTATTTTGAGAATTTCGTTTTTGGGAATTTGGGGCTCACTTTCAATTGTAGAATCTAATTCTTCATCAGATTCATCAGACTCAACAAACGGTTCATTGACTTCATCGTTAAAGTCAAAGAAAAAATTATTAAATGTCGCGTCTTCATTGAAAGACGAATCCGGGAATTCAATCTCAGGTCCACTACTAGAACCGAGATTGGTAGTTTCTTCACTTAAATTTTGAAAGGAAGAGTCAGCTCCACTGGCTGAGGAACCAGTATTAATATTTTCAAAAAATTCTCGCACACTAAGATCCGCTCTTCGTTTTAAGTGAACGTTTTTTGTGGTCTTAGAATCCATTTTTCGACCTAACCAAACAAAAAAAAATAAATTACTTAAATTAATACTTATCCAAAATCCAAATTAACTTTTTTTTTAAATTAATTTTTGAATGTAAATATTTGAATTTTACTTTTTGAATAATTTTAATTACAAAAAAAAGTAATTTTTTTTTTTAATTTTTAAAATTTTTTATTAAAATTTATTAATTATTTAAATCCGAACCGAATACCTTTCAATAAAAATTTCAAACTGGAATGAAAATATAATTGAACAGACCGCTTTGTTTACAAAATTGACATTGAGAAATAGAATAATTTTTTTTCTACGAAAATTACGGGAAAGAAACGAGTAAAGCATACCCTGTAAACGTCCTGGTATTATTAACCTGAAACATTTTTTTTACTGGGATATTATTTTTTGTTAAATATTAAAATTATTTCCACGGAAACACTCAATACGTTCAATATATGAAGGGTTCGTCCCTGCTATGTACATATAGATCCAGATTGAAGGAAACCGTCTCACACATTATGTTTTAAAATAATTTCGAACTTAATATTTATTTAGCGATTTTTACTCTTAGTACCTATATGATCTTTTTTTTTGAAAATCCAAATAGACAAATACGGTACCTTGAAACAAATAAAAAAACTTCATTTTCAACATTAATTTAGTCTTCCTTTTATATAAGTTTATTGGTTACAACACTTTAACAGATTGCCGAATCAATTGATGCGGAAAATTTTAATACATCTAAGAATAAATTGTAAAATAAATTAGAATATGATTTGTTGTTAAATTTTATTCCATTTTATTAATGACAGACTTGATTTGTTTTCTTTTGATATTAATTTTATAAATAAATACTTAACAGAAAAGATTTAAAAACCACGTTTTTACTTGACTTAAAAGCTAAAACTGATTACAACAGTCTATAACTACAAAAATGGGGTGCATTTTTGAGGTAATACTATAAATGGGTCGTAAAATACACATGCAAATCTATATAAACTATTACCTCACAAATGCGCCCCACGTTTCTAGTTGTAATCAGTTTCAAGTATGTGTGTCCACAATCTTCTGAAGGAGCCGGACAAAATTTTTTAATATCATCTTTTTAGTGAATTATAAACGTGGTTTTTAAAACTTATTTATACTTAATTTATACTCCTTTTTAGTCAACTACCCGTCAACCGGTCCTTAGCTACGGACTCTGACTGATTTACTTTTGTGAGTGGAATTTTTCTTATTAATAGTTCGCCTGGTTATTTGTTTGAAAGGTTTGGTTTTTTTAATTCTGATAGAAGTAGGTTGGTTAGCATACCTCTTCATTCATCAACTTTTATAGCGAAACTTTTGTTTGTAGGGTGGTCTCAATTCCGATTCCTTATAACTTCTTGCAAACTTTGAATGCTTTTTCTGACATTTTGATCCAAGGCCGGCTCAAGACTAAATAGCGCCTTAAGCGAGGGCGCTATTTATCAGGTAGACTGACAATTATAGTTATTTTATAAATTTGAAGAATTAAGATTTATTATTTTTACTTATTCAACACACAAATTGTATAAAATCGATTGTACTTATGATATCATCCCTTTAAACGGGTTTCCAAACCAAACCAAGTTTGTGTTTTTAATTTTTTTTTTTGTTTGTGAACCTAATTTGAATGAAATCGTAAGAATTTTTGAATTCCCCCTCCAGTAGGGGTCTCTGAGTAGGGGGCCATTCAAATTTTAATATAGCCTATAACGACCTTCGAACTGAGAGATAGACACGGTGTAAGCTTCGAAACGATCGATTAAGTTGTTTAGTTTTTAATATTTATTAGTTATTCGTCATAAAAAAATTGATTTCTATGTATTAGAAGAGGACATATTTTTTGTTACGAAATTTGTGTGTTTAATTATGTCCTCATTTTATGTACCAAATTTGAATGAAATAGACGAGCTTTTGGTTGTGAAAATGTAATTGCAAAATTTCGCAGGCAGAAAAACAGACAAGAAAGTGGCTTAAGAAAAAAGTTATAAAAAATAAAAACGAAGAATATAAATAATATGTATATTTTTGTATTTTTATTATTTTATTCAATTAAATGATCAGGAATTAATATAGTTTTGTTAGTATACAATAATAAATATACTAGATTATAGAAATAAAACTAAAGTATAAATTAGTATTAGTTTTTATTTAAATACAAAAAAATTTACAATGTACAATGTATATAAATTATCTATTAAAATTATAAATTATAATAAGATAAACTTAATAATATTCGTAAATAAAATGATTAGATTAACAATATTATTTTTTTCAATTTTATTTAGGACGTCGTAGTAAATTATAATTTAAAAAAATTAAGAAATTTTTATCAAAACTTTTTTTTAATTTTCATCGTGATTAACATTATACATATTTGTATGTTTCAATTTATTAATAATTTTGAAAAAAATTTTCAATTAATTTATTATTCCAACATTTTCCAAACTTTCCGTGACATTTGATATTTTCATTCCCAGTATTTATTCCTGCAATAATTCAATTGGCGCCGATGCCCCATCGTCCCATTGAATAATTAATCTATTTAATGCATTTGCAACAATTTTCTTTGCCTTTCAAATAAATTATAAAAAACCATATTCGTTCAAAAATATTTGAAGCCTTGAAGTTTAATATTATTTTAATATTATTCTATTCAATTGTTGATTATAATAATCATCAGTTAGCACATAGTCCGATAATTTTGTATGAGTTGACCGATGTCTAAAGCATAATTACAGGCATATATGTGAGTTAGTACTAATGCTTTTTCAACATTTGTAATTTTTGATAATTTACATTAATGCAATCGTTATAAAAATTATCGGCGATGATTTCGGATTGACGCATTGATTCATTTCAGAATTGTCAAGTGATCTAGTGATTGAAAACTGTCATTCATGGTTTTTAATAAAAATTTGTTTTATTGTTGCGGTGAATCTATATTAGATTAAAAATTAGAAAATAAAAAAAAAAAAACTAGCAAAGATGATGAAAAAAATGAAAAAATTGCATCAGAATTTTATACCTAGAAAGAATGAAAATAAATTTCACAAGTAACAAAAAAAAACCAATTTTTTCTTTATGTGAAATATAGGGTAGGTCAGAACAAAAAAATAAAAGAAAAAACGGAAATTATACAGTTTACTGAACTACATTAAGAAATTTTTTTTTGACAAGAATTTTTTTTTATGATGAAATTGGTGGTAAAAATTCATTTCTAAAACATATAAAAAGAAATGCATGTTTACAACAATTTCATGTAAAAAAAAATTCTTCAAACACAAAAGGTAGATTAACAAAATCAACAAAATTGTTGGAACTTGTCTTCCATAACTTGGTGGATTTATTCCACTAAGGTATGAAAGACAAGTCCAACAGAGTATTCACTAGAAAGTGAGCCACACAATTGCCACTTCTAGTGAATCTCAAAAGCCCGCTCTTAGTGGAAGATTCTTGGGTCTATCCAAGAATCCAAAGCTAAGACAATGCCATTCACCACATGGAGTTTCCCTTCGGAAACCCATACTACGTTGTGGTGCTGCATCTGGTTCTCCTGCCATACCCCTAGCTCTGAGCAATCAGCAGCCTTGATCCCGGTGTGTGTCAAGAGAACCGATACAGAGGAAGGACGTCACTGGTCGTTCCCTAGCCACCCAATGCGAGCGGTACCCGGTTGGCTAGGAACCGAGAAAAACAGACCAGTGACGAATCACCCTAATGGTCTCTTCACTAACACAAAAAATATTTTTTGTCCCTACTAAAAAAATGATACAAGCGTCAACTGAACTGCTTTGAGTAGAAATTTTTTTTTTTTTCTTTCAAAAATTTTTTGCCGGCGGCAAAACAAAATTTTTTTTAATAATAATTTTTTTTTACCAAGCCCTATTGGTGAAAGTGGTCCAAGAAAATTTCTCCAATTTTCACCAGGGACTTGGTAAAACAACGACAAACAAAAAGAAAAACAAAAAAAAAAAAAACGGCACTTAGCCAAAACACTAAAATTTTTTTTTAAAAAAAGAAAAGAAAAAAAAAAGGAAAAGGAAAAGGAAATCCCAAGAAAACCCTTGAACAGACAACACAAAAAAAAAAAAAAAACTTAACAAATAAAAAAAAAATTTTTTTTTACAAATTTCCTTAAAAATAAAATTTCTAAGAAAAAAAAATTTCTTAAAAATAAAAAAAAATAAAAAAACCGTTGGGAAGTTGCTCAGCTGAAGTGGTTGATGCAGCTAACTCGGCCCCTAAAGATGACTACCTAAAACAAGAAAAATCAGGAACTGATGCATTGCACCTAAAAATAAAAATATTAAAAAAATAAAAAGAAAAATAAAAAAGTATAATAAAAAAATAAAACTTACCTGGGCTGTCCTTTCCTGAATCCGCAGACTCGTTCTCATCGACCCATGGACAGGTCCACGTATAGTGACCTTGCCGTAGGCAATGGCCACACTCTGGTCCCCGATGAACTCCATCCAGGTGGTCTAACCCACACTGCCAGCAGAAGTCCCATTCTGCAATCTGATGGAGATTGCTCCCACATCTCTGGCACCAAAGAGTCGAACGATACTGAAAAGAAAAAATATATATATTAAAATATAAAAATATAAAAAATCAAAAAAAAAATCAAAAAATAATACTTACATGGGTATAAGAGCAGGTGCCCTTGTGCACCTGCCTCCCACAACCATAACATTCCTGGTATCCTTAAGATCTTCAACCACCTTGGCATCGCATTGACGCCATAGATGGCCCTTCTGGCCACAGCGCCAACAAATCCGATATGGAAAATACCAACGGTTCATATCTGAAAAATAAAAGAAAAAAAAAAAAATTTAATAAAAAAATAAAATAAAAATATAATTTTAGGTCGCAGACCCGACCCGACCCAATTTTCAAAAAAGAAAAAAAAAACAAGAAATCCAATAAAAAAAAATTTTTTTTAACAAATTTCCTTAAAAGTAAAATTTCTAAAAAAATAAAAAATTTCTTAAAAATAAAAAAAATAAAAAAACCGTTGGGAAGTTGCTCAGCTGAAGTGGTTGATGCAGCTAACTCGACCCCAAAGATGACTACCTAAAACAAGAAAAATCAGGAACTGATGCATTGCACCTAAAAATAAAAATATTAAAAAAATAAAAAGAAAAATAAAAAAGTATAATAAAAAAATAAAACTTACCTGGGCTGTCCTTTCCTGAATCCGCAGACTCGTTCTCATCGACCCATGGACAGGTCCACGTATAGTGACCTTGCCGTAGGCAATGGCCACACTCTGGTCCCCGATTAACTCCATCCAGGTGGTCTAACCCACACTGCTGTAATGCCCCCTTATCATTATGTACATAATACTATATACATTGTATATTATAAGCTCTCTTTCTCTTATTATTATTCGTTAAGTTATCATAGTATTAGTTAATAAGAAAGTATAAGACATGTCTAGGTACTTAGTTTTAGTTGAGTTTATAATCACTTCTTAAATAGTAAACATATAATAAATAAGTCTGAAGTTTAACCACCTGTTGTTTTTTATTAAAAGATACCCTAGTGGTATCACATGGCGACCGTGACAGCTGCCATTTAGGCAGGCTGAAATTTTTTTTTAGTTTGAAAAAGTTATTAAAAGTGACTATAAAATTATAAAATTATTTTATTTTATGGAATTCTTTATAAAAATTCTAAATAAAATAAAACTATAAAAAACATAAAAAAAAAAAAGGAAAAATTCGAAAAAAAAAAATTAACTTGATATTAGAGAAATAAATTTCTACCAAAAAAAAAATATAAGAAAAATTGGAATTATTTATCAAAATTATATTTTTTAAAATTAAAAAATGAAGAATTGAAAAAAAAAAAAAAAAGAAAATTAAATTATTTCAAAAAGAAAAATTTGAAAAATTTAAAATTTTATCTAAAATTAAAGAAAATTTTTTATTTTACTTACCTCACTTACCTTAAAATTATCCAAAAAAAAAAAAAAAAAAAAAAAAAAAAATTAAATTAATTTTTTTACCTACCTTAAAATTCCTGAAAAAAAAATTATATAAAAATCCTAAAATTAAAGAAAAAAATAAGAAAAGAAAAAAATGGCGACATAAAAATTTTAATTGAAAAAAAAATATTTTTCAAATAAAAAATTAAATCACGCCACAAGAAAAAAAAAGGCGCAAAAAAAAACCTATAATAAAGAAAACAATATTTTTTTTTAAAAAAAAAATACAATAAAAAAAAATGGTTGAAAAAAAATAAAGAAAAAATTCAAAAATTAATTACACATACATACAAACTAAAATTGGTTTGAAAGAAAAAAAAAAAAGACATTTCAAACATTTCAAACATTTTTCTCTCATACAAAAAATTTTTATAACAAAGTGACATTTCAAAACAAAATAAATTTTGAAAAAAAAAACTTATAAATAAATTCAAAAAAATTTAAAAAAAAAAAAATATGATTTTCCAAAAAGCGAATCGAAATATAGGAATTTCTTTTCGAACTCCTTATATAAATTGAAAAAAAAAATAATTTTCTAAATAACAGAAAATTATGAAAAAAAAAAAATTAAAATATTAAAAATAAATAAAAATAAACATAACATCAACAACAACAGCCGTATTTGTACATCATGAGCAGCAGAAACGACAACAGCAGCAGCAGCTACCAAAATTCAATTATCAACAGCAAAGCAGTCAACTAGAAGCAGCAGCAAATTCAACAACAAGTACTTCACTAAATTATAAAAATTTTTTATATACAAATAAATTTAAAAAAAAAAAAAAAAAAAAAAAAAAAAAAAAAAAAAAAAAAAAATACATTTTTACTAAATTTAAAATTTAAATAAAATAAACTTAAAAACAATGTAGATCCAAATTTTTACATAAACAATTTTTACTTTTCAACTTAAGTAAATAATTTTCAAATTTTTCAATTTCAATCAAATTTTTTAAATTCTAATATTTGGATGTGCACTGTTTCAAAAATTTTATATTACAAAAATTATCCTATATTATTTTACAATTACTAAAAATTAAATATTAAATATTAAATATAAAATATAAATATATTAAATATATATGAATGAAAAAAAAAATGTTTTTTAAATTAAAAATAAATATTACAAAATTAAGAATTACATAATTTTACATAATTTAATTTGAACTTATTTTTCTACATAAAAATTTTGCAATTGAACATTATATCATTTACTTTGAATTGATTTCATCAAATTTTTTTTTCTTCTTCGAAAATAAATAAATAAATAAAGAGATATTATTATACTCTTATTATTACTTATTACTAATTATTATTATATTATTACTTTTTACATGTTACTACATATTTCAATTTTGATTTAAATTTACATAATTAAAAATGGTTTAACATAAGCAAAATTTTGCTTAACAAAATTACTTTATTTTATTTGACATCTTTATTTTCGCTGGAAGTGATTCATATTCCAATAACAGCATATCTAATTTTGCATATACAACATAAGGTAACCACTCCTCAAATCTATAGGAACTTTCAACATAAGGTAACCACTCCTCAAATTTTTTTTTAGGGAACCTCAATATAAGGTAACCACTCCTCAAGTTTTTTTTTGGAAGCTACAATATAGGGTAACCACTCCTCAATTATTTTAAGGGGATTACAATATAAGGTAACCACTCCTCAATTATTTTAAGGGGATTACAATATAAGGTAACCATTCCTCAATTATTTTAAGGGGATTACAATATAAGGTAACCATTCCTCAATTATTTTAATAGGACTACAATATAAGGTAACCATTCCTAAATTATTTTAATATTTCAATACAAGGTATCCAATACGCAAATATTCTAATTTCTTAAAAAAAAAAAAAATTTTTTATGGATGAAGCTCGTCTCGAAATTCAAACAGCTAAACTTAATTTTCGTAAGGCTTACAAACGTATTCAAAAAGACCTTAAACCAACAAATTCAAAAACATTAAAAGCAATTAAATTAAATATTGTAGAAACATATAACATTTACGTACAGACAGTTGTTCAAGCTTGTATTACATTCGAAGAACAACATACTCAAATTTTAGCTAAAGATCGTCAGTATTGTTACGATAAGTTACAAGAAAGCTTCGAACTATTAAAGTGCGAAGATCTAATTCCAAAAGATATTCTGATACAGATTGAAATAAATCAAAGCGATACAGAACAGAGTTCAGGGGAATCAGATATTTCTGTAGAAAAACGTGACGATACTCTAGACAAAATGGCTCTTTCTAATGTTGAATTTTTGCGTACAGCTAGTGCACAAATAAATAGAAATTATAGTGGTGATCCATTATCACTTAAATCTTTCATCGATTCAATAAATTTATTAGACAGACTAGCGGAAACACAAGACTTAAAACATTTATTAGCTACTTTTATTTTATCAAAACTTGATGGTACAGCTCGCGAATCGATAGATGATACTTCTAATACGGTAGAACTTATTAAACAAGATCTTAATAATTCAATAAGACCAGAAAGTTCGAAAATTATAGAGGGAAAAATAAAAGCTTTGAGAACGGATAGGAACACATTACAAAATTTTTCGGAAAAAGCTAATGAATTGGCTGAAGCTTTTCGTCGTTCACTTGTCTTAGAAGGTATACCAACACAGAAAGCTAAAGAAATTTGTATAGAAAAAACAGTTGAAATGTGCAGAAATAATGCAAGATCTGATCTGACCAAAGCCGTTTTATCATCGACCCAATTTCAAGATCCTAGAGAAGTAGTCTCAAAATTTTTAATAGAAATAGATTTACAATCACAAGAAAAACAGGTTCTGTCGTTTAGAACAAAAAATAATAATAATTCGTTTAGAAATTCTTATGGAAATCGTTCCAATAACAATTTCCGTGGAAATCATAATAGGGGAAATTTCAGACAACAAAATCAAAATTTTCTAAATAACAATTTTCAAAACAATAATTATAGAAATAATTTGTCCAATAACCGAGGTAATTTCAATAATAATCGCAGAAATTTTAATAATAATCGAGGAAACTTTGGTGGTAATCGTGGGAACTTTAATAATGCAAATCCACGAGCATTTCCTCAAGCGAATAGAAATTTCAATCAAAATAACTACGTACGATACGCGGGAAACGACCAGGCCCCCCAAAACGGCCAGGGGGAACAAGATTAAATGCGTGTACATCAAAATTAAATACTAACGCTTTTAATACACATTTCACTTATCCTAGTATTAACTCTCATTCAAATTCGAATAAAACAAAATTTTTTTATAATTCTAACTTAAGACCAAATGCTACGCTAAATACAAATTCTTCAAAAGAAAATAAAAATTCTACTAATTATTATCCAAATTTATATAATAAATCTAAAGTATCTACAAAAAATGTTTTTAACGTAAATCCAAATTTCTCTGACTTCATTATTCTAAATTCTAAATTAAATTTTCAAGGCTCAACATTTCTAGTCGATACTCAGGCAGATATTTCACTAATAAAAATTTCATCAATCGATACAAATTTTAACTTAAAAAATAATCTAAATTATAACAATATTATAAGCATTTTGGGAATTACACAAAATTCTATAAAAAGTTTAGGTACAATCAATGTCGACTTTCATCTTAAACATACAATTTTATCTTGTTTACTACACGTTGTTCCAGACGAATTTAATATCCCTTCGGATGGTATTTTAGGCAAAGACTTTCTCAAATTTTATAAGTGTCAAATAAATTATGATTCTATGCAATTAACACTCAACAATAATTCTTATTGTTTTTCAATTCCAATTTTAGAAAACCCTAGTGAAAATTCAATTGTTTTACCTTCTAGATGTGAAGTCATTCGTACTTTTATTCTTCCAAATGATTCTCCTTGTGTAGTGCTTGACCAAGAAATCGCACCAGATATTTTCATTCCACGTACGATAGTTTCTTCAAAAACTCCTTTAATTAAAGTTTTAAATTTATCAGATAAAATTCGAATAATTCCTAAAAACACTTCACTTAAATCAGAACCTCTTTCAAATTTTAACATCCTAAGAATTGACACAAATAAAAATCAAAATAGAACAAAAGAATTGCTTCAAATAATATCTAAAAATACCAAACCGCAATACCAAGAAAAATTATTAAATTTATGTGAACAATATAGTAATATTTTCCATATGAAAGATGACAAAATGACAACAAACAATTTCTATACACAAAACTTAAGAATAGATAACAATACTCCAGTATATGTGAAGAATTATAGACTTCCATATTCACAAAAACAGGAAATCGACAATCAAGTCAATAAACTTTTAAAAAATGATCTTATTGAACCAAGCCAATCCAATTTTAACAGCCCTATCATTTTAGTACCTAAGAAAGGTTCAGATAAGAAATGGAGATTATGCATAGATTACCGTCTAGTAAATAAAAAACTAATTGCAGACAAATATCCACTGCCAAGAATAGAAGATATTTTAGACAATTTAGGCAGATCAAAATTTTTTACTGTACTCGACCTTTACTCGGGATTTCATCAAGTTCCACTTAATGAAAACTCGCGAGATATAACATCTTTTAGCACAGACAAAGGTTCGTTTAGATGGAAAGTTCTTCCATTCGGTTTAAATGTATCACCTAACTCATTTTCAAGAATGATGGCATTAGCGTTCTCCGGTCTTACACCGTTACAATGTTTTCTATACATCGACGACATCATATGTATTGGCTGTTCAGTCGAACATCACCTTAAAAATCTTAAATCTATCTTCGAAGTTTGTAAAAAATTTAACCTTAAACTTAATCCTGAAAAATGCGTATTTTTTAAAAACGAAGTCACATACCTAGGACATAAATGTACTGATCGAGGTATATACCCAGATAGTAGCAAAATAGATACAGTTAGAAATTATCCTGTACCAAAAGATAAAGACGCTACCAAACGATTTGTTGCATTTATGAACTATTATCGTAAGTTCATACCAAATTTCGCATCCATAGCAAAACCCTTAAATAATATGACTAGACTAAGAGTAAATTTTTCTTGGACACAAGAGTGTCAAAAATCCTTTGAAATTTTAAAAAATTGCTTAATTAATCCTCCAATCTTAAATTATCCAAATTTCTCAAAACCTTTTATCATTACTGTTGACGCTTCTAACTTGGGAATAGGATCCACCCTAAGTCAGGAGATCAATGGCAACGATTTACCAATTTCATATTCTTCACGTAGTTTCACAAAAGGTGAAATGAATAAATCAACAATAGAAAAGGAATTAGCTGCAATACACTTCGCAATTTTACATTATAGACCGTACATTTATGGAACAAAATTCACTATTAGATCTGATCATAAACCCTTAGTTTACTTGTTTTCTTTGAAAAACCCATCTTCAAAATTGACTAGAATGCGATTAGATATAGAAGAATATAATTTTACAGTAGAATATATTAAAGGAAAGTGTAACGTGGTGGCAGATGCCCTATCCCGTATCTCGATCGACGAACTTAAAAATTTGCAAAATAAAGATAATAAAGTATACGTTACAACAAGATCAAAATCAAATAAAATATCCCAAAATAATAATTTCAACGATAGTAATAACAGTCAAAATAGAGAAAAAACTGTAGATTCAAATGAGAAAATTTTAATTTATGAGGGTAAATTCAATTATAAAATACCTCAACTAATTTTTAACTCAACTGATAGTTGTAAAATATACAAAAAACGTAAATTGCTATACAAAAATAATATTTCAAATATTTACCAGACATTAGAGCCTGGATGTAGTAAAATTTTAAAAAAAGAAACAATTCTAGCATTGTTTCTCGTTCAACTAGAAGAAAACATAATTAAATCAAACATTTATAAAATTCAAATAAATAAAGAAGATGACATTTTTAAATTATTTAATACAAAAGATTTTATTAACATTGCAAAAAAGTATATTAAAAAATTAGAAATCGCGATAGTTTCACGTCCATTACCCATTATTAGTACTGGGGAAAAACAAAAACTTTTAGATCGTTATCATAAAGATCCTATATTTGGCGGACACGCAGGTCAAAAAAGACTATATGCAAAACTAAGATCATGTTTTTACTGGAAAGGCATGAAAAAAGACGTAGCAACCTACGTCAGAGGATGTAAAGATTGTCAGATAAATAAAGCTAAAATTAAAAACATCGAACCACTTCAAATCACCAAAACTCCAAATAAAGCGTTCGATACTATAATCATGGATACGATCGGCCCGTTCCAAAAAACTCAAAATAGAAATCTATATGCAGTCACATTAATGTGCGACTTGAGTAAATATTTAATTACGATACCAGTAGCCAATAAAGAAGCTACCACTATTGCGCAAGCCATTTTCGAACATTTCGTTCTACTATACGGCCCAATGAGGAAAATTATTACTGATTGCGGTACTGAGTATGCCAATAGTGTAATAGAAGAACTATTCAAATTACTAGATATTGAACATAGTTTTTCGACACCCTACCATCACGAAACAGTCGGAACTATTGAAAGAAACCACCGGGTTCTAAATGAATATCTAAGATCGTATATTAATGCAAACCATGATAATTGGGATTTATATTTAAAATATTTTACCTATAATTATAATAGTACTCCAAATTCAAATTTCAATTTTTCATATTCTCCTTACGAGGTAATATTTGGTAAAGAACCAAATTCTCATAAATTCTTACTAGATAATAGAGTAGAACCAGTATATAACTTCGATAGTTATGCGAAACATGTAAAATTTCATCTTCAAAATACAAATATGATTATTAAAGAGTTTTTAGAAAAAGAAAAATTAAAAAATAAAGAGATTTATGATAAAAAATCAACGAAAAATCAGTTCAAAATAAATGATAAAGTTCTTTTAAAAAAAGAAAACAGGACAAAATTAGATAATGTATATTCTGGTCCTCATAAAATAATTCAAATTAATGGATTAAATGTTACATTGTTAACAAATAAAAATAAAAGGATTGAAGTCCATAAAAATAGAATAATTAAAAATAATTGTTAAATTCAAAAAAAAATTTATTATTAGTCTAATATATATTATTAACATATATTCTTATTAATACAAATAAATATAAATATTAAAAATAAATATTGATAAATTACATTTTAAATTGAAAATTTTATTATCTTCTTAAATTAAATTTTTTTAATTAAACTTATTTTTAAAACATAATAATGTTCTTATTGTATTTCTCAAATAAGTTTAATTCTAAAAGGAGGGAGGTGTAATGCCCCCTTATCATTATGTACATAATACTATATACATTGTATATTATAAGCTCTCTTTCTCTTATTATTATTATTCGTTAAGTTATCATAGTATTAGTTAATAAGAAAGTATAAGACATGCTAGGTACTTAGTTTTAGTTGAGTTTATAATCACTTCTTAAATAGTAAACATATAATAAATAAGTCTGAAGTTTAACCACCTGTTGTTTTTTATTAAAAGATACCCTAGTGGTATCACACTGCCAGCAGAAGTCCCATTCTGCAATCTGATGTAGATTGCTCCCACATCTCTGGCACCAAATAGTCGAACGATACTGAAAAGAAAAAAATATATATTGTAAGAGAATCAAAAAGTAGGTTGTATTATTAGGAACGAGTCACAAATGGTCTGAAGTCTTCACTTCCTATGCTGTCAATATTATCGTTGAAAAAGAAAAGAGACAGAATGACTTTGGTAAATAAAGAAAATTTAGGTTAAGAGTCAAATTATTCATTCCATGTAAAGATTTGAGAAAAGAAGGTTGAAACCTCAAAGTAAATAAATTAATTAAAATTAATTTTGTTTGAACATTTATTTGAAAAGAATACGGCATCCTACAGTTCAGGTGTGGGGTAACGCGCTTAAAAATGAATACTTCTGGCGACCTTAATTCATTATCTTTATTAGAAGTTAGCGAAATTATTATTGGAAATAAATCGGATGAGGTGAGTAATAGAAATTACAACAGTGAAAATTTGATGGGAAAAAGTGACTCCAGTGAAAATGGCGGCAATGCAACAGCGGCAGTTCAAGTACAAGCAGCAGCAGCAGCAATTCAAGTTGAAGCAGCCGCAGCAGCAGTTCATGTGGAAGCAGCCGCAGCAGCAGTTCAAGTGGAAGCAGCCGCAGTGACAGCGGAAGCGGTAGCAGCAACAAACACCGCAACCGATGAAATAAAACAACTAGAAGAAAAAATTAAATTATTGAAATTGAAAAAAGAATTGAATTTATTGGAACGCGAACCCAGCACAACATTTGAAAATTAGTGAAATAGAATACATAGTACCACATTTTACAGGCGATGATGCGTATTCGATTGAAAAATGGTTGGAAGATTTTAACAATGCATTAGCAATGAGTTATTGCAGTGAACATTTTAAATACATAGCTATGCGGAAAATGTTAAAAGGTACCGCTGCTGTATTTTTAAGAACGTGCCAAGCTAAAAACTCAAAAGAACTCAGCAGCGAGTTATTGAACCAATTCAAAAAAAATATATCAGTAAACGATGTGTACCAGCAACTGCGCCTCCGTGTTCGAGGAAGAAATGAAAACATAATTAGTTATATGTTTTCAATTAAAGAAATTGCATATCAGGCTAAATTAGATGAAAGTGAAATCATTACAGCGGTAATTGAAGGCCTACGTGACCGTTCAGCTTATGTATCATTTTTATACACAGCAAAAACATTGAACGAATTGAAGGAATTATTAATCAAGTATGAGAAATACCGTTCAACTGAGCCTAAACTACCAAGCACCATTAAGAGACTACCAAAAGATGAAGCTAAGAAGACAATGGACATTAGATGTTTCAACTGCAGCAATTTTGGACATTATTCTAACCAATGTCCAAATGCTAAGAGGCCAAGTGGCGTATGCTTTAAGTGTGGTGGTAATGATCATCAAATTAAGCAATGCCCAAAGAAAATTGTTCATGCAGTAGATGACACCATTGGAAGAGCTGAAGATGATGAAGAAGAAGATGACATCAATCCCATCGGCAAGGTAAGTGTTGCTTTCAGATTAGGTGACTCGTGTAGTAGTAACTCTAAATTTTTTTTTTATGATTCTCTTATTGATAGTGGTAGCCCGGTCAGCTTTGTATCGAGAAAAATAATTCCAATAGATTTTGAAAACGAATCGTTATTTTATTCAAATTATAATAGTATATCTGGGGTAAAATTAAACACTTATGGAAAAATAGATTGTTTTGTTAAATTGTTCAACCAAATACGGGAAATCCAATTGTTCATTGTTGAGCCTGACCTATTACCAAAACCATTTTTGTTTGGAAGAGATTTCATGAAGGAATTTAATTTAGTTTTTAGTTTTAAAAATAATATAAATTTGAATTGTCATTCTAAACCTTATAAAAAAAAAATTTTTGAAATCGAGACCCCAAATATATTTTTGATTACTAATTTTCGAGAAAATTTTATTTTTAATAAAAAACTTGACAACCGTTTTAATGAGGTATCTGAAATTGGGAGTGAAATTGACAGTAACATTACAGTGAAACCAAATAAGAGTAAAATAAAATACATTGAAGACGAAAAGATACCTGAAGTACCTGACATTTTTAACATTAATATAGGGGAAATACGCTTAGGTGACAAATTTAACATAAATCCTAATCTTAGCATTAACGACAGAAATTTAATTGAAAAATTAATCGAGCAATATAATAAGGAAAACAAAAATAGAAATTCTAAAGGTGAATATTTTGAAATGGAAATTAAACTGACAACTGATATACCAGTTAGGTGCGGTCCACGTAGACTTTCCTACCATAACAGAAACATAGTCCAAAATATAATTGATGATTTACTTCTTAAAGGTATTATACGACCTAGTGACTCCTATTGTGCTTGTAAAGAAAAAAAGTGGTGACACACGCATGTGCATTGACTATAGGGAATTGAATAAAATCACCATACGTGATAATTACCCTTTACCATTGATAGAAGACTGTCTAGAGTACTTAGAAAATAAAAAATTTTATACGTTACTTGATTTAAAAAATAGTTTCCACCAAGTGAAAGTAGAAAAGAATTCTGTACCAAAAACTTCTTTTGTAACTCCGTCGGGGCAGTACGAGTATATTATGATGCCATTCGGTTTTAAGAATTCCCCCTCTGTGTTTCAACGTTTCATTTCAAGAATTTTGAGAAAGTTTATTGAAAATAAATTAATTACAATTTTTATTGACGATATTCTTCTTGCAACTCGAACTCTCGAAGAACATGTGAACTTATTAAGAGAAATTTTGCAGTGCCTTTCCGATCATGGCCTTGAGTTGAAAATTGAAAAATGTCACTTTGGTTTTAATGAATTAGATTATTTAGGTTACCACGTAAATGCTCAGGGTATTGTGCCTATTTCACGTCATAAAGACACTATATTGAAATTCCCTGTTCCTAAGAACACAAAACAGTTGCATTCTTTCATCGGGTTATGTAGTTATTTCCGAAAATTCGTGCCGAACTTCGCTAGAATTTGTAAGCCATTGCAATTACTATTAAGGAAAGATTCTAAGTTTGAATTTAATCAAAATTGTCTTACTACTTTTGAGGAATTAAAGAAAAAATTAATTGAATCTCCAATTCTATCAATTTATGATCCAAGGAAAGAGACAGAACTCCATTGCGACGCAAGTGCTATCGGGTTTGGAGCTGTACTACTCCAAAAACAGAACGATAATAAATTTCATCCAGTTTTTTATTTTTCGAAAACAACTACTGAAGCGGAAGCAAAGTACCATAGTTTTGAGCTGGAGACGCTAGCTATTATATACGCATTGAAAAGATTTCATGTTTACCTAGAAGGTATACCCTTTAAAATAGTGACAGATTGTAACTCATTAACTCAGACGCTAAAAAAGAAAATTTTAAATCCCAGAATTTCCCGATGGGCTCTGGAATTAGAAAATTATAACTACAGCATTGAACATAGGGGAGGTACTAGTATGATGCATGTTGATGCATTAAGCAGGTTAGAAACTGTTAATTCCATTGAGGAAAATGAAGTAGAGTTTAATTTGGTAGCTACACAAAACCGTGACAAGAATATAAAAGAAATAAAAGAACGATTAGGGGGAAAGACTTCGGACGTGCACTACGAAATAGCTAATGGAATTTTATATAGGAAAAACCCAGATGGGCTTAAGTATTTAGTTGTCCCTGAAGAAATGGAAAATAATATTATCCGACTGTTTCATGAAAAATTTGGTCACCTTTCTGCAAATAAGTGTTGGGAACAAATAAAACAAAGTTATTGGTTTCCCAAAATGAAAGAGAAAGTCGAAAATTTTATCCTTAATTGCTTAAAATGTATCATGTTTTCAAGCCCGACAAATAAAAACGAGAGAAATCTCTTTAGTATTCCTAAAAAACCATTACCTTTTGACACATTGCACATGGACCACTATGGACCGTTACCATCTATTAGATCAAAACGAAAATATATCCTAGTTATAATTGACTCATTCACAAAATTCGTAAAACTATATTCAGCTAGTTCTACCAGCACTAAAGAAGTTATAAATAGTTTGAAAAAATATTTTGAAAGTTTTACAGTAGGCCTAATAGAATCATTAGTGACAGAGGCACTTGTTTTACTTCCAACGAATTCAATAATTTCCTTGCTGAAAATAATATTGTACACGTGAAAAACGCAACAGCTTCCCCGCAAGCTAATGGTCAAGTTGAACGGACCAATCAAGTTTTAACTCCAATGCTTGCGAAGCTGAGTGAAATTGCTCAACACTCTAACTGGTCTTCTAAGTTGCCTGACGTCGAGTACGCTATAAATAACTCAAAACATAGTACTACCAGAGATAGTCCTTCAGTGTTGTTATTTGGTGTTAACCAAAAGGGACCAACTGTTGACTGGCTAACAGAATATTTGAACCATGAAAAACCTCAAGAACGTAACCTAGAATCCAGTAGATTGCGTGCTTTAAATGCAATAACTGTCTCTCAGACCTACAATGAAAAATACTTTAAAACCAGACATAGACCAGCAAAAGTTTTTGAGGTGGGCGATTTTGTAGTAATTAAGAATGTAGATGTTACGTTAGGAACAAACAAAAAACTTATACCTAAGTACAAGGGGCCTTATGTTGTTTCAAAGAAACTTCCCAACGACAGATACTTAATTAAAGATATTGACGGTTGTCAAGTGAGTCAAATTCCATATAATGGTGTTATAGAATCATCTCATTTGAGGAAATGGCTACAATCTACAGTGAACTGTCGGTCATCACGGTGTCTGGGTGGACAGTACTAATGTTAATTTTTACAAAGTTGATCGGGTCGATCGAACTGTCAGGTTGGACGAGCTGTAAGAGAATCAAAAAGTAGGTTGTATTATTAGGAACGAGTCACAAACGGTCTGAAGTCTTCACTTACTATGCTGTCAATATTATCGTTGAAAAAGAAAAGAGACAGAATGACTTTGGTAAATAAAGAAAATTTAGGTTAAGAGTCAAATTATTCATTCCATGTAAAGATTTGAGAAAAGAAGGTTGAAACCTCAAAGTAAATAAATTAATTAAAATTAATTTTGTTTGAACATTTATTTTAAAAGAATACGGCATCCTACAATATATTAAAATATAAAAATATGAAAAATCAAAAAAAAAATAAAATAATATTTGCATGGGTATAAGAGCAGGCCCTTGTGCACCTGCCTCCCACAACCATAACATTCCTGGTATCCTTAAGATCTTCAACCACCTTGGCATCGCATTGACGCCATAGATGGCCCTTCTGGCCACAGCGCCAACAAATCCGATATTGAAAATACCAACGGTTCATATCTGAAAAATAAAAGAAAAAAAAAAAATTTAATAAAAAAATAAAATAAAAATATAATTTTAGGTCGCAGACCCGACCCAATTTTCAAAAAAAAAAAAAAAACAAGAAATCCAATAAAAAAAAATAAAATTTCTAAAAAAAATAAAAAATTTCTTAAAAATAAAAAAATATAAAAAAACCGTTGGGAAGTTGCTCAGCTGAAGTGGTTTATGCAGCTAACTCGACCCCAAAGATGACTAACCTAAAACAAGAAAAATCAGGAACTGATGCATTGCACCTAAAAATAAAAATATTAAAAAAATAAAAATAAAAAAGTATAATAAAAAAATAAAACTTACCTGGGCTGTCCTTTCCTGAATCCGCAGACTCGTTCTCATCGACCCATGGACAGGTCCACGT
Source organism: Hybos culiciformis (assembly GCA_964007475.1). NCBI lineage: Eukaryota > Metazoa > Arthropoda > Insecta > Diptera > Hybotidae > Hybos > Hybos culiciformis. The sequence goes on along the minus strand of OZ023273.1, from coordinate 77,501,639 downwards.
ATAGTGACCTTGCCGTAGGCAATGGCCACACTCTGGTTCCCGATGAACTCCGTCTAACCCACACTGCCAGCAGAAGTCACATTCTGCAATCTGATGTAGATTGCTCCCACATCTCTGGCACCAAAGAGTCGAACGATACTGAAAAGAAAAAAATATATATATTAAAATATAAAAATATAAAAATTAAAAAAAAAAATAAAAAAATAACACTTACATGGGTATAAGAGCAGGCCCTTGTGCACCTGCCTCCCACAACCATAACATTCCTGGTATCCTTAAGATCTTCAACCACCTTGGCATCGCATTGACGCCATAGATGGCCCTTCTGGCCACAGCGCCAACAAATCCGATATTGAAAACGGTTAAGAAATTTGAAAACGGTTCATATCTGAAAAATAAAAGAAAAAAAAAAAAAATTTAATAAAAAAATAAAATAAAAATATAATTTTAGGTCGCAGACCCGACCCGACCCAATTTTCAAAAAAGAAAAAAAAAAACAAGAAATCCAATAAAAAAAATTTTTTATTTACAAATTTCCTTAAAAATAAAATTTCTAAAAAAATAAAAAATTTCTTAAAAATAAAAAAAATAAAAAAACCGTTGGGAACTTGCTCAGCTGAAGTGGTTTATGCAGCTAACTCGACCCCAAAGATGACTACCTAAAACAAGAAAAATCAGGAACTGATGCATTGCACCTAAAAATAAAAATATTAAAAAAATAAAAATAAAAATAAAAAAGTATAAAAAAAAAATAAAACTTAACTGGGCTGTCCTTTCCTGAATCCGCAGACTCGTTCTCATCGACCCATGGACAGGTCCACGTATAGTGACCTTGCCGTAGGCAATGGCCACACTCTGGTCCCCGATGAACTCCGTCTAACCCACACTGCCAACAGAAGTCACATTCTGCAATCTGATGGAGATTGCTCCCACATCTCTGACACCAAAGAGTCGAACGATACTGAAAAGAAAAAAATATATATATTAAAATATAAAAATATAAAAAATCAAAAAAAAAAAAAATAATATTTGCATGGGTATAAGAGCAGGCCCTTGTGCACCTGCCTCCCACAACCATAACATTCCTGGTATCCTTAAGATCTTCAACCACCTTGGCATCGCATTGACGCCATAGATGGCCCTTCTGGCCACAGCGCCAACAAATCCGATATTGAAAATACCAACGGTTCATATCTGAAAAATAAAAGAAAAAAAAAAAATTTAATAAAAAAATAAAATAAAAATATAATTTTAGGTCGCAGACCCGACCCAATTTTCAAAAAAAAAAAAAAAACAAGAAATCCAATAAAAAAAATTTTTTTTTTTTAAATTTCCTTAAAAATAAAATTTCTAAAAAAAATAAAAAATTTCTTAAAAATAAAAAAATATAAAAAAACCGTTGGGAAGTTGCTCAGCTGAAGTAGTTTATGCAGCTAACTCGACCCCAAAGATGACTACCTAAAACAAGAAAAATCAGGAACTGATGCATTGCACCTAAAAATAAAAATATTAAAAAAATAAAAATAAAAATAAAAAAGTATAATAAAAAAATAAAACTTACCTGGGCTGTCCTTTCCTGAATCCGCAGACTCGTTCTCATCGACCCATGGACAGGTCCACGTATAGTGACCTTGCCGTAGGCAATGGCCACACTCTGGTCCCCGATGAACTCCATCCAGGTGGTCTAACCCACACTGCCAGCAGAAGTCCCATTCTGCAATCTGATGTAGATTGCTCCCACATCTCTGGCACCAAAGAGTCGAACGATACTGAAAACAAAAAAATATATATATTAAAATATAAAAATATAAAAAATCAAAAAAAAAAAATAATAATATTTGCATGGGTATAAGAGCAGGCCCTTGTGCACCTGCCTCCCACAACCATAACATTCCTGGTATCCTTAAGATCTTCAACCACCTTGGCATCGCATTGACGCCATAGATGGCCCTTCTGGCCACAGCGCCAACAAATCCGATATTGAAAATACCAACGGTTCATATCTGAAAAATAAAAGAAAAAAAAAAAATTTAATAAAAAAATAAAATAAAAATATAATTTTAGGTCGCAGACCCGACCCAATTTTCAAAAAAAGAAAAAAAAAACCAAGAAATCCATGTATGGCTTACGCCATACTGCAGATTCAACAAAAAGTGAAATTTTAAAATAGACAGAAAAACTTACCTATTTCACCTTTTTAGAAAAAAAAAACTTTTAAAACCAAACAAAAAATTTTAATAATAAAACTTTTATAAAAAAAAAAAAAAATAACACACAAAAATTTTTTTTTTATATTTAAGAAAAGAAAAAAAATACACAAGAACACTTCCGAACAGAATAAAAAGAAAAAGACTTTAACAAAAAGTAATACGTATCAATATCTAACTTAATGTTACCACCCAACACAAAAAATCATCAGCGACCCGCCGTACAAAAATTTTTTCCGGCTGAAGAAACAAAAAGAAATTTATATTTAAGCATAGATGGTTGACACTTGTATCAATATTTACTTCTTATACTAATTTTATCATTTAAAAATAACAAATTTAACTTTCTAATCTATTTTCTTATATTCCAAAATTGTCATGTAAAAAAAAATTCTTCAAACACAAAAGCAAAAAGCAAGAAAATTTTTTTTTATCCACCGACAAGGTTTTTAAAGCCACCACTAGGAGAAAACAGACCTAAAAAGCGCCACCACATACCATAACATTGCGGTGAAGACGCCTATCGGCAACAAAAATAAACAAAATTAAGTCCTCAAAAGTAGGCAAATAGTAAAATAATAGTAAAATACTATAGAAAAATTCAAAAGAAAATGTTTATATATATATGATAAAGTAAATTAAAAATTTAAATCATTACAAACAAAAATTTTTAGATGAAACAAATATTTAATAAAAGAAATATAAAATAGGAAATTGTAAAATAAAAATCCTATAATTCAAGATTACAAACGGAAATATTCTTCAAAAAAAAAAATAGAAAAGCATTGTAAATGAATTTGATGAAGAACCATACTAAACTGCTGTAATTTAGTTTTATTTAAGCTTATAAATTTTTTTTTTAACTTTTCAATAAATTTAATGTAATCAGAATAAAAGAAAATGTTTTTACACTAAATTCACATCCACAGGTCCTAATAGGTACATTGAAATGCTGAAGTAAGGTCCAGCTCAAGATGGCCATAGCCATAAGCTGAAGAATGACAACATAGTCATTTAGTTTTAAGATGCTTTTTTTTATTTTTGGTCAGGGTTTCCTTTTTTTTCTTTTAGTTTTATCTCAGTTTTAAACCTTTTCATCAGAGACATCCTATAAACTATGTTATGAACCCTCTGGTGTTCACTGTCCTTACCCACCCACCGACGAGCTTAGACCCAGCCTTTGAACAGGATGTCCTTAGACAGTGGACTCAACACCAGATTCATAGTTGAAAGTAGAGCACTTTCTCTTGCCTCTACCTTCACCAATTTCTCTTTTATCATAAGATATGATAAAATTTTTCATGAGTTCATCTTGTACTCAGAATTTTTGTATTTGTATACACCCCCCGTTTTCAATCTTAAAAAATATCATAACATTATTTGTTCCCAATCGTTTAAAAGTCCATCTTTCCTTACCGTAATTTTTATTTAAAATATGTATCCTACTTATTGTGAGAGTACTCTCGAGTTAATAATCTTAAAAATTTATTAGTCAACCGATTCGACTGATAAAAGCTATTAAAAAGCTCGTCCAATGAAGGTTTTACTAAAATTAGTATCATTCGAAACATTCGGCAATAGGAATTTAAATTATTCAAATATTTTAATTCAAGAAATTTTGGAATAACATTAATTCTCCTAGTACTAAAATTATGCTCCCGGGCATTACTTTTACGATTTTAGAGCAATTTGTACTTGATATGGTACCGAAAGAACCATATATAATATATAATATTTAAAAAAAAAAAAAATCTATTTGTTGTATAAAAATACTAGAACTTGATTTAATGCCAAAGTCCTAAAATTTAGTACATTTTTTTTGGCTCTGTGTGGTACAACTCAGCATATTACTAATCGCTTGAAAGTGTCATTGAACCATGCTGTGAAGTTAACTTTCTCATTTAAAAGATTTTCTTCTGTGTCTGAATTTGTCAAACAACTACTAAAAACTTCGCTGGATGATTTTTTCAAAGTTGGGAATATGGTTTTGTTTTTTAAAACTCTTATTAATAGTTTGCCTGGTTATTTGTTTGAAAGGTTTGGTTTTTTAATTCTGATAGAAGTAGGTTAGTATACATCTTCATTCATCAACTTTTATAGCGAAATCTTTTGTTTGTAGGGTGGGCTCAGTTTCGAATAACTTCTTGCAAGCTTTGAATGCTCATAATTTGATCTCATAATTTGATCTAGGGCCGGCTCAAGACTAAATAGCGCCCTAGGCAAACTTTTTAATGGCCCACTAAATAGATTACGAAGTTAATAAAAAAAGTTTTACTTTCTAGATCTATATACACTGGTAGGATTCAAAACATTTAACAGCCGGTTCGCATCCCGTACAAAAAAAAATTGTTGAATTACTGTTTTGTCTATTTATCGTATGTTTTTATTATATGTAAAAAGAGGTATAAAATCATTGCATATAATTTTACTTTAATTATATTTTTTTAAATAAAACCTCACTTATCTTCTGAACTTCATCAAAACCACATCGTTTTATTTTATCAGGTTATGGGCCCAGGCAATTTTATTTGTACAAAAGAATAAAAATAACTTTAGAAATTTTTAATAAAAAAAAAAAAAAAAAAAGGGGTCAATTTTTTTTTGATTGTTTTATTGTATATTTTAATGATGGATGGAGATTTTATTAAAATTGGAAAATTAAAGGAAAATGATCACTGGCTATTATGGAAGTTTCAAATAAAAATTATTTTAAAATCGAATGAATTGTGGGATCTAGTAAATGGTAGTGATAAATGTCCGGTAAGAAATCCAAGTACGGAACAAACTGAGGCAGAATATAGTACTTTGGTTTCTAAATGGAATAAAAAGGACCACAAGGCACAAAAGATTATAGCTACTATAATGGGCAAACAACCTATGTTGCACATTATGAGCTGTAATACATCCAGTGAAATGTGGGAAAAACTTGAAGCAGTTTTTGAACAAAAACCAAAAACGAGTGTGCATCTGTTGCAACAGCGCTTTTATAGTTTCACAAAGGATCCTGAAGATAATTTATCTATTCACGTTTCAAAATTACAGGAAATTGTTCAACAATTAAAAGATTTAGGTGAAAATATCTCAGACAGCATGATCATAACTAAAATTTTAATGACACTTCCGTCACATTACAATCATTTTTATTCAGCATGGGAATCAACGGCACAATGTGATCAAAATCTGAAAAATTTGGTCGACCGATTATTGATAGAAGAGGCCAGAATTGAAAGTCAGCACAAATGTAAAAGCGATGCTTTAGTGGCAAAAAAGGTTAAGTCTGGAAATAAGGTAAATAAAAATAAAAGTAAATGTTGTATTTGTAAGCAGCCAGGCCATTGGAAGGTTAATTGTCCAAATAAAAAAGGAAATAAATCAAATGTTGAAGGTGAGGCGTTTGTGAGTCAGACTCTAGACGGATGTTCCGAATCCGAGAGTTGGTACCTTGACTCGGGAGCAGCGACCATATGTCTTTTATCAAAAGTTGGTTTGTAAATTACAAAACATTTTCTCATCCAGTGTATGTAAAAATTGGTAATGGCTTTTGGAAAAGGTAACATTAACATTAAAGCTTTTAACAAAAATAAATGGGTTGAAAAGCATCTGTCTGATGTTGTGTATGTTCCAGATATTAAACTTAATCTTTTCTCTTCTAATCGCGCCCTCGACAAAGGGTTCACACTTTTTTCGGATGAAAAAAAATGTGAGTTAAACAAAAATGGCGAAACTGTTGCAGTAGCTATAAGAGAATCCCGTCTTTTTAAGTTGTTGTTTAAGGTAGTAGACGGTTATTCAAAAGCTAATTCAGCTGTTAAAATAGATAGCTTGCAGTTATGGCATGAGCGTTTAGGACATCAAAATGTTACACAGGTTAAAACGGTTCTAAAAAAATTTGATATTAAATTTAACAACAATAATTTTTTTTGCGAGCCGTGCTTGAAAGGCAAGCAAAGTAGATTTCCCTTTCCTTGTAGTAAAAGCAGAGCTACGAAAATTGGCGAATTGGTGCATACAGATTTCTGCGGGCCAATGCAGGTAAAATTCTTATGGAAATCCCATATATTTCTTATTGTTTAAAGATGTTTTTAGTAATTTTCGTTATGTTTATATGCTTAAAGAAAAATCTCAAGTTACTGACTCTACTGAATTATTTCTAAAGCAAGTTTTTATTGATACTGGTGAAAAGGTAAAAGTAATAAGATCTGATAATGGTCTGGAATATAAAAATGAATTGTTTTCTAACTTACTTCGAGATAATGGTATAAGTCACCAAAAAAAGTAATGTTTATACACCCCAACAAAATGGTAGGGCAGAACGTGATATGCGAACAATTGTTGAGTTGGCTCGATCTATGATTTACTCAAAGAAATTAAGCATAAAGTTTTGGGCCGAAGCGGTTAGTACAGCTGTATTTCTTTTAAATAGAAGTGGTTCTAGTTCAGTCGAAGCAAAAGTTCCATACGAATTATGGTTTAAAAAAATGCCAGATATTTCTTTTTTTAAAACGTTTGGTTGTGAAGCTTATTTTCATGTACCAAAAGAAAAGCGACGAAAGTGGTGCTCAAAATGAAGAAAAGGAATTTTTGTGGGTTATGAGATAAATACGAAAGGTTTTCGAGTATGGATGTTAGATACCAAGCGCATTGAAATTTCACGTGACGTAATTTTTAATGAAAATATAGGAAAAGAAAATGAACCTAATATGCAAAAAGAAAGTTTATTAAAAAATTACATTTTTTATCCAATACACATGACTAATGATCTTGAAAATTTTAGTTTTAGCCAGTCGTCTGCTGAAGAAGAAAATGAAGATCAAAAGGAAGAACAAAATGAAGAAAAAAATTAAGAAAAAAATGAAGTTGATAATTCAGTGGAAGATCCTATAAAGCAAAATGAACTGAAGTATAACTTGCGACCACGATTACTTTCCAGCTGTAATTTTGCCTTAGATGAAGGTTTTGCTTTTGTTGTCAATGCGGATGAACCAGATACTTATAATCAAGCTTTGAAGTCACCATTAAAAGATAAGTGGGTTGCAGCTATGAAAGAAGAAATTTTTTCACTAGAAAAAAACCAGACATGGTCATTGGTTGACTTACCAGATAATAGAAAAATAACTGATAACAAGTGGGTATATAAAATCAAATATTCAAAAGGCGGAAAAATTGAAAGATATAAAGCCAGATTAGTTGTTCGTGGGTTTACCCAAGAATACGGTATTGATTACACAGAAACTTTTAGCCCTGTTGTACGTTTTTCTTCAATTAGAACGATTTTAGCTATATCAGCAGCAGAAAATTTAAAACTTGCACAGTTTGACATAAAAACTGCTTTTTTAAATGGAGATTTAACAGAAGATATTTTTATGAAACAACCAAAAGGTTTTGATGCAATACCTGGAAAAGTATGTAAATTACATAAAAGTATATATGGCTTAAAACAGTCTTCACGCTGTTGGAACAAGAAATTTACAAATTTTCTAAAGAAGTTTGATTTCGAGTTAAGTAAATCAGATGCTTGTGTGTTTTATAGCCATAATCGTGAAGGTAATAAAATATTTTTAGCTATTTACATAGACGACGGGTTAATAGCAGCAAGTAATGATAGCGATGTAAAAGTTTTATTGAATTATCTAAAAAGAGAATTTGAGATAACAACATCAGATGCAAACTATTTTTTGGGATTGGAAATTTTAAGAGATTCTGCAGGCAATATCCAGATACATCAAGAGACATATGCTAAAAAGGTGCTTAAAAGATTTAATATGATTGACTGCAAATCGGTGTCTGTACCAGCTGAAATTTCGAAATTTAGTAACGATGAAATTGTACCAAGCACCAAATTTCCATATCGAGAAGCTGTTGGCAGCCTTATGTATCTAGCAGTTGCGACAAGACCTGACATAGCTTATGCTGTTGGATATGTTAGCCGGTTTCTAGAAAATCCTAAGTTTATTCATGTAAATGCAGTTAAACGTATTTTCAAGTACATAAAGGGGACAGAAAATTATGGAATTTTTTAGTGATGCTGATTATGCTGGGGACATAGAAACTCGAAGATCTACAAGTGGTTTTATTTTTTTACTATCAGGCGGTGCTATTAGTTGGTTATCACAACGCAAAAAAACTGTGTCACTATCATCAACTGAGTCGGAATATGTTTCAGCTTCCGAAGCAGTAAAAGAAATAGTATGGTTGCAACAACTTATAACCGAATTGATTCCAAAATCTAATACTACACCCACATTGTATGTAGATAATCAATAAGCAATAAAATTGATCAAAAATCCCGAATTTCATAAGCGGACAAAACATATAGATGTCAGATACCACTTTATTCGTGAAAAATATGTAGAAATTTTTTTTGAATTGAAGTATATATCAAGTGAAGATCAAGTTGCAGATTTTTTAACGAAACCATTATGTAAATTAAAATTTGAAAAATTTCGTAAAGAAATTAATTTAATACAAGACATTCATTACTAAAGATTATTTTTTTGAATTGTGAAATGAAAACATATGATAAATAAGTGGAAGTGTTGAATTATTATAATGAATTATTACTGTTTTGTCTATTTATCGTATGTTTTTATTATATGTAAAAAGAGGTATAAAATCATTGCATATAATTTTACTTTAATTATATTTTTTTAAATAAAACCTCACTTATATTCTGAACTTCATCACAACCACATCGTTTTATTTTATCAAAAATAATAGAATTTTTTCTGTGGTTTCGAGTCCTCCAAAAAGTTGTTTTAATTTTTTAATTAGATTCTAAAGACCTTTCCAGAACATATATAAACTTTCTCCTTCATAAATACTCATAAATTTTTAGATGATGTTTCCAAATATTGTAATTTCAAAACAGGCTTCAAAACGTTTATTACTTTGTAAAAGCATATTTTTACTCTTATTCAGTTCTTTACTCACAGTATTCACATAACATAGTTAAAGAAAAAGGTATTTCTTTTATAAATTAATAAAAAAGCAATAAAAAATTATTTTACTGTAAATTGTACGCGCATCACCTGTCGAGATACTCATCGTGCGAAAGTAGTTTTTAAATTTTTAGATAACACACAGACCGAAAGAGAAACATCATGTTTCAGATTTTATTTTTAATACAAATTTCAATGTAAATTCAAATTGTATATTCTTTGAGTAGTTGAGAAATTGCCACGGAGGAACTGTTTAAAACAGTGAATAGTTATTTCAGAACTTTTTCAGGCGATTTTCGTGAACCTACAAATTTTAGGAAACGGTTCGCGCGAATCTTAAATATTTTAGGAAACGGTTCGTGCGAATCGGTGCGAACCGGCTCAATCCCACCACTGTATATAAAACAGAAGTTGTCTCTGTGTCTCATTGTCTGTTCCGAATAGGCTCCTAAACCGTTCCGATCGTTTTCAAACTTACACCATGTCTTTGTTTCAGATCGGTCCCCCAGGGGCGGACTTCAAAATTTCTTCCGATTTTATTCAAATTAGGTACGTAAAAAGAAGAAATGATTACTCACAAATTTCGTAACAAAAAAATTATTGACCTGCTACCCAGCGACTTCAAATGTTTGTCAGATTACATTCAAATTTGGTTCATAAAAAGAGGAAATGATTAAAAACACAAATTTGGTTTGGTTTGGAAACCTGTTTAAGGGAAGGATATCATTCGATTTCATATAATTAAATTTAATAAATAGAAATGATAAATCTTAATTCCCCCCAATTTATAAAACAACTAGCTCCTATAATAGTTTATCAATCTCTACAACAGAAATTTTACTTAGAAATTAATAAATAAATCATTCGGAGTCCGTAGCTTAGCACGGTTGACGGCTATATTATAAAAATGTCACATCGTTGAAAGGTTAAAAAACCCCGAGCAGCAGCAAGACCACAGCAACGTGTGCCCGGATACCACTAGTCTATATATTAGACTGGTTCATTTTTGAGGTCATGTTGAGATTTTCTTGCCGCCCATGCAGATTTCGAACAATTAAATAAAAAAAACGAGAAAACGCTCTTAGATTTTTCGAAATTTTGTTTCCCCATCAAGCGCAACCAGTTTTTATGATGACTGAGGCCTAGACGTAATAAGGTGGGTTAAAAACTCTGTAACTTTTTTCTCTTTGAATTTTTTTTCCTCCTTTTTTTTTTGGTTTAACTGTCTTGATGCACCCTTCATTTTTTGTTAACATCGTAAGGCTATACGACTTATCCTTTTGTTTTTACAAATCTCTAAAGGAGAATTTAAACTTTTGTCCCCATTTTATTTTTACTTTAAGACACCATATCTTTTCTAATTTTAAGAGAAACATTTTTTTTTTTCAGAAATTTAGCATAAATTTTCATAATTTTTAGCATTATAACTAAAAGATAAAATTCTATTAAGTTCTGGTTTTTAAGCTACAATTAATTTTACGACATTAAAAGTTTCGCTTTCGTAATGCATTGGTCATTTGATTCATTTGTTAACTGATCTATTTTTTTTAAATAGGAATCAAAAAAGGAGATTTAGAATAGAAATAAATAAAAATTTAAAAATTGTTTTAAATTTATATTTATTTATAATTAATTTTTTTCAATTAATTTTAAAAATATTTGATTTTCCAATAATCGCCATGTTTGGCCGATGCTGGCTCACGATTTGGAGAATAATTTGTTTTTGAGTTTCGTCAGAAGTTAACGATGTGTTAAATTCCGTCATTAATGCAACACTCCTCTCGGCGTTGTCATTAACAACTTGTAACTTCTGAACTAATCGCAGGCCGTCTTGATATCCTACATCAGATTTCCATAGAGCTGGATTCTTGTCTAAAAATTCAGTAGATACTTTCAAGCATTGACAAAAATACCATCGAATTTTGATTGGCCTAAAATACAACTGCAGAATTTGGTCACTAAAAATTCTTTAAATTTTTTTCAATGCTTGAAAATATCTACTGAATTTTTAGACAAGAATCCAGCTCTATGGAAATCTGATGTAGGATATCAAGACGGCCTGCGATTAATTCAGAAGTTACAAGTTGTTAATTACAACGCCAAGAGGAGTGTAGCATTAATGACGGAATTTAACACATCGATAACTTCTGGCGAAACTCAAAAACAAATTATTCTCCCAATCGTGAGCCAGCATCGGCCAAACATGGCGATTATTGGAAAATCAAATATTTTTAAAATTAATTGAAAAAAATTAATCATAAATAAATATAAATTTAAAACAATTTTTAAATTCTTATTTATTTCTATTCTTAATCTCCTTTTTTGATTCCTATTTAAAAAAAATAGATCAGTTAACAAATGAATCAAATGACCAATGCATTACGAAAGCGAAACTTTTAATGTCGTAAAATTAATTGTAGCTTAAAAACCAGAACTTAATAGAATTTTATCTTTTAGTTATAATGCTAAAAATTATGAAAATTTATGCCAAATTTATGAACAAAAAAAAAAAAATGTTTCTCTTAAAATTAGAAAAGATATGGTGTCTTAAAGTAAAAATAAAATGGGGACAAAAGTTTAAATTCTCCTTTAGAGAGTTGTAAAAAAAAAAGGATAAGTCGTATAGCCTTACGATGTTAACAAAAAATGAAGGGAGCATCAAGACAGTTACACCAAAAAAAAAAGGAGGAAAAAAATTCAAAGAGAAAAAAGTTACAGAGTTTTGAACCCACCTTATTAGGTCTAGGCCTCAGCCATCAGAAAAACTGGTTGCGCTTGATGGGGAAACAAAATTTCGAAAAATCAAGGAGCACGTATTTCGTTTCTTGATGTAAGCTTTCAGAATCTGTATGGGCGGCAAAAAATTTTTTTTTGTGAACCAGCCTACTATATATATTACTCAATTGTTCATTAATTATAATTTTTTATTCAAAATTCGCATACTATATTCTCAGAAATATTAAATTCCAAACTTTAGAAGACTGTTCTTTTATTTAACTATTGTAAACTATAGTTACTAGTATCAAATTAAACCAGTAACGCAGTGTAAAAATAAATTTTCAATATTTTCACAATTTTCGGTATGTTAGTTGGATGATATTAGTAATTTCAGCGCCCTATGCAAAGGCAATATGTCAGCGCCCCAGGCAACGGCCTTGCTCGTCTGTAGCTTGAGCCAGCCCTGATTTGATCATACACTTCAATTCATAGTTAATTTTGTTTGTGGCTCTGTGTTATTTGGTGTTTAATGTAATCGAACTATAAATTCTAAAAATTCTTTTGGTTCATTAAAAAATTTTTAAATGTTTAATTTTTTTTTTGTTATTCCAATTACATAAACCAGGCCTGGACAAACTGCGGCTCATGAGCCGGATGCGGCTCTGACAATAAATTGTTGTGGCTCAGGAAGTCCTTTCCTTTATAAACAACATGCGCCTAAAAAAATTAGAAATTCGTATTAAAATTTTCCAATTGGTTATTACAAAATAAAAATATTTAAAAAAAAAAACAAAAAAAAATGATTTCTTCATATAAAATTCAACATTTGTTTTATATTAACCCATTCAAAATCAGAATACGAATAAGAATTCATTCTCTTAATAATATTTGGATTTCAGCGACCTTCAGAAACGTTTGTTATTAATGTTTGTTATAAAAAATATACATATCTACTAAGATCATTATCGTAAACTTAACTTTAGTCAAAAAGACGTATTTTATTTTTTTTTAAGTTATACTTCTTCAGCACGTTGCATGATATTATTGAGTTATTCTGTAGGGGGTAACAATTCATTTTCATTCGACATTCGAGTTCGAAATAAGCGACATGATTTTTGACGTTTCAATACTAAAAAAAATGAGTGGCCCACTCAATAATCATTTGTCATTTATAAAAACAAAATAATTTGGCGCGAAAAATTTAAATTCAAATAATTTTTTAAAAATCTTTCGTTTACAAATTATTTAAAACTAAATTTTTTTTTAAATTTTGGGTAGGGAGCTACGTATTTTTAACGTTCTAAATGTAAATTCATGTTTTATTTATTATGTATTATGTGAGAAATTAATTTAAATTTTGTCTAAAGTATACTAATGTGTAAATAAATAAATAATTTACTTCTGAAGATACAGCAAACCATAGGCTGTGAAATATTAAGGAATTAATAAAATTAAATTATGAAACACATATAATTTTTGTTATTATTTATCATATACTGGAAATCCCTAAAATAATAAAATAATCCAAATGCAATTCACCATTGACTAAAATAAACATTATTTATAATTTTTTTTTTATAGGATATAATGTTTATAACTTTAGTGGTTACATGATCTCTGTAAAAAAAATTTAATACAAAACATGTTAAATATTGAAGTGAAAAAAATTTAATACAAAACATGTTAAATAATGAAATGTGATCACTTTTCTTACTTATTTTTCTCCCGGAAAATTCGTACTTTTTTTAGCGTTTATTATCTTATTAACTACAACAGGATTGACAAATGCTTGTTTAAATACATATATACATATAACTATCTTGTCATAGTAAGTGGTAAAACATGTTTAAAAAATTAGTTGGGACTTTAGTGATATTTTATCTTGTGTCTACATTTTTTATGAATGATCGCAAGATTATGTTAATTTTATTGTGAAAATAAGATTGCACGAAAAAGCTGTGAATATTGCAGAACGCTGCCCACAATATAGTTCATTCAACCCGCTATTAAAAAACTGATTTCTGAATAGGATAGTTTTTTTTAACAATTAAATTTTTAAAAAGAAATAGGATCTCGATACTTAAATTTATGTATCTGTCAAAGTTTACAATATTTTTTACATCCATTTTATAGCAATATTCAATTGCATTAATTCATATACGAAATTTTATGTTTTCAACTAAGTTCTCAAATAAGTTTTTAGCTACATTTTAATTTTATAATATGTATTATAAAATTATAAAACACTATTTATTTATTAAAAGTTTTTTCCATTTATATAAATAAAAATAAAAAACCAAAGAGCGCCTAATTTGCAAATTTTTTTGAACCAAAAAATAACCTTTGCCACCAAATTTGCTGCAATTTTACTAGGCTCTGTGTTTTGTTTCAAAAGTAGAATATGTATATACAAAATTAAAAAACAAATTATAAATTAGTAGCTCATAAAAACATTTTGGTTTGTTTAAATATCTCAAAAAACTAATTATAATGAAAAAAAAAATAAAATAATTCACAAAAATCGTGTCATTAGGAATCTAACCAGACACCTTCAGACTTACAGTCTAATGTTCTACCACTAAAACCCGGGTGTCGTAAAAACAGAATTTAGCAACAGAATAGAATCAGCGACAGAAAAATTTATTCTGTTACTGAAATTCTGGTCAGAATCTCATGAGATTGCTGCCTTTAAAATGTTATGAATTTATTTAATAAAAATTATTAATTTTAAAATAACAAAAGTTACAATTAAAATTTACGGGGAAGGTTTAAAAATCTGAAGTTGCATAAATAAATATGCGAGTTCTGATGGAATTCCAGAGTTTTATCATAAAAATTTTATAATAAAATGTGGCGAGGGTAGAGGCAGCGCCGGCCCGAGCATTTGTGGCGCCCTAGGCCAAGGATCTAAATCAATTTTTTTACCACTAAAAAAAACAGTAGCTAAAAACTTTATTTTGTTTAACCTAAATTATGAATTATTAAAAAAATATTCTTATTAAAAAACAATTTTATTTTTATTTTAAAATGATACTACATAAATAAAATTTACTATATGTAATATACTGATGCACTCTGCATAATGTTGGCGGATTTTCTTTATCTACGAAAAAAAAGAGAAATTATATTTTCAATAAATAATTTTATTTTAACTTACACAAAAACTTTTTTCCGAGCTTTCATGGCTGCAAAATTGTTGATAAGGTCATCCAGTTCCAATTTTCGTACTAAATCATGTTCGATGGAAAGGGTAGCTAAACCATCAAGGCGATCTTGGAGCATTGTAGAGCGCAGATAGGTTTTTTATTAATTTAAGCTTAGAAAAGCTTCTCTCTCCACTCGCTACAGTTATTGGCAATGTTATTATGATTCGTAATGCTATATAAATATTTGGCAAAGCGGTTGTTAAATGATTATCTAGCAAATAGTTGAGAATTTCAGTAGGAGAATAAAAGCAATCTGCGGACAGATGATTTCTGAGGAATTTTAGTTCGTCAAACAAATCCAAGCTGGAAATATCCTTCTGATCACCGTCAGTTAGGATAAGTTCTAAATCCATACAATATTTCCGTATGTCATCATCCGTTATATTGCTGATATTGCCAAAGTTATACAGAAATTCGAATTTATTGTTATGTTCCTGAATTAGTTGAAAGCGATCACGTAATGCTTGTATCGCGGTGTCCAAGATATTGTTAAAGAAATTAACTTTATAGTTTTGCATAGGATCTTCAATTACTTCATCACGTTGTTCATAATCAAATTGTCTTCTTTGACGGCAGATTCGTGCGCGTGGAAATTGTACATCAATATCTAAATCAATTGCAATTGTTTTAGCCTCCTCCAAAATATAAGCAAATTTTGAATCTGTTCTATAATCTTCAAGAAACACCATACTCTTTGATAACAACGTTACTGCTTGGCTCAAGTTTAAACTAACTGCCTGAAATGCTTTGCTAGTTACATTTATTTCAAATAAAATATCATACCATACAATTAAAGAGCAGATAAATTTATATTTTTCAATTTTTTGCAATATAGCTGTGGCTTCTGACTTGTTTCTCGCTGCTGTGACTGTGGTAACATTAGGTTGCGCATCCTCATTCATACAGTCATACAGAGCAGAAATAACTTCTTTGAGGTGATATCGTAGTGGCTTCAAAGCATCAATTCGACTGGCCCATCTAGTTTCACTCAGTCCTTTTAACGTAAGACCAGACCAGTGATATGTTTTTTTAACAAAGCCCATCGTTGAGTTGACGATGAGAAAAAAACATACAAATGCTGAATGATGTCAAAAAAAGTCACACCTTCAACACAACAGCTGGCAGAATCATTCACCACTAAATTTAGGGTATGTGCACTGCAAGGAACAAAAAAGGCTCTTGGGTTTAAGTTAAGAATTCTACTTTGAACACCACTATGTCGTCCGCGCATATTGGAGCCGTTATCATAACTTTGACCTCTCATATCAGCCACTGACAAGTTATGTGACTCTAATACTTCTATAATCTTATCTGTAATTCCAGCTCCAGAGCAATTATCAATTTCAATAAAACTTAAGAAATGCTCATGCACCTCAATGTGTTTTTCATCACTACTTGGACAGACCACTCGGACAATCAATGACATTTGCTCAGTATGGGAAATATCTGGAGTACAATCAACGATTATGGAATAATATTTATTCAGTTTTATTAATTTTATAATTTTCTCTTTGACTGCAGAATTTAAAAACGTAATCATTTCATTCTGAATTGTTTTGCCCAAGTAATGTACGTGTAATTCTTTATTTTTTACTTGACGTACGTGTTCTTTCAAGATTGGGTCGAATTTAGCTAAAAGCTCCACAATTTTTAAGAAATTTCCATTGTTATCTTCATATAACTTATCGGAAGTTCCTCTCAAAGCAAGGTTCTGTGATCCGTGTAACTTAATGATCTCGAATAATCTCTCCAATACATTTCGCCAACGTATTGTATTTTCAGTCATGAGTTTTTTGTTAAATGAGTCGATAGTTTTTCCTTCATTCAATCTTCTGACCAAGTCATTCCATGTTGAGATACATTTTAAGTGTTCAATTGTTTTTTCATGCTCTTTTAATCTAGCTGACACATTCTTCCAATCATTAAATCCATTAACAGTTAGGGCAATTTCTTTCTTAGAAAAAATTCTGCATGAAAAACAGAAAACAGCATCTTTAGATTTTGAATAAACCACCCACTTTCGTTGAATCTTTTCACCGTTAGGAAGTATTCGATAATAGTTTGTAGAACAAAACTTCCGACTTCTTCCTTCCTTTTCTTGAACAGTCAATGGAAAATCAAAATTAATTATTTGCTCTGGTCCACGTCTTACAAGTAAATCGATATTTGGGCTAATATTTTGCGGCCAATTCCCAATATCGGACAAATAGTCTTGGGTACTTGTAACAACATCTAAAGATTTATCTTCGGAATTCACCGTTTCCAAATGAGCATTTATGTCATCAATGTCAGGCAAAGTATGATCTAATTCGAGATTAGTATCTGGATTGGAACAGCATTCATTAACGTCCAATGATTTGGATGAACTTAAAGAATATGAACCTGTGCAGGTAGACTCTGTTTCAATATGGTGGAGCTCATTTTCCGATTCTAAATCATCAATTTGACAAGCAACATTTGAAGATTTGAAAAAACAAGAAATCTTCTGACATTTTTCTATTTGCTTTTCCTGTTCAGCTTTCCTTTTTCTACCTAGGTAGCCACTTAGTTTTTTTGGAGGCATTATAATTGATTGGGTTAAAAATAAAAGCTACGAGAGCAGGAATAATACGCTTATATCAAAACAAAGATTATATTTTATATCTTATAAAAATAAATAAATTTTATAACTAATTACTTTTGTTTTGCTGAGCATAAATATCAATGTATGTTGGTACTAGATGTTAATAATAAAACATTAGTGATTTTTCATATACAAACAATGATTTATTGTTGATAATGTTTTATATATGTTCTCAATATTTCGACTTAGTCCAAGTCATCATCAGGAGTATACAATGTGTTAATCATTTAAATCCTCAGTATTTCAATTAGGTTAATTTGTCTGTTCATAAATTACAACAACCAACCTAGGGATGAACAGACAAATTAACCTAATTGAAATACTGAGGATTTAATTGCTTAACACATTGTATACTCCAGATGATGACTTGGACTAAGTCGAAATATTGAGAACATATATAAAACATTATCAACAATAAATCATTGTTTGTATATGAAAAATCACTAATGTTTTATTATTAACATCTAGTACCAACATACATTGATATTTATGCTCAGCAAAACAAAAGTAATATATTTATAAACATTAAAAATATCAGCAACAACAAAATATTATCGTAATAAATTTTATATTTATGCATGCATGCATACATAAAACATTAACATACCTATTCTTTTTACTGCTGCAGCTTCGATTTAATTTTCAAAACACTGAACTTTAATTTTTAAAACCACTAATTACTTCGAAAACTGTAACACTTTTAAAAGTTTAAAACATACTTGTGTTGGTTTTTCTTTATAAAACTAATATTCTCAAATATTGTAAAATGCAAGTCCTACTATGTGATAAATATGAATTTCTTTTAAATAACGAACAAAAAAGAAATTTTATTTTTAACATTTTTTTTTCTTATTACGCACATAATTACTTGCGAAGGATTGATTTAATTTTTTTATATATATTTGGCGCCCCAATCAGCCGTTCGCCCCGAGCCATGGCCTTACTGGCTCGGCCCAAGGGCCGGCCCTGGGTAGAGGCTAATGAAATAGCTCTACCAGCCGAATTTATTCTGGTGCCGAGTCCACTGCCTGACATCCTGGTTCATAGGCCGGGTCTAAGCTCGTCGATGGGTGGGTACGTGGCAGTGAACACCAGAGGGTTCATAACAAAGTTTCGGATGTCTTTGATAAAAAGAGAAAAAAAATTATCAAGAGTGGGAAGGTGGAAGTGATAGTAAATTCCGTCCATTTACTATCTTTCCCACCTGACAACTTACAGAGAGGGATATTTTGAAAACCCCAACCAATTCAAAAAAAAAAAATAATAAATTTAGCCTAAATGATTACGACGTCATTCTTCGGCTCGTGGCTTCTGCCACCTATAGCCGGATCTTCACACTAGCATTTCTATCATTTTAAAAGACCTGAAAAATAAACTTCCTTATCTAATCAAAGGCATTATTTTTTTTTTCTTAAAATTTTAATATAAAAATTAAATACAAAATTAATTTACTTTTTTAAAAAAAAAATATTAGATCTTAAATTACATTATTTTTTTTTATTTTAGAAAATTTGTATAATTAATCAATTTGGTCTTTACATGGTTAAAAAATTCTTTTATTTTTGATAATTCAAATTTCAAATTTTGGATAATTTCATACATAAAGATTATTTTTGTATATCACCTATATAATTCAGGTGTATTAATTACAATAGCTCCTTTTTAAACATATATATAAATTTTCTATTGATCCTTAATAGGAAATATGTATATAAATATATACTTAGGTATTTATATTAATTACAATTATTAATTTGTCTTTTTGCATAATCTGCAAGAAATATATGAAAAAAAAATTGTTTTATTGTGTTAATTAGGACAGGAGTTTTCTACGTTGTAATATGCAATTTGTCTTTTATGTTGATAATCAATAATTTGAATATCGTTCTTAGACGATCAATATTAGGAACATGGCTTTATTTGTTGACAATGAACAATTTCAATATCTTTCTTAGACGATTAACATTATGAATTTGTCTTTGTTTGTTGTCATTCAACAATTTGAATATGAAAAAAAATCATGAAAATAAATAAAATTATTATAAAATAATTAGTATAAAGTTCTATGTTTTGACCGATCGATCTTTTTATTTTTGCCATGAAAACATTTTGGATTTTTATCAAATTAAAAAAATTTAATTTCAAAATTTCATTTCTTTTGTTTAAAAAAATTATTTTTTTTTTTGTAAAAATATGTTGAATTCTACAAGGGATAACTTAAGAAACTCGAATTAAGAGTAAGCAAAATTTATTTTAAACTTGCTTAAAAAAATTTATGTAGTCCTTTTTTTTTTTTTTTTGAAAAATTATTTAGGATTTGTTCAAAATAAATCAAAATCCGTGGTTTTAATACTTAAATTTTTTTTTTTTTTTTTGAAAGATTATATAATATATTATTTATAATTATATAATATGATTAACTTAATTTTCAAGTTTTAAATTTTTACGGCAAAATGCAAACCGTATTGGAACTTTGGAGAATTAAATTTTACAATTAGATTTCTTTTCCATTAACCATTAGGCAAAGTTTTAGAATTTCCTTCTAAATTTTTTTTATAGTATTATTTTGATAATCTTATAATATTTATAGTACATTCAGTAAGTACGGATTTTCTTAGCTGAGGAATTTCCTTTTCTTTCAAATCCTACGATTAGGAAAGCTATTACATTTCATTTTAAAATCATATACATTAAAAAATTTTATGTGAGCATGTTTAAATGTTATTGTATTTGCTGTATTTGAGATTTTGAAGATTAATTTGTAATATTTATTAAAAATAAAAAAGAACGAACAATTTACTTTTTAGTTAAGACCTTGTCTCACTTCAACATGAATTATAACTTCCTCAGTAGTGATTTACCGATGAAAAAGTATTTCTATTTCTGAAATTTGTGTCATGCAATTGGTGAATAAATATTAAAAGTATAAGCACCTAATGTCTTATTGGCATTATGCTAATGTAAAGCATCTTGATTTTGCTTGTATCGAAAGATAAAATGTTTGATATCTCGAAAACTAAGGAAGATTATCGAAAATTTTTATTTAATTTGCATAATTGATTAAAAAAAATTCTTTATAAAGGAAATGAGAATAGTTATGTAGTAAATAGTGAACACGAATTCGGTATTAACATTTTTATAGTATATGTGTTAACTAAATTTGGTAAAATAAGGAATGTTATGGGAAATTATAAAATTTTGTAGAAGTAGTATTACTAAACGATTTTTTTGCAAGATTTTTCTTTATTTATCAGATTGTATCGTTCACAAAGTATTGATTTTTTTAATTTAAGAATTTTTTCTTAAAAATATGGAAAATGCGTAATTACTGAACTGACCAGCGGCGGCTCGTACATAGGTGCTGCGACACTGCAGCACCCTCAAGAAATTTCAAAAAGTTGAACTCATAAATAAAATTTTTTGTTAGCTCTGAATTTTTCTTACTTTAAAATTATTTTTAAATGAAATATATCAATTGCTGTAACATTTTATAAACAAGAGTAGCCTACTTTCAGGCTTACAGAAAATCAAATATAGAAAATACAGAAAGTACTTTTCAAAAATAGCTGCAGAAATCTTTTTAACAGATTTTTTGGAACTGCGAATTTCACAGTGCAGGGAATTTTTTTTTCATGAACAATTTAATACATTTTTATTGCTGTTAAGTTTTTTTTGATGACTTGAATGTAAGGAAAAATGCACTGCCACAGAAGCAGTGCGGCTGTATACTTTCTCAAAAATTTATAAACAAAT
Source organism: Hybos culiciformis (assembly GCA_964007475.1). Lineage (NCBI taxonomy): Eukaryota > Metazoa > Arthropoda > Insecta > Diptera > Hybotidae > Hybos > Hybos culiciformis. The sequence goes on along the minus strand of OZ023273.1, from coordinate 77,480,194 downwards.
ATCTATGTGGGAATTTTTATTTGTTTGTTTTGGGATATTTTGAATGTAAAGAAAAATGCACTGCTTCAGAAGCAGCACAATTTTTATATGGGATATAGGTATTTTGTTTGCTTTTGAATTTTCAAAACTGATATATGAGTATATATCATAAAACATTTATAATTAAAAAAAAAAAGGTTGTTATTTTTTGCAGCACCCTCTTTCAAAACGTCCACGGGCCGCCACTGACTAATATTATTATTAAAAGATTGTAAAATCTTTTGAAATTTTAATTTTCTCTACTTTAAATTATTTTGATTGTTTGAAATTTTATTTAAAATAGCTTAAGTTTTTGAACTTTAAAATATAGAAATGTTATTAGATATTTTTATTTTTAATTTGTAAAAAATATGAAATTCAAAATAAAATTTATGTTTGTTAAAGTTTTTTGTAGGTTTTCATGACAAAAAGAAATTAGAAAGGTCGGTAGAAAGAAGGAAAGAAAATTTATAAAAGGTAAAAAAAATCAACCGATCAAAGTAGCGATCTATGGTCATTTTCGCTTGTCTTGGTCTAACCGGAGCACGCACGTTAGGGTTAGAACCAAGGAATGCCATAGACGTTTACTTATGTGCGTCGATGCATCCGATTCCATGTCCAAATCTTAAGCCATGCTCATAAGCTGACTTGAGATTTAGCATCGAATTGGATGACCCGAGCACATCACCACATTGGTCTGGATTTCCGTCCTCCATGGTGAATCTAGACCAACACATTTTGCTGGCCTCAGATTCTCCATAGAAGCAGGAGATCCAGGTGGCGATCGGTTAGATCTAGCTTTGGATTCTTGGATAGAGCCAAGAATCCTCCACTAGAAGCAGGTTTGCGGTTTTGTACCAGAAGGAGCGGTCAAACTACTCCCTTCTGATACCAACCTGGCTGGTGCTATCATCCCAAGCTAGTGAAATAACTTTCACATAGTTTCGGATGATGTGCTCCGGCACCTAAAGACAAAGAGAAAAAAAAGATTGGGAGTTATCCAATCTTGGTCAGTGCATATCACTGAGCCATGACTAGACAACTCCGGTCATAGAAGGTTTTTTACCTTTGTTTGTTGTTATTCAACAATTTGAATATGAAACTGTATTTAGAATTTACCAAGTTTATATACTTTTTCGGTAATTATATTCCAAAAACAATTTCATATAAAAATTGTTGATACGTTTATGACACATAAAGGTAAAAATTTGCTAATTAGGCATTTTTTATATGTTATTGATTCTATATGAACTACTTTTTTATTTTTTATTTTTATGTAAAAAAAAGTTCATATGGAATCAATTCATTTTTCTTACAAGTTCAATATGCACTTTCTTAATAAAATTTATAGATTTTTACACTTTATTTCTTAAACCTTCACCGCAACAAAAACAGAATCAGGATTTGATATTTGTGTTCAAAAAAAATTTAAAATTTAAAAAACGTAAATAAACAAAAAGAAAAAAAAAATTAAATTAATTTCAATTGACATTCTGGCAACAGATACAGAAACAGAAACAGATACAGAAACAGAAAATAACCCATTTTGAGGTTATTCAAATTCTGTGGACAGAATGAATTTTTCTGTCGCTAAATTCTGTTGTAAAATTCTGTCGCAGAATAAATTTTCTTCAAATGTATGGCATTCTGTTTCTGTTGCTAAATTTTCTTTTAACAACATCAGTAGATAGTTTATGAAAGTTCTGGCTCAATGAGTGGAGCCATGTGGAGCCGTGTATTATGTGAGAGTTCTGGCTCAATGGGTGGAGCCATTTGAGTGGAGCGATGTGTAGCCGCGTATTATATGAGAGTTCTAGATAAATTTAAGTGGAGCCGATAGTGAATTATTTTATTTAAGTGCAGCCGTGTATATAAAGTTCTAAGTAAATTATTTTAAGTGAAGCCGGGTAAAATAGTAAAGTTCTAAGTAAAATATTTTAAGTGGACCCATATTTAATATGTATATGTACATAATTATGTATTTTCAAATAATTGTGAAATTATAATTAAAGTGAAAAAATGCTGATAAATGTAATTAAAATGTATTAAAATAATTAAATTAAACAATAGAGGTAAAAATTTAAAAACTTCTGAAACATCTAAGATTTAAAATAAATTGAAAATTCGAAAAATGCTGAGTCTAATATATTTTCCACACCTTCCAATTGTAATTTTAGATTCGAACGGACATATTTTTTAATGTGCGCCTGGTGATTGTAATTTGAGATTCGAAATAAATTTCTTTTTATTCAATTATAGAGGAAAAATAAGATTTTCAAAAGCATATTCAAACATATACTTATATATAAAAAAAAATTATTTTCACTAAATAAATACTAAAAATTTTGCAATAATACCAAATTTAAATTCCAAAAATGTTGAAATATAATATAATTTTCCGAGTATTTTTATCGTATGTGTGTGAAAAATCAAAATTTGAAATATGATTTTTATTAAATAAATCCTTAAGCTTTTTGTACTACTCATACTAAATCAAAAAATGCTGACTTCAGTTAAACATTTTCCCAGGAATTGAATAATGAATTTCACAATTTATGTCTATGAAAATTAAATCGTAATTTGAGCCTGTGATAAAATTTGGATTCAGTAGGTATTTAAAGAGGAAAATTTTACTTTTTTTCTCAAAATTGAAGTTTAAATCAAACATTGTAAGTCCTATAAAATATAGTGTGCTTAAAACTAAATAATTTGAAACTAAATAACTAAATAAACAACAAGAATTATTAAAATATAAAATTTTGGACATAATTAAATTGAAAGCAGAAATTAATAAATTTGGAAAAATAAAACTTAGCCAAAACAAATTATATCTATTTGTAAAAATAAATTTAATTAAAATAATTAACTCAAGCATATAAAAATTTTAAAATAATTAATTTGAAAGCTGAAATTAAAAAAGATAAAAGAAGTGAGTAAAAAATTAATCATTATTTTATTTTACATTTATAATTTATGCTTTCGAGTAATAAAAAAAAAAAACGAAGAAAAATTTCAAACAAAACTTTATTTCAGGTGAAATATTTTAAAATGGTTTTTACATGTCAAAACTGTAATCAACAATTTACAATGAACAAAAATCTTCTTCGCCATGTTCGAACTAAGCATACCGATGTTAATATGGAATCTTCAATTCAAAATAAGTATGTAGTTTGTCAGATTTGTGATGCGGAATTTTCGAGGTCTGATGCGCTTAGGCGTCACATTAATTTCCAGCATATTCAACAATCTAAAAAGGCGAAATATGGCAGTGATAATGTAGTTGTTGCTGATATTTAGAGTGACGATGATGATTGCATTAATAATATTGAAAGTGATGCTGATAAAATTGATAATGATGGTGATGAAAATTTAGATATTGAGAGTGATGATTCCATTAATAATATTGAAAGTGATGCTGATAAAATTGATAATGATGGTGATGAAAATTTAGATAATGCTGACAATATTGGTAATGATCCCGGTACATCTCATGGCGGTTTTTCAACAAGTAAGCAGATTTAGGAAAAACTAATTTTTGTGATACTTGTAAGGTTAGTTATGTATGTTGGCCATCGCATATTAGGAAAACTTCCCACAAAAATTTGACGTGTAGTAATATTGAAAATATTGAGAATCTATCCAAAATTTTGTCATTGCTTTAAATCTCGAATCAGTTCATTTTGTTATAAAAATTCAGATGAGGGTTTAATAATACCAACTGAATTTCTTCAAAACTCGCAAAATGTAGTTTCTACCCTACTCGCGGACCACTTAATAGTTCATAATTTCCTTAAATTTAATTTAGAAATTTTTATTTGGTAAGCTAAGATAGTTATTAGTACAGATGAAATGATTGCAGTTTGAAATCTTTTCAAACAAAAATGCAGGTATTGTTGAATATTGACGAATTCGATTCAATTTTTAAGGCAATGGTTACCGATATAAATGCGAAAACAGACGAATTTCAGAAAAATAATTCAGGTTGGGAATTAACAAAATTAGAACATTTAGAAATAAATATTAATAAATATATCAAATAAGAGGTGGATCTTTCATTGAACTTCCTAAAAATATTTCCGATAAAAAAGCCTGCACTAATATTCAAAATAGTGATAACTATTGTTTCAAGTGGTGTATAATTGCAGCTCTTAAAAAGTATGTTTCAGATAGGGTTTCTGAACTGTTTTTTTTTTTTTTATTAAAGTTACCAAATCACTAGGTGGGATACCTTTTATACTATAATAAGTATGGATTTGGTAATGAGGACAGGAAGTTTAGACGGGATTAAAAAGTGGGACAGTTAGTAGGAAATCATTTACACTTTTCTTAAAGCGGCGCAAGTCGTAAATTAAGCGTCCACCAGCTGTTGGGAACAACTTTAATGGGAGAGCATTCCACATTTTCGAGGTGCGAATTGAAAACGAATCTCCGAAGCTCGTTCTATCACATCTGGGAATTTTTACGAAATATGGGTGTGAAGTTGAAGCAGTACGTGTTTGGCGTGAAAATACTTGAAGTTGAGGAAGAAGGGCTTTTACTTCCAGGGAACACGTATCAATTCCAACAAGGTATTTATAAAAAATGGAAAGTGAACCTACATTACGACGGTGGTTGAGTGATGTTAATGAGCTGGTGGTTTGGTGATTGTTTATCAATCTAATAGCCCTTCTCTGAACTTTGTCCAGGTATTCAAGATGGGTTTTGGGAGCACCAGCCCATATATGCGAATTGTATTCTAATTTTGGTCGTATGTAGGATTTGTAAATGTTTAAGAGATCAGAGGGGGAAAAGTATTGTTTACATCTTTTTAAAAAACCAAGACATTTCGCTGCGTTTTTTGCCGTTTCGAAAATATATTTCCAGCTTAAATCGCAAGTTATTTTCGAACCTAAAATGTCAAGGCTTCCAAATTTGGCAATACTTTCTCCTTGAAAGGAAAATTGGGGATCGAAAGTTGACAGCTTTCTAGAAATTAGGCAGCATTGGGTTTTGGATGCGTTGAACTCAACTCTGTTGAGAAGACCCCATTGTGCAATTTTTGAAAGGTCGTGATTTATGCTACTTTGCAAGAAGTTTCGTTTCGTAGTAACAGCATTGGAGGATGCTGATTTTCTATTAATAAAATCGTAGCTTGCTACCAAATTACTGTCATCGGCGAAGCTGTGGATGGGGTTTAGAGTACATTGGAGAAGATCATTAATGAAAATCCTAGACCCATTGATTTAACTTTAGAAATCAGGGCCGAGTGCCACACTCGATCAAACGCCTTAGCTATATCCAAAGCAACAACACAAGCCTCACCGGAGTTGTGAAGTCTGGTGTTGAGCTTGTCAGATAAATATGTCATCAGATCACCAGTCGATCTATTCGCGCGAAAACCATATTGCTGGTCGCTTAGCAATTTGTTGCTTTCTAGGTATTTTTTAACTTTATTGTTAATGAGAGATTCCATTACTTTGGAGAGAATAGAAGTAAGCGCAATAGGCCTGTAGTTTGAGGGATCGCATTTATCGCCTTTTTTTGGAATAGGCTGAACATGCACAACTTTCCACTTGGTGGGGTAAATGCCAAGTGAATATGAAAGATAGAAAAGGTTGCGCAGAGGTTTAGCTAGAACAGAGGCAGTATGTCTTAGGACCACAGCCGGAATACCATCAGGGCCAGTTGACTTTTTCACATTCAGATTTTTGAGAGCTTTTAAAACAGCACGTTGCCTAAAGTAAACTCTTCCAAAAGAAGAGTTTACTGGAGGCAAAACTGGTGGATCTTGAGCTGAAGCTACAAGTGTTGAGTTTTGACTAAAGAGTTTTGCAAACAGATTAGCCTTCCCAACCGAATCTGATATGATCCGGTCACCATCTACAAGGGGAGGAAAAGATGTAGGCGAACAAAAGTTTTGTTGTACACTTTTAGCGAAGGTCCAAAAGCATCTGCTATTTTTAGGAAGGTTTAGTATTTCTTGACGCTTCCTCTGGGTATACAAAACCTTCTGCTGGCAACAAATCTTACTGCGTCTGTTTCTGACCTCTCGCCAGCGCTTCAGTGAATTTAAAGAATTGTTTTGTTTATACTCACGAAAAGCATTATCCCTATCGGCTATGGCCTTTGAAAAGTTTCATCCCTAGCAGAATACTTTCAGTAATGACAGCCGTGCAAAGGTCAACATCCCTCTCCAAGAAGCAACGAGACAGATCCATCCGTCAAAGAAAACTGGCGAGCCCATCCCAATCAGCTTGAGAATATGTCCATACCAATCTTCCAGGAGCCACGGACAATCCGCCTCCATCATCAAGAGAGAAGGACGTGCTAACGAGACAATGATCGGAGTTTCCAAGGGGTGAACTAATTGAAGCTTGATAATTATCTGGATTCGATGTCAGAAACAGATCCAAGAGATTATGACCCTGATGGTTTACATCTGGAATGTGGGTGGGTTCAGAAATAATTTGAATCAGATTATTGAGACTTGAAAAAAACTCTACATATCTGCCTTCGAGACTGGTGCGATTTGAATGACTAAGCCATGACACGTTATGTACATTAAAATCACCGAAAACCAAAATTTCAGACTCTGGGTTTTTCGCCAGAATCTGATTTATTTGGTCCGACAGCAAGTCGAACTCGACAACGTGATCACTGCCAGTCAGTTGCGGGCTTCTGTAAAGGAAGCAAAAATGGATGACGTGTTTGTTGGTTCTTAATTTGAACCAAAAAAAATTTAATAAGGGGCTTGATGATTTTAGATCTTTAATAGGATAACAAGCAACGTCATTCCTTATATAAACGGCGACTCCTCTATGGGCAACGTATAAAGAGTGAAGATCATAACCGGGGATTGAAAAACGGTTGGGGTCTCCGTTATCCAATACTTGGGTCTCACTTAAAGCCATAACATTTGGCTTAGCAGAGGCCAAATGGATTTGAACGGCTTGAAAATTCGCTTCCAAACCTCGGATGTTACAAAAATTAATACAAAATTTTTGACTCATCCCTACCATAAAAGTGTAAATTTAAGTTAAATACTTATTGAACGTTGGATGTTATGTACTTAAGAACTCTACGCTCACGACATCGAGAGGTACAATAGATTTTGCAGGCATGTTGGCATCTCGACTTTTTTGTGTAAATGATGTTTAAATAATTGAAACAACTGCCGATAATTCCACAAGTGAAATTTTAACTCTACAAAACGAACTTAATGTATTGCTTGAGAAAATTGAATCACCTGCAGTAGCTCCTGGTAAACACAATTTCAAGTTATTAAAGGCTGAATTTACTCTCTTCAAAAATATAGGACAATTTTCAGTATGTGCTAACTTCTGTACACGTCTTTCTGACAAGTAATTATCATCACTCGTATTTTTGAAGTAATATTATACAAAGTTAAATTTATATTAAAATGGAAAGCATTTAATAAAATCATGCTTGGAAAAATTTAACTTGAACTTTTATTAAATATGAAAAAACAGTAAAACAGCTGTTAACTGCTGTTTTTTCAAAATTCTAAAACAGCAAACAGCTGTTTTTTAAAAACCACTGTTTTTCAGAAACCCTAGTTTCAGATAATAAATATCGTCCTTAATAAAAACTAAATATTATATTAAAATTATATTCTTTTATTTAAACAAAACTTTACAGATTTGATTACATTTAATTTTCTTAATCCTACTCTTTAGACAAAATAATTTTTTAAAATTTTAAATTTTTCAAATTTACAATTTTTAAATCATTTTTATGATCATGATTAAATAAATTACAAAAATATTTCAGAGATTTCCCCTTTGACTTATAATAAAAAAAGATAGTACAATATTGACCACAATAGTTTGAAGAGAAATTTTGAAGAGTTTTATTATTGCTTACAAATCTGATACAATTATCACTCAATAATTTCAGAAAATATGGATTTGAAGGGTACATCCCAAATGAATCAAAATATTCAGATTCATTATTTTTAGAAAAATAAAATGCTACCCTTTTGTTGGCCTTTTTTGTTTGCAATTAAATTCACATTGCTGGCTTTTTTTTTGATTTTTTTAGGAAGTTTATCACAAGGAAAAACCCCAATAAAATATTTTTTTGCTGATTTATTACATTTAAAAGCGATCTTAGTTGTGATGAATCCATTTGAATTTGTTGTGAAACGTTTCTGTTTTTATCAATTTGAATGACTGAATCGAATTCGCATTAAACAAAGAAAAAGCTCCTGGCGATGCTTAACCAAACTTTCATTTAATTGTTATTGAAGTTTAACTTCGTTAGCGAGGTATTGTTAGAAATTTTCGCACAAAATAGGGGAAAAATGAAGACAGAATATAGTATGTCCTAAGTAACGAAAAGTAAAAGCCACAACCACAACGCTGCAAAATAGGGGTAATAAGAATGTAGTATCATATGTTAAAAACTAAAAACAAATATAAAAGCAGGGAAATATAAGACGTTGTAGCATGTAGCATCCAGCATGTAGCATGTATTTACGAAAATAAAATAGCGATACTACACACACAAAATAACGAAAAAAAACGAAAAAAAAGCTACAATATATAGAATTAAAAAATTGTACAATAACATAATCAAAGATCAACTGACTTTGTTGTTAATATTTATTTAGTTTATTTCCTTTTCGAATTAGTGAAATTCTATCATATGAAATAGAAACGCTGTTTGTCTGTTTGTCTATTCCGAATAGGCACCTAAACCGCTCAGCCGATCGTTTTCAAACTTACACAATTTCTTTGTCTAAGATCGAGGGTCGTTATAGGCTATTTTCAACTTTGATTGGCGTCCTACTTGGCGCCCCTAAGGGCCCACTTCAAAAGTTCGTCCGATTTCATTCAAATTTGGTATGTAAAGAGAGGAACTGATTACACACAAATTTCGTAACAAAAAATTTATTTCCGATTTCATTCAAATTTGGTACGTGAAAAGAGGAAATCATTATACACAAATTTCGTAACAAAGAATTTCATTCAAATTTTGTAAATAAAAAGAGGAAACGATTAAACACGTAAATTTCGTAACAAAAAATTGATTGATCCTACCCAGCGACCACGAGGGGCGGACTAGGGAATGCATTTTTTTAATAAAAATTTAATTCCGGATTTTCGGAATTGTCTTGAAATGAAATCCGCAATTTCAGTTTATTCCGGAATTTCATATAAAAATTAAAATATATTAAAAAATTAAATTAAATTATTCTTTAACATAAATATTAGTTTATTTAGTTCAAAACATTAAAATTATAACAAATTAAATTATGAAATATTTTTTATTAAAATAAAATTTTATACTTTTCAATAAACCGAAAGTGAATAAACTGAATGGAAAAATAAAAATTGGAACACAAAGTATCCAATGTTTTATCATTGAGTTTTAATCGAATTTTTATTGAAAATGTTCCTGCAGCGTTGTTAATAAGTTATATTATCGGGGGGCCCCCTTGATCACAAAATTTAATTTCACTTAGAATTCCAAATAAATCACTGAACTCGGAACTCCAACTTATTTTGTTAATGTTGATTAATGTGAAAAAAAGTTTTACGTATTTGCAGATTTGCGATAGCTACTTAGATTTCAATTTTTGTGAATTTTAATGCTTTATGCCTAAATAATAAAAAAAAATAAACAATTGGTCAAAATTTCCGCCAGTAAAAGTTCTTCCAAATTCGAAAAATTCGTAATTTAGCATTTTGAATTCCGAATTTTTTGAAATTCAAAAAATCCGAAAAACCGGTTTTGCATTCCCTAAGGCGGACTTCTAAAGTTCGTGTGATTTTATTCAAATTTGGTAAATAAAAAGAGGAAACGATTAAGCACATTAATTTTGTAACAAAAAATTGATTGATCCTACCCAGCGACTTCTTAAGTTCGTCCGATTTTATTCAAATTTGATAAATAAAAATAGGAAACGATTAAACATATAAATTTTGTAACAAAATATTGATTGATCCTACCCAGTGACTTCTAAAGTTCGTCCGATTTCATTCAAATTTCGTACGAAAAAAAGAATAAATGATTACACACAAATTTTGTAAGAAAAAATTTAGGCCCCTCTTACAAAAGTAAATCAGTCAGAGTCCGTAGCCAAATAAATATTTGCAAGTAAATAAAGAAGTTAAACTTCTTTCGTGAGCTTATGAGGATGAGGCTCACACTTTTTTTTTTTATTATCCCAAGAAACAAAATAGCTTTGTAAGGGATTTCGAAGTCATTACTAGAATGATTATTCATTCTAATAGATGACTTGTTAATGTTGCAAAAGCACTTACAAACCCAAAAAAGGCGAAAATTACTAGACTATGAATAAGAAGGTTGAAATGGTAATGTAAGGGGTTCTTAAGAGACTCAAAAGGCTTTACTAAGCCTAATTGTCGCTGGTATAACAGATTTTTTTCTGTATACTATGTTTTTGTATGTGGTGGTGTGGGGGTTGTGTGTTGTTTATGTGTTGATTTCTTTGCTGAAGTGAAAAATGAAAATCTCCACTGCTTTTCTTTTTCACAGATTATCACGATTTATTCTTTAATTTTACACTTAATTATATTCTTTAATTTTACACTTAATTTTATTTTCACAAAATAGTTTATTTATTTATTTATTTATTTATTTTATTGTATCTTTAGATTTAAACCAACAGTTTACAAAACTAATTCTAGGTTTAAAATAGAAAAATTTACATATAGATAAGCTTAAAAAGAAGTCTTATATAAAAAAATTTATTAAATACATACTTTTTTCTTATTTTTTTCATTTTTTTTTTTTTTTTTTTTTTTTTTTTTTTTCGTTTTTATATTTATTTGTTTATTCAAAATATCTACATAGTATTATTTTACTTTTTCTTTTTTTTTTTTTTTTATTTATTTTTTTTTTTTTTTTTTTATTATTTGTTTTATATTTATTAAGTTTTTAAAAAAAAAAAAATATATATATTCGTTAAAAAATATATGAAAAATTCAAGTTTCAATAATTATAATACAACATAAGTATTTAATTCTAATTTCAAAAATTAATTGTAACAAATTTGAAGAAATAGCATGAATTCATTTTTATTAAAAGAAGGAAAGAGATGAGGAAAGCAAGCAATATTATTATTGAGATAAAATCAGAGAGTTAAGGAAAGTAACTTCTTACGTACCTCATTCTTTTTAACCTTAATTTAATTATTTCTTTTTAAATTTATTTTAGTTTTAATTTTTGTTCACAAAATATTTTTATTATTTTGTTGTAAAAATAATTTATATTATTTTTCCTTTTAAAATATTTATTTTCGTTCACATAATTGTTTTCTATTTTATTCATTTATTGAAATTAATAATTCCATTGAGAATTATTTTTACTTTTACTTTTTCTTAAAATTCTTACAATTAATTTTAAAGTTAACTTTTATTTTTTTTATACGACTTGCGTCGTGCATGAAATCCGGATGCAGAAAAAAAGGAAAATTTTTTATCTTTTTGACGTTCTTCATTATTTGTGTGTGTGGCGTGTCAAGTGAACACTCTGCCAGCTTCGGTAACAACTGCGCAGTTATTGACTGTGCGTTGTTAGCTTGGCTGAGGTTTACTTGACGCGGCCGAAAGTAACTTGTAGTGTTGCCACTACAGTGGTACATGTTTTCATATTTTAACACCAATAATAAAATAAAATAGAATCAAATGTATGCGTATATAAAGCAAAAAGAATAATAATAATAAAACGTTTATGTATGTTAATATTTGCAAATAATTTTATCATGTTTTTTTGCATAATATGGCAAATACAATTTTTTAGAATAACAATAATTATTGTAATATAATAATAAATATTACAATATTATAAAAAATGTAAAATGAATTTTCCTTTGTAAAACTAGGATCATCGTATTTGTGCCTAAAGTGCAGTTCAAAATTAATGAGCGCTTCTAAAAAAAATTTAAATAAAAAATATTTACCTGAATCAAATTAAATTTCCATACAAAAATTTATCATTTAAATTTTCTAATAATATAGGAATAATTTTATTGAAAATTAACATAGGAATAATTTTATTGACAATTTAGTTCCCGAAGATAATTTTTTTTTGTCCTGTATTCTTTTGATTTAAAAATAGTCATCGTACAATGCTGTAAAATAAAAAATATAAAAAATGTAAAATCAAAGAAAAGGGGATGCGACATTTTCCCGAGGGTCATTTGTCCGCGATTTTTTAATGCGCGGCTAAATTACCTTTTGCAAAATGGTATTTGCACGCGATTCTTTCGGGAAGGGGATTTTTCGTCTACTACTCCCTATTTTTTTAATTAACGAGAAACCCCCTAGAGCAGTTTTCATGTTATAAATCGCGGACGGGGGTTGGACATTTGTCCGCGATTTGTTTTTGTATCGCGGACATCAAAATGACATTTGTCGGCGATTCGAAATTACTTTTGTCCGCCGCGGACAAATGACATTTTGCAAAATGACATTTGTCCGCTAAAGTTTGAAAATTCAATCGCGGACAAATGTCATTTTGCAAAATGTCATTTGTCCGCTCATTTTTAGACATTTGTCCGCGGCGGACAAATGTCATTTTATAATCGCGGACAAATGTTATTTTGTAAAATGACATTTGTCCGCGAAGTTTTCCTTACAAATTTCATCGCGGACAAATGTCACGGTGCCATCGCGGACCAAGAACTCGTGCCCTGGGGTAGGGGGTTTCTCCTTTAAACAAAAATTAGAGCGCAGTAGAAGGAAAAATGCCGTGGGTAGGGATCGCAATCCCGGAACCTTTTTTCAATCCCGGGATTTCGGGATTGGTTTTTGTTGATCCCGGGATTCCGGGATCCCGTCGGGATTAACCTAGTAGAATTTTGTTATTATTTATTTGGAAAAACTGAAAATATTGTACAAAATTTAAATATAAAAGTTTTTTTTTATTTAGAAAAAAAGAAAAAGAAAACATTACGTAGTAAATTAACAAAATTAATTATTTAGACATAGGAAATATGGTAAGAAAAAAATATATTTTTTACTGATATAAAATGTTTATTTAAAATTAGTTTGTTTTTGACTGTTGGTGAAAAAATCCTCGAAGGAAACACAATGAATCGACAGTATCGTCATTTAAGCGTGAACGAAACTTAGTGCATAAAGTGTGCATAAAGTGTAAAGTGAACGAAACTTAGTTGCAAAATGTTGTTAATCCGCCCACAAAAAATCGCGGACAAATGTCCATGTTCCAACATTAGCTCAGTTATTTAAAATATTTTAGCATCTAGTAACTAGTTTTATGAAATTTGTATTATGCAATAAATTGTTTATTCATGTTTTATATTCTTTTAAATTGCAGGATAAAGAAAAAAAAATTAAAAAAGTTTTAAATTTTTTATGTTACATTTAATATTAAAATTAAAACTATTCTACGAAGCTCGTTATTTTCTACTACTGCAGTAAGCCACAAAAGAATCCATGTAAACATGCGCACACTTTTTTTGTTTTGTGGTGTGATACATGCGTATTGTTCTAATAGTACCCTTTTTCGAATCTTTAAGAAAGCAACAGATTCTTATGTAACAAACTATTACAAACATAAAAACACATCCCGGCTCACAAACCAACATATACTAGTAATATCCTAAAATTATGCATTTAATAATCCAAATACATACATATAGCATTATTAGTGTACTTTTTCGAACCTCTAACAAAGCTAAATGTTCTAATTTATTAAACCAACACAAATAAACAAACACATCCCAGCTCACAAACCAACACATATACTAGTAATAGCTTGAATTTATGATTTTAATAATCCAAGTTGATGTTTAATGCCGGTTTCGGATACAATTTAGTTTAATAATTTTTTTTTTTCATGATTTTGTTATACGTTCTTATAACGTCATTAATTTCGACATTTAATAAGCAAAACTTGATAAAAATTCTAGTAAGGATCTAATAGTGGCAGAAAAAGATCCTGCTTTAGCCCAACCCACTATTATTCCATTATAAAGTTATTTAGGACGTATAACAAAAAAACTGAGAGTAAAATGTTACTTGGAATTATTCCAATGTTAATGCATTACAGTTTTAAAAATTACATTATTACCAAATTTAGTGATTTCTTTTTTTTTTTAAATATTTGAATTTCATAAAAAGTCTTGAGTCTGGGAGAATTTTTATGGGAATAAAAAAAAATATTCTTGTTTCAATTTTAGTTGTTTTCTTAAAATACACTTTTTAATATAACACATAATGTATGCCATGACGATGCTCTTGAAATTGTTGTTGGGGATTGATCCAGGGCAAAAAGCACCTCTCTAGCTTAATTATTTCTAAGCCTTTACCAATTAAGCTAGAGTGAAGCTGGATTTACATGCATCGACCAAATAAATTTTGCTGGAAAAATAGAAAGAGTCAGACAATTTTCATATAAAAGTTTCATATGTTCGAAAGAGAAAGTAGATAACGTGCTTTTATGGCAGCATTATTGCATTTTGGAAAATTGTTTACCTTAATAAAAATGCTGCTATAAAAATATACTTTCTCAAGTATATTTTTTTTTCAACTATAAAATTTTTGATTTTTTTTGAAGTTGTGACAGATGCTTTTTTGATAACAATGAAAATATTCAAAAATTTTATTTTTGTTTTTATTTTGCTATAAATTTTTTCCACATTTTTTGACGTGAAAATTTTGCTGGTTCTACAGCAAATTGTGTTTGCTCGATGCATGTAAATAAAGCTTGATGCTTAACAAAGTGTTAACTTTTTTTGTATACAATAACAACAGAAATGTTTTTAAAGATTCGATTTTAGTACTAAAAGAACAAAAAAAAAATCATCTAACTTAAAAAAATTCACACTTATAAATATTTTAAAATAAAAAAAAATATAAATTCAATATACATTTTTCTTTATTCCAAAATTTAAATCATTGAAATTGAATTTTATAACCTATTTCCATTCACGTAATAAATCCCACGTAAATTCCGATATTTCAGTTGCCGTTTCTATTACATTAAGTGGAATACGAAGTGGAATATGTTGACATTTAAAAAATAAATAAACTGAATTTTTTTTTTTATGACTTTTTTATATAAAAAAAAATTTATTTACGTCTTTTTATTATTTTTTTTGTCACTGTGACAAAAAAATTTCTGACAAACCAAAAAATAATTTAAAAAAGTACGTAAAAATGTGCTTTTTTTCATAAATTATGTACTTTTTTTGATAAATTTGGAATCCGAACCCTAACTTATAAGCTATTTCCATTCATCCAATATACCCCACATAAATTCCGATATTTCACTTGCCGTTTCCATTACATTAAGTGGAATACGAAGTGGAATATATTGACATTTAAAAAAAAAATAAATTAAATAATTTTTTTATAATTACTTTTCATAGAAAAAAAATTTATTTACGTTTTTTTATTTATTTTTTTGTCACTTTGACAAAAAAATTTCTGACCAACCAAAAAATAATTAAAAAAAATGTACCTAAAAATGTACTTTTTTTGATAAATTTGGAATCCGAACACTAAACTTAAGTGGAATATGAAAAAGGGAAATAGAAATACAGGAATTTATTTTTAAATGGGCATTTACCTGAAATATTCCGGAAAACTGAATATCCCACAAATATTCCACTAATGGAAATAAGTTATTAATAAGCTATTTCCATTCATCCAATATATCCCACATAAATTCCGTTATTTCACTTACCGTTTCCATTACATTAAGTGGAATACGAAGTGGAATATATTGACATTTAAAAAAAAAAAAAATTGAATAATTTTTTTTTTATTACTTTTTCATACAAAAAAAAATTTATTTATGTTTTTTTATTTATTTTTTTGTCACTTTGACAAAAAAAATTTCTGACCAACCAAAAAATAATTTAAAAAAGTACTTAAAAATGTACTTTTTTTCATAAATTATGTACTTTTTTTGATAAATTTGGAATCCGAACCCTAACTTAAGTGGAATATGAAAAAGGGAAATAGAAATACAGGAATTTATTTTAATATGGAAATTTACCTGAAATATTCCTGAAAACTGAATATTCCACAAATATTCCACTAATAGAAATAGGTTATAAGTGGAATATGAAAAAGGGATATAGAAATACCGGAATTTATTTTTATATGAGAATTTACCTGAAATATTCCGGAAAACTGAATATCCCACAAATATTCCACTAATGGAAACACAGGAAAATGTTTACTTAAAACTTTTGATTATTATATTTTGTAACATCAATTATATAATTTCTCTAATAAAGGCGGGTATTCAACTGAAGATAAAGAACAAGATAAATTTTATCTTGAAAAGGAACATTATTGAGTGAGATAAAAATTTACACATGACTTTCTGACTTATGTACTTGACACTTGACATTATTTTCGTTTTAATCTTCAACTCCATCTTCCAAAAAATCCGCCTAAAAAAATATATTTTGATAAAAACTATTTAAACAATTTTATTTTTAATTTACTTACCTCCCAACTTTCATCCATTTTATTTAATTAATTTTTTATTGGTAAATATTATAGAAATTATTTTAGTTTTCTGATTTTTGATGAAAAACAAACTTTAAACAACAAACAACAAACGTCAAATTCTTTTTACACGACCTAATGTCAAAATTTATCTTGAAAAAAATGTTCAAAACATTCTTTGCAAGATAAATTTTTGAAATAAAATTTATTTGAGTGAAAATATTTTCATACAATTTTTACTCAGATAAATTTCCATTTATCTTCAGTTGGGTACCGATAAATTAAATTCACTCAGATAAAATTTATCTCAGATAAAATTTTATATGAAAAAGTTGATTTTATCTCCAGTTGAATACCGGCCTTAAAGAACGATTTTTAAAATTTAAACAGATTTTTAAAGCTTTAAGGCGTCGGAAAATATGAGCCGCGTACTTTTTACAAATTAAGTCCTAAAAAGGTAAAAATGAAGTTGCGCCAAATATTTTTCTGTGGAATAGGCAGTTTTGTTTAAATTTTCATAGTTTTCCGTACAGGTTGATAATACTTTTAGACTTAGTTAAATTGTTAATTAAATACAGAAATAAAGTGCAACGCTTTAGAAAACGATTTTTGAGACTTTGTTGATGATCATAATATAGAAGTTGAAAATATTTCAGAGATTATGATATCAAAACATGGTAAATTTCACTCAAGTGGCCTGTTAAAAACATAAATCTATGTACTATATAGATATACCGAATTAATTTTCTTGGTCCTCAGAACAAAACTTCTAAATTAATTATGGTTTTCAAGCAGGGCCGGCTGTGGGTTTTGCCAGGCCTCGGGAAAATATTATGTGCGGCGACCCTTCCCATAAGGAAAAAATGATACATGAACATAATTTTATCAATTACAATATATTCAATAATATGCATACATAAACATATAATTTTTTATTCCTATTTCGTACAAACTTTTTTGACTGCTAATTTGTCGATAATATCAAATTTACCTGTTTTGTTATCTACTGCTCTATTGGCAACATAGCGACCGCCTCTAACCTATCTTGTTGCATGGTTGATTTTAGATAATTTTTAATTAACTTTAATTTGGAAAAGCTGCGACTTTAAAAAACGTTTCATTTGGTGTCAAAAACTTGCCCTAGCTTGTAATAATTTTTACAAACATGAAAGCGCGGGGCCCCTGTAAGCTCGGGGTCTCGGGATAAATCCCCGAAGTCCCGACCTCTGAGCCAGCCCTGTTTTCAAGGAAATCCGATACCGAACCAAAAATCAATACCGGTATTTCGGTATTATAAAATATTAATATCGGCATACCGATTTCATAAATTTGAAATTGTTGATAATGAATTATTTTGACAAAAAAATTATTTTAATATTATTTAAATTGTTTATTCTTGCACTATTAACTAAAAACTAAAACTATGGTAAATAAAAGATGCTATACTGCAGTCATAGTGAAAAAAACAGTATCTACATAAAAACCGAACATGAGAAAATAGGTTTAAAGTTTGTTAATCATACTAGATTATTTATTTTTTTTTAATATTCTTCATTCAGTATATTATATTTTAGTAAATAAAAGCAGTATTTCCTTATAGTTATGCTGCATTTTTTCATTATTAAAAACACATGCCGCCAAATTTTATAATTTTAACAAAATATTCAAAGCATTTTACAATAAAAAAAAAATTTTTTTTTTAAATTCCTGGCCCGATTTATGTTAAAATTAATAAAATTATATGTTAAAATTAATAAAATTAAAATTTTTTTTTTGGAATATTTTGAGAAAATTAAAAATTGTCTTGGTTTTCGAAAAAAACTTGAATGGTAAGAATTTTCTTCTTTTTTTTAATAAAATATTCAATATCTCCTCTAAATAAACCTTTAGGTACCAATGACGGAACAACAGTGTAAAGACGTTTGTCTATTCTAATGTTCTGGATAATAATTTTACCCTGTAAAATATAGAATTTAAATTAAAAGAAAAAAAATAGAATATAATATTGATTTAAGGTCTCTGTCGTTCGCTTATTATTCAAATACATCAGTGCATTGCACGCACGTGCTTATATCACTTTGGCGGTAATTTATATAATTTTTTTTACCCCTTTATTCATCAAAAAATGAATTTGTAATGCGCTTGTCCCTCTGACCGTTTGTCTATCGAACATACTAAAATGCTTGTAACTGTTAAACAACTAGCTAGATTTCGATCGTATCAATGTGAAAATATAAGTAAAATCTCCTTCACCTTTATTCCAAGCTAAAACTTGAGATATTCCGAGTTCTAACTCCAAAGATTAGCATTCAAATAACCAAGGGTCGCAGTTATTTTTATTTAAAATTTATATAATTTTAAATTTTTTTAAAAGTTTTAATGAATTCTAATAAAAATTAGTATATGATTAGAAAGATGTCGATTGCAGGCACCTAAAAAAGTTTTTAGCCCAATAATTTGAACTAGGGCTGCAAATGGATTTCAATGAAAATTGATGTAATGAGTAGATGTTAAATAAAGCACACTAAAAATATGTTTAGCTACCGATTGTTCCCAAGTCTAACAAGGAAATTTATGTATACGGATAGAGAGCGACCGAAGAAATAGTAACAATAAACATTTCGAATATTTTAATTTGAAATGTTGGAACCGGACTCTATACTTTATTTTGTGGTTTTACTTTATATTTCTTTTTATTAGGCCCAATTAATTCGAATAATGTTTTCCATGTTGAAACAATTTTTTTTATTTTAGTTCTTTTGTTGACATTTTACAGATGATGATAATATTGAATATTTACTAACCGGTTTTATTGGACAAGAAAGACTTCTATTGGCATTTTCTGTAATGTATTGACCAATCAAGTTCATAATTGGATTAGATACTCTATGAGAATACATGTTACATCCATTTACTTCAAAATCAACAGGAAACTTTTGAAAATTATTATATTTTTGATAAATCCGTAGAGCTATTGAAAATTTACGAAGTTCCGTCATTAGAGTAGAATTAAAATTAATTGATTCACTTGTATTGCGACTTAATTTTATTATGCAATTAATATTATCGAAATATTCTGGAATTCCACTACACTGTAAATTTTTAATCTTAAATTCATTTTTTTTCCTGAATAAACAAATATAGAAATAAAATATTATTAAAGATTGAAAAAAATTAGGAATTCTAGGTACATTATTTTAGTTTTATTTATATAGACACGTCATATAGTTATATAGACACGTGATACCGTATTAACTATATCAGCGTTAACTTTATTGTTGATTTTATAAAGATTTATATTTTAAAGATGCGTACTACTAACGCGGGCACAATACATTTGGAATTAGGTATGTATTTTTTTTGCAACTTTTTTTCATAGTTAGAATATTTTTAACCGAAACAAAAAGAAAAAACAAAAGTTAAATTATTTAGAATGTTAAAAAATTTCGAATCTTACAATTGAAACAGTTTTCGACAGCATCAATGTCATAATAAGCAGAATAAAAACAATAATTTTTAGAAATCTCAGCATTCTATCACTGACTTCTCTATATAAAAGACGAAACATCAAATTTGTCTAAGTATTATAGGTCGAATAAGCTTTTCATACAAAAATGAAATTTTTGTATGAAAAATTTATTTTTATTTTTAAAAATCATTTTTTTTTATAAGATAAAGAAGGAATTTCAATTTGACATGTAAGTATAAATTTTTATTAATATTTTTATAATTTTTCAGTAAAAAAAAAATTGCCAAAAATATTACGGAATATGCATAAAATCCGTAATATTTTTGGCAATACAAAAGAAGAGTTTTTTAAAACCGTTTTATAGGGGGGACCCCTGCTCAAATTTTTTTTTTTTCTACAGTAACGGACAAAATAAGACTAGCAGTAGAAAATTAAGAAATAATGAAAAAAAATGAATTAAATTTGGACCACCCAAAAGGTAAAATTTAAATAAGATTTGTTTTTTAATCTAAATATTAAATTTTACAGCAAAGAAGCATGTTCGAAAACGAGTGTGCTGTGTGCTTGGATGTGGGTCCAATTCCGCACAGTACCAAAGAGAATATGACCGAACAGTTCCAACGTTTGGTCTTCCCAAAGGTGATGAAGATTTGAAAAGAAAATGGGTTACGGCAATTAATCTCCCCAATTTTTTTTTTGATAGGTATTTCTGTTTTTAAAATTATTTATATTTTTCATATTATAAAATTTTATTTTTTTTTGAAAAGTAATAAATTTTTTTCCTACAGTGTACATTTATTTTGGTCGAACCATTTGACAGATAAAAATTTCTATGTGTAGTCTTATATAGAGAAGTCATTGATTCTATTATATATTTTGCTGACAGCTTCAAAAATTAAATTGATTCATATTTATTAGTAAAAACCGTAATGAACGCATTATGAACCATTTAATTATTTGTAGTAATTAAAATATTAATTGACTAAATAAAATAAATTTGTGATAAAAAGATTGGTATGTATATGAATTATAAACTAATATACACTATTAAAATAATTATTATAGAAAACAAATATGGGCACTCTAACAAATCGTTATTTTATCAGGTTGAAAAATAAATGCCGAATATTTGTATACAAATTTTAATTGAAAAACTTTTTATTATCCAATTCGACGGAATTTGCAAATACTATTCGAATATTTTTACTACAATGCAAGTTTTTACATAATATTATGATTACTTAAAAAACTCTAATACTTAGAACATAAACTGTAAATTGGAGCACTATGGCATAACGTCTCCGATAATGTTTTCGGAAAAAACTACACAATATCTATTTTCAAAA
Source organism: Hybos culiciformis (assembly GCA_964007475.1). NCBI lineage: Eukaryota > Metazoa > Arthropoda > Insecta > Diptera > Hybotidae > Hybos > Hybos culiciformis. The sequence continues at coordinate 77,458,904 of OZ023273.1, read as the reverse complement.
TGACATTCTGTCTATCAAAAAACACGTCAAGGGTTTTCGTACGGTTTATATTATGTCATTTTGGGGGATCCAACAAAAAATTAAATAAAACAAGAATTTTTTACCTTGTTTTATAAAATTGTATTGCAATATTAATAAATAGAAAAAAATGTTCAAGGTTGAATCTTCTTTCTAAAATTTGTTGTTTCAAACTAAACAAAAATAATTGATTTTTAATTATTATAAAAATACGAATATTAGAAAATTTATGAATTTATTTGAAATTGACGTTAAGTTGAACATTAATTTAATTGCGTTAATTTTTTGTAGTTTAATTCAAGGATATTTTTTTTTATCAATTTTGATGAATAATTTAAGAATAAATTATAATTATCATAGATATCAATTTTTAAATGTATATTTTTCAGGGGTTAGCATTTATTTAATACATACTATAATTATAACAAAAAATACAATTTCGCCAAACGTTTTATCATATTCATCGTAAATAAAACTAAATAAATAAAACCATTGATTAAGAATACACAAATGGTTAGCTTCATACAACAATATCTTTGTGTATTCTTAATCAATGATAAAACTAAATAAAACTAAGTTGAATTCAATTAAATTCAATTTTGTTATACAACAATATAATTAATTTAGGGCAATGAAAACTATTGCTAAGCCTTTCTACTAATACTAAAAAATCGGTATACAATTATGACTAATTAGTAACTTAAAATATTGTGAAGAAGTGATTTTTCTTCATTATTTTATTAATTAAAAACATCGTATAAAAAAAAGAATTGTTGGAACTTTTAACAATGTCATTGAAAGAGAAAAAATTAAAAAATAACTTTTTATGGAAAATCTAAGGCCGAATTAATTTCCTTTAATGAATATGAAAGCTAGAAATCAATAAATTAGGTAAAATTAAACGTTGATGTGTTATTTACGATCATGCGAAATATCTATTTTTCAACTAATGAATTCTTCTGTTGTTTTAATTTGTTCCTTAAAATTTTTACCAAATTATATTTTTGGCAAATTGCCGTAAATTTATTAAAATTTTATATATTGCCATCATATAATTTGAATGTTGTCATCTGTTGTGATGAAAATTGTTATTTCTTCTGAGCCATACGCTCTTATAGAAAATCAAAATTTATATACATAAATGTTTAACTTTACCTTTGACTTTGACTAAAAAAATTCATTTCTGTAAACCTAAAATTATCAAGACATGATGTTTAACTATAAGTTTAATCAAGATTTATTCCCAAAAGTATACATTTTAAAATTTTTATTTTTTTATTTTTATATCAATAATAGTTATTCATTTTAAAATAGAAAAAAGATTTGCATTTTCTATGTAAATTATTAGATAACAATGCACATCTTGTTTTGTAGTCTCAACACATTCTCAAAATAAAAAAAAATGTTTTGATTCAGCAGTAGGCCACAAAAATAGATACATTCAAAGTATCTCGTATGCACAAAAATCATAACTTATGTATGGAACTGTAAGAGAATTTATCTTTTTATATTATAAGTCAAAGGGGAAATCTCTGAAATATTTTTGTAATTTATTTAATCATGATCATAAAAATGATTTAAAAATTGTAAATTTATTTAAAAAATTATTTTGTCTAAAGAGTAGAATTAAGAAAATTAAATGTAATCAAATCTGTAAAGTTTTGTTTAAATAAAAGAATATAATTTTAATATAATATTTAGTTTTTATTTAGGACGATATTTATTATCTGAAACATACTTTTTAAAGCTTTTAAAAAATGAGCTGATTCGAGATTTAAAGCAATGAGAAATTTTGGATAGATTCTCAATATTTTCAATATTACTACACGTCAAATTTTTGTGGGAAGTTTTCCTAATATGCGATGGCCAACTTACATAACTAACCTTATAAGTATCACAAAAATTAGTTTTTCCTAAATCTAACTGCTTACTTGTTGAAAAACCGCCCTGAGATGTACCGGGATCATTACCAATATTGTCAGCATTATCTAAATTTTCATCACCATCATTATCAATTTTATCAGTGTTACATATACGCTATGATCAGTATAAACAGACCTTGGAAGATTACTGCACTCTAATATTATATTAAGGTAAACACCGGCCTTGCAGATACATAAATGTCAAATGTCATATTAAATAAATAAACTTATTATACTTTTATCACATGGTGTCAGGTGTGATCCTGAAAAATTAAAAAAAAAAAAAAAAATCTAGAAAAATCTGAAGCATCGTGCGTGTATAGTTTAAAATACAGCACAAAATTAATAGAAAATCCATCTGGGATCAATCTGAAATAAATTGCGAGCGTCTGATAAATAATTTTGGTGAAATCGAACTGGATGATTGTGGCGAAATTGAATAATCAGAGATTGCATCAGAAAGTGTGGCTAATGAGACTGATCTGATCATCTCATCGAGAAAAAAGAATAAAATTGGTGTTAGGGTAACATTTATAAATTAAATAATTTTATTTTTAGGATAAAATTTAAAATGAGTGAAAATTGTCCGAATCGGTGGAAGTTAAATGAAAAAGATGGGGACACCATTAACATGCACAATTTCAAAATTTTCAAACAACAGTGGCAAAATTATTGTACCATCAAAGCACTAGGTGAAAAAACTTTCGCAGTCCAAAAAGGGTATTTAGAGTCGTGTTTGGATGCAGAAGGGCTTACAATTTACAATCAGTTCATGGAAAACTTCACTGCACAAGAAAAACAGTCTGTCAATAACACAAAATGAATCAATAGATACATATGTGAATAGGTTGTGGAAAATGGCAAAATTGTGTAAGTTCGAGAATTTAGAGAACAAAATGGTATGTAATCAGTTTATATTCGGATTACATAAAGAAAAATTAAGAGATGAATTATTGGAAAACGAAGATGAAGATATAACTCTTACAAAAACAATATCTATCGCGAAAATGCATGAGATGCACAACATTGAACTGGCCAACATGAAACCAGCTGCTGGAGTAACTGAAGAACACATAAACAAAATTGATAAAACACGAATGTCAAAAAAAGATTTGAAAACATGTAAGTTCTGTAACAAAAAACACCTATTTAAAAAAGAGCTAAGTGCAGCATGGGGCAAATCATGTAAAAAGTGCAATGAAGAAAATCACTTCGGAAGCTGCTGCCCAAAAACAGATTATGACCAACAAAAGAAGAAGAAAGCAAAAGAAACATCAGATAAACAAATAAGAAAAATAGACGAAAGTGACGAAAGCGAAAGCAGCGAAGATGTTATTAAAACTATAGAACAAATCGGGGTAGTACAGAATGCAGGTAAAATACTACGTGGCAATATATACATGAAAGATGAAGAAAACCATTTCAAGAAAGTGATTACGTGCTGGGACACTGGTGCGTCATGTTGCGTAATTGGTAGTGAAAACTTGAAAAAAATAAACAAACAACCTAATTTCCGGAAAAGTAACATAAAATTAAAGGCTTTTAATGGCGAAATGACAGATGTCATTGCCGAAACAATTATTGAATGCAAAACTGACATTAATAAAAAAGTCAGAAAAGTATTATTTCAGGTGGTTAATAGAAATCTTGAACCGTTATTATCATCAAACGCGTGCCAGGTTATGAAATTGATACAAGTTTATAAAGAAAGCTTAGTAAATAATGTTCAGAAATTAACAAACATAGAAGAACTAAATAAAATTATACATGAACATAGTAACATATTTGAAGGTGATGGTAGAATATCGAATTAGATGAAAATGTAATATCAGTTCAAGAAAAACCGCGAAGAATACCAATAACAGTAAGAAAATTATTAAAAGAAGAACTTGATCATTTAGAAGGAAGGGGAATCATTGAAAAAGTGACACATCCGACAGAATGGGTGTCAAACATTGTCATAGTTAACAAAAAAGACAAAAACAAAATTAGAATATGTTTAGACCCTCAGTTCCCAAATATCGCAATAAAGAGACCTACAATGCAAACTATAACAATCGAAGAGATATTGCCTGAGCTTGAAGAAGCAAAAATATTTTCCGTACTAGACGCAAAAAATGGATATTGGCAAGTACCACTAGAAGAGAGTAGTCGTGATATTACTACATTTTGGACACCATTCAACAGATATAGATTCAAAGTATTACCGTTTGGAATTAACGCGTCAGGTGATATATACCAACAAAAACAATTAGAAATATTGCAAGGGTTGAAAGGAATTGAATGCGTCGCAGATGACATTTTAATAATAGGCAAAGGTCCAAATGAAGATATGGCTTTTAAAGACCACAATCAAAATTTAAAGAATGTGATGGAAAAATGTAGGAAATCAAACATGAAACTAAATAAAGACAAAATGAAACTAGCAGTTCAAGAGGTGAAGTTTTACGGTCATAAGCTAACAACGAAAAGCATTACTGTTGACGACGAAAAAACAAAGGCAATATTAAAAATGAATCCACCTGAAAATATAAAAGATACACAAAAGTTCCTCGGGATGATTACCTATTTGTCAATGTATCTACCAAACATATCCAAGATTTCTGAACAGCTACGTGAGATCATCAAAGCTAAAAGCTTTCAATGGGCAAAGCGGCAAAATGAATGTTTTGAAAATATTAAGGAAATGATTTGTAAGGCTCCAATATTAAAATATTACAATGTGAATCAAGAAGTAGTGATTCAGACCGATGGTTCAAGAAAGGGATTGGGTGCTGTAATGTTACAAGAAGGACAACCGGTGATGTTTATCAGCAAAGCACTTACAAACACTGAGAAAAATTACTCACAATGTGACATAGAACTACTAGCAATTGTATTCGCTTGTATGAGACTAAACCAGTTTATTTGTGGAAAAGATAATATAATCATATTATGATCATATTACGTTGAAACAAATATTCAAAAAACCAATATATAAATACACAACACGGGTTCAACGTTTAAGACTAAAACTACAAAAATATGACTTGAAAATCAGATATTGTCCAGGAAAGAAAATCGTAATTGCAGATTTATTATCGAGATCTCCATTAAAAGATAATGAACAAACGTTAAATGAAAATGAAATCATAATGCAGACCCAATATACCATCGCGCCAGTTCGCAAAGAAATGTCAAGTATTTGTACTGGCATGGGCGTCGATTACTGAACCGGCCTACAAGTTCACTCATAGTTAACATATTTTTGGCACACCGGCTTAAAATATGCCTCCGACTTGTTTGTTAGTTTTGAAACTAACCTGAACACCAATAAACAGGAGTTTGTCCCGGCCGCCAGTTTTAAGGTCAGCTGAAAAGACCAATTTAAATTACCGACTTTTGTGTCGGATATTGAACTATGTTCTAAGTCGAAACAAATATTTGACCTTGCAGTCTATCTTATTTTTGAGTGTAAGCGACTAATTACGGTAATCTTTCCCTTCAAACGGTTACTGGTTGTACATAAATGTCAGTTTACGTAAAGCTGACAGCAGCATGAGTTATTTTTGTACAAATAACTACTATAAATTGCTTTATTATATGTTGGTAATTCAAAGAAAATTGCAAGGCGTACATAAGCGCCAGTTTACGTAAAGCTGACAACAGCGTCAATTATTTGTTGCTTTGTTGACTTTGTTGATAAGTTGACATTTATAATTTATTATATTTTGAAAAACAAGCACGTGATGGAAAAAATTTAAATAACAATAAAGTAAAATAAATAAAAAATAACAAAAAAGGTAAGTTTATTTTTTTTTATTTATATTTTATTTCATTTTTTTTTAGATAAACAGTAAGAGCCGTATTTTGAAGAATTTCCGGGAATTCGTTGTTTGGGGAGGTCGGCGTGCGTAACTACAGTTTCCTTGAACCCCTCAGAATGGGCTGAAACTTGGAGGGGGGGTAGAGGCGGTTCCCAAACTCTCAAAACTGCAATCAGTTCTTGGGGCAAAGGCCCCGTTTCGGAGATAGGGCCCTCAAAGTTTTCTGGTAACACCGCCAGAAGTATTTGTTATTGTTTGCCGCTGCAAGGAAAAGGAAAATAATTTGACGATATGTTTATTTTCAAAAAATAAAAGAAAAAAAAAATAAAAATAAAAAATTAAAATTTCGATAAAAGTGTTATAAGAAAAAACAAATTTTAAAATTGATTGAAATTAAATGTGAAAAAAATTGATTTTTGAAACGAAAGTTAAAAAAATTTTTTTTTTCAGAAAAATAAGAAAATCGAAAAAAATTGACGTAAAAAAAAAAAAGAAAAAAAAAACAAAAAATGTTTATAATTTTATTTTAACAATACAAATAAGAAAGTTTTTACCTCTCTATAGAAAATTATGGACAGTGCGACGGCGAACCAAAGTCGTAGATATCAACAAATTCAACAGCACTCTGTAGTTCATCATCCTCCCAGTAGCAGTAACACCAATTTATCTTTCTCAGCGTCTGCCATAAATTTAGAAAATAAAAAAAAATCATGGTCAGAATTAAAAACAATCGTGAACGACCTTCGAAAGCAATTATCGAATTTAACAAGTATGGTTCCAATGAATGTTAATTTTCGTACAATTTCTGATGGCAGAGTTCGAATTTACTTTTTAAGTACGCCACCGAATGGTTGGGAAACAACTCTACTTTATACAGACATTCATCCAAATGAGCCCTAACCTGATAAAAGGTAAGAATATTATAAGTATGGATACACAATAACATAACTATCTAGGTACTACCTAATTTTTCGAACATTTAATTTTTAACCTGAGACCATCTTGGGAGTTAATTTAACAAAAAAAAAATAAATTAGGTATACTCCTACGAAATATTTTTTTTTTTTTTTTTAGATTGCAATGGAATTTAGTATTAGAACCGTCGATTCCAAATTTGACAACCAACAGTTCGTATTCTAGGGAAATTCAATTACTTTTGGAACGAAAGCGTTTATCAAATTGGGGCATAACATCATATGAAATTCATGATCCAAGTGGCAAAATTGTGTTTCCAGCTTCTAGTAATTTATATCAATGCTTAGATACCGGTTACAATGTAATCTAATTACCTAATCGTATTAAAAATATTACTTACTTTTTCATCTAATTTTTTTTTGTAAATACATTTTTCAGCCAGTGCCACTATTTCCAACTCAATTACGTGTTTGTCCTAATTTGGCTGCTTTAGATCCACAAATTTGCCCCCAGAATTCCCCCGACCGATGATCCATTAAGCGCAGGTGTTCCGTCTTATGTTATGCAAGAAGAATTCAGTCGTTATCAAGGATTTTGGTGGCGACATAAGTAATAAACATTTTCTTTGTTTTACCAATGAAATTGTATTCTTGTATTTGTCAGATTATTGTTGTTATAAGTTTTATACATAATAATTTCCGTACATTAAATGAAGAAATAATAAAATCAAAAAAAAACCGTTAGAGGTTATATTACGAATTCGGAAATTTGACTAGCTTCCATGTTTTTGTATAAATATTTACGAAACATGTAATAAAAATATATTTTAAAATATTTGCATACATATATATATTTTATAATTTAAAACATTTTTCATTAATCAGACGGTATTTATCGAATTGTTTATAAAGAAGTTGATGAATCAGATGTTTGTTTATTTACATATCTGTTGGTGAATATGATGAATATCGTTTTCCTAGAGCGGGAACAGCAAACGCTAAATCAAAATTAAAATTGGTTCAATTTCAAATGAATGAATCACTACAAATCACAGACATATGTATAAAAGATTTACCATATTCATTGTCAGCAGTATTTCCTTGGCTAGAATATATAGTTAGAATAGGATGGACACCTGATTCTAATAAGTACAAACAAATTTTCTTCAAAATAACTTCAAAATAATTTGTGTATTCTTTTTCATTGCAGTGTTTGGATTCAAGCAAAGAATCGTAAACAGCAACGTTTAGATTTAGTATTGGTACCATTAGATAATTTTTGTGAAACGTATGGCAATAGTTTACCGTCATCACCATCAAGATCAGATGAACAACAACAATGCTGGAAATATAACAATGTCATAAGTCCATTACAAGTTAATACAAAATATCATTATATGAATTTTTTCTAAAGATTTTAATCAATTTTGTTTTCAGGTTATTTATTCACAAACTTCAGACTCTTGGATTAATGTTCATGATTCATTAGTTTTTTTTAGATATTTCGGAAAAATCATGTACGTTTATTTGGGCTTCTGAGGAAACAGCTTTCAGACATTTGTATCTAATAACATCAAGTTTAAATATAAGTAATAGTAATATATTTTTGAATGGATGCAAAATGATTAGTAATTTACTGAAAAACAATGAAAATATTGAAAATATTGACTTATCTTTAGTTCCTCAAATTAGAAATAAGGTATGTCGCCATTTCACCAATGGATAATATATAGATTGAATTTTTAAATTTTATTTTTAGGTGGCCCTTACATCTGGCGATTGGGAAGTTTTAGGAAAATAAATTTGGGTTGACAAACCACGACAGTTAGTTTATTTCTTGGGATTAAAAGAAACACCTCTAGAGAAACATTTATACGTTGTTAGTTTGCAACGGCCCGGGTACTTAAGGCTGCTGAGTTATTCGTATTCAATTGACTTTAATAAGGTAATGAACAATTTTGATAAAAAAAAATTTTATTATATAATTTTTTATCTAATAAATAAAAATAAAAATTCTCTGTTTCTTTGTCCTCTGTCCTCTGTCCTCTGTTCTCAATCACGCCTAAACCGCTGGACCGATTTGGCTGAAATTTTGAACTTAAGTATCATTGGGGCCCGAGATGGTTATAGGAGGGTGCTAGAAATTTTGATCCGAGGCCCCGGCGGGGGGGCTACCTTAGAAGCCGGTTTTGAAATTTAGGTATATTCCGATAAAATGTTGTAGCGTTGGACCCGAAAAGCCTATTTAAAAAAGTGGATGTATGGATCGATCTTATTATTTTAAGGAATCTTTTATATTTATTCATTTTTGCATCTTTTATTGAACTATGAATTTTAAATTTTTTTCATTTTATCAATTAACTAAGCTCATTACGGATCCACCATTTATGTTTTGTGATGAGCCGACAACAGGATTAGAAAGCTATAATGCATATTCTGTGATAAAAATTTTACGACATTTCACTCAACCATATAAAAAATTACCAAAGACATCGACAAGCAGTTTCTTGGATTCTGAAAATTTTGAAATGGAAATATTAAGTGATAAAGGAGACGATGATAGTGATTGGTCGATGTCAATGTTTAGTTTAGATGATTGTCGTAGACTGTTTCCAAAAGAAATTTTGTGTTCCATTCATCAACCAACATCAGAAGTTTTTGAATTGTTTACACACATAATTTTAATGGAAAACGGAAGAATTATTTATCAAGGAAGTACAGACGATGCAGTATTATTTTTTTCTAAGTAAGTTTACATAATTATTATAATGTGATACCACTAGGCCCACTAGGGTATCTTTTAATAAAAACAACAGGTGGTTAAACTTCAGACTTATTTATTATATGATTACTATTTAAGAAGTGATTATAAACTGACTTAAAACTAAGTACCTAGACATGTCTTATACTTTGTTATTAACTAATACTATGATAACTTAACGAATAATAATAATAAGAGAGAGAGAGCTTATAATATACAATGTATATAGTATTATGTACATAATGATAAGGGGGCATTACACCTCCCTCCTTTTAGAATTAAACTTATTTGAGAAATACAATAAGAACATTATTATGTTTTAAAAATAAGTTTAATTAAGAAATTTAATTTAAGAAGATAAAAATTTTTAATTTAAAATGTAATAAAATGTAATAATATGTAATAATATGTAATAATATGTAATAATATGTAATAATATGTAATAATATGTAATAATATGTAATAATATGTAATAATATGTAATAATATGTAATAACATGTAATAATATGTAATAATATGTAATAATATGTAATAATATGTAATAATATGTAATAATATGTGATAATATGTAATAACATGTAATAATATGTAATAATATGTAATAATATGTAATAATATGTACTAATATGTAATAATAATGATATGCTAATAATAAGGTAATAAACAACTAATAATATGGTACCATTATTATTGTTTTTTTTTTTTGAATTTAACAATTTGTTTTAATTTTTCTATTCTTGTGGACCTCAATCCAGCATATACATTATCTAATTTTGTTCTGTTTTCTTTTTTTAAAAGAACTTTATCATTTATTTTGAACTGATTTTTCGTTGATTTTTTATCATGAATCTCTTTATTTTTTAATTTTTCCCCAGTACTAATAATGGGTAATGTACGTGAAACTATCGCGATTTGTAATTCTTTATATTTTTTTTTTGCAATGTTAATAAACTTTTTCTTATTAAATATTTTAAAAATATCATCTTTATTTATTTGAATTTTATAAATGTTTACTTTAGTTAAGTTTTTTTTTTTTCTAGTTGAGCGAGAAACAATGCTAGAATTGTCTCTTTTTTTTTTTTTGAATTTTACTACATCCAGGCTCTAATGTCTGGTAAATATTTGAAATTTCGTTTTTGTATAGTAATAACGTTTTTTTTGTATATTTTACCACTATCAATTGAATTAAAGATTAGTTAAGGTATTTTGTAATAAAATTTTATTATCTTCTTAAATTATAATTTTTCATTTTTATCTAAAAAAAAATTTTTTTTTTTCTATTTGGAATGTTGCTATTTCGTTGAATTTATTATTTTGTGATTTTTTAATTTTTTTTTTTTTTTTTTTTTTTTTTTTTTTTTAAACTATGTGAATAATAAGAAATTTGAAATCGTTGCCATTGATCTCCTGACTTAGGGTGGATCCTATTCCCGAGTTAGAAGCGTCAACAGTAATGATAAAAGGTTTTGAGAAGTTTGGATAATTCAAAATTGGAGGATTAATTAAATTTTTTTTTTCATTTCAAAAGCTTTTTGACACTCTTGTGTCCAAGAAAAATTTACGTTTCTTTTTTTTTTCATTATTTTTTTTTCGAATTTTCTGGTCTTATTGAATTATTAAGATCTTGTTTAATAAGTTCTACAGTATTAGAAGTATCATCTATCGATTCGCGAGCTGTACCATCAAGTTTTGATAAAATAAAAGTAGCTAATAAATTTATTAGACAGACTAGCGGAAACACAAGACTTAAAACATTTATTAGCTACTTTTATTTTATCAAAACTTGATGGTACAGCTCGCGAATCGATAGATGATACTTCTAATACTGTAGAACTTATTAAACAAGATCTTAATAATTCAATAAGACCAGAAAGTTCGAAAATTATAGAGGGAAAAATAAAAGCTTTGAGAACGGATAGGAACACATTACAAAATTTTTCGGAAAAAGCTAATGAATTGGCTGAAGCTTTTCGTCGTTCACTTGTCTTAGAAGGTATACCAACACAGAAAGCTAAAGAAATTTGTATAGAAAAAACAGTTGAAATGTGCAGAAATAATGCAAGATCTGATCTGACCAAAGCCGTTTTATCATCGACCCAATTTCAAGATCCTAGAGAAGTAGTCTCAAAATTTTTAATAGAAATAGATTTACAATCACAAGAAAAACAGGTTCTGTCGTTTAGAACAAAAAATAATAATAATTCGTTTAGAAATTCTTATGGAAATCGTTCCAATAACAATTTCCGTGGAAATCATAATAGGGGAAATTTCAGACAACAAAATCAAAATTTTCTAAATAACAATTTTCAAAACAATAATTATAGAAATAATTTGTCCAATAACCGAGGTAATTTCAATAATAATCGCAGAAATTTTAATAATAATCGAGGAAACTTTGGTGGTAATCGTGGGAACTTTAATAATGCAAATCCACGAGCATTTCCTCAAGCGAATAGAAATTTCAATCAAAATAACTACGTACGATACGCGGGAAACGACCAGGCCCCCCAAAACGGCCAGGGGGAACAAGATTAACTGCGTGTACATCAAAATTAAATACTAACGCTTTTAATACACATTTCACTTATCCTAGTATTAACTCTCATTCAAATTCGAATAAAACAAAATTTTTTTATAATTCTAACTTAAGACCAAATGCTACGCTTTCTTACAAATTCTTCAAAAGAAAATAAAAATTCTACTAATTATTATCCAAATTTATATAATAAATCTAAAGTATCTACAAAAAATGTTTTTAACGTAAATCCAAATTTCTCTGATTTCATTATTCTAAATTCTAAATTAAATTTTCAAGGCTCAACATTTCTAGTCGATACTGAGGCAGATATTTCACTAATAAAAATTTCATCAATCGATACAAATTTCAATTTAAAAAATATAATTTTGATAAATAATTCCAATTTTTCTTATATTTTTTTTTTGTCTTTTTTTTTTTTTTTTTTTTTTTTTTGTAGAAATTTATTTCTCTAATATCAAGTTAATTTTTTTTTTCAAATTTTTCTTTTTTTTTTTTTTTATATTTTTTATAGTTTTATTTTATTTAGAATTTTTATAAAGAATTCCATAAAATAAAATAATTTTATAATTTTATAGTCACTTTTAATAACTTTTTCAAACTAAAAAAAAATTTCAGCCTGCCTAAATGGCAGCTGTCACGGTCGCCATGTGATACCACTAGGGTATCTTTTAATAAAAACAACAGGTGGTTAAACTTCAGACTTATTTATTATATGATTACTATTTAAGAAGTGATTATAAACTGACTTAAAACTAAGTACCTAGACATGTCTTATACTTTCTTATTAACTAATACTATGATAACTTAACGAATAATAATAATAAGAGAGAGAGAGCTTATAATATACAATGTATATAGTATTATGTACATAATGATAAGGGGGCATTACAATAATACATATTAGTACAAATAAGTAGCAGGAAATTGGAGAAATTTAAGTTTCCTATTGAAATTCGTGATAATCGTATTTATATATCTTTTAAAGTTTTCAACTAAGTATGTGTGAATATTGATCAAATAATTTTCTTCAAATTGCAGACTTGGTTATTATTGTCCCAGGAATTGTAATCCTGCATATTTTTACTTAAAATTGATATCAAATGGTTTGAATGGAGATTGTACAAAATTTGCTGATATTATAAAAAATAATTTCCAACAAGAGATAGACACAAGAACTATTGAATGGCAACAATTGGAAAGTGATAGTTTGAATCAAATTTATGCTATGTAAGTTGAAACGTTAAAGTAATAGGTATAAGAATAATTCACTAAGGTAAACATTTATATAAACCAGTATAAACGCACCAGAATGTAAATGTTAATACTATATCAAAACACTATACAGCTGTATAAGAATGATTTTAATAACTTGCTTTTCAGAAAATGGTTTATAAAAATGTTAACAACTATAGGTGTCTATCAGATAAATTTAAGTCCTCATTGAATAATCAAAAATTTAAAAAAAATATTTTTGTGTATACTTCTTGTACGTAGGTAATAATATGATTTACATTTCAGTCGAAAAATATCATGGTTTTATCAAGTGATATTATTAATATCGAGATCAGCTGTAGAAAGTCGTCGAAATTTCAAAAAAGAATTTACAGCATTTGGAATATTCATGATAACGTCAGTAACTTTAGCTGTAATGTATTCAACAGTAATGGGTTTCAATCAAGTGACAGTTCAAGATATTGCTGGATCATTTTTTATGATATCAACAGAATTGATATTTACAGCCTCATATACAAATTGCTATATTTTTTCTGATTTGCTGCCTATATTGAGACGTGAAACTGGTGAAGGAAATTATAAATTGTCAGCTTATTATGTTGCTATCATATCAACACGGAACAAAATTTTTCTTTAAGTAAAAATTTTTTTATTAAGTGTTTTTATTTAACTTTTTATCTTAACATGAGTTTAGAAAAAAAATGGAACATTATAGTAGATATGTAGGTATTTTCAATTCAGGACTCAAATGTCATCAAATATTATTCAATTAAATAGTAAATATTTTGAATAAATTAGAGCTCGATATAAAAGATTCAGAGTTATTGACCCTCGAATAAATTATAAACTTGTTAATATGCTTTTAACTAACAAACTGAACTACATTAACCTACATTAATAACTACATCTTAGAATGTCCTAATTATCTTTGACGACGCCGACGTTGCACGATTTATTTATTTTAACTTTAATGAACAAGTCAGTTGATTGAGTATGTAATAATGTATTATTAAGTTTCCATTATAAGGTTAAAAATAAATATGCGTACATGCACTTACTTGTGTTATTAAAACACAAATTTTTTTTGAAAATTGGGAGCAAAATAATTGCTAATCCGTTTTATTTAATTTACGATACTTGTTAATTGTAACTTTAATTTTTATAAGAGAATTTATGTTAATTTGTTTGTTTTTATTATTTCTATGTTAAATAATAAATAGTAATTCAACATTAACTGTATCTGATTCTTATTTTTGCAATTTTGGTTACAACAGTTTTTTTTTTAGCAAAGTTACCATTAAATGAGCTGACCATTCTGTTAATTGATATTAATGTTAATTGTAAAATATACTTTAATGTAAGCTCACCATTTTTGTCCTCCTAAAAGGAAGGCTTATTCAGAATATTTTTAGTTTTTCGCAAATATCTCGAAAACGATGCGTAAAAAACGCGCTGTTTTCGAGATATTTTCGGAAAACTAAAAATATTCTGAATAGATCCTCCTTAAGAGGACAAAAATGGTTAGCTTACATTAAAGTATGTTTTACAATTAACATCGACGGCAGTCATAGAATTGTCCTTCGATGTCCATCATATAAGTGACATTTAAGTAAGATTTACAACTAGCTTAGTAGTCAGCCTGATAACTGATCCTGGGGACAGTTTTAATTCTGACTTATATGTTAGTTTCATAACTAACGGCTACGTCAGCTATATTCTTTACATTAATGCTTGTCGTATACCTAACGTTCAGTCGTAATTTACGGTTACAAATAACTAGCTCCTATATACGATCCATGTCGTACTTTTTATATATCCTTGTGGCTAACGTGTTCATATCATTAGTATACTAAGTTAGTTAACAAATGATGTTTTTTATTTCCGATGAACTAGACAAATAACTGACTCGTGGTATATTGGGAGAACTATTTGAACAAAATTGAAAAAATAAATATTGCGGATAACGAAGAAATTGATGATAGACAAATAGACGAAATAAAAGAGAAAACAAAAGAAGATCCGATCTTACAAAAAGTGAAAAAATATATTCAACCAAACTGGACAGACATGTTGCCTGATGATTTAAGTGAAATAAATAATTATAAATCGTGCAAGAAACAGTTATCAATTCAAGATGATATGTTGTTTAAAGACGAAAGATTTATTATACCAAGATCAATACAAAAGAAGTATTTAGAAACACTACACTACGGGCACAGTGGAATCCAAGCATGTCTAGAAAAAGGCAGAAGAACGATTTTTTGGCCAGGTATGACAAATGATATCAAGAATATGATAAAAAGATGCATAACTTGTTTGAGATATACAGATATGCAACAAAAGTTACCAATGTTATCACATAATATCCCAGCGTATCCATATCGGAGAATATCAATGGACTTTTGTGAAATCGAATATAAAGGTAAAATTAGAAATATACTTACCATTTTGATCATTTTTCAGATTTCATAGAAATAAATATGATGAAATCAACCATAGCTGAAGAAATCATTCTGGCGTGTAAAATATTGTTCGCGAGAAAAGGGGTGCCAAAAACAGTGATTACTGATGGTGCACAAAAATTCCTTACATTTGCCGAAGAATGGAATTTTAATTATATAAATTCATCGCCATATTATCCACAAGGCAATGGAAAGGCTG
Organism: Hybos culiciformis; assembly: GCA_964007475.1. NCBI lineage: Eukaryota > Metazoa > Arthropoda > Insecta > Diptera > Hybotidae > Hybos > Hybos culiciformis. The sequence continues at coordinate 77,443,049 of OZ023273.1, read as the reverse complement.
AATCAGCTGTAAAAGTTATTAAAAAATTGATAAAAAAATGTGAAGACTAAAATCAATGCCTTTATAAAGCATTACGAGAACAAAGAAATACTCCAAATGAAACGAGCTACAGCCCTGCCGAACGTTTTATGATAAGGAACACAAGATCAGCCATTCCGAGAAATGACAACCAATTATTTCCTAAAATACCAACTGATGTAAGATCAAAAATCGAAAAGAGAAGATTAAAAAGTAAGCAACACTATGACCAGCATTCAAAACAATTAAAAGATCTAGATATTGGTGCAAATATTGTTACAAAACTAAGGCCAACAGACAAGAAAAATTCATTTGGTAAAATAATTAAAAAATTATCAGAAAGATCATACGAAATAATTATAAACGATAAAAAGTACATCCGTAACCGACAACACATCAGAGAGATTCCGGAAGATTTAATATTCAATGAAAATGAAACTAGTCATCAAAATGTACAGCAAAACAATGAGGAGTCATTTGAAATTACACCAAGCACAAATCTTGATAATCAAAATCCAACTGCCACTCCACAAACTATTCATATAAATGATCCAACTGACTCATATAACCAGGAATTCTCCGAAAGTAATAATATGGACAACATATCAAATGAACCAGACGAGAACCGTAAAATCCATGAACCTCATGAAGAAAATAATGCTCACAGAAACAACAATGACAATCAACACACGTCAAATCGCCCAAAAAGAAACACAAGACAACCAACATATTTGGAAGATTATTATTTGAACTAATTTTGTTGTATTTTGTTTTTATATATTTTATTTTTATATATAGGATATCTGCAAGGCTCAATAAATTAACCAAAATATTTTGATTTTGGTACTTAGATATACATAAATGCAATGAAATAACAATAAGAATTTAAAGGTTTTAAAATAGATGTAAAAAACCTACAAGTACAAAATAATAATATAACAATAACGATAAGAATTAAAAGATTCTAAAATATATGTAAAAAAAAAAAAAATAATAAATATAAAAATAAATAAAAATAAAGATAAGAATTAAAAGGTTTTAAAGCATATGTAAAAAACCTAAAAGTACAGAATAAAGAAAATAAAATAAGAAGTAAAAGGTTCTAAATGAATTAAGAAGAACCTAAATATGTAAATAAAAAAAAAAAAAAGGTGTATTAAATACACATATACAATATAATGTAAAAAAAAAAAAAAAAAAATATGGCATGTTACATATACGCTATGATCAGTATAAACAGACCTTGGCAGATTACTGCACTCTAATATTAAGGTAAACACCGGCCTTGCAGATACATAAATGTCAAATGTCATATTAGATAACTAAACTTATTATACTTTTATCACAATCAGCATCACTTTCAATATTATTAATGGAATCATCATCGTCACTCTCAATATCAGCAACATTGTCAGCATTATCTAAATTTTCATCACCATCATTATCAATTTTATCAGCATCACTTTCAATATTATTAATGGAATCATCATCGTCACTCTCAATATCAGCAACAACTACATTATCACTGCCATATTTCGCCTTTTTAGATGGTTGAATATGCTGGAAATTAATTTGACGGCTAAGCGCATCAGACCTCGAAAACTCCGCATCACAAATCTGACAAACTACATACTTATTTTGAATTGAAGATTCCATATTAACATCGGTATGTTAAGTGCGAACTTGGCGAAGAAGATTTTTGTTCATTGTAAATTGTTGATTACAGATTTGACATGTAAAAACCATTTTAAAATATTTCACCTGAAATAAAGTTTTGTTTGAAATTTTTCTTCGTTTTTTTTTTTATTTCTCGAAAAATATAAATTATAAATGTAAAATAAAATAATAAATAATTTTTTAGTTACTTCTTTTATTTTTTTTAATTTCAGCTTTCAAATTAATTATTTTGAAATTTTTATATGCTTGAGTTAATTCTTTTAATTAAATTTCTTTTTACAGATATAATAATTTGTTTTGGCTAAGTTTTATTTTTCCAAATTTATTAATTTCTGCTTTCAATTTAATTATTTCCAAATTTTTATATTTTAATAATTCTTGTTGTTTATTTAGTTATTTAGTTTCAAATTATTTAGTTTTAAGCACACTATATTTTATAGGACTTACACTGTTTGATTTAAACTTCAATTTTGAGCAAAAAAGTTTAATTTTCCTCCTTAAATACCTACTGAATCCAAATTTTATCACAGGCTCAAATTACGATTTCATTTTCATAGACATAAATTGTGAAATTCATTATTCAATTCGTGAGAAAATATTTAACAAAAAGCTTAAGGATTTATTTAATAAAAATCATATTTCAAATTTTGATTTTTCACACACATACGATAAAAATACACGGAAAATTATATTATTATTTTTTTATTTAGTGAAAATAATTTTTTTGTTTATATACGAGCCCTGCATCGCGAAAAATAGCAATTTTGGCCTGTTTTTTCGAATTTCAAAGGCGTTTTTTGGCTCTCTCCTTTATTTTATCGACAAAACCCAAAAAGCTAAAATTAACTACTCCCAAATGCCCTTCAAAATGCATCTTTCGAAAATTTCTGCGATGCCCATAAAAAAAGTTGAAAAAGTAGACTTTTGGAAAATAATTTTTTTCTCAAAATTTAACTTAAAAACAATTTTTTTTTATAAAGACCAAAAACTCCTAAAAAAGGTTGGTTTAAACGAAAAAAATACAAAACTGGAGAAAACTGGAAAAAAGTAGAACAAACTCAAAAAAAAAAACCCGTACGAGGTCTTATGATGCAGGGCTCGTATAAGTATATGTTTGAATATGTTTTTGAAAATCTTATTTTTCCTTCATAATTGAATAAAAAGAAATTTATTTCGAATCTCAAATTACAATCACCAGGTGTACATTAAAAAATATGTCCGTTCGAATCTAAAATTACAATTGGAAGGTGTGGAAAATATATTAGACTCAGCATTTTTGGAATTTTCAATTTATTTTAAATCTTACATGTTTCAACAAGTTTTTAAATTTTTACCTCTATAATTTAATTTAAATATTTTAATATAAAAATCAATTCGATCCTCAAATTACATTTATCAGCATTTTTTCACTTCACTTATAATTTCACAATTATTTGAAAATACATAATTATGTACATATACATATTAAATATGGCTCCACTTAATAGTAGATTACAATACATGTTAAGAAAATTTGTTATTCTTGCGAGTTGTGTATACACACAAACACATAGACACGAGTCATGTTTATATCACGAGACCGAAGGTCGAGTGATATAATATTGACGATTGTCTATGTGTTTGTGTGTATACACAACGAGCTGCATAACAAATTTGATTAGCATGTATTGTATACTGCTTTAATGTGCATGGGAGAGGGAGTTGAAAACAGTACATTTACAATGAAAAAAATAAACAAAAAAGTTCAAAATGAAGCAAGGAAATAAAATTTAATTAATACGGAAGTAAATTTCTTTCTCGAAATGATTTCAAACTGGATGATTTAAGATCAGCTAATTCCTAAAATATTAAAAAAAATTAGTAATTTTTCCAAAAAAAATTATTCATTTTCATTACTAATTTTTTTTTATTATTTTAGGAACTAATGGTCTTCTTAAATTTTATTTAATTTTATTTTTAATTATTAAAAAAAATAATAATAATTTTATAATTATTTTTTTTATAATTAAAAATAAAATCAAATAATAATTATATAATTATAATTTATATTTACAATAAATAATCTCCTTGTTGCTGCCATTTTCCTCGTTTGTTGATAAAAGAAAAAAAAAATCTTACTTGACATTTGACAGCAAACTTTATAATGACAACAAAGATATTTTCAGGGTTACCATTGTTCTATTTTTATTCATTTTGTTTTTTTTGAATAAAAATAAGTGCAATTTTTGAAGTGTGGTTTAAATTTTTGTACTAAAATCCAACCACACTCGTTTAAAAATTTAGTAGTAGAGGTTCGAAGATCCTTTAAAAATAGTAGATTGAAACACATGTTAAGAAAATTCATCTACTGATCGACTGGCCGCTTTTTAGAAAAAAAAAAAAATAGCCGCGTATTTTTTTATTGGTTCTTTTTTTTTTTGTTTTGTTTGCTCAGAGGGAAAATATAGATTAGCTCAGAGGGAAAATATAGATTTTTAGCATTATAAACTAAGCTTTGTTTGACATTGATTTGATGCATGTGAGAGGTATACATTTGCAATTTTTTTTTTTTTTTGGTATTTGTCTGTATTGAAATATTGTGAGTGTGAGTGATATTATTTTTGTTTATAGTATTACGCAGTTCAAAATGAAGAATGTAAATACAATATAGAGCAATGTAAACACAATTTACATCACAGGGAAATGTAAATACAATTTACATTCCTCTATAATTGCATGTGTATTGATGCATGTAATGGACCATTTACCGAGCTAAATTTGCGAATGTAAATACAACTTACCGAAGCCCTGCGCATTAAAATATTTTACTAAGAATAGAAATTTACTATTTTACCCGGCTCCACTTAAAATAATTTACTTAGAACTTTATATACACGGCTCAACTTAAATAAAATAATTCACTATAATATAATACGCGGCACACTTAAATTTATCTAGAACTCTCATATAATACGCGGCTCCACCCATTGAGCCAGAACTCTCATATAATACGCGGCTCTACCCATTGAGCCAGAACTCTCATGTAATACGCGGCTCCACATGGCTCCACTCAAATGCCCATTGAGCCAAAACTCTCATAAACTATCTACTGACATCCCGGCTTAAGCCATATTGTCTATATGAGTTTACCTTTCTAAAAAAATACAAAAAATCCCTTTGATTGATTTTCCTAAATAATATAAAAGCTCAAGTTGTACTTTGTGTACATTCGAGTCGTATTTTGAGTATTTTTTTCTTATTTTTCTGAGAAAAAATCTCAACCGATTTGGATACTCGAATCGATACTCGATTTGAAACAAGATTTGTACCCTCTACCAAAAATCTCACAACGCGCCTAAAGAAGTTTAAACTTCAAAAAAAAATTTCAAGATAGGTAGCTCCAGTGAAATAAAGATTACCTGACTAAAAATTTTATATACTGAACTACGGTTAGGGTCTTCCCGGCTCAATATATGCAAAAAAAAAATGTTTGCAAAATAGATTATCTGACTAAAAATGTTGGGTATGGAGCTACGGTTAGGGTCACTCGGCTCAAAATGTGCAAAAAAAGAAAAATTATGAAAATAGGTAGCGCCGGTGAAATAAAGATCACCTGCCCAAAAATTTTGGGTAGGGAGCTACGGTTAGGCCGTGCAGGCTCAAAATATACAAAAAAAAAACACCAAGCAGTTATAGGAACTGCCGAAAGAAGTTAATACTTAAAAGCTTAAAACTTTGAAATAACAGTGGCTACAAATAAAGGACTGCTTTTGGACTGATGGACTGATTTTTATTTGAATTTACATTTTGTACTGAGCAGTCCATTATTTGTAGCCACTGTTATTTTATAGTTTAAAGCTTTTAAGTATTAACTTCTTTCGGCAGTTCCTATGAATGCTTCGTGTGTTTTTTCAATAAACTTATGCTAGTTAACATTTGTATTTTTTTTAGCATGTCCTTTTTTTCCTATCAAAATATGGTCACCTATAATTACGGTGACCATATTTTGATAGGAAAAAAAGGACATGCTAAAAAAATACAAATGTTAACTAGCATAAGTTTATTGAAAAAACACACATATAAATTAATTACAAGCAAACATAAACACCACCATAAACGAGATATTTTCGGGAAAATATAATTAAAACATCGTAGTATCAAAATCATTCTCAATATTGTTATTATACAATTACATTATGAGTTTTTAAGAATTTCTGAAAAAAATTAAAAATAAACTTAAAACATCATTTAATAAAATTTAAATTTTAAATGCTTGTAGAGCCCGGGTGTCGCAGAATTTAGCAACAGAACAGAATCAGCGAAAGAAAAATTTATTCTTCTTCTGAAATTCTGGTCAGAATCTCATGAGATTGCTGCCTTTAAAAGAGAAACATTATATAAAATTTCGTTATTTTTTACGAAATCAACAATTTTGTCCTCTTCGTCCTTACTGAATTTAATTTTTTGTCCCAACTTTTTGACAAAAACAACTCGAAAAAACGTAAATAAACAAAGACAAAAAAAATTAAATTAAATTGACAGTCTGGCAACAGAAACAGAAAATAACCTCGTTTGAGGTTATTCAAATTCTGTGGACAGAATGAATTTTTCTGTCGCTAAATTGTGTTGTAAAATTCTGTCGCAGAATTAATTATGTTCAAATGTATAGGATTCTGTTTATGTTACTAAATTCTGTTTTAACGTAATCCCGGCTTAACTGAAACAGAAACAACAATTTAATTTTTCATCAATTTTTATTAGATAGTATTTGTATTTTCACATTATTTTCATTTCGTCATTTGAATTTTATTTTTTCCGACCCTTTTTTTCTTTAATCCCGCTGTTTCTGTTCTGTTATGTTTTAAAAAAACACGTGGTTGTAAAAAACACAACAAAAATGTATGTGAGTTCAAAATGAACTTAAAAGAAAATCTTATCATAAAAGAAATTATGACAAAAATGAAAGTGGCAGAGGCAAAAGAAAGTGCTCTACATGCCGAATTTTATCTGGTGGCGCGCCCACTGTCTTAGACATCTTGTTCTTTGCTCGCAGTTGGGAGGATACGCGTCAGTGAACACCAGTGGTCTCGTAACAAAAAAATTTCGGATGTCTTAAAATGAAAATTTGGAAGCTATAAATGATGATAAATAGCTTTTATTTATCACATTTTCTACCCATAAACATTCAAAAAGGGTATATAAGTATATTTTGGAAACCGCAATCGATTCAAAAAAAAAATTACTAACCTAAATGACTAATTAGTCATTCTTCGGTTCGTGGCTTCTGCCACCTATAGCGGGAGCTTAACACCGGAATTTTTCTCATATAAGGGACCTGTAAATTATTTTTACTCAGGAAAATTCATTTTTGTTTTTTTTTATAAGAACGATTTTATTACATTATAATTATAAGCGACAATTTTATATTAAACTTGCCTAAATGAAAATCTGCTTTGTGATTACACAGCAGATATAAATATAATTTTTTTTTAAAATGGTAAAAAGTTGAATTTTTTTTTTCTATTTATTCATATATGTATTGTATATATAATTATATGTAAAATGTTCATTCTTCTTTATACATAAAACTTTAAAATTTTTGGACAGAAAATTGTAATTATTTATATATGATAGATAAATGAATTAGATTTCATTTACTATTATTATTTTTTTTTTTTAATTTTATTATTTTCATTTCAAAAAATATTGGTTCCCTTATTTTGTTTTTTTTATACATTTTTATAATCATAAGGGATTATTATTATCATATACATATATTTTTTATATATATATATTGTTTTTTTATTGTTTTTTTCTAGTTATATACTTTGTTATTATATATATATAAGTACATAATTTGTTTTGTATACATTTTTGTTTTGTTAATTTAATTTATAATTAATTTAATTTATAATCATTGACGTTGGTTGATTCATATGGTGTTATTTGTTTACGATGATATCTCTTAAGTTTGAGTTGGCGTTTCATATAATTCACTCATGATATCTTTTTTTTCATATGCATGAATTTAATGTGAAAAAAGAAAAAAAAAAAGGAAAAGAAACATAAAATAATTATCATGGTGGATATAAGAATATTTTTATTTTTATATGGGTTAGTTTTAAGATTTAAGAAAACAAAATTAATGTGATTTATTTTTAGAAAAGAAATTAAAGTATTTTCTTTTTCCACCACATATACATGTATAGAGATATACGGACATAATTTATACGAAAAAACGGCATTATTCCTACCATACAAATGATTAATGTCGCTTTCAGGGACGTCATAATTTATATATGAATAAAGTGGTTTTTTTTTTATAGATAATGTCGCTTCTAAACGACATTATTTTTACATGAATAAAGTCGTCGTATTTTGATCGTATGAATAATGTCACTTTTAAAACGACACTATTTATTGTTTTGTTTCCTATGAATAACGTCGAAGGTTCAAACGACATCACTTATGGCAACAAAATGGCGCTGCGAATCAGAACCTAATAAGCTAGAATCTAAAAACCAAAATGAACTAGAACCTAAAAAACACACGAAGCAGTCATAGAACTGCCGACAGAAGTTTATACTTAAGATTTAAACTATAAAATAATAACAGTGGCTACAAATGATGGGCTGCTCAGTACAAAATGTAAATTAAAATAAAAATATTTTAATTTACATTTTGTACTAGCCCATCATTTGTAGCCACTGTGAAATAATAACAGTGGCTACAAATGATGGGCTGCTCAGTACAAAATGTAAATTAAAATAAAAATATTATTTTGTTTTTATAAATGACAAATAATTATTGAGTGGACCACTAATTTTTTTGAGTATTGAAACGTCAAAAACCATGTCACTTCGAATTCGAATGTCGAATCAGTAGAATGAAAATGAATTTTTACCCCCTACAGAATTACTCAATTATATCATACAACGCGCCTAAAGAAGTATAAACTTCAAAAAAAGTTGGCCTTACAAAATCTATGGAAAAGCTGTTGTGCATAATGGTCCCTTTCGCTTCGCGCGAAGCGCACCAAGAAAAAAATATGTGTGAGCCTCATCCTTATAAGCTCACGAAAGAAGTTTAACTTCTTTATTTACTTGCAAATATTTATTTGGCTACGGACTCTGACTGATTTACTTTTGTAAGTGGAAGAGGGGGCTAAATTTTTTCTTACGAAATTTGTGTGTAATCATTTATTCTTTTTTACGTACTAAATTTGAATGAAATCGGACGAACTTTAGAAGTCGCTGGGTAGGATCAATCAATATTTTGTTACAAAATTTATTTGTTTAATCGTTTCCTCTTTTTATTTACCAAATTTGAATAAAATCACACGAACTTTAGAAGTCCGCCCTAGGGAATGCAAAACCGGTTTTTTGGATCCCGGAAATCCGGAAATGCGCCTGTTTTCGAATTTTTCGAATTTGGTGGAACTTTTACTGGCGGGAATTTTGACCAATTGTTTATTTTTTTTTATTATTTAAGAATAAAGCATTAAAATTCACAAAAATTGAAATCTAAGTAGCTATCGCAAGTCTGCAAATACGTAAAACTTTTTTTCACATTAATCAACATTAACAAAATAAGTTGGAGTTCAGTGATTTATTTGGAATTCGAAGTGAAATTAAATTTTGCGATCAAGGGGGGCCCCCCGAGGAACACTTTTGGAAAATCTCTAATATAACTTATTAACAATGCTGCAGGAACATTTTCAATAAAAATTCGATTAAAACTCAATGTTAAAACATTGGATACTTTGTGTTTCAAATTTTTATTTTTCCATTCAGTTTATTCACTTTCGGTTTATTGAAAAGTATGAAATTTTATTTTAATAAAAAATATTTCATAATTTAATTTGTTATAATGTTTTGAACTAAATAAACTAATATTTATGTTAAAGAATAATTTAATTTAATTTTTTAATATATTTTAATTTTTATAACCGAAATCCGGATTTCATTTCAAGACAATTCCAAAAATCCGGAATTAAATTTTTATTAAAAAAATGCATTCCCTAGTCCGCCCCCCGTAGTGGTCGCTGGGTAGGATCAATCAATTTTTTGTTACGAAATTTACGTGTTTAATCGTTTCCTCTTTTTATTTACCAAATTTGAATGAAATTCTTTGTTACGAAATTTGTGTGTAATCATTTCCTCTTTTTACGTACCAAATTTGAATGAAATCGGAAATAAATTTTTTGTTACGAAATTTGGGTGTAATCAGTTCCTCTCTTTACATACCAAATTTGAATGAAATCGGACGAACTTTTGAAGTGGGCCCACAGGGGAGGTCGCTAGTTAGGAGGCCAATCAAATTTTAAAATAGCCTATAACGACCCTCGATCTGAGACAAAGAAATAGTGTAAGTTTAGGTACCTATTCGGAATAGACAAACAGACAAACAGCGTTTCTGTTTCATAGAATTTCACTAATTCGAAAAGGAAATAAACTAAATAAATATTAACAACCAAATCAGTTGATCTTTAATTCTGTTATTGTACATTTTTTTAATTCTATCTATATGGTTTTTTTTTTGTTTTTTGCTTTCCACCATCGTTAGTATTTTGTTACACTGAAAAAAAAACTTTAGTGATTTTAAATAAAAATTTTATTAAATATTTAACACCTCATTTCTTCACTTTAAATAGCGTTTTGTTAATTTTTTTTTCTATTTGAATATATTTTGTTGAATTAAATATTTTTAGCAGCATTATTTTGTCACTTTGAATAAAAATAAAATTTAACAAAATATTCTTCGCCTTTTGCATTTTGAATAAAATTTCTTTAAAATTTTGAAGAAAATATTTTCACAATAAAGAATTTTTATTTGAAATGAAAAAAAAATTTTAATAAACTGAAAAAACGGATTTACGAAAATTTTATTCAATTTAGTTTTGACTAAATTTGAAAATTGATAAAATAAATGGTATTTATTTCTTCATGATGAAGAAAAATTAATCAAGATAAATAAAATATACATTTTTTTTTTCTGGAATTTTTGAAGAAAAAATTTATTATTTTTGAAGAAAACGTGTTTGATTTCAATAAAAACGCTGGAAGTTACTTCGGCCCATAATTTGATGGTACAAAGTTTGAAAAACACGCTATAAGATTTTTTTTAAGTTTTTTATGCGGAAAAAAAAACTTTGGCGTCAAAAACCTTTTAAAAAATCTTTTAAACCTTTTAAATTTAAAATGAGAAAAAAGGTTTGTATTCAAAAATCGCTTTAATTTTTTTAAGTTTCAAAATTTATTTTTAATGTGAATAAAATTTTTATTTTAAGATAGGTAATATGAAAAATTAAAATTCATAAAAATATTAAAATTGAATAAATTTCTTCTTATTTCAACAAGAAACAAGAAGAAATTTATTTGTCTTGAAAATTCCAAATTTTTAATTTTTCATATTGACTATTAAAATAAAAATTTTATTCACATTGAAAATAAATTTTGAAACTGAAAAAATGTTAAAACAATTTTTGAATAGAAAGATTTTTTTTTCATTTTGAAGAAATTTTATTTTAATTCAATAGTCAATACCAATAGCATCTTATTTTGGCAAGACGCAAAACAGTGTCATTTGTAAAGTATATTCTTTGGAAAAGGTTGTTCTTATAAAATATAAAAATTTTAAATTTGTAAAAAATGCTATATAATTTTCAGAAATCAGGCAACTATTTTAAATTTTTTTTAATTTAAACAAAATACTCTTTTTAGATCGAATGAGACTACACACATCAATCGGAAAAAAATTGAAATATTAATCGTAGTGAATGTGAACAGAATTCAGTTAAGTACTATTATTTTTTTTAATAGTTTTGTTTTAATTATTTCCTACTGAGTTCTTGTTACTAAAAGCAAATTAAAAAAATTATAAAAAGTCTTTAATTAAATTTTTTTTCTATTTTTCTTTTATCTAGGAATATTATTTTCTACAATCTACAACAAAAGGGTAAGGGAAAAATCCTCAAGGAACGGTTTATGACAAATATTTCAACTCTTCGCTTAAAATTGTTGTTTGATTCCTGTTCGATCGTATACTAAATCATCAGTTAAAAACGATAAAACGTCTGCTGACGAACCTTTTTATTGGTAAGAGATCTAAGAGACTTATTAATTTTTCAATTTTCAAAAAATATTTATTATTTCAGGTTCAATTGAAACTGATATTGAATAACATCCTGAACAAATTGTTAAATATGTAACATAACATAAGTAAATAAAGCATACATTTATCAGTTATACTATTTCAAAAAATGTCTTTTTATTTAATTAATGTTTTGTTTATTACAGGACTAATCTTTGAGGTTTATTTTTATTACAGGTCACTTTCACAATATCCGGCTCCGACACATTGAAAACCAGCATGAAAAAAAATTTTTCAGTGGAAAAATGTTTTTTCCGTACAAATAATAAAGGAGTAAGTTTTTTATTCAAATCCAGCAAATAATTTTTCATTTGAAAAAGACATTGTTATTATTTAAGTGAAAAATTATTTTCTGGATTTGAATAAAAAATTTACTCCTTTATTATTTGTACGGAAAAAATATTTTTGCACTGAAAACATTTTTTTTCATGCTGACAAAAAAATTCCGTAAATATGAAGAAAAAAAAAATTTATTCATGTTGAAGAAAATTTTATTCTAAACGAAAATTATTTCCTGGATTTGAATAAAACATTTGTTGACTATTATTCAATTGAAAAAAGGTTTCTTCATTCTGAAAAATTGAAGTTAATTTTTTTTATATTGACGAAAAATTTCGTAGATGTGACGAAATTTAAGGTTGAAAAACTAATTTTAAAAATATATTTGTTGATTTGACTAATTTCCTTCAGAAAATTTATTTAAAATGAAAAACAAAATCAATTTAGAAAAAAATTTCTTATATCGGAAGAATCGTATTTAAAAAAATTTTTCATACTGAAAATTTCTTCGTCAACTTGAAGAAATTTCTATAATAAAATTTCTTATAATAGAAGATTATTTTATTAAAAATGACAAAGATAGAATGAAAATAATTTGATTGAATAAATTTCTTCATATCTAATGTGAAGAGTGGTTGACCCCTATTTGATCACTGTTTCTTCACATTAATATCGTTTTTCTTCAAATTCACTTCCTCTTTTGGTTCAGTGTATGTGTGTGTAGTATCGCTATTTTATTTTCGTAAATACATGCTACATGCTACAACGTCTTATATTTCCCTGCTTTTATATTTGTTTTTACTTTTTAACATACTACATTCTGTGGTTATTACCCCTCTTTTGCAGCGTTGTGGCTTTTATTTATCGTGACGCAGCACATACTATATTCTGTCTTCTTTTTTCCCCTATTTTGATCAAAAATTTTTAACAATACCTCGCTAAAGAAGTTAAACTTCAAAAATATTATTATTGTATTTATTGTATTATTATATGCCAGTGAAACATATTTTGTTTCGTATAATCAGACGAAAAAAAACGATTTGTTCATACGATAAATAATGTTCTTTTAAAAGCGACATTATTTATAAAAAAAACGACATAGTTTATATGATAATTGATAAATACTGTCGTTTTAAAAGTCACATTATTTACATGAAAAAAAAACGACATTAATTATTGTATGAATAATGTCGTTTCTCGTATAAAATATGTCCGTATAAATTGTTTTGGAGTGCCAGATATACAGAGTCTACAGGGTTACCAACCTTTTCATATGTTTCCCCCTAAAAAAATAAAATTTCCCCCTAAAAAACTCCTAAATTTTTTTTTTATAGATATTATAACAGCTATACTTATATACCTATGAGGATTTCAAATAGATGCTTGAAGAAAAATATATAACGCACATCGTAAATTATATAAATAATAAAATTATTTATTTATAATAAAATTAGCAAATAAGGTATCTTATGAAATGCAATCAAAAATATTACAAATGTCATCTAAATCTTCGCTTTTAAGATCATACATCATACCCCTAAAAAAACCCCTGAAACAAATTACCCCCTAAAAATCCCTCTGTCAACAAAAAAAAACCCCTGAATCTAGGGGGAAAACCCCTAAGTTGGTAACGCTGAGAGTCTATTAACCAATCTTGTACGTACGTAAAATTTTGGTATAATTTTAATATTTTTTTTATTTTGGTATCATTTTTATATTTTTTTTATGTTGGTCGTATTTCAAAGTGAAGTAAAAAAATTTTCAAATCATTTTGAGAATTTTTTAGTAATAATTATCCACAAACGAAAAAATTTTATTTTTAGAAATAGGAAAGAGGGTTACAAATAAAAATTTTTGAAGTTTGAATGAATTAAATTTATTATAAGTTAAATATATGAATTAATAATTATATATTACGTTATTTATTAAATGAATATATAAATGTAATAAAAGATTGATGTCATTAAAGAATTTATAATTTTTCTGTCATATTTATTAGGTCAAAATTTAATTGAAAATCTAGAAGGAAAATGGTATTAATAAATTTTTGGATTAGAAAAATGTAAAAACATGGATTAAAATTTACTAAATTGGTACACGATTGTTAACTTTATTGTAATAAAATTATTACATCGATTCCAATATTGTTTAAAAAATGTCAAAAATTTAAAGTTAAAAGTTCAAAATATCGTTTTTTTTTATTTGTACAAAATTGATTAGCAGTCCTTGTATATGGCTGTCATCCTTAGCCCTTGGAATAAATCCACTGCAACCTCGGATGGCAGATTCCGGACCTAAAGAAAAAAGTGTTAGGGTTGTATATTCTTGGCCAGTGTGCTCACTTAGCCAAATTATACAACCTAAATAACATAAAAGGAAGCTTGACTTTTTTTTTCATATACATAAATTCAATATGAAACTACCGTTGTAAATCGTAGTGCTTTTATATAATTTTTAAAAATTGATTTACAAAAACAATTTCATACAAAATTCACTTGCTTCTAAAAATTAATAAGGGCAAATATTTGTCAATTACGCATTTTTAGATTATTATTGATTTTATATGAACTAATTTTTATTCATAAAAAGTAAATAATATAAATCATGCCCAACCTAATACGCACAAAAATGTACATTTAAAAATCATTCGACAAATTTTTAAACCTTAAAGGCCGGTATTCAACTGAAGATAAAGTACAAGATAAATTTTATCTTGAAAAGAAACATTATTGAGTGAGATAAAAATTGACACTAAATATATTTAGATAAAAACTACCTAAAGAATTTTATTTTTAATTTATTTACCTCCCAACCTTCATCCATTTTATTTAATTAATTTTACCAATATTATTTTATTTTATTAAATTAAACTATTATTTTAATTTTAAATTATTTATCAATTTCAGTTTAAAAATTATTTTAGTTTTCTGATTTTTGTTTGTTTTCTTCAAACAACAAACGTCAAATTCTTTTTAAACGACCTAATGTCAAAATTTATCTTGAAAAGAATGTTCAAAACATTCTTTGCAAGATAAATTTTTGAAATAAAATTTATTTGAGTGAAAAAATTTTGATACAATTTTTACTCAGATAAATTTCCATTTATCTTCAGTTGGGTACCGATAAATTAAATTCACTCAACTAAAATTTATCTCAGATAAAATTTTATATGAAAAAGTTGATTTTATCTCCAGTTGAATACCGGCCTTAAGGAGTAATATTGTAATGGAAAAAATGTTTACTCATTTATAGGAATTGTTTATTTTACTTTCTTCTGTATAATTATTTATAATCATGGATCATGGGTTGGACATCTATGTTGTCCAAGACATCTAAGGCCTATTGAATTCCCTAATCTATAATGACCACTAGCATGTCATTATAGAGATCCTATTGTCTAGGCTGTATTCAGCCGGTTTGTCCTATTAGAGCGGGACGCGCTTTCGTTTTGGCTGTATTCAGCCGGTTATCCGTATTATATTGCTCGGAAAGCTATCTTACCTGTATTGTATAGCTCAGGGAAGCCGTTTATGAAAAGATGAGATTTGGTAAGAATCTGATTTAATTTTCTAATTTCAATCTTATTTATACAAAATCTTATGTACTAAATTTCTTATATTCTATATACAAATATTATATACAATTTAGTTTATATAATTAATTTTCTTATGTAATATGAAATATGTCCTAATATGATTGGTTGCCCAATCAAATTAATTATAATTTACAGTAATTCTTATTTAAAATATAAATTTTTTGGGTTCAAAAAATAATTAAAATTTTTATAAATTTAGTTTGATTTTAACGTTAGTGATAACAATATCACTACATCCTTTCCCTTTGGGAGAAAAAAAAATTTTTTGTAAATTTTATGTAAAAAGGAAGAAAAATTTTTTTTTTTCTATTTTAAATTCTATATCTTTTTTAAGTTATTATTATGAATTTTCTTTAATTTATTATTTATTTCTATTATTGAATTTACTCCGTCTCTTTCGACGATTCTATAAGGTCCTTGAAAAGGATAATCTAATTTCTTTCTATTAAAATTTTTTATCATTATCATATCATTTACTTTCAAATTTGCAGGATTAATATTAAAATTGTATTTTTCATTTCTAGCTATTTTATATTTAATTAGTTCTTCTCTAGCTATTTTTAGTGCACAGGATAATTTTAAATTTAATTCGTTTAAATAGTTATCATAGTTTATGAAATTTAGTGGTTCATTATTTTTAAGTGTAATATTTGTCGGTAATTCAGGTGTGTTTCCAAAAATTAATTCAAATGGCGCATAATGAGTGTCTGAATGAGGTGTAGTATTATAGGAAAATAAGAAAAATGGGATTAATTCAACCCAATTGTTGCTATGATTGCATGTTAAAAAATACTCGTTTAGTACTCTGTGATTTCTTTCTACTGAACCTAATGTTTGATGGTGATAAGGTGTTGATTTTTGGTGATTAATATTAAAAGTTTTACAAATGTTCATAAATAGTTCGTTTACAAATTCTGTACCTAAATCAGTTTTGATATTTTTTATATTTCCATATCTTAATATGATATTTTCTGTTAAAATTTTTGCTATCGTAATAGCATCTTTAGTTTCTATAGGAAATGCTTCTATGTATTTAGTTAATTCGCATTGAACTGTGAGTATATATCTATAATTATTACAAATTTTTAAAGGGCCTACTGTATCGACTTGTATGGTTTCGAAAGGTCTATTTGGAGTGTCAGTAATTTGTAATGGTTCTTTAATGTTTCTAACTTGTTTTGATTTAATACATTCGTTGCAATTTTTCACGTAACTTTTAATCATTTTATGCATGTTTTTCCATATGTATTTTTGTCTAAGTTTTATTATCATTTTCCTAACACCGATGTGTCCACTTATATTGTTACTATGATTGTCTTTTATTAATTTTTTTATTAAATTTTGATCTGTTATTTCGATAGGAGCTTTGAATAAAATTATTTTTAATTTATTTTTCGAATTATCTTTTTCCTGTAGTTGATTAAATATGTTTTTAAATTCTTGAATGTTAATGTGGTTAAATAAGGTATCATTATTATTTATCGCGACTGTGAAAATTTTATTTTGAGCTAATAAGAGTTTCATTTTTTATTATAAAATATATTTTATAATTATTATTGAATGTTATTTCTGTTGTACCAGTTGAAATTTCTATGAAGTTTACTTTCGGAATTCTTTTTATATCGTTAATTGAGATACTGTGCCAAATGTGTAGGTTTTTATTTATAGGGTTTTTAGCTTGTTCTAGTGACCTAGTTACTTGTCTGGTTATCACGTTAATATCTTTTTCTGGCGTTATTGGGATCATAGATTTTAAAATGTTGGAGTTTAAATGTATTCTTGATAAAGCGTCTGCGTTTGTATTCATTTTTCCTTGTTTGTATACTATATCAAAATCGTAATCACTGAGATCTAGTCTAATACGCGTCATTTTAGATGAAGGGTTTTTGTGCGTAAATAATCCTACTAAAGGTCTGTGATCTGTTACGACGATGAATTTTCTGCCATATACATAGGGTCTAAAGAAATTGATCGCCCAGTGAATAGAAAGCAATTCTTTTTCTATTATTGGTTTGTTAAGTTCTGCAGAGTTTAATGTTTTACTGGCATAGCTTATTGGTAAATCTTGTCCAATTTCTCCTTGAGATAAGACTGCTCCGAAGGCGGATTGTGAAGCGTCTGTTGTGATTATAAAAGGTTTGGAATAATCTGGATATTGTAAAATGGGAGGGTTAATTAATTTATTTTTTAAATTTAAAAATGCATTTGTACAATTTTCATTCCAATTAAATATTGATTTCTTTTTTGTTAGATCGTTCAAAGGTTTTGCTATAGCTGCAAAGTTTGGTATGAATTTTCTGTAATAATTGCAGAATGCTACAAAACGTTTTATTTCATCAGCGTTTTGGGGTTGTGGATAATTTTTTACTGCAAAAAGTTTAGTTGGGTCTGTTTTTATGCCTTTATTAGTTATTAAATGGCCTAAATAAATTACTTCTTTCTGTAAGAAACTACATTTTTCTGGATTTAGCTTTAAATTATATTTTCTTAATCGTTCAAATACTTTTATTAAATTTTCGTTGTGGTGTTTAATAGAACATCCAAATATTATTATATCATCAACATAAATAAATGATTCTGAATTTAAACCTGATAAGGCAATTGTTAACATTCGCTGAAAACTATTTGAAGAGATTTTTAAACCAAATGGGAGTCTTTTAAATTGAAAATGTCCATTATTAGATGAAAATGCTGTACAAGGTCTTGAATTTTTTTCTAATTCGATTTGGTGAAAAGAACTGACCATATCTAATGTGGTAAAGTATTTTGCTCTTCCTAAATTATCTAGTACGTCTTCTAATTTGGTCAAAGGAAATTTGTCATTTTGAATTTTTTTGTTTAGTTGACGGAAATCTACTACTAGTCTCCATTTTTTGGTGTCATTAGAGGATTTCTTTGGTACTAAGAGTAAAGGTGAGTTATATGGACTGTAAGAGTGTTCAATAATGTCTTCTTTCAATAATTTATCTACTTGATCATTAATTTCTGTTAATTGCGAATTTGGTAATCTATAATTTTTAATATAAATAGGGTTTTTATTTTCTAAGGCAATATTTTGTTTATAGAAATTATTAGTCGTTAATGAATCACCTGGTAAGTAAAATATATCTTGGAATTGTTTGCAAATTTTAAGTGTTTCATTTTGAGCTTTTGGGTCGTCTGGGTTAATGCTTAATATTTGTTCTAAATGTAATAATCGATCGTGATCGTTATTTTCAATATTCACTATGTTATAATTGTTTAAAGGTACTGTTTTAGGCTTATAATTTTTAATGATCATTGTTTTATCATTAGTATTTAAAATTTTTACATTCGATATGCCATTTTTGGCTATAATCGTGTTGGCTATGAATATTCCTGGTGTTATTTCTTCACTCAGGACAAGTGTCTCTTCTGTTCTCTGAACATGTAAAGGACATATAATTTCAGTTCTGGCTGGTATCACCAGTTGACTGATACAATTAGAATTAATGGGTATATTTATTACCTCATCACTTATCGTAAGTGATAATTCATTTGTTTCAAAATTAATTAATGCGGAGTATTTCATTAAGAAATCTCGGCCTAAGATTCCATCCGTTTTGATTGGAAATTTATCTTCTACACAGTGTAGATTTATAAAACATTTTTTGTTTTCAATAATAAAATGTGTTTGTAGTGTGCCTAAAGATTCGTGTACGTTATTGCCTATTCCTGTAATTTTGCAAGTACTATTATTATTAATGTCAATTGAATTTGTGAATTGTTCTTTGATGACAGATATGTCTGCACCAGTATCAATCATGAATTTAATTGGATTATAATAATTGGGTCTTTGCATTAGGATAAAAAATGTAGGTGAATTGTTTTTAAAATTATTTATTGTATATTTAAAGCATTCATTTCCCCGATTACCGTTTGACCCGAATCGGGGGTCCGTCCGTTTCCCGATTCTAATGCGTTAACGTTCCTATTATTAAAATTTTGGTCATCGTTTCTACGATTGTTATTATATCTGTTATTATAGGAATTATTATTCCTGTTATTATTAATTGGTTGAGAGTTATTGTAGTCTCTATTTCTATAATAGTCAGTGGAATTCGTATGTTGCTGATTTCTATTATAGTTATGATTATCATTAGTATTTGATCTATGATTACTATTATTCATATTATTATTACTAGTACGACCATTATGATTATTTTGATTATTTTGATTATTATGATTATTATGATTATTATGACCATTCCTTGGTCTATTATTATTATTAAAATTATTGCTAGTATTTCTATTATTATTATAATTTCTTCTACCATTATTTCTATTATTATTGTTGTTATTATTCCTACTATTACTTCGATTTGAGTAGGTATTTATATTATTACTATTATTATTAGTATTATTACTATCTATTTCCAAAATGAGTTTTATTGCTTCTGTAAAAGTTTTTGGTTGTGCCGCTAAAATGACTGATTGTATGGGTTCTACTAAGTTTGTCTTAAGGCATTGCAGAGCAAATTTATCATTAACTTTTATTATTACAGCTTTTGCGTCAGCTGTTTCATTTTTAGACTGTATCATATTTAATTCATTTATTAGTATTTCTAATTTCTCAGCATATTTTGTGGCTGATATTGACCTATTCTTTCCTAATTGGTCGATTTCGTTGTGTATTTTAGTATAGGTTCTAGTGCTCATGAAATTATTATTTAAAATTTTTTTTAAAGTTTCAATTGTTGTAGGTTCTGTCTCATTTATAATTCTATTTTTCACCTTTTGTGATAATTTTATGTTATAAATGAATTTTATTAATTTTTCTCTATCTGCTACTTTAATATTATCGTGAATGTATTCCGTTATGCTTATGAATTCTTGCAATTTAGCATAGGAACCTTCAAATAATGGGATTATTTTATTTACATTTGCTATGTCAAAATCCATCTTATTATTTATGATTTCTATCAAGTAAGATTTAATTAATATCACGTATTTCGAATACTCTGTTCTTAAACCTGTCTTCCCTGTTCTCAAATTTGATTCCCTAACAGAGCTTATAAATAGCGATTTGTTGTAAATTACTTTAGTTAATTCAGCCTTTGCTGCAGAGATATTAAACTTTGTTTTTATTATATTATTGTAGAGTTTTTCTAATTGTTCAATTTCTTTTTGGAATTTCTCAAGGGTCATGCTATGAAAAAATTCTTGTGTGCAAAATTTGAATTAAACCGAAAAATATTTTTAATTTAAAATTTAATCATAGAGGGACAGAAAAAATTTTTTATGTTTTATTAGTTTCTTAATAGGGTATTAATTTTGTTGTTTCCTATGATAATTATCTAAAATCATTAAATATATTTGGGTCATTCATTAATTTGTTAATAGGGTATTGAAAAATATTTTTAGGGTCTTTGCTAAATTTTAATGCAATTTTAATATTAAAATCTTTTTTTTTTTTTGAAATGTATTGGTACGGTATGCAAAAAAAATTTTTATCTCTTTTATTTTTTTTTTTGTAAAATATCTAGGTAGAATTATTTTGATAGACAAGTGTTCTTTTTTTTTTTTTGTATAATAAATTTTATTTGAATATCGGGGTATTCATAATATAGTTTTATATTCGTAATAATTCTTAGAATTCTTTGGGGTATTCTTAAGTAATATTCTTAATTTTTATAAGGTTTGACATTTGGAAATTTTTTCTTTTTTTGATTCTTATGGTAATTTATAATACTAATAATTAAGTAAAATTTTTGTATTTATTCATTATTTTTGTTTTACAATTAAATATAAATTTTTAATTTATCATTTTTGTTTTACAATTCAATATAAATTTTTAATTTATAACAAAATTTTTGTTTTTTTTTTTTTTTTTTTTTGAACAATTTTATTTTTTATTTTTTGCGTTTTGTATGTGTTTAAAGTTTTTGTTAAACATTTTGGTCATTTTTGTCGAAGTTTTGTGTAAATGTCGGTCTTGTTTAATTCTTCTAATTTCGTCTAGTATTGTTTTGCGTTGTGTCTTGTTTGTTTTAGTTTGTAAAATTTCTTGTAGTTTTTGTAATTCTTTCCGGAATTTAACAAGTTTCCCGGCACGTTGCCTTTTCTTTGGTTGCTGTTGTTCTTGCTGTTGTTGTTGTTGATTTTGTTGTTGTCGTTCTGTATATTCTTGAATTGTTATCTTCTTCTTTTCTTGTTTCTGTTCCATAACTTGAATTCTGTATCATATTATAAATTTTGCGGTTTGCAGGATCGCCATGTAATGGAAAAAATGTTTACTCATTTATAGGAATTGTTTATTTTACTTTCTTCTGTATAATTATTTATAATCATGGATCATGGGTTGGACATCTATGTTGTCCAAGACATCTAAGGCCTATTGAATTCCCTAATCTATAATGACCACTAGCATGTCATTATAGAGATCCTATTGTCTAGGCTGTATTCAGCCGGTTTGTCCTATTAGAGCGGGACGCGCTTTCGTTTTGGCTGTATTCAGCCGGTTATCCGTATTATATTGCTCGGAAAGCTATCTTACCCTACGAATAAATACTAAAGGAAGAGTAAATCCAGCTCTGGAATGAAGTATCTCTCTTACATGTATTAGTGAAACCTATACATTAACATTACAGGGTGCTTTTTGCAAAATCTGCAAACATTATGTTTGTCGTTTTGGGATTGGGAAATCTGTAAGCATGAAAAAGCGACTTTGAAAATAAGGAATAAAAAAAAATTAAGTATTTAGGCACCTTTATATATTGAAATTACGGCTTAAGTGCAGATCCTGTCTCCTTCCCCGATTTGGGTCAAAGTTATACCTAATACCTAAGGTATGCCTAATATATGAAAGCTTTGAAGGGCAATATCTCTGAAACTGGGCATTTTTCGCAAAAACCATCTTGGATTTCACATCTAGGAGCCTCCGTCCAAATCGAGGTAGAGGCGGTGGCCCAACCACCCCCCATTTATTATTTTTTTTCGGGGAAAGGCCCCGTTTCGGAGATATGAACCTCCAAATTTTCATACATTTTTATATGGCTGGAAATTTTATTACCCCGATTTGGCTCAAATTTGAAGGGGGGTTAAAGGGGAGCCCCAGATGCGAAATCCAAGACGGTTTTGGCGTAAAAGGCCCCGTTTCAAAAAGCCCTTCAAAGTTTTCATACATTCCAAAATATTTTACCATATTATTTTTTGGAAAAGGGCAAAATATTTCGGAAAAGGAAGACTCCCCCGAAAAAACCGTCTTGGATTTCACATCGCGGGGTACGCCTCTACCCCCTCTCCAAAATTAGGCCAAATCGGAGTTAAAAAATTCCTTCCCCATATCCAAATTTTTGAAAACTTTGAGGGGCCAAAACTCGGAAACTGGGCCTTTCCCCCAAAAAAAAATACATGGGGGGTGATTTTGGCACCGCCTCTACCACCCCACCAAGTTTGAGCGAAATCTGAGGGGTGCACGCGTTCTGCACTTTAGCCAATATTTATTTAAAAAGAGACCGATTATAAGCCCAACACTCTATAAGTTTATATTTTTTATTTTTTGACATTTATGTTCCAAAAAAATTTTCCCTCACCCACCGATTTTTTTTTCCCCCAACCTACAATTTTTTTTTGAATTACTTTAACAAAATAATTTAAATTTTTTTTTAAACATTAAATTTAAATATAATTAATATAATAATTATTTTATAATAATAATAAAAATACTTACTTGTGACTGGAGATTTCATTTTTGTTGTTAATTGCACCGATACGATTTTTGCAACTTTTTACAAAGCATTTCATTTTTTCGCTTTTTTTTTTGCTTTTTTTTTGGCTTTTTTCTCACTCAAATTAACTTTATTTTTATTATTTATTTTTTTTTTAAGAATTTTTGCAATAGTAATAATTCTTTTTATTTAGATTTAAGAAAATCTGATTTTAATTCACAACTGAATTTTTTTTTTTTAATTGGATTAAAAAAATACTGGAACTCACATTGAAAATGGAGTGAGCCGGAAGTGATGAGCTGACAGAAAAAAATTAGCTGATAGTTGTTAAAATTTTAACCCGCCCATTTACTTACTTATTATTAAACATGTTCAAAATTTATAAAAGAAAGAAATATGAAATAGAAGAGTGAGATATGATAATTGTGAATAGGTTTTTACAAGTTTTTTATTAAATCTATTGAACTGATGGTATAAATTTTTTTTGTAGGTATTATGAAATTATTCGTAGGCATTAAAATGTTATATGAACAGGTTTATACAAGCGTGCTACTTATGGAAACTCCAATAGATGTGGCTATACTTACTTAAGACATTGTCAATTTTATTTTATCTGTCAATTCACTGTTTTGACAGTCCCTATCTGTGGTCACATAAAATGTTTATTTACATTGAATTTTGTATGAAAAATACGAAATTTAGATTTTATTTAGATACTTCGCAGATATGTGAATATTTTTATTAATTAATAAATGTTTTACATCTAAAATAAAATAAAATTTCGCATTTTTGTGAATTGAAAAATAAAACTTAGCAGCGACCGTGCGGCTAATGTAAAAAGTTGAAAGCTGATTTATAACCTTAATAATAGTAACGGCGTTCCTTTTTTTTTTCTTTCTAATTTTTGACATTTATGTTCCACTTCTTCTTCTTCTTCGGCTTCATTCGTTTATAGTATAAACGTACCAAAATATTTATCCATATAGATCGATGATCTTACCTGTATTGTATAGCTCAGGGAAGCCGTTTATGAAAAGATGAGATTTGGTAAGAATCTGATTTAATTTTCTAATTTCAATCTTATTTATACAAAATCTTATGTACTAAATTTCTTATATTCTATATACAAATATTATATACAATTTAGTTTATATAATTAATTTTCTTATGTAATATGAAATAGTTTACTATGTCCTAATATGATTGGTTGCCCAATCAAATTAATTATAATTTACAGTAATTCTTATTTAAAATATAAATTTTTTGGGTTCAAAAAATAATTAAAATTTTTATAAATTTAGTTTGATTTTAACGTTAGTGATAACAATATCACTACAATATATCACTGGAGTGAACACAATTACGGCGACAATGACAACAACAAACAACAAAAAAAATTGTGATTTTTAATTTTTTTCTTTTTTTTGATTTATTTTTTATTATGGTTTATTTTAAAATTAATCTGAATATTTGAACGCTAAATGAAATTAAATTGTCATAAATTCTTTTGTTTTACTAATTTGATACACTTCAAAACTACTGTTGTCGTTGTCGACATTTCTAATTTGTCGCCAGTCGTCTCAATTGTGTTCATTCTCATACAATTTTTGGTTTCAATTTTTTTGGCAGTCGCTGTCGCTGTCGCCCCAATTGGTAAAATGTTAACTTTCACTTTAATAGTTCTTTGTGAACCAAACAAACCGGCTTAAGAAACATTATATATAATTTTAAATGGAATTAGAAATCCTTGTCAAATAAGTAATTATACTTTTATATTAGGTAAACACAATACAATAAAAAGTTAATATAGTTAATTTATTATTTCGAATGAATCATGCTTCTTTTTCATTCTAAATCGATAAATTCTATATTATTAAGTATTCCTATGATTAAAAATTTTATTAAATTTTGTGCAATAAATGTATGAAAAATGTGAAATTTATTTAATAAAATGAATGTACAATTTATTTATTTTGATCATTTAAGTTAACTATTATTATCATTTAGGAAGCTTTTAAAAAAAACTGAAGAGCAACTTGATTCGGGAAAGGTTGCTTGCAATGTTAGATAAGGTTGTGGTTTTATGGTACAAGGAAACTATCAGAATTTAGCCTAACATTGCTAAGTATGGTATATGATGGTGAATATCGCTACAACATTTATTTAAATCTTGAAACTATTTTTAATGTAATACAGTTTTGCATTCAATTAATATCTTTTGTGTTTAATTCAAGTGAGTTTGCATTATAATTTGAGAAGTTTGATTCAAAAAATGTTTTTCATTCAAATAAAATAAACACGCTACATAAATTGATAATACCTTTCCTGAACTCAAAATAGTCGTAAATATTACTTTCAGTAGTTGTAATAAATTCTAAGTCATCCATACATTCTAATTGTACATCTTCATCTTCTCTTTTGTGGTCAGCGAAAAATTTCTAAAATTAAATGAAAAAATTCTATCCTAGAATTGAATATGAAACTTTTATGAATAACAATAATACCCTTTTGTCAATTTTAGAGTAATGCGTGATATTCTCCCAGGGTTGAATGAATTTTATTCCAATTCCAAATTGTTTTCTTAATTTATCAAGAAAAGGCTTATGTATTATATGGTCGTTTTTATATTCCCCCATGTAATAAATATCCACTTCTTTTACACTGGTTTCTTTGATTACATCAAGCATTACTGAAAGTTCCGAAAAACCTGAACAACTACAACTGGAAGCAACAAAAATTTTTCGTAAGTTTGGTAAATTTTTGATATAACTCCAATTTATTTGAAAGAAACTCAATTTAGCAATTAAATATAATATTTTCAAATTCTTCAAATTTCCTAATCCTCTTAAGCAATCGTTTGCAAACTCAAACATTCCTGATGCAGCCGTTTTATGTTGAAATTTAAGCATTATTAGACTATCTGGAAATCGAGTTTGTGGTAAATATTTTGTACATCCTTTTAAAGATAAACATTTCAATTTTTTGAAATTCGGTAATAGCGCTAAAAATTCCTCTGAAGCATTTATAGCTAAACATTCCAAATTTTCATAACACATTTCAAAAATTGCTTGAAAATTTTCATATTCATTTAGAGAAAATACTTCTCTTAAATCTAATACCCTTAAATTATTCAAATTCTTATAGAAATTTGGCTCTAATGACCGTGTCATGTTTAAAATAAGAGTTTGTAATTTTGGTAGATATTTTCCCAAATCTATTCCTTGAAAAAAAGAACAATATGATATATCCAAATACTCTAAGTTTGGAAATTTCTTCCATAATTTCATTTCAATCTTTTTGTCAATGACGGTGTTATCATCAATATGCAATGTCAATCTTTTTAATGTGTGACGTGTTTTTGAATGTTTTAAGAATATGTTTAAAATAGCTTCTGTTTGTTGCGAATCAATATAAAAACACTTGCGAGTAATAAGTAAATATAGAACTTGTAGTCTTCCGCAATGTTGTAATATTAATTTTAAAATTTCTTCAAATTTTGGATTTCTGTAAGTAATTTTTAATATTAAACTTTCTTCGACTTGTTTACGGCATAAAATTTTCCTGTCTTCAATATGAACTAAAAATTTTCCATATTTTTCAAAAAATTGTACAATGGAAGAAAATCTCCAATTATCAAAAAGTGATAAATGAAATGTTTGGCGTAATAAATAAATATTGTTTTCAATAAAAATTTTTTGCAATGTCCTACATACTAAGGATAATGAAACTTGATTTTCAAAATCCAAATATTTAAAAAATTCACGCATGCAATATTCATTCAAATCTAAAAAAATTGTTGATTGTTTTTCAAACATTTCCGACAGCGATATCAACGATTTTTTACTTTCTTCGTTTTTTGATAATTTCTGAAAACAATTCCTATGCATTTTCTTCGAATTTCAATAATTAATTCAATAGTTTGTTTGGCGTTTTTTTTTTAACACAAAATCTGGAATGCAAAAAAAAAAAATTTCTTGGTTTAATTAATTTAATTACTTTTGAAAGTTTTGAATAAATTTTGCAGTCAAAAGCCATATTAAATATTGAACAATTTCGTGTACAATTTAGTAATAAATTAAGAAAAATATAAAACTTAACTTTTTTGAACCAGTAATAGAAATTTATCTATGACAACACTAGATCAATTGATTTTGCTAGTAAAAATAAATGAAAATCCTGGTTTGGGGCTGTACCTCGAATGAAAAAATCTCGAAAATAAAAAAACTAGAAAAAAAACATCGAAAACGAAACCTCGAAAAAAAAATCCGGAAAAGTAAACTTGGACTCAACCACAAACTTTCCGCCATTGCTCCACAACAACAAAAATACGTATTCGTTCAACCACTCAAAATATCTCGAATATGTGTTCTTTGTGATAACACATTTTATAATGTATTATAATAAAATTCAAATAAAAATATAATATAGCTAAACTATGTTATTTATTTCAGAAAACAACAAGATGTGTTGATAAGACCAATTATTAAAAGAATTAAATTCAAATACTGAAGCTTCTGATACTAGGTAATTGATACTTCATAAAAATCATGCCACAGATACAACAGTACTAAATTTCGAAAGTAGAGGTTGTGTTAAGTGTTTGAATTGTGATTGTCATTGGACTATTGAACTATTGAATGGGACACTTTACATTTCAAGTACTTTACACAACCAAAATTTCGATTATGATAGGAATTGATCCTAGTACAATTTCTAAATAGTAATCGTTTTTATAATTACAGATTCAAGTAAAACATTTTTAAAGAAGAGGACCCATTGTCTTGGTTGTGTATTGTACTTGGAATGTTATTTGTCCAATTAAATCACAATTTTCGCTACGTTACATAATCTAGAGGTGATTGGATATTTTTTTGGAAAATGTAGTACTTACTGTAGGTATAGAAATATTTAACAATTATAATGGGATTATACATATTAAATGGCCTGCTTTAAAATGTATTTACTTCTTTGCAGGGCCGGCTTAGGAGCGATGCAAATGTGGCAAATGTATAGGGCGCCATAATTTAGGGGCGGCAAATTGACCAAATTTTTTTTACGTTTTTTTAATTTTTATTTAAATAATTTAAAAAAAAAAAATATGTGTGAGCCTCATCCTCATAAGCTCACGAAAGAAGTTTAACTTCTTTATTTACTTGCAAATATTTATTTGGCTACGGACTCTGACTGATTTACTTTTGTAAGTGGAAGAGGGGGCTAAATTTTTTCTTACGAAATTTGTGTGTAATCATTTATTCTTTTTTACGTACCAAATTTGAATGAAATCGGACGAACTTTAGAAGTCGCTGGGTAGGATCAATCAATATTTTGTTACAAAATTTATGTGTTTAATCGTTTCCTCTTTTTATTTACCAAATTTGAATAAAATCACACGAATTTTAGAAGTCCGCCCTAGGGAATGCAAAACCGGTTTTTTGGATCCCGGAAATCCGAAATGCGCCTGTTTTTGAATTTCAAAAAATTCGGAATTCAAAATGCTAAATTCCGAATTTTTCGAATTTGGTGGAACTTTTACTGGCGGGAATTTTGACCAATTGTTTATTTTTTTTTTATTATTTAGGCATAAAGCATTAAAATTCACAAAAATTGAAATCTAAGTAGCTATCGCAAGTCTGCAAATACGTAAAACTTTTTTTCACATTAATCAACATTAACAAAATAAGTTGGAGTTCAGTGATTTATTTGGAATTCGAAGTGAAATTAAATTTTCCGATCAAGGGGGGCCCCCGAGGAACACTTTTGGAAAATCTCTAATATAACTTATTAACAATGCTGCAGGAACATTTTCAATAAAAATTCGATTAAAACTCAATGTTAAAACATTGGATACTTTGTGTTTCAAATTTTTATTTTTCCATTCAGTTTATTCACTTTCGGTTTATTGAAAAGTATAAAATTTTATTTTAATAAAAAATATTTCATAATTTAATTTGTTATAATGTTTTGAACTAAATAAACTAATATTTATGTTAAAGAATAATTTAATTTAATTTTTTAATATATTTTAATTTTTATATGAAATTCCGGAATAAACCGAAATCCGGATTTCATTTCAAGACAATTCCAAAAATCCGGAATTAAATTTTTATTAAAAAAATGCATTCCCTAGTCCGCCCCCCGTGGTGGTCGCTGGGTAGGATCAATCAATTTTTTGTTACGAAATTTACGTGTTTAATCGTTTCCTCTTTTTATTTACTAAATTTGAATAAAATTCTTTGTTACGAAATTTGTGTGTAATCATTTCCTCTTTTTACGTACCAAATTTGAATAAAATCGGAAATAAATTTTTTGTTACGAAATTTGGGTGTAATCAGTTCCTCTCTTTACATACCAAATTTGAATGAAATCGGACGAACTTTTGAAGTTAGCCCTCAGGGGAGGTCGCTAGGTAGGAGGCCAATCAAATTTGAAAATAGCCTATAACGACCCTCGATCTGAGACAAAGAAATAGTGTAAGTTTGAAAACGATCGGCTGAGCGGTTTAGGTACCTATTCGGAATAGACAAACAGACAAACAGCGTTTCTGTTTCATATGATAGAATTTCACTAATTCGAAAAGAAAATAAAGTAAATAAATATTAACAACAAAATCAGTTGATCTTTGATTCTGTTATTATACAATTTTTTATTCTATATATTGTAGTTTTTTTTTTCGTTTTTTGCTTTCCACACATCGTTAGTATTTTGTTGTGTGTGTGTAGTATCGCTATTTTATTTTCGTAAATACATGCTACATGCTACAACGTCTTATATTTCCCTGCTTTTATATTTGTTTTTACTTTTTAACATACTACATTCTGTGGTTATTACCCCTCTTTTGCAGCGTTGTGGCTTTTATTTATCATGTCGCAGCACATACTATATTCTGTCTTCTTTTTTCCCCTATTTTGATCAAAAATTTTTAACAATACCTCGCTAAAGAAGTTAAACTTCAAAAATATTAAAAATTATAAAAGGTTTTAATATATATTAATAATTTGGCTAATTTTAATACAAAATATACATAAGACTAGTATCTATATAATAATAAATACTTTGCATATCTTTAGCTGTTTACAAGTTTTTTCATCCATATGGGTTGAGTTCGACCTAAATTCATATGGTTTGAGTTTGTAAAAATAACTCTTAAATATTAAATAAATATATTCATACATTATTCCCCGAATTTTTATTATTAAAAAGTTTAAGAAATAATATGGGGGCGGAAAAATTTATATGTGCACAGGGCGCCACAACAGTTGAGCCGGCCCTGCTACTATGACTATAAAAATGGTTACTAATCGTATTGGTATCAATTAATACAATAATAAGGATATATTTGCTTATTATACTGGGATCGATTCCTAAAAAAATTGAGTGTCTGCCCTAAAAATGTAGTACTGAGTTCTATAACAATAGGAATGATTATTATTATACTAATTTCATATCCTGCAATTATTGGAATGTTTGTTTTTTATATTAGGATCAGTTCCTAAAATAATAGGAATCCCTGCTTTAAAATATAGTACACACTTCTATAAACATAGGAATGTTTGCTAATTATACTAGAATTAATTCTTACAAAATTTGGAACCCCTACTTTAAATTGTACTCAGGGCTGGATTTACCCTTAGGCTAAAAAGACTGCAGCCTAGGGCCCCGTTGACTTGCGGGCCCCCAAATTCAACTGTTTTATTATTTTAATATAAAAATTTAAATTTTTACTTTAAAAAGTTATTTTTGAAAGTTAAATTTTCTAGAAAGCATAATTCTTTTCGTATTTATTTAAAAAAATTTGTGTTGGCTTTGAAATTTTATTTAACCGTTTTCAAACAAAACATTGAATTCAAATCTTTGTTTCAGATTACCGATTGAAATCAGCCGAAAGTATTCGTTTAGTTGAGGCGTACCCCGATGATTTCGAAATACAATTTGTAGACGATTTTTACAGTTTTCTTTTACGATAAATACCGAAGAAGATCCTAAAGTTCTGGACTCCATTTGAATAAGTACGTTCTGTTGGGAGCATATCCAAACGTTAGAATAGACCAACTGTGAGGGTGAAAGATCATTTTCAACATTATCACTTGTTAGAAATCATATAAGAAGCTGCACTGGACAAGACCGACTAAATGCCTTATCGTTAATAATGGCTATAGAGAAAATCCGGCTCTGAATGTACTACTAACTTCTATTAGTATATAGGAATGTTTACTAATTACAACAGTAACAATTGTTGCGATAATTGGAATCTTCACTTATCTTAGTATAATATAGTGCCAATCCCTATAAAAGTTGTACTTTGTCCTATTAACTAACTTTTTAAAAGCACAGATTCCTATTATAAAGAAGCAGTTAGTCCTAAATATCATTTGGTTCAACTCCATAAATCATGCGAACAATTTATATTCTTAATAGAAATAATTACTAAAAAATTGGGACTTAATTCCATTTCTGTCGAAATTTTTGATATTTTTTTGTAAAGAATCTCATAAATTATGGGATTGGTTACTAAAAATATAAGAATGTATCCAAACATCGTCCACAGATGTGTTTTGCCCATAACCATGTACAATTCATAACCATGTAGAATTCAATATATCGCCGAATTTCGTCTAGAGTTCCCACCTTTTAAAAATTTCAAACGCGTAATTAATCATTTGATAATACAGAGTAATATTAAACTTAAAAACATAACAATAATCCCAAATTTAGAAGACTTGAACAAATCGAAAACTTTGACATTATTAAATTTATCTTTTCCTTTTTTATTAATTTTTAGAATTGTAACTTTCCTATTGTTTAATTTTATTAAAAATAAGAAATATAAATGCCCTACTCAAAATAAAATTGAGGAAGATGTTAGTATACTGAGAAACTCAGAAGAGTTTCCAACTTAATGATAGGGAACTTACATATTCGCCACTAAATTCATTTAAAATCCAGAATACTGCTAATTAAGCTTTTAAAAAAGTTTAAAAAATTTATAATAATTTTTATTTCTCACGCCCAAAAAGAATTATTCAAATAAAATAAAATATTAAAACTAGATAACAATTTTTATAATTTGGAAAACATCAAAATTCGTAGGAATTACAAATGCAATTTAGCAAAAAAAACTTTCTAATAAAAATGTAATTAAGAAAAAAATCATTTTCGAGAAGTTCAAAATAATCAGATCGATAAATTTAAAATAAAAAGTAAATAAAAAATTAAAAGTAAATTAAAATTAAACTTAAATTGAGTTTTTATAAATTAAAAAAAGCAATTTAGTTTGTTTAATTTAAATATTTAGAAATAAAAATAATAGTGTTTTAATAAAAAAAATTAAAGTGTTTTTTTTATTAATTTTTTTTCCTAGAAGAAAACTGAAAAACAAAACTCGCACATGTATTTTTATTTATTTTCGATATTTTAAGCATGAAAATTTTTATGTAAACTTTTATAAAGGCCCCTTCTGAATAAATTTTGATAGATACTTTCTTTGACATCTAATTTTATGACAGCCGTGGCTTCAGTTTAAAGTGGCTTTGAATTGATATATCAAGTTGTAACTTTCCTCATATTTCCGTTTTTTTTATAAAAAATGATAATATTGAGTTGGGGGTGTATCTTAACACCATTGCACTTCAAGGCAATAAATCGCTATGAAAACTTAACTATCGCTTCATATACATGCTAGTATAAGATGAGGGGACTCGGTACTAAGCATGCAATGGAAAATTTACAACCACCAAACGATGCTTAAATCAAGCATCAGAAAAGAAAAAAAATTACAAACAAAAACAAATTGAAAATGCACACAAAATTCCAGTCCGAGGTGGGAATTAAACACCAAGAACAAGTCTCGTTTCTGATAAATAACGAAATCACTATAGTGACATATCACATTAAACAAAGAACAGAAAGGTTTCCCTAGTAAAAAAAATTTAACGGAAGAAAATAAGCCGAAAGAGTAAATTAAAAAAATAAAGAATATAAATAAATAAAAAATAAAAATAAAAAAAAAGCAGAATTACTGGAAAATATCCTACTACTTCATAGACACTTCATTAAGATTCAAAATGAATCAAAAAAAATTACTGAAATTAAAACAATCAGCTTACATCGGCTTCAGATAATGTATGAAAATATATTGGCTTTCATGCTTATAATGTATGAAAATATATTGGCTTTCATGCTTATAATGTATGAAAATATATTGGCTTACATAGATATTGTATGAAAATATATTGGCTTACATAGGGTCGGTTTATATATTGAAGCGATAATGTAAATTTAAAAAATAAAATAGAAAATAATTAAAATTATTTTTAGTCTACCACTTCCTTTGGCTTCAGATATACTTAAATATTAATCAAAGTCTTCCAATATTGTTACAGAAAAAAGAATCAGCTTTTAAACCAGCTTTAAGGTCAAAAACATGATGGTTTTTATTAGCAAAAGCAAACCATTCTAGAAATTGCATCTATTGCATCTATGGTAAGCAAATAAGTTCGTAGTTCAAAGGCTTCTGGCAAATTGATCTTTTCCAGAATAAAAGGAGAACTAATTTAACCAATAATAATGAACGAAAACAACGTCTGCAATTTCAAGTCTGCCTTGAAGAGATTCAAGCTTAATGAGATTTAAACGTTCTTTATGCGGTGGAAGGATTAAGGTGTCCCCTCAAGGAAGATGCCTCAATGGAAATCTGAGACTTTTTTTGAACGGATTCGACTTTGTTAAGATCGACAAAAAAAAAGGGTGACCAAACTTGAGAGGCATATTTATTTATTTATTTATTTAGATCCATTTAATACAAACAGGCAGTTGAAAATTAAAAAATATATATATAATAATATCTTAATATGTACTTACATACATGAAACTATATACAAATATAGAAATGATGTGTAAAAACAAATTTGATATTCCAATAAATTGAAAAACAAATTAAAAACAGAACATTAAGTAAGCTCATCAAATCTGGCAAAAAACAGGCTTTTAATCAGTTTACCACCAAAAGCACACGAAAATAGGCTTGGAGAATATTTATTATAACAACTGACTAAACCTGACTAAATTAGGCCTAAATTAATACATGCAATTTAACCACTGAGGACGCCATGAACAAGACTAAAACCAAGATATGATCTCCTCGACTTAAGGCTATGTAAACTAATTAATTCCTAACGCTGGCTGTAGGGTGGTCAATTTAGAGGATTCCGCCAATTTAAAATATATAAAATTTGTAAAACATATGGATCCTCAAATTCTCTAAATTGACGATTAACAAATCCTAGGATTCTGTTTGCCCTATTGCTGATGTAATCAATATGAGTATTGAAATTTGACTTAACATCCAGAAACAAAACAAGGTCAAGTTTCTCATGAACTCTGGTAAGATTTTCGAACCCAAATTATAATCAAAGTTCAGATTAGATCCTCTTCCTGTCAAATGCCTTCGAAAAATCCGTGAAAACACAAGAAATTTATCAATACAGAACGAACTAAACTCCAATTCGTTGTTGTAGATCTACCACGAACAAGACCATGCTGGCATGGAGATAGAATAGATTTCAAGTGAAACTGAGGATCATCACTCATCAGCACTTATCGATTCAAAAATTTTCGGAATTATAGATAGTCGAGCTAAGGAACGATAATTGGAGGCCTCACTCTTGGATGTTTTTTTATGAAGTGGGATTATAAAGGATGTGGGTTTATAAAGGATGAAACTTGCACAAGATTTTATGACAGTAGGTGGAATGCCATTTGGAATGCCGTGCGGAAGAGAAAGCATTTGAAGAATTAAGTGATTTGAGAAAATTTTTCTTTTGAAATATAGAAACTAATATTAGAAAAATGGTTCGAAGTTTGAATATGGTTCATAGGTGGAGAACAAGAAGAGCTAGCTAGGTTTTTTTAATAAGTCGGAAAAAAAATTACTAATTACAAAGTTATTATTACTAGAAACTAATTCATGAGTGAGTTAACATGATGATTTTCTCTTCAGGTTCAAAAAATTCCAAAAACTTTATGGTTTGTCTTCATACCATTCTGCAACTGTGACTTTCAATGAGACAAAGATAATCGGATTTGTTCCAAGCCGCTTTTAATACCTTAGTGTAAACGCCGTATTAGGGTGTTTGGAGCAGGCGGCTGTTTTCCATTCAGCATGGCAATTTTTTATTTAAAGACTGAAATAATGCAAAAATTTAAAGTGTACGTAATAAAAACTGTAAAAAACAGAAAGCTTTCTCTAGTTAATACCTTGTTCGCACATCAACATTTTTCCGGATATAAAGTGGAAATTTCCACTTTCTGAAAATAACTGTTCGTACTTAAGAAGTGATAGTTCTAGAAAAAAAATAAAACAAAAAAGTAAATAAATTAAATAAATTTCTCTTTTTCGTGTTTGTTTTCATTTTTTTTTTTCACATTTTGACACAAAATGAACGGTGCCACCGTACCAAATGACATGTGGCAAAAAGTAGCTAAAAGGAACTGGCTAAGTGGAAAAAGAACTGGAAATTAAAATTTCCGGAATAACTTTTTGTATAGTGATATCCGGAAAAAATGAAAAATCCGAAAAAAAAATGTTGAAGTGCGAACAAGATATATAACATACATTTGAGTAAAATAACAATACTAGCGCATAAGCAACATGATTTCCAAGCCTTATTTCTCTTATTACGGAGAGATCTCAGTTCCAGTTAGTACCATGTTGCGATTTGTTTTGAGAGCTAAAGAATTTCAAATATGTGAATTGCAAAATCCTTTCAAATAGAAGAGAATAAAAACATTGAATAGACTCATCCATACATAACTCAGACAACAGACTCCAGTTTACCCCACGAGGTGACTCATTCAGACCATAGTAAAATTTGTTTTATTAAAATCAAAAGTGTAAAGACTTTCTACATGAACACTAGCAGAGTTAAACCTGAGTCAAAACTGGCCATCAAAGAATGAAAGCTTTTTTTTGGTAACAACGGATCATTAGAGCGGGAAATAGATTTAGTTTAGGTGAAAAAAAATATGGGTAATTTTTTTTGTTATGGGATTTTTGAATGTACAGAAAAATGCACTGCTTCAGAAGCAGTACAATTTTTATATGGGATTTTTTTGTTTGTTTTGAATTTTCAAAACTGATTTTCATATACATTATGTATATGGGTATATATCATAAAACATTTTTATAAATATTTATAATTATTTTAAAAAAATAGGTTTTTATTTTTTGCAGCACCCTTTTTCTGGCTATATATCGGTTGCAGAACTCTCTTGACCAACATTTAATTCCTTTATTTACAATTGAATTTACATGTGATTTAAAAGTTAATTGGTGATCACATAAAATGCCGAGATCCCTAACTTCATTGAATCTGGGAATAAGAATATTATTCAGTTTATATTGAAAATTAATTGGAATTCTTTTTCTTGAAAATTATATATTTGGACACTTAAACACTCCTTATAATACACCAAACGCCAAAGCTATTAAGGTCAATTGTAAGAGATTGCAGACTAGAATTTTTTTTTTAAATTTCGGATCTTCGGAATAAATGTTATGATCGCTTTTGTGAAACATCGTTGCAGAACTCTCTTGACCAACATTTAATTCCTTTATTTACAATTGAATTTACATGTGATTTAAAAGTTAATTGGTGATCACATAAAATGCCGAGATCCCTAACTTCATTGAATCTGGGAATAAGAATATTATTCAGTTTATATTGAAAATTAATTGGAATTCTTTTTCTTGAAAATTATATATTTGGACACTTAAACACTCCTTATAATACACCAAACGCCAAAGCTATTAAGGTCAATTGTAAGAGATTGCAGACTAGAATTTTTTTTTTAAATTTCGGATCTTCGGAATAAATGTTATGATCGCTTTTGTGAAACATCGTTAACAGCGATCACGAAATCAAGTGGAGGAACCTTGAGGCACTCCAGAAGTAGCTGTGTATGTTGTAGGTGTAGCAGAGCGAAATTCGACCTGATAATCCCGAGGACCAAGCCAAGATTTTTTCCATTAAATAAAAGAAGATGGGAAACCGTACGCAACCAATTTAAATAAAATAATCTGATGGGGAAGAACTTTTGCCCCAATGAAATTAAACAAATTTTGCTATGTTTTCTTATAATTTATTCCAATTCATACCTTAAATTTTTCTCGGATTGACCAATCCAACTTGAAATCCGATAAAAAAAATTTTATGAAAATGTGACTTCCAATGAGACAAAGATAATCGGATTTGTTCCAAGCCGCTTTATACCTTAGTGTAAACGCCGTATTAGGGGGTTTGGAGCAGGCGGCTGTTTTCCATTCATCATGGCAAATTTTTATTTAAAGACTGAAATAATGCAAAAATTTAAAGTGTACGTAATAAAAACTGTAAAAAACAGAAAGCTTTCTCTAGTTAATACCTTGTTCGCACATCAACATTTTTCCGGATATAAAGTGGAAATTTCCACTTTCTGAAATTAACTGTTCGTACTTAAGAAGTGATAGTTCTAGAAAAAAAATAAAACAAAAAAGTAAATAAATTAAATAAATTTCTCTTTTTCGTGTTTGTTTTCATTTTTTTTTTCACATTTTGACACAAAATGAACGGTGCCACCGTACCAAATGACATGTGGCAAAAAGTAGCTAAAAGGAACTGGCTAAGGGGAAAAAGAACTGGAAATTAAAATTTCCGGAATAACTTTTTGTATAGTGATATCCGGAAAAAATGAAAAATCCGAAAAAAAAATGTTGAAGTGCGAACAAGATATATAACATACATTTGAGTAAAATAACAATACTAGCGCATTAAAATCAAAGCGCTAAAGCCTGGGCAACCCAAAACATAAGCGAGCCAATTTTAAAAAATATTAAAAATGAATGAGCCGCAATTTTTTTAATAATTAAAAATGTAAATAAGAAAATCAATATATTTAATTTTTGATTTATACCGCTTTAAAATATTAAAAATAAAATAAAGCAATAATTTTGATTTATAATTCTGAACTTTATATATTGTTCAAAATATATAAAATAATGTTATATAATTTAATTTGACTTTTTTTTTATTAATTCTTCAAAATTAATTGTAATTTTAATGATGACACCCTTAACTGATTTGTTAAATTCTCGTCCGTAATTGAATCTCGATGTTTATTTTTACAAAATAATAAAAAAAATTTATTTGTAGTTTAGAGTGGAAAAAAATATTTGATTTGTAGTTTAGAGTGCAAGAAAATTCTTTATTTGTAGTTTAGAGTGGAAAAAGTTTAGGCCGGGTGAAGAAAAAATTTCTCAGAATTGTTCTTCGAGACGCATGCAGTGTAAAAAAATGATTTCCGGAGCCGCATAAATTTATGTTATGAGCCGCATGCGGCTCAAGAGTGCCCAGGTCTGCGGCTAAAGGGTGAACTACAGCTGCTATATATCGTGTTCCGAAAATACATAAAAAAATGTTAAATACTTTTTAAAAATATACAATAAGTTTTCGATATACAACACAACAAGCGCTATCAAACAGCGAAAAACTACAGTAGCAGAGTTATAAGAAAAAATTAACATAAGAGAGTGCGTTAACATTTTTGGAGAGAAAAAGCTTTTTTACTTTTTTGTTTTTATCCATTAAAAAATTACTTTCATTTTTCGTTAAAAAAAAATAGACTCCTAATTTCACACAAAAATTAGTTTTGATTACGTAGGTAGGTTAGGTTACAGGGCGGGCTCAAGCTACAGGTCAGTAAGGCCCTTGCCTGGGGCGCCAAAATTATTGCCTTAGCATAGGGCGCCGAAATTACTTAAATCTTCCAAAAATTGTTAAAATAATATTGGAAATTTATTTTCACATCTTCGTTAGGAGTTACTTCGTTAGGAGATACTAGTAAATTATGTTATTAGAAATTCATATATATTCATAACCTTTATAACCCTAACTAAGGTTAATAAAAGTTAAATAAAAGAACAGTCTTTCAAAGTTGGAAATTTAATATTTGTGAGGATATAGTAGTTGAGTTTCTTAATGGACTTAATGGACCGGTGGCGAACGCAGAATGAAGTCATGGGAGGGGTTAGAAATATTAAGTCATTTTTTTGTAAGTTATTCATGTCTTCATCTTAAATCCACACAATAACACTTCAGCTATGAAATATGTGGATGGATAAATTTTCATTTTTATCGTATATTTTGTGAACAATTTGTAAAGACAGTATTTATTTAAAATAATTATAGATTATACCTAGATATAGTAAAATAGATATATAAAAAAAAAGAATTATTTCAAAAAGAAAAAAAAATAAATATAGTAAAGTGGCGAACATTCGTAAGTGGGGCACCTTTGTCACTCGCATTTTAGTCATTTTATCATTTGACTAAAAATCTGAAAAAATATATTTGGCAGCACTATTGAGTCTTGTTTCACTTGCCAAGTCTCGCAGTAATCGTCCCACCAACAAAGAAGTTACACGTGGTGTGGTTTTTTTCGGATTGTTTTTGTAAGTTTTTGATAAATTTTGTAAGCAGTTATTATTAAAAAAAAAAATTAAAAACAAATATTGCATTCGTGAAAAGTGTTATTTATTTTAATAGAAAATATGTAAATTGAACTAAAATTTAAAAAAGGAAATATAATTTTTTTTTTTTTTTAACTTTTTTTTTTTAAAAATTGGGGCACCTTCGCCATAGGTGTTGGGGCAGCTTGTCCTTGGCGAATGTTATATAAAAAATAATAACTTGTTATATAAAAAATAATAATAAGTTTTGATTCATATTGCAAGTTCCTTAATATTTTATCAAAATAATTTAACATAATTTTCATATTAATATTATTATATTATAAAAAATAAATTTAATTCAATTTCATATTTTATGTTACGTTTATTATTATTAGAAACAGAA
Organism: Hybos culiciformis; assembly: GCA_964007475.1. Classification (NCBI taxonomy): domain Eukaryota; kingdom Metazoa; phylum Arthropoda; class Insecta; order Diptera; family Hybotidae; genus Hybos; species Hybos culiciformis. The sequence goes on along the minus strand of OZ023273.1, from coordinate 77,402,775 downwards.
TTAATTTTATGTTTGTGATATTTAATGTTATATTTCTGTATTATTATAATAAAAATACTCACTTACTATAAGTTTTGATACAAAATTCAATGGTTTTAGTAAGATGACGAAAGTTCCCCTTGCGTGGTTGAAAGTACCCCACGCATGGGGCACTTTCAACAAAGTGAAGACTTTTGGAAAATTAAAAAACTCTTATTTACAGTTATGTAAGCGAGACAACCCTCAGAAGTGCTTACGGCATTTAAAAATATTAAACCGTTTTCGAGATATACATTTTTTACAAAAACATGACAAATGTCCCCCACTCTCCACTACTGTAACATATTTTAATATGCATGTCTTCGGTAAGTTGTATTTACATTCGCAAATTTAGCTCGGTAAATGGTCCACAGTAACACTTATGTGGGTACGCCCTGCAATGAACAACTATTTCCATTGAAAATGAGATTTTAAATGAAATAAATATAAAAGAATCAAATTCAAAGAAACATTTTCAAATTTAAATCAAGGGAAAAATTTTTTTAATTTGTAAAATTTTCTATTTTCTTTTAATTTCTTTATTATCTTTTATTTTCTTTTAACTTTTTATTTTATTATGGATGTCATTAAAAAGTTTGCCTAGGGCGCTATTTAGTCTTGAGCCGGCCCTGTTAGGTTAATCACTATTTTTTTGCTAATTTTAATTTTAATTTTAATTTATTTGATAAATTTTTTTTATTGACAATATTTTATGTTCGATAATTATTTTAAATTAATTTAATTTAATTTCTTTTTTATTTTTAAGAAAATGTTTTAATATTTTTATGAAAATTTTTCTATTGAAAAAAAAATCAAAAAAAAAAAAATTAGCCTTGGGAAAATTGTAACTCGAGCTTTTTTTTAATGTGTACAAATATAATTTTTTTTAATAACCTAACGAAAAATAGATTTTTGATTAATTTATCTTACGATTGTTTTAATTTTAATTTTCAAATAAAAGCCAACAAAAATAACTCGCATCCAATGTCGCAAACAAAAATTTTAAAACTAGTGGGAATTATTTATTTGTTGTCCCTACGAAAAGTTTTATTTATTTTTGAACTACTACTATTTATTTTTACTGATACTGATTGCCTTGGTGTGGGTGATGGTTTTTCCCAATTTCCATTAAAATTAACAATAACGGTGTACGGTGCGCTTTCAATAGAATAACTTTATATTCACTTTTTTGCTCGTTTCAAAAAAATCAAGGAAAAATTTAATAAAAATAATTATCTGCAACTAGTTTTTTGACTTTCAAAGACCGGCTTTCATCGCACAGCAGAACAGTGATTATTATTTTCAAAATAATATACTCTGTAACGTATCAAAAAATTACTTTAGTCTAGATTGTAGTAACTCTACAATCAAAGCCAAACTAAGACCAATTTTTTGCAATTTTTCACATTGAGGGCTCTTAACAATATTATTTTTTTCAATTTTATTTACTACGTAGTAGTAAATAACGTATAATTTATAAAATTAAGAAATTTTTACTAAAACTTTTTTTTAATTTTTCATCGTGATTGCATTATACATATATATCGTCGGTCGAGAATTTAAGTGCTACATACGCATTTTTTGCGTTTTTGAGTTACTGCCATAACAATATAGAAAAAAAAAATTATCTTTCGATTGCTGTTGTCGGGGCTGTCCTATCTCATTCCAATCAAAAGTTACAGAGAGCTGACTTGCTGCATACGCAACTTTGAAGCTTATTTATCAGTTCTTATCTGCCATAAAATAATCCGGCATGTGTTTTTAATCACTAAATGCTACATATTCCTATATTTTGTTTTTTTTCAACAAATTTTTTTAAATGCCATTTACATATAAAAAAAAAATTCCCTTCTATAGAAAAAACATAAAAATAATAAATCATAATTTTTACTAATTTTGTATGAAAACGCGCTCAATTCTTAAATGATACATAACAAAAACTTAATGCCACTTACCATACATTTTTGATAAAAATAATCCGTATAATGTATGGTATGTGGCACATATATGGAAAAATTTTCAATTTTAAATTGAAAAAAAAAGATTGAAAAGATACTGTTATTTCAATTTTTTTTTTAAATTACTATAATTTTAGTTAGTCTTAACAAAAAAAAACAAAAACATTGAACAAAATCCATAAAACAATGAAAATATAATATAGTTTTAACTTGTTTTGCTCATTCCCAAAAAAGTGGTTTTTGCAAATGTAGCACTTAAATTCTCGACCGACGATATGTGTATTGTCTCAATTTATTAATAATCGTCGAAATTGAAATTTTCAGTTAATTTATTATTTAAACATTTTCCAAACTTTCCGTGACATTCTATGTTTGGATTCCCAGTATTTATTCCTGCAATAATTAAATTGGTGACGATATCCCATCGTCCCATTGGTTAATTAATACATTTGCAACAATTTTCTTTGCCTTTTAAAAAAATAATAAAAAACATATTCGTTGCAAAATATTTCAAGCGTTGATGTTTAATATTATTTTAGCATTATTATATTTATTGATTAATAATGATCATTTAGCACTTAGTTCGATAATATTGTATGAATTCGACGGATGCCTAAAGCGTAATTAGAGGCATATATATGAGTTGATACTAATGCTGTACTGTATTTTTTCCATATCGGTGATGCTTTCGGATTGACGCATTGATTCATTTCAAAATTGTCAAGTGATCTACTACTAATAGAAGACCGTGCTTCATGGTTTTTAATTAAAAATTGTTTTATTTGTTCCCAAATCGTCTCATTTATTTTATGCATGGGAGTTGTATTCTGCACGAGATAAAAAACGTGCTAAAATCAAGTAAAATTGCTTAAAATCAAGTCCTTTCCGCAACAAAAATCGTCCAATGACGGTTTTACTAAAATCAATGCCCTTCAAACTATTCGGCCATAGGAATTTAAATTCCTCAAATATTTTAAATCAAAAATTTTTGGAATAAAACTAATAAGCTATTTCCATTCATCCAATATATCCCACATAAATTCCGTTATTTCACTTACCGTTTCCATTACATTAAGTGGAATACGAAGTGGAATATATTGACATTTAAAAAAAAAAAAAATTTAATAATTTTATTTTATTACTTTTTCATACAAAAAAAAATTTATTTATGTTTTTTTATTTATTTTTTTGTCACTTTGACAAAAAAATTTCTGACCAACCAAAAAATAATTTAAAAAAGTACTTAAAAATGTACTTTTTTTCATAAATTATGTACTTTTTTTGATAAATTTGGAATCCGAACCCTAACTTAAGTGGAATATGAAAAAGGGAAATAGAAATACAGGAATTTATTTTAATATGGAAATTTACCTGAAATATTCCTGAAAACTGAATATTCCACAAATATTCCACTAATAGAAATAGGTTATAAGTCTCTTACTACTAAAATTATCCCGGGCACTACTTTTACGATTTAAGATCAATTTGTACTTGTTACCGAAAGAACATAAATATTGGTTTAAAAAAAAAATTATATTTGTTGTTGTTTTCTGTAAGAATACTAGAACTTGATTTAATGCCAAAAGTCCTAAAATTTAGTACCCTTTTTTTGCCTCAGTGTAGTACAACTCATCATATTACTAATAATAATTTTTTTAAATTTTGTAAAAATTCTTTTATAAATTATTGAAAAGTAAATAAATTAAATTGTAGAACATACAAGAGTTTTAATTTAAAAAAAAATTTTAAAAATTTAAAATGATTAACCAGTTCTACCAAGAGTTAAAAAAAGAATCTATAGATTCAATAAAATATTACTAATAGTTTGAAAGTGTCATTGAACCATGCTACCATGCTTTTGCACTTAAAAGATTTTCTTCTGTGTTTGAGTTTGTCAAACAACTACTAAAAACTTCGCTGGATGATTTTTTCAAAGTTGGGAATATGGTTTTGTTTTTTAAAATTCTTATTAATAGTTTGCCTGGTTATTTGTTTGGTTTTTTAATTCTGGTAGGTTGGTTTGCATACCTCTTCATTCGTCAACTTTTATAGAGAAATATTTTCATTGTAAAGTGGCCTTAATTTGGAATAACGTTTATTAGTTGTAGGTTATAGTTAGATATTTTGAAACTAACTTTTGTTTTTTATTTATTTTTTTTTGAGTCCGTAAATTAATAAGCCTATTTGGCTTGAATTTGTAAATTTTGAATTAAATAAATAAATAAATAAATAGATAAATAACTAAAAATGATGGTCCATAGTTCTTACGAAATACATAAATTCGCATTTTTTATTCAATGTTGGTTGTTAAAAATTGCCTCGTCGTACTAGAATTGATTGGAAATATTGATGGCGATAAGTTATTAGAACAGTTATTAATTTTTATCAAACAAACATTTATTATTTAACTCATGGGGTGCGGAATTCCAAAACATTGAACATTTTGATTGTGTTCTTTTACATAAAATTTCGTCTTGGCAGTCTATTGAAAAAAGCTTAATACATACACTTAAATGAACTGAAGTGGCATGTATTAAAAATTATGCAGATACGAAAAAATCGAAAAATGGGTAGAATTAATAAGTTATTTCGAAGAAAAAAATATTAATTACAAAAATATAAGGTAAGTTGGGGTAAAACGGTATACTTTTTCAAATCCATTTTTCGGTGGAAAAAATTTTTTTTTTGCTTTAAACAAATACAAATTCTTTTATTTTATTAAAATTGAAATTATATCAAGTGGTTGCAAAAAAAATAATTTTCGTTTTTAAACTCTTAAAACAGATTTGAAAAAAATAAAGAAAAACCAAATCATCCCTTCTAGTAAGGGTGACATGGTACAGCAGTCACCATTACTAAAGTAATCATTTTTTTTTTTTTTTTGTGCCACAAGATTGGCAAATGGTATAAAATGAAGAAGAACTTTCGTGAAACCATTTACAACAAATGTTTTTTAAATTTTTTTTTTGTTATTAGAAATTTTTGCAATAATTCAAAATAATGATGAATATAAAATTTATTCTTTCCATTTACTCGACCCAGGGATACTGCCTCATCCAAGGATGTTGTATATATGGATGAAGAAATTCCTTTCTTTATACTATAAACGTTGCCGTACTTCACAAATATTTTTTTGCACAATTATGTCAGTTCAAAATAAAAACTTACAATGCCGTTGAGTTGGGGAGCAAATTAGTTTATTGGCGCAATCTGTGCAATAGCGACTTAAACAACCGGATAAAATCAACTCAATTTTAAAATAGGAATTCACAAATTGCTTCCAGTTTAGACCAAAAATAATATTTCATAAATTTAAAAACCCGTTCAAAGTAAAAAAATAATTAAAAATATACCTAATTTTATATTTTCGAATTAAATTTTCTGATTTGAAAATTTTTAAATCGGCGAGTCAAATTAAAGTTCTTCAGATCTTCGCGTCGGCTAGCTCGCTGCAGATTTCTAATTACTTCCAATATTTTTAAATATTTGACATAAAAAAATGTGCACCAAAATGTCAGTTAAGAAAATATACAGAGTAATTAGCTTAATTTTTTCAATTCAAATGTTAGTCAGAGGACTCGGATTAGGTTAGGTGTAAAATTATTTTTATTTCAAAATATAGTCAATGGATTCCAAAAATTTTTCTAGGCGTAAGTGAAGTTTACGTGTGCAAGCTCGATTTGGCTGAAACTTGTTGAGGGGGTAAAAGCGCCATAAACTCTAAATCCAAAAATAGTTTTTTTTACCTCAAAGGTGTGTGGAAACAAAAAATCTAAAATAGTCAAAAAAAATATTGTGATATTATATAAAACACCCTGTACAGTTAATGTATTGGTCTCACTAACATTTGTAAGAGAGATACTTCCTTCTAGAGCTGGATTTACTCTTCCTTTAGTATTTATTCGTAGGCCTCATCTTTTTCAACCTATCTTTTTTTTTTTATAAAACATATCTAAAGGGAGTGGCTACAGTTGAGGGTAAACGTAACTTATTTTTTTTCTTTTTTTTTACTTAAACCTTTCTTCGGGATTCGAACCTCGTTCTTTAGCATTTCATTCTACCACTCTACCTCTCGGCTACAGTATTAAAATTATAAACGTGTACAAAATATAAACTATGTATACCTGTGAAAGTTATTGACAAGTAAAAACCTTACATAGTCATACAAAAAATGCAAGAATAGTAAAACCTTACATCGTTATACAATAATACGAAAATAGTTTTAAAACCGTCCATCTTTATAATAAAAATCATTCGCGAACGCCAAAGCAAAATAAAAAAAAAGAAGCCCTAGGAAGGCGGTCATAATGATCAAAAAAAACTTTGCCGTAAATCTAAAAAAAAAAAAAAGTTACGTCCGTCGCAACTTTACGTCCGTCGTAACTTTACGTCCGGCGTAAATTTACGTCCGTTGCAACTTTACGTCCGTCGTAACTTTAGACAATTTTCAACAGGATTACGGTTGCCGTAACTCTCAAAAAAAAAAAAAGAGTTACGTTTGCCGTAACTTAAGACAATTTTCAACAGGATTTCGGTTTCCGTAAATCTAAAAAAAAAGTTACGTAAGCCGTAACTTTAGACAATTTTCAAAAGGATTACGGTTGCCGTAACTCTCAAAAAAAAAAAAAAGAGTTACGTTTGCCGTAACTGCAGTCTCTCCCATATCTAAAATAATTACATTTTGCAAAAAAAATTAAGTAAGGAGAAAAAGCACATATACTATTTCACCCCTAATGAACTTGCACCATTTCAGTCATTTTATATACTTTAAAAAATAATTAAAGAAAAAAACAAATCTGCTTATGGATTTAATTTTTCCAGTAGAAGCAAAACTACAATAAAAATATGTTCTAAAAATATTATTTCCGAACAAAACAGCGGTTCCTTTGTCAAAATTCTAGCAGTTTTTGCTAATGTCATAAACAAAAGAGTATTTTATTTCACACATCTTGAAACCTAAAACTTGAAGAGTTTGAGCTATGTCTCCCAGCTTTATCAAAAATCAACCATATTCTGAAACAAATACATTCTACACAAAATTATCGAAATTTATTTATATTAAATTTATAATAAACCCAATATACCATCGCGCCAGTTCGTAAAGAAAGTCAAGTTCACTCATAGTCTCATAGCCTACAAGTTCACTCATAGTTAACATGTTTTTAGCACACCGGCTTAAGATATGCCTCGGACGTGTTTGTTAGTTTTGAAACTAACTTGAACACTAATAAACAGGAGTTTGTTCCGGCCGCCAGTTTTAAGGTCAGCTTAAAAGACCAATTTAAATTACCGGCTTTTGTGTCGGATATTGAACTATGTTCTAAGTCGAAACAAATATTTGACATTGCAGCTTGTCCAATTCTTGAATGTAAGCGACTAATTACGGTTACTGGTTGTACATAAATGTCAGTTTACGTAAAGCTGACAACAGCGTCAGTTATTTGTTTACAAATAACTACTATAAATTGCTTATTATATGTTGGTAAATCAAAGGAAATTGCTAGGCGTACATAAGCGCCAGTTTACGTAAAGCTGAAAAAAAAACAAAGAAACAAAAATAAATAAAAAAAAAACAAAAAACCAATAAAATCAAAAAAAAATTAAAAAAAAAACAAAGAAACTAAAAAAAATACCAAAAAAAAAACAAAAAAATCAAAAAAAAAAAAAAAAACAAAAAAAAAGAAAAAAATCAAAAAAAACATTTGAGGTGTTTTTACCTGATGGTGCATTTGAGGGTTTTTCAATAAAACTTACATGTTAATTTCATTACTAACGGCTACGTCAGCTATATTCTTTACCTTAGTGCTTGTCGTATACCTAATGTTCAGTCGTAATTTACGGTTACAAATAACCAGCTCGAAGGCACTTAATGTATGGGCAATGTCAGTTATTTGTCACCTATATACGATCCATGTCGTACTAAACATATATCCTTGTGGCTGACGTGTTCATATCATTAGTATACTAAGTTAGTTTACAAATGATATTTTTTATTTCCGATGAACTGGACAAATAACTGACTCGTGGTATATTGGGAAAAAAAATACATAATATAAAAAAATAAATATATCTACTTTTAAGATCATTACCGTAAGAAGACGTACTTTATTTATTTTATATTTTTGTTGTTTCTTATCCTTATATTTATATATATTTTTAATTGTTTTTTTTGAGGATGAGGATAAAAATAAAACGAATTGTTTATCTTTTTTTAATCTACTGCCAATATATTTCGTTTTTTTTTTTTTTTTTTTTATTAAAGTTACCAAATCACTAGGTGGGATACCTTTTATACTTAAAGAAGTATGGATTTGATAATGAGGATAGGAAATTTAGACGGGATTAAAAAGTGGGACAGTCAGTAGGTAATCATTTACAATCTTCTTAAAGCGGCGCAAGTCATAAATCAAACGTCCGCCAGCTGTAGGGAACAATTTTGAAGGGAGAGCATTCCACATTCTTGAGGTGCGAATTAAAAACGAATCTCCAAAGCTCGTTCTATCACATCTGGGAATTTTGACGAAATATGGATGTGACGTTGAAGCAGTACGTGTTTGGCGTGAAAATACTTGAAGTTGAGGAAGTAGGGCCTTTACTTCCAGGGAACACGTATCCATTCCAACAAGGTATTTATAAAAAATGAAAAGTGAACCTACATTACGACGGTGGTTGAGGGATGTTAAAGAGCTGGTGGTTTGGTGATCGTTGATCAATCTAATAGCCCTTCTCTGAACTTTGTCCAGGTACTCAAGATGGGTTTTGGGAGCACCAGCCCATATATGTGAATTATATTCTAATTTCGGTCGTATGTAGGATTTGTAGATGTTTAGGAGATCAGAGGGGGAAAAGTATTGTTTACATCTTTTTAGAAAACCTAGACATTTAGCTGCGTTTTTAGCCGTTTCAAAAATATGAATTTTCCAGTTCAGATCGCTGGTTATTTTCGAACCTAAAATGTCAAGGTTTCCAGATTTTCCAATACTCTCGCCTTGGAAAGAAAGTTGGGGTTCGAAAGTTGACAGCTTTCTAGAAATAAGGCTTCTTGTTTTGAAACTTCTTCAGGGCTTGATTATGTTAAGATAGTTCATCTAAAAATTTAAAATGAAAACTGCACATAACTTGACATAGACATTAAAAAATAAATATATAAAATAATTAAAATATTAACTGACAAATTTAAATAATTTAAAATACACAAATAATTTGAAGAACAACCTTACACTCCTATCTTAAGATAATCAAGCCCTGAAGAAGTTTCAAAACAAGAAACGAAATATATTGGCAGTAGATTAAAAAAAGATAAACAATTCGTTTTATTTTTATCCTCATCCTCAACAAAACAATTAAAAATTTTTTTTTTTGTGATTTTCAAGAAGACTATTTTACTTTTTAGTTATTAATTTATATTATCTAAGTAATATTCCAATAAACTTATCCTAGTTCACATTTTTATTTATTTTTTAATAATTTTATTTGCATATCCTTTTGTTTTCGTCTCAAAATATGGTCACCGTGATTATAACTAATCCAAATTAACTGAAACCACACATAATCACCATCATAAGCGAGAAATTTTCGGGAAAATATAATTAAAACATTGTAGTATCAAAATTATTTTCAATATTGTTATTATACATTTACATTATGAGTTTTTAAGAATTTCTGAAAAAAAAAAATCTAAATCAAAAATAAACTTAATTCAAAATCAAAAATAAACTTACAGCTTGTTGAAACTGAAACAGAAACAGAATGTTATTTTTCATCAATTTTTATTAGATAGTACAATATTTGCATTTTCAATCCGTCATTTGCATTTTATTTTTTTCGACACTTTAAAAAAAAAAAAAGAAGATCAATTTAATTATTTCAATATCACATAATTCCCCTTTTCTGTACTTTGTGACAAACCGGCTTAAGAGGTATTAAAGAATCATAAATAGAATTAGAAATCCTTCTCAAATAAGTAATTATACTTTTATATAGGGTAAGCACAATATCATAAAAAATTAATGAAATTAATTTATTATTTCGAATGAACCATGCCTCTTTTGCAGTCTAAATCAATAAATTCAATATATTATTTATATGATTAAGAATTTTATTAAATTTTCTGCAATAAATGTATTAAAATATGTAAAATTTATTTAAAATAAATGAATGTACCATTTAATTATTTTGATCATTTAAGTTAACTATTATTGGAGAAACTTCTCCAACTTCAATTTAGTGGACTGTATAAAAAATTCTCTTTTAACTTATTTAATTTTTGCTGCCTTTGTTTAATTTTTAATTTTCTCGATTTGCTGCGTTTCATAACAATTACTAGTTATCGCCGTTGAATCTTTTTTCGAATGAATTTTATTTAATTTGAATTTGACATTTAACAGATCACTTTTTCATCATAGATATAGTAAAATTAGACTAACTAGAAAATTCATAGATATATAAAAAATATAATGACAAGTTGAATTTTGACACATAAAGTAAACTTAAAAATTTCAAATTGCAGTCATCGTTTTGCAGAAACATTGTCCCAGCCGTTAAGAAGTTTGGTACAACTTTCTTAACCGTCATTAGCAACAGGCAACTTCACAATCTTCGTAATGGGACGTTGCAACATACCCTTGGCTGTTTTAATGGTAACTGATCTAACCAAACCATCAGGTGCCTTATTTGCAATTAGTATTTGACCTAATCCCCAATATGTTGGTGGCAAGTTGTCCTTTATTAAGACAATATCACCTTCTTTCAAATTTTCTTTATCATGCTGCCATTTCTTTCGGGATTGTAAATTGTTTAGATAATCTCTTCTCCATCTCTTCCAGAAGTCTTGTTGCATCTTAGTAATTAACCTCCATCTATCTCGAATCGGAATTTTAATATCCGATACTTCATGGTCAGGTATAGAAGTTAATGCTGACCCTATTAAAAAATGACCTGGCGTAAGTACGTCTATATTCTCGGTATCATTATCGAACAAAGGTACAAGTGGTCTTGAATTAAGTTGAGCTTCTATTTGGATAATAAGTGTGGCTAATTCTTCAAAGGTAAGTGCATGATCACCGATAACCTTCTTCAGATGAATCTTGGCTGACTTCACACACGATTCCCATAGTCCACCTTGATGTGGAGCCCCTGGAGGAATCATCTTCCATTTTATCATGTTTTGTGTATAGCTTTCGTTTTGCACCAACAAAATTACTTCCATGGTCACTATAAATGTTGGTTGGTGAACCTCTTCTTCCAATAAATCGTCGCAATGCAGCAATAAATGCTTCAGTTGACATATCACTAACTAATTCCAAATGTGCTGCCTTTGTACTACAGCACACGAATACTGCTAATTATGCCTTGTCTGTTTTGGAACCTCTACCCTTATTCCATTTTATGGTAAATGGTCCAGCATTATCTATCCCGGTGTGAGCGAATGGCTTGCTTGGATTAATACGCTCAGCTGGCAAATCTGCCATTAACTATTGGCATGTTGTGGCCTTATGCCTGACACAAACAGTACATTTATAAATTATTCGCTTTACCAAAACTCTTAAACCAATCATCCAATATTGTTGCCTCATTATATTCATTAACAACGTAGCACCTGCATGAAGATGTTTGACATGGTTTTCTTTAATTAATAGATTGGATAATTTGTGATCTTTAGGTAAAACTATTGGATGCTTCATATCATAGGAATAATCAGAATTTCTTAGTCTGCCTCGAATCCGTAAAATACCCTCTTTGTCAACAAAAGGTAAAAGGTTTTTCAAAAATTTATTTTTTTCATTAGCTTTTTTATTATTTTTAATTAGATTAATGTCATGACTGAAACTATCTTCTTGAACATATTTTATGCATAATTTTTCAGCAACTTGCATTTCTTCAATTGTTATATAAAGAGGCTTATTACTTTGTCTTAAAAATCTTCTACAATAACATAAAATTCTTAAAATTTTAGAAAAACTGGAACATTTTTCAAATAATTGTTTTATTACATCATTTTGTGTGGAAACATAAAAGGAAACTGATTGTGATTTTCTTTCCTCTTCTTGAATAATACTTTGATTAAATTTGGAACAAAATGTTGGCCACTCTTCTTGTTTTTTGGCAAGCCAATCTGGCCCATGCCACCATAATTTATGACTTGTTAATGCTTCTGGCGGAAGGAAAAAATGTTTACTCATTTATAGGAATTGTTTATTTTACTTTCTTCTGTATAATTATTTATAATCATGGATCATGGGTTGGAGATCTATGTTGTCCAAGACATCTAAGGCCTATTGAATTCCCTAATCTATAATGACCACTAGCATGTCATTATAGAGATCCTATTGTCTAGGCTGTATTCAGCCGGTTTGTCCTATTAGAGCGGGACGCGCTTTCGTTTTGGCTGTATTCAGCCGGTTATCCGTATTATATTGCTCGGAAAGCTATCTTACCTGTATTGTATAGCTCAGGGAAGCCGTTTATGAAAAGATGAGATTTGGTAAGAATCTGATTTAATTTTCTAATTTCAATCTTATTTATACAAAATCTTATGTACTAAATTTCTTATATTCTATATACAAATATTATATACAATTTAGTTTATATAATTAATTTTCTTATGTAATATGAAATAGTTTACTATGTCCTAATATGATTGGTTGCCCAATCAAATTAATTATACTTTACAGTAATTCTTATTTAAAATATAAATTTTTTGGGTTCAAAAAATAATTAAAATTTTTATAAATTTAGTTTGATTTTAACGTTAGTGATAACAATATCACTACATCCTTTCCCTTTGGGAGAAAAAAAAAATTTTTGTAAATTTTATGTAAAAAGGAAGAAAAATTTTTTTTTTTTTTTTTTTTTTTTTTTTTTTTTATTTTAAATTCTATATCTTTTTTAAGTTATTATTATGAATTTTCTTTAATTTATTATTTATTTCTATTATTGAATTTACTCCGTCTCTTTCGACGATTCTATAAGGTCCTTGAAAAGGATAATCTAATTTCTTTCTATTAAAATTTTTTATCATTATCATATCATTTACTTTCAAATTTGCAGGATTAATATTAAAATTGTATTTTTCATTTCTAGCTATTTTATATTTAATTAGTTCTTCTCTAGCTATTTTTAGTGCACAGGATAATTTTAAATTTAATTCGTTTAAATAGTTATCATAGTTTATGAAATTTAGTGGTTCATTATTTTTAAGTGTAATATTTGTCGGTAATTCAGGTGTGTTTCCAAAAATTAATTCAAATGGCGCATAATGAGTGTCTGAATGAGGTGTAGTATTATAGGAAAATAAGAAAAATGGGATTAATTCAACCCAATTGTTGCTATGATTGCATGTTAAAAAATATTCGTTTAGTACTCTGTGATTTCTTTCTACTGAACCTAATGTTTGATGGTGATAAGGTGTTGATTTTTGGTGATTAATATTAAAAGTTTTACAAATGTTCATAAATAGTTCGTTTACAAATTCTGTACCTAAATCAGTTTTGATATTTTTTATATTTCCATATCTTAATATGATATTTTCTGTTAAAATTTTTGCTATCGTAATAGCATCTTTAGTTTCTATAGGAAATGCTTCTATGTATTTAGTTAATTCGCATTGAACTGTGAGTATATATCTATAATTATTACAAATTTTTAAAGGGCCTACTGTATCGACTTGTATGGTTTCGAAAGGTCTATTTGGAGTGTCAGTAATTTGTAATGGTTCTTTAATGTTTCTAACTTGTTTTGATTTAATACATTCGTTGCAATTTTTCACGTAACTTTTAATCATTTTATGCATGTTTTTCCATATGTATTTTTGTCTAAGTTTTATTATCATTTTCCTAACACCGATGTGTCCACTTATATTGTTACTATGATTGTCTTTTATTAATTGTTTTATTAAATTTTGATCTGTTATTTCGATAGGAGCTTTGAATAAAATTATTTTTAATTTATTTTTCGAATTATCTTTTTCCTGTAGTTGATTAAATATGTTTTTAAATTCTTGAATGTTAATGTGGTTAAATAAGGTATCATTATTATTTATCGCGACTGTGAAAATTTTATTTTGAGCTAATAAGAATTTCATTTTATTTAAAATTGATTTTATATTAATTCTCTTTTTATTAAAATATATTTTATAATTATTATTGAATGTTATTTCTGTTGTACCAGTTGAAATTTCTATGAAGTTTACTTTCGGAATTCTTTTTATATCGTTAATTGAGATACTGTGCCAAATGTGTAGGTTTTTATTTATAGGGTTTTTAGCTTGTTCTAGTGACCTAGTTACTTGTCTGGTTATCACGTTAATATCTTTTTCTGGCGTTATTGGGATCATAGATTTTAAAATGTTGGAGTTTAAATGTATTCTTGATAAAGCGTCTGCGTTTGTATTCATTTTTCCTTGTTTGTATACTATATCAAAATCGTAATCACTGAGATCTAGTCTAATACGCGTCATTTTAGATGAAGGGTTTTTGTGCGTAAATAATCCTACTAAAGGTCTGTGATCTGTTACGACGATGAATTTTCTGCCATATACATAGGGTCTAAAGAAATTGATTGCCCAGTGAATAGAAAGCAATTCTTTTTCTATTATTGGTTTGTTAAGTTCTGCAGAGTTTAATGTTTTACTGGCATAGCTTATTGGTAAATCTTGTCCAATTTCTCCTTGAGATAAGACTGCTCCGAAGGCGGATTGTGAAGCGTCTGTTGTGATTATAAAAGGTTTGGAATAATCTGGATATTGTAAAATGGGAGGGTTAATTAATTTATTTTTTAAATTTAAAAATGCATTTGTACAATTTTCATTCCAATGAAATATTGATTTCTTTTTTGTTAGATCGTTCAAAGGTTTTGCTATAGCTGCAAAGTTTGGTATAAATTTTCTGTAATAATTGCAGAATGCTACAAAACGTTTTATTTCATCAGCGTTTTGGGGTTGTGGATAATTTTTTACTGCAAAAAGTTTAGTTGGGTCTGTTTTTATGCCTTTATTAGTTATTAAATGGCCTAAATAAATTACTTCTTTCTGTAAGAAACTACATTTTTCTGGATTTAGCTTTAAATTATATTTTCTTAATCGTTCAAATACTTTTATTAAATTTTCGTTGTGGTGTTTAATAGAACATCCAAATATTATTATATCATCAACATAAATAAATGATTCTGAATTTAAACCTGATAAGGCAATTGTTAACATTCGCTGAAAACTATTTGAAGAGATTTTTAAACCAAATGGGAGTCTTTTAAATTGAAAATGTCCATTATTAGATGAAAATGCTGTACAAGGTCTTGAATTTTTTTCTAATTCGATTTGGTGAAAAGAACTGACCATATCTAATGTGGTAAAGTATTTTGCTCTTCCTAAATTATCTAGTACGTCTTCTAATTTGGTCAAAGGAAATTTGTCATTTTGAATTTTTTTGTTTAGTTGACGGAAATCTACTACTAGTCTCCATTTTTTGGTGTCATTAGAGGATTTCTTTGGTACTAAGAGTAAAGGTGAGTTATATGGACTGTAAGAGTGTTCAATAATGTCTTCTTTCAATAATTTATCTACTTGATCATTAATTTCTGTTAATTGCGAATTTGGTAATCTATAATTTTTAATATAAATAGGGTTTTTATTTTCTAAGGCAATATTTTGTTTATAGAAATTATTAGTCGTTAATGAATCACCTGGTAAGTAAAATATATCTTGGAATTGTTTGCAAATTTTAAGTGTTTCATTTTGAGCTTTTGGGTCGTCTGGGTTAATGCTTAATATTTGTTCTAAATGTAATAATCGATCGTGATCGTTATTTTCAATATTCACTATGTTATAATTGTTTAAAGGTACTGTTTTAGGCTTATAATTTTTTATGATCATTGTTTTATCATTAGTATTTAAAATTTTTACATTCGATATGCCATTTTTGGCTATAATCGTGTTGGCTATGAATATTCCTGGTGTTATTTCTTCACTCAGGACAAGTGTCTCTTCAGTTCTCTGAACATGTAAAGGACATATAATTTCAGTTCTGGCTGGTATCACCAGTTGACTGATACAATTAGAATTAATGGGTATATTTATTACCTCATCACTTATCGTAAGTGATAATTCATTTGTTTCAAAATTAATTAATGCGGAGTATTTCATTAAGAAATCTCGGCCTAAGATTCCATCCGTTTTGATTGGAAATTTATCTTCTACACAGTGTAGATTTATAAAACATTTTTTGTTTTCAATAATAAAATGTGTTTGTAGTGTGCCTAAAGATTCGTGTACGTTATTGCCTATTCCTGTAATTTTGCAAGTACTATTATTATTAATGTCAATTGAATTTGTGAATTGTTCTTTGATGACAGATATGTCTGCACCAGTATCAATCATGAATTTAATTGGATTATAATAATTGGGTCTTTGCATTAGGATAAAAAATGTAGGTGAATTGTTTTTAAAATTATTTATTGTATATTTAAAGCATTCATTTCCCCGATTACCGTTTGACCCGAATCGGGGGTCCGTCCGTTTCCCGATTCTAATGCGTTAACGTTCCTATTATTAAAATTTTGGTCATCGTTTCTACGATTGTTATTATATCTGTTATTATAGGAATTATTATTCCTGTTATTATTAATTGGTTGAGAGTTATTGTAGTCTCTATTTCTATAATAGTCAGTGGAATTCGTATGTTGCTGATTTCTATTATAGTTATGATTATCATTAGTATTTGATCTATGATTACTATTATTCATATTATTATTACTAGTACGATTATTATGATTATTTTGATTATTTTGATTACTATGATTATTATGATTATTATGACTATTCCTTGGTCTATTATTATTATTAAAATTATTGCTAGTATTTCTATTATTATTATAATTTCTTCTACCATTATTTCTATTATTATTGTTGTTATTATTCCTACTATTACTTTGATTTGAGTAGGTATTTATATTATTACTATTATTATTAGTATTATTACTATCTATTTCCAAAATGAGTTTTATTGCTTCTGTAAAAGTTTTTGGTTGTGCCGCTAAAATGACTGATTGTATGGGTTCTACTAAGTTTGTCTTAAGGCATTGCAGAGCAAATTTATCATTAACTTTTATTATTACAGCTTTTGCGTCAGCTGTTTCATTTTTAGACTGTATCATATTTAATTCATTTATTAGTATTTCTAATTTCTCAGCATATTTTGTGGCTGATATTGACCTATTCTTTCCTAATTGGTCGATTTCGTTGTGTATTTTAGTATAGGTTCTAGTGCTCATGAAATTATTATTTAAAATTTTTTTTAAAGTTTCAATTGTTGTAGGTTCTGTCTCATTTATAATTCTATTTTTCACCTTTTGTGATAATTTTATGTTATAAATGAATTTTATTAATTTTTCTCTATCTGCTACTTTAATATTATCGTGAATGTATTCCGTTATGCTTATGAATTCTTGCAATTTAGCATAGGAACCTTCAAATAATGGGATTATTTTATTTACATTTGCTATGTCAAAATCCATCTTATTATTTATGATTTCTATCAAGTAAGATTTAATTAATGTCACGTATTTCGAATACTCTGTTCTTAAACCTGTCTTCCCTGTTCTCAAATTTGATTCCCTAACAGAGCTTATAAATAGCGATTTGTTGTAAATTACCTTAGTTAATTCAGCCTTTGCTGCAGAGATATTAAACTTTGTTTTTATTATATTATTGTAGAGTTTTTCTAATTGTTCAATTTCTTTTTGGAATTTCTCAAGGGTCATGCTATGAAAAAATTCTTGTGTGCAAAATTTGAATTAAACCGAAAAATATTTTTAATTTAAAATTTAATCATAGAGGGACAGAAGAAAAAATTTTTTATGTTTTATTAGTTTCTTAATAGGGTATTAATTTTGTTGTTTCCTATGATAATTATCTAAAATCATTAAATATATTTGGGTCATTCATTAATTTGTTAATAGGGTATTGAAAAATATTTTTAGGGTCTTTGCTAAATTTTAATGCAATTTTAATATTAAAATCTTTTTTTTTTTTTTAAATGTATTGGTACGGTATGCAAAAAAAATTTTTATCTCTTTTATTTTTTTTTTGTAAAATATCTAGGTAGAATTATTTTGATAGACAAGTGTTCTTTTTTTTTTTTTTTTGTATAATAAATTTTATTTGAATATCGGGGTATTCATAATATAGTTTTATATTCGTAATAATTCTTAGAATTCTTTGGGGTATTCTTAAGTAATATTCTTAATTTTTATAAGGTTTGACATTTGGAAATTTTTTCTTTTTTTGATTCTTATGGTAATTTATAATACTAATAATTAAGTAAAATTTTTGTATTTATTCATTATTTTTGTTTTACAATTAAATATAAATTTTTAATTTATCATTTTTGTTTTACAATTCAATATAAATTTTTAATTTATAACAAAATTCTTGTTTTTTTTTTTTTTTGAACAATTTTATTTTTTATTTTTTGCGTTTTGTATGTGTTTAAAGTTTTTGTTAAACATTTTGGTCATTTTTGTCGAAGTTTTGTGTAAATGTCGGTCTTGTTTAATTCTTCTAATTTCGTCTAGTATTGTTTTGCGTTGTGTCTTGTTTGTTTTAGTTTGTAAAATTTCTTGTAGTTTTTGTAATTCTTTCCGGAATTTAACAAGTTTCCCGGCACGTTGCCTTTTCTTTGGTTGCTGTTGTTCTTGCTGTTGTTGTTGTTGATTTTGTTGTTGTCGTTCTGTATATTCTTGAATTGTTATCTTCTTCTTTTCTTGTTTCTGTTCCATATCTTGAATTCTGTATCATATTATAAATTTTGCGGTTTGCAGGATCGCCATGTAAAGGAAAAAATGTTTACTCATTTATAGGAATTGTTTATTTTACTTTCTTCTGTATAATTATTTATAATCATGGATCATGGGTTGGAGATCTATGTTGTCCAAGACATCTAAGGCCTATTGAATTCCCTAATCTATAATGACCACTAGCATGTCATTATAGAGATCCTATTGTCTAGGCTGTATTCAGCCGGTTTGTCCTATTAGAGCGGGACGCGCTTTCGTTTTGGCTGTATTCAGCCGGTTATCCGTATTATATTGCTCGGAAAGCTATCTTACCTGTATTGTATAGCTCAGGGAAGCCGTTTATGAAAAGATGAGATTTGGTAAGAATCTGATTTAATTTTCTAATTTCAATCTTGTTTATACAAAATCTTATGTACTAAATTTCTTATATTCTATATACAAATATTATATACAATTTAGTTTATATAATTAATTTTCTTATGTAATATGAAATAGTTTACTATGTCCTAATATGATTGGTTGCCCAATCAAATTAATTATACTTTACAGTAATTCTTATTTAAAATATAAATTTTTTGGGTTCAAAAAATAATTAAAATTTTTATAAATTTAGTTTGATTTTAACGTTAGTGATAACAATATCACTACAACCTCTTGACGCGCAGTCTGCAGGATTATGTTTGGAAGAAACATACTTCCACCTTGTGGCTGGTAAAACTTCAATGATTTGAGACGTCTTGAATGCTACAAATTGCTTCCATTTACTTGTATGTGATGAGAGCCAGGCTAAAACTACTGACGAATCAGTAAAAACTACACAACTTTATTAATTTGAATTTGTAATTTTGATCTCAAGAACTTATATAACTTCATTAACAACCAAGCTCCGCATAACTCAAGGCGAGGTATTGACATTTTCTTTAGTGGCGACACCTTTGTCTTCCCCATCAATAAATTAACTTTCATTTCATTACTCTCATTAGTTGCCTTTAAATACAAAACTGCTGAATAGGCTCTTTCTGAAGCATCTGAAAATCCAATCAGCTCAAATTCATTTGTTGAAGTAAAAACCCATCTTGATATCTTTAAATTTTCGAATTTCTTTAAATCATTGCGAATCTTAAACCATTGTGTTGTAATTTCTGGTGGCAGATCATCATCCCACCCATATTTCTTCATCCATAATTCTTGGAATAATATCTTGAAAGTAACTACACTCGGAGAAACAAAATCAAGTGGGTCAAAAATCTTGGACGCTTCTGATAACATTCTCCTTTTAGTACATTTCGTTTCATTAGTTATTTTAACTTTGAATGTAAAATAATCATCATTTGATTGCCAATATAAACCTAAAATTTTAATTGCACTTTTTTCTAATATCATTATATTTTTTATTCGCTTGTATTAAGCATTTGAAATAAATAAATAAATAAACTATTGGACCTACTGCCAATTTTTCGTTTAGTGATACACCAGAACTTGTTTTATTTGAGCCATCAAAAACAACTCTGCATTTGGTTGTTAAACTTTCAGTTTTGATAACTGCATGATGATCTAAATAGTATGACTGCTTACAATCGACATCTAACCGTTCACTTGGTACCAATTTCATGTGACCCATATTCTCGTAATCATGTAGAACTTTCTTGTAGTCACTTTCATAGCTAATATTCTTTGATAATTTGCCTTCTAAAGCATTCAATCTTTTTTTAGCTGACGGTAATGAATATCCTAAATCAGCTGAATTCGAACGAAATGGTAATGACACAATAAATTTACCATCTTTCCCAATCTTAACATTTTCTTTAAAATTTGTTTCACAAATTTTAATTCTTCTTCTTGTGACTTAAGTGGTTCCATATCTTCAATGCCTTCAACTTCCCAAAACTTCTTTAATGATTCATCAATACCTTCATAATTTTCAATTTTTGCATTAAAAGATTTCCATTATTCATAATATTCACATTTCCATTATTCATAATATTTCCTACCACCACCCAGCCGAACATCGTACTTATTAGTGATGGATTACCATTGTTACTACTTATTTTCTTTTCTTTAATAACTTCACAGAAATAATCTGCACCCAATAAAATATCTATCTTACTTGGTTCATTAAATTCATTATCAGCTAGCTCTACATTTTCAAAATATGACCAATCATTTATATATATTGAACTTGTTGGAATCTTTTCAGATATTATCTTCAGCACATAAGCTTTTATAATAATTTCAGAATTATCATAAATTCAACATAACTTAATATCAACTACACCTTTTGTGTTGATTGAACCTGCACAGGATAAACCAGTTACAGTAACTTGTGACTTATTTCTTCTTAACTTTAATGCTTGCACTAGTTCTTCAGTTACGCATCTGAGCTTGAAGTAGAATCCCGTTGATCACTACTTGCATTTCTTGACATTGATTCTTGTTTTGATTCAACATGCAACAACGTATGATGATGTTTACTACATACTGAACATTTCTTTTCAGACTTACAATTTTTCGCATTATGTCCTGATGATAAGCAATTAAAACATAATTTATTTTTGCTCACTAAGTCACGCCTTTCTTGAACTTGTAATTTCTTGAATTTAAAACATTGTCGCAACTGATGAGACGATAAATTGCACACCGAACATTCTTGAGCATTACTTGGTTTGTTGACCACATGAGACTTAACTTTATTATTAGAGGAATCTACATTTTTCTTCTGGTTTTGATCCTCTATTGATTCTAGCGCAGCTCTTCTTTCATCGAGAAACATCAAAAATTCTGATATCGAAGGAAACAACTTCTTATTATTTAAATCAGCTTCATATTTTTCACTTGATTTTTCTGCCCAAGCCTTTTTCGTATTTAAATCTAATTTATTCAGCAAAATATAAATTAACCAGATGTCACGACAATTTGCCGAATCATCAATTAAGTCTAAACCCGACAAAATATTTTCGACATTATCACCAATGGTTCTTATTTCTTCTGCTGTTCCTTCTTTTGCAGCCCTTTGATTAAAAAATGAATCTAAATATGATGCAGAAATTTTCTCTTATTATCATATCTTTTCAATAACTTATTCCATGCACTTTCATAATTGTCTTTTGTAACTAACATATTCTGAATTAATAATAGCGGTTCAGGTGTTAAAAATTGTCTTAAATGTGTGAATTTTTGAATATCAGTGAGTCTTTCTTCTTTATGTACCAGAGTTTCAAACTGATCCTTGAATGTAGGCCAATCTTTATATTCACCGGAAAACTGTTTTATTTGAATTTTTGGCAAAAATGTGTCACTGCTTGATTTCTTCATTAGTTGTTGATCGAGTAATAATTTCTGGTTTGCTGTTAATTTATTCAATACTTCCAGCATACCAGTATATTCACTTTCATTATTACCTATTTTGTTAGCATCTTCATTTCGTTTTTTCCCTCTTTCTTCAATTAATTTAAATTCCACCGCTTCAATTCGATTTTCAAATTCATCAAATTCCGATTCATAATTGAGACACCCGCTTAAATTATTATCAATTTTCTTGAATTCTATAAGCATTTCAGGCAACTTACTTAACTTAACATCAATTTGCAATGAAGGAGTTTCATTGTTAATTCCTTCTGCGAACTTTTCTAACTTAGTCAATGACGCTTTCACTCTGCCTCTAGCTCTTGCCAATTCTTCCGGTTCTTTCGACATTTTTAATATTTTTAAATAAAATGTAAAGAAAAGTAATTTTAAAACTTACGCTTGTGATCCTTAATTTACTTCAGAATTTAAATAGAAATTTTAAATTCTATAACTGAAAGTCACAAACACTAAAAAATTTAAGCTTTATTTACTTTCTTATTTATTTTTAGGTGTCACTTAGGTAAGTATATAAGAAATAATTTTTATGTATTTGTGTTTTTATATTTTGTATTAGTAAAAAGCCAAAAAATTCTAACGGATCTTTTTTCAGTACAGTTTATTTCGATTTTTTTTTTTTTTTTTTTTTGAATTTCCTAATTTCACTAAATCTTTGTTTTTTATTTAAAGCTTTTGTTTTTCTTTTTTCTTAATCACACACTTTAATTCAATTTATTTAATTTTTTTCCAAACACTGATTTTAATTCAAATTTTATTTTTTCAAACACTGATTCTAATTCTTTATGTGGTTAGAAGGACCAAAAAATGGAGAAACTTCTCCAACTTCAATTTAGTGGACTGTATAAAAAATTCTCTTTTAACTTATTTAATTTTTGCTGCCTTTGTTTAATTTTTAATTTTCTCGATTTGCTGCGTTTCATAACAAATAATTACTAGTTATCGCCGTTGAATCTTTTTTCGAATGAATTTTATTTAATTTGAATTTGAAATTTTAATTTGACATTTAACAGATGACTTTTTCATCATAGATATAGTAAAATTAGACTAACTAGAAAATTCATAGATATATAAAAAATATAATGACAAGTTAAATTTTGACACATAAAGTAAACTTAAAAATTTCAAATTGCAGTCATCGTTTTGCAGAAACAATTATTATCATCTAGGTAGCTTTTAAAAAAACTGAAGAGCAGCTTCAATAGGTCAACTAAAAGTACGTTATCCTTTTTGTCCTCCAAAATCGATTACTAAAAAACTTTCCTTATGGTTGGAACAGGGCTGTGGAGTCGGTCAACAAAATTACCGACTCCAACTCCGACTCCGACTCCTCAATTTTTTTCTTTGGCGACTCCTACTCCTACTTTGACTACTTTGACTCTCTCTGTCTGATCAGGGCTGCGGAGTCGGAGTCATGGAGTCGGAGTCGGAGTCGGTAGTAATTTTTGCTTGTTAAGAGTCGGAGTACTCGACCAAAACTTATTAAATTAAATAAAACTTTTTTATAATTATATTTTTATAATTAAATTTAACAAAGCAACAACCAAGTGTCTGGCACAGAAATCCAATAAAAATATATTATCACGATTTTTGGCTTACTGGAAAAATTACGGAAAATGCCATTTTATGTTCATATTAAAATTTATGGCAATTTCGGAAAACACTATTTTTTATAATTGCTGGTGCGGGTACAGAAAGTATAGTATATTGGGATCAGACAGAGAGTTAAAGTAGTCAAAGTAGGAGTCGGAGTCGGAGTCAGAGTCGGAGTCGGAGTCGCCAAAGAAAAAAATGAAGAGTCGGAGTCGGAGTTGGAGTCGGTAATTTTGGAGACCGACTCCACAGCCCTGATACCAATGTACTATACTTTTTGCACCCGCGCCAGCAATTATAATTACGAAATTGCCATAAATTTTAATATGAACATAAAAGGGTATTTATCGTAATTTTCCCAGTAAGCAAAAATTGTGATAATATATTTTTATTGGATTACTGTGCCACCCACTTGGTTTTTGCTTTGTTAAATTGAATTATAAAACTGTGTTTTTTAATATAATAAGTTTTGGTCGAGTATACTTTAAATTTAATAGTTTTTAAGTCGGAATCGGAGTCGGCTTTATTTTGGCGACTCCGACTCCGACTCTCAACAAGCAAAAATTACTACCGACTCCACAGCCTTGGTTGGAACCGTCTTCGAGAAACGCAAATTTGATTCCAATTTTAGAGGAGGTTGTAGTTTTATGAGTACATGAAAACTAACAGAATTGAGTCTAACAATCCAACGTATGGTTTTTGTTGGATATCGCTCCAAAATTTATTTAAATCTTGAAACTATTTTTAATTTAATTAGATTTTGCATTTAATTAATATTTTTTGTGATTAATTTAAGTTATTTTGCATTATAATTTGGAAAGTTTTATTCATTTTTTTTTTTCATTCAAATAAAATAAACACGTTACATAAATTGATAATACCTTTCCTGAGCTCAAAATAGTCATAAATATTACTTCCCGTAATTCTAATAAGTCTAAATCATCCATATATTCTAATTGTACGTCTTCTCTTTTGTGGTCAGCGAAAAAGGTCTAAAATTAAATGAAAAATGTCGTCTGGAATTGAATTTGAAACATTTACAAATAACAATAATACCTTTTTGTAAATTTTAGAGTAATGGGTGATATTCTCCCAGGGTTGAATGAGTTTTTTTTCAATTCCACATTTTTTTCCTAATTTTTCAACAAGAGGCTTATGTATTATATAGTCGTTTTTATATTCCCACATGTACCAATTGTAATAAATATCCACTTCTTTCACACTATTTTCTTTGAGTTTATCAAGCATTTCTGAAAATTCCGAAAAACATGAATAACTGCATGCAACAAAAATTTTTCGCAAGTTCGGTAAATTTTTAATATAACTCCAATTTATTTGATAGAAACTCAATTTAGCAATTAAATATAATATTTTCAAATTCTTCAAATTTCCTAATCCACTTAAGCAATCGTTTGAAAAATGATACTTTCCTGATGAACCAGTTTTATGTTGAAATTTAAGCATTATTGACTATCTGGAAATCGAGTTTGCGGTAAAAAATGGATTGTACATCCTTTTAAAGATAAACATTTCAATTTTTTAAAATTCGGCAATAGCGCTAAAAAAACATCTGTAGCATTTGTAGCTAAACATTCCAAATTTTCATAGCACATTTCAAATATTGCTTGAATATTTTCATTTACAGAATATATTTCTCTCAAATCTAATACCCTTAAATTATTCAAATTCTTATAGAAATTTGGCTCTAATGACCGTGTCATGTGTAAAATAAGAGTTTCTAATTTTGGTAGATATTTTCCCAAATCTATTCCTTGAAAAAAAGAACAATATGATATATCCAAATACTCTAAGTTTGAAAATTTTTTCCATAATTTCATTTCAATCTTTTTGTCAATGAGGGTGTTATCATTAATATGCAATGTCAATCTTTTTAATGTTTGGTATATTTTTGAATATTTCAAGAATATGTCTAAAATAGCTTCTGTTTGTTGTGAAACAATACAATCACCTTCGCGCGTAAATAGTAAATCTAGAGTTTGTAGTCTTCGGCAATATTAATTTTAAAATTTCTTCAAATTTTGGATTTCTGTAATTAGTTTTTAATATTATTCTTTCTTTGTCTTGCTTACGGCATAAAATTTTCCTGTCTTCAATATGAACTAAAAATTTTCCATAGTTTTCAAAAAATTGTACAATGGAAGAAAATCTCGAATTATCAAAAAATAATAAATGAATTGTTTGACGTAATAAATAATTATTCTTTTCAATAAAATTTTTTTGTAATGTCCTACATACTAAGGATAATGAAACTTGATTTTCAAAATCCTAATATTTAAAAAATTCACGGATGCAATATTCATTCAAATCTAAAAAATGTGTTGTTGATTTTTCAAGCATTTCCGACTGCGATATTAACGATTTTTTACTTTCTTCATTTTGTGATAATTTCCGAAAACAATTCCTATGCATTTTCCTCCGATTTCAATAATTAATTCAATTGTTTGTTTGGTGTTTTAAAATCTGGAATGAAAAATAAAAAATTATCGTAAGTTAATTAAAATTACTTTTGAAAGTTTTCAACAAATTTTGCAGTCTAAGGCCATATTTCATGATTTTTTAATGTCGGTACCGACGTTAACTTGACTTCGGGTCTGTAAATAAACATTAATTGAAATATTTGTATACAATTTAGTAATGAATTAAGAAAAATATGAAAATTAACTTTTTGAACCAGTAATAGCAACACTAGATCAATTCAATTTACTAATAAAAATAGTTAAAAATTCTTATGACAGTATTGTGAGGCTGAAAAATAATTTAATCTTAGGATTCTGCTGCAATTATATTATTAAAAAATTAATACTAGTTTTCTGTATGATATGATTCTAGCTGCGATAATGTTTTTATTATTTATAGCAATGTGCCTTTATTAGTAGATGATGCTGTTATCTTTAAAACTTTAAATCAGTATTAATAATGATTTGAAGAATAAATCGAATTGGATGAATATGAATCCACTTAAATTAAATGTAAATAGAATTAAGTATATGGTGTTGAACAGTAAAACAAACAACAAAATAATTATATTGATGAAATTATAATTCAGAAGGTGAGCACGTTAAAATATTTGAGAGTTATAATATATTTCAAACTTAAATTTGATAAAAATAATAACAATATTTTCAAGAATTACTTTTCCATTTAAATTACGTAACCATTTTTCCACTTTTCCATTTAAATTACGTAACCATCTACAATTCAACATATCGCCGTATTTCGACTAGAGTTCCAACCTTTTAAAAATTTCAAACCCGTACCTACCATTTTTTTAATTAGCATTTCACTCACGCACGGCGGCACAGCGGCACAGCTTAAAAAATTTGAATAAACTTAATGTGACATTTGAATTTCGATATTTTATTTTATTTTATAATAGTGGAACATAGTAAAATTTTGAATCAAATGTTGAAAATGAATCAAGAATTTTCCAACAAACAAGAAAAAAGCATACGTTGTTTACAATGAATTACTTAAAATAAAATATATGAATATTTAATTGTAGTAATCTTGGTCCTTGGTGTCCAATTTTTTTTAAGAACGTTTTCAATGACTGTTCATGACATTGCGGCATAAATAAATAAAATTTCAGTTAATAATCACGGTTGTAGGATTTATTTATTTTGGTCCCTTCATTTTTGTGCTTTATTGAATTAAAATCCCGAACTAAACCGTAAAACTCTTAATTATTTTAAAAAACAACAATTAAAATCGTAAAACGCCGATTTAAGTTTTACCCACGAAATAAATTAAATTATTTTTTTTACCCACGAAATAAATTAAATTAAATTATAATATTTTTAAAATATTTTATTTACCTTAGCAGAATGCATTTCGGTAATATCCTATATAAAATATTAATTAATTTGTACTTTATGTTGCACAAAAAATATGTTTTGCTCAATTCCCATTAAAATTTAAAATAAGGACTCTACGGTGCGCTTCCAATTAGTGTATCCAAATTACTCGAGTTTTTTTAATACTCGGTTATTCGAGTATTGTACCAAAAATTGAGCGAGTACTCGGTTACTCGGTTACGATACTCGAAACTAAATTAAGCTAAAAAATAAAAAAATAAAATTTGAATTTATAGGCTTAATCTTCTAATCATAGTTTTTTTTTTATATTAAAGTTACCAAATCATTAGGTGGGATACCTTTTATACTTAAAGAAGTATGGATTTGGTAATGGAAAAGAAGTTTAGACGGCATTTAAAAGTGGTACAGTTAATAGGTAATCATGTACACTTTTCTTAAGCGGCGCAAGTCGTAAGTCAAACGTGCGCCAGCTGTCGGGAACAATTTTGATGGGAGAGCATTGCACATTCTCGAGTTGCGAACTGAAAACGAATCTCCGAAGCTCGTTCTAGCACATCTGCATTGTACACCTATTTCATAAAGTAAAGTATCTGCCATAGAAAATTTATTTCGTCCCGCCAAAAAATCTATGTTTTTTTTTACTCAAAATCTATCATTGTGTTGAATAAAAATGATCAGGGATGAGATGGTTACTTTTTTAAAAGTTACGAAATAAAACAAGACTTTCTAATTTTATAAACTCATCACAGAGAACATTTTATTTCTATTTTTTCTAATTTTTACATTTTTATTAAAAAAATTTAAAATGAAATATATGCGCTCACGTATGAAAAAATGAATTAACTAAATTTTATTGAAATTTTCACAACATTTGAAATTACATTCAACGTTTGTAAGAAGGGAAGCTAATTTACTTACTAAATTATTTTCTGTTACATGTAAATCGAAATTTTCAGCAAACTTATCCTGTAATATTTTAATATAATTAAGAAAGTTTTTAGGAGGAACTGTTAATTTACATTTTTCAAACTGTTTAAAATTCATCAAATTGAGAACTAAAAAATTGGTAAAAGTTAATTTAAATTATTATTTTAATTTCTCACATTTAAATCACTAGCGGTTGAAATTCAAATTAGCTTTAAGCTTTAAAAAAATTCTCACATCCTTAAAATCTTAATTTTTCGAAAAACAAAAATCATATGATTTTTATTTATTAGTATTGAGTATTTAAGGGAAACTATGACGCGCTTAAGGCCAAATAAATGTAAACAATGCATTTATTTTATAAAAGAACCAGGTGACTATGATAATTTTTTGTCTTTACAAAAAATTAAAAAAATTGTAAAATATAAGTAATTTTACGGTTTTCAAAAATTTTAAAAATAAGAAAATAGTTTTAAGTCGAAAATAAAACGAAATGAACTCACTTTGTTCTTAAAAAAGTACTTAATTTTGGATTTTAAAAAAACCTGCGAAAAAAAATTAAGTAAAAGGAATCAGAAAGGCACCTTGTAAGAGGGAGGTGAATTTTTTTTTTTTGTTGCATAAAAATTTTCGTTATTCCTTGTTACTCTACTATAGAAATATGTTTACTCTGACATCTGTTTAATATTATTAATAAACATTGTTAAATTGTATAGTACGATTCAAATCACTTGTCCTATGTGCTTTTAAGAGAGGGTAAAATTTTAATAAAATTTTGGCTTAAGCTTTTTTTATAAATTGTTGTATATTCTTCTCTTTCTGGCTCACACAAGTTTATCTGAGTTTTCAAGAAAAAAAATTGCAATAATCCTTACGTCCTTATACTTCTGTGATTAGAAGGGCACTAAATATTTTTATTTTTAATCATATTGTTACCTTTTGAAATTTTCTGAAATTGTACAGTAGGCTCGTACCTAAAATTTTATATTATAATATTTATTTATATTATTTGAAATATAGAAAAATTTAAATTAAAAAAAAGTTCTACAAAACAATAAAATATTTCATTTTGCAACACTGATTAAAATTTTATTTTAATTTTAAAAATGTGATCCTTAAAATAGTTTACTTCATATAAAAAACTTTAAATTTAATAAATAAGTATTCATTAAGTTTATTAAAATTTTTTTTTCAACTAAATTATATATTATTTACATATTATTAGTAAATTTTAATAGGAATTTAAATAAAAACTATTATTGCTGTGCAAAAATACAAAAATACGGAAATTATTAATAAATTTTTCCTTAAAAATTGTTTTTACGTGGTAATACAGTTCTATAGATATAATTTCGGAACAAAAGTAAGCAATTGGTTTTTATTGAAGTTTATTAAATTGCAAATATAAATTTTATTTTAAAAACGAAATTGTGTGCGTCATTTTTGAAACTTTTGAAATATGAAAAGCTCTTTTTTAATCGCGGAAACTAAAATATTTGATATGTAGGAGAAAATCAAAAACAGACAAAATTTTTTTTAATGGAAAGGGAAAACTTTATATTAAAATATGCCAAGTGATTTGAATCGTACTATATATCACAATAAATCAATGATAAAAATAAAATAATAAAAATGTAAGTACTAATACAACAATACTGCAACTGCAATATTACTGAAACAGTCAATTAATTTTAATTTAATACCGTGTTAATTACCGTATTTTAATTTAATACCGTGTACGGATTATTTATTTTAATTTAATACCGTGTACGGATTATTTATTTTGGAAATAATATTTAAGGAAAATTAGTGCATTTAATGTTTCCGGGCTCGTTCGATTTCGGATTTTAGTTTTCATCGTACCAGCTTGGACGCAGTAGGTCGGTTTCATAGTTAATAGTAGGTTGTACAACCTTTCTAGTTGTACGGAACGCATGCCTTTATTGTATTCTAGAAGCTTGAATTCTTTATCCAAACTCAAATTTCCAGTGTTTTGGTGTCGTAAAGGACGAAATATATTTTTGCACGGAAATCCGTGTACCAAAATTCCAATGTTTATTAGGAAATGTTAAATGTTTGTTTACTTTGCTTAAAAGATAACTAAAAACTAACTACTCGGTTACTCGATGAAATTAACCGGTTAACCGAGTAATGCGAAAATCCTCAAAATCGACGAGTACTCGGTTACTCGATTATCGGGGTTGGACACACTACTTCCAATAGAAATAGAATAACTCTGTTCTCACTTTTTTGGTCTTTTCACAAAAATCAAGGAAAAATTTAAGAAAAACAATTATCTTGTACCGATTTTTGGACTTTCAAAGACATGCTTTCATCACACAGCAGAATAGTGAAACAATTGGTCATGACTAGGCTTGTGAATTTTAGTTCCTTAAAAACCTTGTTTAGACACCTAAAAAGTTCCTAAAAAAACAAAAAAAAGTCGCTAAAAAAGACACTAAAAAAGTCGCTAAAAAAATAGTTAAAAAAAATTTCCGAAAAATTTACAGAAATTTAGATTTTGATACAAAAATTTCAAATCTACGAATGATAAAAAAGATAATAATTTTGGATTTTCATATTATTTATTGTGCGAATATATTAATATAGCAATTTCATTTAAAAGTTAAAAAAAAATATAAATTTCATTGCACAAAAAACTTAAAAAATGAACATGGATTTTGAAATAAAAATGTAAAAACGAGTTTATTAATTATTGATTGATTTATTTCAATAAATTACAAAATGCTTTCGTAAATTTTCGAATTCAAATTTTTGTCGGTTAGATATGAAAAGATTTTTATGTATAGAAAATGATCTTTCAACTTCTGTCGAAGTAATAGGGCCATACTTAAAGGGAATTATTTCCTGAACGTTATATTGCTCGCAAATATCAGTCTTCTGCCAGATATTATGTTTGAAATTTTTTTCAAAATTGAAAAATCCATGTTTTTCATTATGACGGCCTTTAATGTAAGAACAAAATTGGTAAAATAGTTCCTAAAAAAGTCAAAAATGTTTAAAAAAGTCAGTAAAAGTCAAAAAAGTCGAAATAGTCGCTAAAACATGAAATAGGTAGAAAAAGTCGCTAACATATTGGGCTCAAATTACAGCAAATTTTTCGAAACGTGGAGATATTTTAATAAAAATCTGTTATTACGCACGACTGAAAAAAGGTAATTACCTAAAAATCACAACCCTAGTCATGACATTAAAAAGTTCAAAATGTCCACTTTCGAAAAATAAAATACTTAATATTTTTTGTGGAAATTTTTTTTATTATACAAAAAGTTGTATCTATGCACTTTATATTGTTTCACTCTTTATCCGAACGTTCGTCTGATTGTGTAATGTCTGTGCATCCCACTTTGAAATTTGTATAACTACCAAGGTACTAAATTGATTTTGATCGTTTAAAGTTCAAATTCTGGAGTACACCAATTGGGTCGGTGAAAATAATTATATTAAATTGAAAGTGAATCTCGATTAGAAGATTAGAAGTGCATCATGTACATTGAACAAGTACTTATATAGATATATTTATTCAGATTGAAGGAAACACATTCTCTTTTAAAATAATTTCACACTTAATATTTGTTAATCGATCTTTACTCTTAGTATATGATCTTCTTTTTTTTTGAACACCCAAATAAGCAAATACGGGAGTTTTAGACAAATAGAAAAAAATTCATTTTCAACATTAATTTACTCTTTCTTTTACATTAGTTCATTAGTTACAAACAATTTTTGTAGGCATATAATTATTATAGAGCCAATATGCTAATAAATTAAATAAAATAAATAAAAAAAAAAAAATTATATTTATCTATCAGTGAAATAATTAAATTATAAGTTGTTAATGTCTATCTGTACATTTATCATTTTATATAAGCTTATAAAAAATTTATATAATGTTGTTTAAAGACACAACAGTCGTTAAAAGATTTGACATTAAAAATTACCTTCCTTTCTCAAAATTTTAACCTAGGTGCATTATTATTTTCATCTCTTTTATCTTTAATTATTATACCTACCTATTCATGAATTGTGAAGATGGATATTATTTATCATGCAAAGAATCGATCGGTACGACGGAATTTGTAAAAAAAATATACCTAGATAAATTAAAAAATTTGAAAAATTGAAAATTAAAGCTAGGTACCTAACAATCTACCTAGATATATTTTTGACATGCCTGTTTAATTTTTAATAATTGTCAAAAGAATTGGTTTCTCATCAATTTTGCATGGTAGGTACCTACAACCTACTTCCTACTCATGGAGATATCGTAGAGGTATAATAGTTATAGCTGTACCTAAGTAATTGCATTTTACAATGTTCAGGTAGGCATTTGAGAAAATTTCTATTAATTTAAGTAGAATCAAGCCAGCGTAATTTATTCGACGTACTAGTCTAGTTCAAAGAATCCAAATGTAGTGCACAATTTCTAAGTTTCTACCCAAGTAACCACAAACCAAGCAAATATTGCATTTCGCCATATTAATCCAGGCAGAGACGGACGGGACACTTAAAAAATTATTTATTAAAATTACCAGACTTCAAAACTTCAAAATAATGACAGATAACAATTACCCAACAAATAATTTTTAACAGTATTCTCAATGTATTACCCAATGTATTAATTGATTGTGCTCTCACGTATTTTTGGCAGTGATGCCAGAAGTTTTTTTTTAATAGATAGATTTCTTTTTAATCCAACAAGATGTTGCTAAAAAGAGATACGGGAAAGCTATGATTTTTTTTTAACAAAATACATAGTTAAAAAAGAAGCTTAATTTTTTTGATACATTCAAGTAGCTAAATATATAGTTAAAAAAGACCTTTCATAGAGGGTTGGACATTTCTCCGCGATTCGAATTCTTTTTTGTCCGCGCGGATAAATCTCAGTATGCGATGAGAACAAATGACATTTGTCAGCAATTGCATTTTAAAGTTTTTTTTCTTCCGTTTTCGGTTTTCAGTCACACAAACATTCTGTGAACTAAGGTGATTTGACTCAATTATTATTACTAAAAATAAAAAATGGAAGAATAAGTAGAATTTCAAAAATAAAAAATATAAATAAAGCTTTTAATCAATTTGCTTGATAATTTTTTCTTTTTCAACATATTTTGATATAAATTTTAGAAATAAACAACAGTAGGTATATCATAAATGAAATGTGAGGCCTGTTTTCGATTTCAAATAATTTCAGATAAATTTTTCGTATGTCCATATAAGAATTTAAATCCAAATCTTGTTTCATCCGTCAATCCAAATCATTTTCTTCAATCGACCAATTTTCAATAAAATCCATTTTCAGTCCTCAGTCCGAATTCTTGGACACAATCCAGAATATTTTTTTTTAAGTTGCTCTAATTGACATCTATCTACTCCGATATAATTTTCATCAAAATCTATTTACATTTTATAAAAATTTCAAATTTCTATAAATTTTATATGAAAATTAAATAGACCATTGGCCGGTTAAAAGCTTCTAATTCCCGAATCCGTAAACAAAGAATATCACTCTGTTCTTTCATTTTTGATGGAAAACTAATTTTCTAACTGTCTTTTAATTGTACAGCTAGTCATTACAGTTTCTCAAAATATCAGTTAAGTATTAAAATCCGATCCTTAAACTTTTAAAGCATACTTTATGTAAAATAAATTTATATACTTTGACGGAAAATAGTTCTGGAAATACATTAAATAACTCTTTTGTTAGCAAATCAATATTAGGATTAAGGCATCCAATACCGGTTAGCCCAGTTTAAGTATCGAAATTCTTCTGATTCCATCACTGAGAGAAGAGATCTATTACCGTAATATTAATATGCAACAATAGAAATTTGATGGTTGCCGAAATCAACTTATATGGTTGTGGCAACCTCACGTTAGCGTTTACTGTAATAATATATATTTTTACAAAAATCAATTTTATTGGTTGTGGCAAGCTCATGCTACACGTTTACCGTAATCATATATATTTTTGCCACAATCAACTTACTGTTGCTTTTTTTTTTTTCGCTTTTTATATATTGTTTTTTTTTTTTATTTGTTTATGGTCCCATCTAAATACGAGACGTTGCTCTTTTCTAAATACGAGACGTTGCTTAACCGCTGTGTTCAATGTGATGTAGAGTCTTCCACTGAGCTATGTCAGTAATATACAACAATGTATTAAATAGAAAATATAAATTCGGTATCTATTAAAACTACCACACACTTACCAAAAAATGTTTGTATTAGCACACAGTGTGTACACAATGTATGTGTTGACACACACAGTGTGTGCACACATCAAATACTTTATTTGAAACCGATCATACTTTTCCTACAACTAACAGTAGTTTGTTCCAAGAATCTTGAAATAATACTCTTAAGGAAAAAGAAATTTTATTAAGAGAAAATAATTTCTTTTACCGCAATTTTATAGAATTAAATTCTTTTGACCCAAAAAATAGATAGTTTTTGTAAAAAAACTTTTGTTCCAGTAAATTAAAGTCATAATTTTAATTCTGTTTCAGTCAAAGAATAGCTTGCATCAATGGTTATGTAAAAATATAAAATAACGCAAAATAAGGAAAGAAAAATAATTTGAAATTTTTCAGAATGTGGAATTGTTGCCATGAAAATAAGATCATTGTTGAATGATGAAACTTAAAACTATTTACGTTTTCTACGTTCACATTTTAAAGTAGAAAAAAATAAAAAAAACATACTTAAAAAAAAACTATTTCTATTAGTAAATGTTCAGATTTTTTTTCTTAATTTTATTGCATTTCAGATTTTTAGGTTTCCCGATTTTATAACCGGAAACCCGGTATTGACAAAACTTAGTACCAGATTTCCGCTTTCAAAAAAATGGTTCGGTATTGGTTGCCTGATTTGTTCTTCATCCTTAAATATTTTTTAACAAATAATGATTGCTATCATTAAATTATGATTTTTCCAAATATATTAAACATTTTTTATGTTATGTTGTATTAGTATTGCCCCTATCCTACGTCGTCTTCGGTCTTGGGTTCAATTCGCACCTCGGACTGAAATTCGTGTCATTTTTTTAATTTGTTCACTTGAATTAAGTATTTGTGTTGTTTTTTTTTTTTTTAGTTTACGTTCAATTAAAAAAACATGCAAACGATACCTAATGTTAGAGAAAGCTTATTTTTGTGTTTTTTTTATTGAATTATAATACTTTAAATTATTATGCTGTTCTCAAAAAAGTTTTATTCACATACTTTCAGCTGTCTATTCAATAGTTGCACCTACTGAAGTTTCAGAGTACAAGGCCAAAGAAGAATTCTACCAACAACTCAAAGCAAATCTGAACAGTACAAGGAAAGAGAATATTGTTATTCTAATGGGTGACTTTAACGCTAAAATAGGTTGCGGCAATTAAGACCTTGAAAAAGTAACGAGAAAACATGGAGTCGGAAAGATCAACGAGA
This sequence comes from Hybos culiciformis, assembly GCA_964007475.1. Lineage (NCBI taxonomy): Eukaryota > Metazoa > Arthropoda > Insecta > Diptera > Hybotidae > Hybos > Hybos culiciformis. Next base: position 77,366,844 of record OZ023273.1, on the reverse strand, counting down.
ATGGAGAACTACGGACAGTAAAATGTGCATCGGTTGAGCTAGTGGTAAGACGCACTATGTTTATGCATAAAGCCTGTCCCAAAAAAGAGTGGATGTCAGCAGCAACCTGCAACAAGAAGAGAAGCGAAGCGTAATAATGAAAATACAAAAACCAAAGCACAAAAGCAATCATATGGTAGTAAGGAGATCATGCAACGAAGGTAAGAGGAAATGGTATGAGGGAATTGCTAAAACAATAGAAAAAGCGACAGCAACAAGTGATCTTAAACTGCTTTATAAGTGCAACCTCAGAATCTTTGGGAAAAAACACTATCAATGCAAACTGGAGAAAACAGTAACAAACAAAGAACAACAGTTGAAAATTTGGCAAGATCACTTTAACGATATTCTAAATCCAACTTTATTTTCCAGTGCAAATGAACTTAATTCAAACGTGCACAGAGCTCACAATAGAGTCAGAGTGAAATAAGTACCGATCCACCAACAACAGAAGAGATACAAGATGCAATCAAAGCCTTTAAAAACAACTAATCACCAAGTATTGATCAAATCTGCGCCGAAATGTTGAAACTGAATTATGAATTATCATCCCAATTATTTCAAAAACATCTGGGATTCTGAAAAATTATCAAATGACCTTGTAAAGATTCCAAAGAAAGTTAACTTATCGGTTTGCAATGAAGAATAATGCTAAAAACTCTGACGGAAGAGACCATACAAACAGTGAACAGTTTTACATATCTGGGTAGTATTTTAACATCATCAGGCATTAAAAAGGATATTGAATCAAAAATTAATAAAGCTAAAGGCAGTTTCGCTGAGCTACAAATGTATGAAAATCTACCATCTTGTCCAAACATACAAAACTACGTATTTTTAATTGAAGCATAAAATCCATCTTATATGGATGTGAAGCGTGGCTAGTTACTGATTTTTTAATGAACAAAATCCAAGTATTCATTTTAACAAATGCTTAAGAAAATCTGGTGGCCAAACATCATCACAAATGAAGATCTACATACTAGGGCTTCTGAAACGGAATCCCGGGATCCCGGTTGTAAAATTGAATCCCGTAATCCCGGGATTTCAACCAAAAATCCCGGGATTTCCGCTAAATTAAAAAATAAAATAGTGATTGCACTAAATTTTAGGTTTAGGTCTATATCTAAGCTAGACAGAATTAATTAAGTGATGAAGTTCATATAAAGGTGTGTGTGTTTGTGTGCAGAGCTGGCCTTCTGGGAGTGCGACGGGTGCAAGACACCCGGGCCCCCGATTTTAAAGGGGCCCAGATTTAAATTTTTTTTTGTTAAAAGCAATGATTTTGAGTAAGCCTAATGTAGAGAATGCACAGGATATACTGCAATATATTTTAAATAACAATTATGACGAAATTTTTTCCAACATATTATTAGTTATTCTAAAAAGTTGTGATTTTTCAATGTTAATTAATGTTATGGCAACAAAAAAGGCTCATATTAAAAATATTTAAGTTTATACTTGTATTGTTTTTATGTTATGTTTTTTTTTTGTTGAACTACATTTTATCGTTTTTTTAAATAATAAATATTACTGTAATTTGAATAGTATACTTTTATTCTGTTATATTAAAAAAAAATTAGAGGCCCCCAAGAAAATATTTGCACCATGGCCTCTTAACATAGAAGGCCGGCCCTGTGTGTGTGGGTGAGTCTGTGATGCCAAACTATATTGTTATCGACAACAAAGTGATGTGCAAAATTTTGCCTCGATTGGATACCGGAAATTGGATCTATTTTTACTTACTAAGTTTGGAGACCAGGTAGTAGGGTTTCTGGACTCGATTCGACTCGGACTCGACGAGTATTTGGGAGTTATTCGGACTCGGTATTCGACGCTGATATTTCCGAGTCCCGAGTCCAAGTTTTTAAACTTTTTTTTTGCAAATTTGCCTCAAAGAACGATCAAAACTTGATTTAATTTTGAAAAACGCAGCTGAATCCGAAGGAATTCGAGAAACAAGAATTTTTGCTTTTTGAAAATACTGGAAAACTAACAAGTAATATTAATGTGTATAGAACCCACTTTCCTCTATACAATCAACTTCAAATTCAAACGAAAGAAATTTTGCAATAAATGGTGTTCTTTGTACTAAAATCAGATCGAGACTTGCTGACAAATCTACATATCTTTAGTATTTCTGAAACATTTCTACATTAAAACCGAAAAAGTAATTAATAAATTAAAATATAACTGTCAAAATTATAAATCTACTAGGTATTATTTGTTTTTAAAGTTAATTTTTAATAATAACGAATAAAACAAATTACTCCAATTTCACTTCCTTTTAATTTATTTTTATTTTAACATATTGGATGTCAATAAAAATTCTCATTGGTCTTTATAAAAAAAATAAATTACTAAAATTTGTTAAAATTATAATTATTTATTATATAACAAGAGTTTTACTTGAGAGTTTTGGTTCGTGGCGTTGTGGTTTGACGTTGTAATATAATAGATAACTCAAAATTTTTTATAATTTTTAGTAAATTTTTTGTTGATAAGGACTCGACTCGGACTCGACGAGTTTTCAAAATTTGGGACTCGGACTCGCCGAGTCCTGAAAACCCGAGTTTTCAGAAACCCTACCAGGTAGTGAAGTTTATATAAAGGTGTGTGTGTAATGCTAAAGTAAATTTCAGCTCGATTGGATACCGGGAAGTCGGTCATTTTTAACTTTGTAAGTTTGTGGAAAGTGCGGTGAAGATGTGTGTGTGTGTGTCTGAATGTGTCGATGGCAAAGTGCATTGTCATCGACTAGAAAGCGATGTGCAAAATTTCAACACAATTGGATATCGGGAAGTGGGTCAATTTTGACTTTCTAAGTTTGTGGAAACGAAGTGAAGTCAGTATAACAAATTTAAAAAATAAATAAGTGCAGTTTAATATATGTAGAACTAAAACTTATTTAAAATAATCAAAGTTTGAGGATTAGAAAGCAAATTTCAAGTTGTTAACTAATTTTTTATAATGCTGTATTTTTTTTTGGTTCCTATGTAAAATATCAACTTAGGTAACCCCATCATGTCAAGTTGAAGTGGATCGAAAGCATGTCAATATTTTATGAGATAATTTTTTTTTAATTTCTGCTTATAAAAAAATTTCCCGGGATACCGGGAATATGAAAAATTTTGTCCCGGGATCACGGGATTTGAAAATTGCGGGAAATGAGAAGCCCTACTACATACTAGATTTCACCTAATACCAGTAGCAACCGAAATAAGAAAAATATTGATAGAGAACGAAGATAAAATATTGATAGAGAACGAAGAAATCACGCAACGGGGTTAAGATTATTGCCAACAATAGAGAGGAATGGGAAGCTTTCACTTCAGCCCTATGCTCCAATGGGAGATAAATGGAAATAGTTGTAATAATATTAATGATTAAATTAAAAAAATATTTTGTTCACCTGAATTGGGTATTCGGGCTCTATTATTTTTGTTTATTTTAGTATTAAAATAAAGAGCAAAACTTGATTTACAAATGAATAAAAACTAATTCACAAATACATGTTTCTTAATTTCCGACTTTCAAACTTGAGTTTGATTCGGAATTGCAATCGAATGTAAGGTTCCGTATATAAAATGAGCTTCCCTATATTTTTATGTAGAAAAAAAAATTACAACAAAAAATAAAATTACTTAAATAAACACGAACAGCTTTATATAATTTTAACAAAAACTCGAAATACTTATTAACTTTAGAGAATTGACTTTAAGAAATAAATAAATCTATTAAAAAAAAATAAATGTGCCTATATTTTTATATATTTTTTTATTTTATTTAATTAAATGATTAGGAATTAATATAGTTTTGTTTGTATTGAATTATAGAAATAAACTAAAGTAAGATTAGTATTAGTTTTTTAATAAAATTAATACACAAAAAATTTACAATGTATATAAATTATCTATTAAAATTATTAATTAATGAAGATATACTTAATAATATTCGTAGATAAAATGATAAGATTAACAATATTATTTTTTGCTATTTTATTTAGTACGTAGTAGTAAATTATAATTAAAAAAAATGAATAATTATTTGTCAAAACTTTATTTTTTAATTTTTCTTCGTAATTAACATTATACATACACTAGGTAGAAAAAGTCTGCGTACGGGCTCGTTTTCTTATTTTTTGTTCGACATGTTCCCAATTTTTGATGTCATTTAAAAAACTCTATAAAAAAAGTTTTTTTGTGAAATTTTTTTTTTTTTTTTCAAAATTTCAATTTTGAGAAAGCTCAATTTTTGGAAAAGTCTGCGTACAGCCGTTTTTAATGCCGCGTCTCAGAAATTAACTAGTAATGTCGCTTGAAAGGCAATTGAATGAAGATAATTTTGCACCATATAATTTTATCCCTACGAGAAGGGAAACAAAAAACAAGAAAACGAGCCCGTACGCAGACTTTTCTACCTAGTGTATATGTCTCAATTTATTAATAATCTTGAAAATACAATACCACGTAGAAATTGAAGTTTTTAGTTAATTTATTATTCCAACATATTCTAAACTTTCAGTGACATTCGATATTTGGATTTTAAGTTTTAATTCCTGTAAAAATTCAATAGCCGACGATATCCTATCGTCTAATTCAGTGGTCGCCAAAGTTTTTGAACGAAGGGCCAAATAGAGTTTTAAAAAATATGAACTGGGCCAAAAATAAAAAGTACTAATAGAAGAAAAAAAGTTTTCGTATGCAAGATTTTGTAAATAATTTTATAACACCAATAATTTTTTTTTTTTTGTTTTTATTGAAAAAGTAATTAAAAAAAGGCATTAATGAGACCTATGCAACTGGGATTTAGTTGCACTTACAATATTATTAATGTTTATATGTTCTTGAGAAACTGATATCCTCAGAATTTCCGCCAAATGAGAATCAGTCAATCTCTCACGAAATTGAGTTTTAATATATTTCATACTAGAAAATGTTTGTTCGCAAATATAAGTGTTTGCAAATATATATTGCAAATTTTTTAATATTAATATAGTGGCATCTAAATTTTGGTAGAATTCAATCAAATTTCCTTCCTTATGTGAATCCTTCACAATGTCGTTACTCTGCAAATCAATCAGTTCTAGTTGCATATTTTTTTCAACAATATTCACCTCTACTTCAAATGGATTTCGAAATAATTTAAATTTTTTATAGAGAGTAGAAATATGTAATATGTACTTAAAAATAAAAACTTTCACAAAAAAGGAAGTTTAAACATTTTTAACATTAGAAAATTAAACAATAGTATTAGAAAAAAATTAAATTTGGACTTAGTAATGGTTGGTTGATTGGTTATAGTGGCGGAGCCCCTCTACCTGAAGAGCCCCCAATTAGCGCTTTCGCACCATTTTGCTACCACTTACTCGTTAACCAAGGCCTAACGGCGTTAAGAAAAGCTAGATCCACACCGTGGTGTTTAAAAATTTCACCACATCTCTGGGTTTGGCTAGGGCTAGCACATCTACATCCTCAAAGATAAGTCCCCCTAGTGTGCTATTTCTCGAGGTTGCAAGCGCCGGGCATTTGCAGATAAAATGGACTAATGTCTCTTTTTCGCTTTCAATATCACAACTGCGGCATGACCGATTGAAGGGGATACCTAATCTGGCAGCGTGTACTCCAACTGCCCAGTGTCCCGTATAAATCGCCGTTATTCTGGAAATGTCTTTGCGAGACATTTTCAGAATTTCCTGCGTTCTTTTTTTGTCATAACTCGGCCATGTTGCTGTCATAACTCGGCCATGTTCTTGGCCGTGTTGCAGGTAGGTAGCGCCCTCCACCTACTATTAGCTTGGGATAAGAAGTACTGGTAAATATCCCTTTTTACCGTACTTAAAGCTGGGTGAAAAAGCTCAGACATGGATTCGTCCAACTTTGAACCTTCCTTTGCCAATTCATCCGCTCGCTCGTTGCCCTGGATATCGCTATGTCCAGGGACCCAATGGAGTTAAACTTCGTATCTATCAGCTAGCTGACAAAGCTCCTCTGAGCATTTTCGTACCAGCTTGGAGAATACGACTGGTGAGTTAAGAGCCATAATAGCCGCTTGACTGTCAGAGACAATTGCCACCTTGTGAACGTTAGGTCCTATGTCCCCTACTAGGCAGCATGCCTTCCAAATCGCCAGTATTTCCGCCTGGAAAATACTTCATCTGTCTGGAAGCCTGTAACTTTGAGACACACCACAGTCCATCTTTGAACCATCCGTGAAGATTGCCAGGTCGATTCCCTCTAGAATATTAGTTGCCCTCCATTCCCTTCTCGTAGGTATTATTATTTTAATAAACTTTTCGAGCTCTATCATGGGAATGTCGCCAAGGATTCTGCTGTGGCCGTACGGTTTCGTTAGCCAGTTTCCGCTTTCTCGGAGTCTGACTGCACTACATGAAGCTAAATATTTAACATAAATGTCAAGAGGCAGAAGATTCAGAAATACATTAAGTGCATCTGTAGGCGCTGATCTGAGTGCCCCTGTGATGCTCACACATGCACTACGCTGAAGTCTGCCTAATTTCGTTTGGACATACGCCCTATCTACAGCTGGTCACCAGACCAATGATCCATACGTAAGAATAGGGCGTACTACTGCTGAGTACATCCATAGGACCATGTAAGGTTTTAGTCCCCACTTTTTCCCAATCATACGCTTGCAGGAATAAAAGGCTGTACATGCCTTTTTAACCCTCTCTTCTATGCGAAATTTCCAGTTCAGTTTAGGATCTAGTACTATTCCCAGGTACTTGACCCTAGTGGCTAAGTTTAGTGTTTTACCTTCCAACTTGGGTAAGGTAAAACAAGATATTTTAGTTTTGGTTGTGAACAGCATCAGCTCTGTTTTGTTAGGATTTACGTTCAGGCCACACCCTTTGGCCCACCTCGTAACTATTTCAAGAGCCCGTTCCATTAATTCGTTAATCGTGGGTAGAGACTTCCCAGAGATGAGAATCGCTAGGTCGTCCGCATACGCAACTGCTAGTAAGCCCTCCTCCTGGAGTCTGACTAGCACTGCATTCATCACCAGTAACCACAGTAGCGGTGACAACACTCCTCCCTGAGGTGTGCCTCTTCCCACATTTCTGATTACATGGAAACTGCCAAAATCTGCATGAACTTCCCTTGTTTTGTAATGCTTTAACAATTTTTTTTTAAATATTTGTATTACTTTCGCATTTTAACTCGGGGGCCGGAAGGGTTGCTATAACGGGCCGGATATGGCCCGCGGGCCGTACTTTGGCGACCTCTGGTCCAATTGGTTAATTAATCTATTTAATACATTTGCAACAATTTTCTTTGCACTTTAAATAAATCATAAAACTCCATATTCGTTCAAAAATATTTCAATCGTTGATGTTTAATATATTTTAGCATTATTACATTATTATATTTATTGAGTAAAAATGATCATTTAGCACATAGTTCGATAATTTTGTATGAGTTCGACCGATGCCTAAAGCGTAATTAGAGACATATATGTGAGTTAGTACTAATTCTTTTTCAAAATCTGTATTTTTTTTATAATTCTCATTATTGCTATCGTTATTGCTATCGTTATCGGTGATGTTTTCGGATTGATGCATTGATTCATTTTAAAATTGTCAAGTGATCTACTACTAATTGAAGACCGTCCTTCAGGGTTTTTAACTAAAATTTGTTTTATTTGTTCCCAATCGTTTAAAAGTCCATCTTTCTTTACCATAATTTTGTTTTAGATATGTCCTACTTATATTGTCACTACTCTCGGGATAATAATCTTAAAAATTTATTGGCGGGTCGATTCGGCTGGTAAAAACAATTTTAGATTTTGTCTCATTTATTCTATGCTTGCGAGTATTCTGCACTGAAATAAAAAACGTATACCACTTCCAATAATTTTGCATGTGAGTCTATTTTAAGTGACAATACAATATTTTAAAATTGTTTTGCGCGATGATTGATTTAGGATTGACACTATTCATGCATCAAATTTTGTAATCAATTTTTGGACTACTTCCAGTAATCCAATCATTTTGAAATTTAAAGAGCTGTAAATATTCAAATATTTTCAAATAAAAATAAAAAGTAATTATATTTTAAAAGTAATCATTACTTTTTTCAAAAAGGAATTGAATTTCAAAAAGTAATGAATAAAGAGTAATGAATAAAGAGAAATGAATTTTGAAAGGAATGAATAATTTCTCTAAAAGGAATTCAATTTGAAAAAGGAATGAATAAAAAGTAATCGAATTTTGAAAGGAATAAATATTTTTTTTAAAAGGAATTGAATTTTAAAAAGGAATGAATAAAAAGGAATCGATTTTTGAGAGGAATGATTTTTTTTTTTCAAAAGGAATTTAATTTTAAAAAGGAATGAATAAAAAGTAATCGAATTTTAAAAGTAATGAATATTTATTCATATAAAGTATAAAAAACTTATTAAAAAAAGCGTTGAAATCCGTTGAACGAATTGAACGAATGTTTATTAGCGTTCAGTTCGTCTGAGCAAATAAATCTTGTTATTACAAATTTTTTATCAAGTCACTTTCTTGTCTGTCTGTCCACGAAATTTTGTAATCAAATTTTAGACCATTTTCCGACAAGCTACAGCTCTAAACCTTAAATATAGTTATATAATATTAAAGATAGTCATAATCTATTAACGGCATTCCGTCTTTTTATATAAGTGTGTATCAATATAATTTAGAACAATACTTATTTTTTGATCACACCATAATATTTTTGGGATCACCTCATGTTTCTTTTAATAAATTCTTTAGCTAAGATTATTGAAAAAAAGAGCAGAATAAAATTAGTTAGCATCTGAAGAAGAGGTCTTTTATTCAATTTTATATAGCTCTGAACTCGATGACAATGCAATATTCTACCACTTTAATCATGATGTGAAAAGTTTCTTGTCTGTTTGTCTGCCCGCGAAATTTTGCATTCAAATTTTCACAACTAAAAGTTTGTTCGATTTCATCCAAATTCAGTACATAAAAGGAGGAAATAATTAAACACATAAATTTCGTAACAAAAAATATAATGGCCTCGTACCCAGCGACGTACCCGAGGACTTCAAAAGTTGTTCCGATTTCATACAAATTTGGTATATTAAAAGAATACATAATTAAACACACACCGAGATCCCCTGGGAAACGACTTCAAAATCTCGACGGTTTCATTCAAATTTGTTTCATAAAAGAGGAAATGATTAAACACACAAATTTCTTACCAAAAAATAAATCAGTCATGTTCCGTAACTAAGCACGGGTTGACGGCTAAAAAGAAGAAAATAAATACTAAATAAAACAGTTTTAAAAACCACGTTTTTTAATTGACTAAAAAGAAGAAAATAAAAATTTTTCTCCTGCTCATTCAGAGGATTGTGGACAAACATACTTGTAACTGATTACAACAGTCTATAACTAGAAACGTTGGGCGCATTTTTACGATAGTATTATCTCAAAAATATGCCCCACGTTTCTAAGACTGTTGTAATCTGTTTCAAGTATGTTTGTCCACAATCCTGTGAATGAGCCGGAGAAAATTTTTTATTTTCGTCTTTTTAGTCAATTAAAAACGTGGTTTTTAAAACTTTTTTATTTAGTATTTTTTATATGAAAGGATCTAATTTTAATTGTGATGAATTATATACTGCTGTGCATATTAATAGCACCGCTAAATATTCAACATTCTTTTTCGGTATTTATAATAAGTATGTATTAAATTGAATTTTGAGAACAAAAATATTTGTACGAAAGTCTTTTACCTTTTAATGTCTTGCCGTAGAAATTTTCGGGTAATCCAATTGTTTCGAAGTGTACTAAGTAATATCAAGGGACACTATAAATTTTAAAAAAGTACAACTTTACACAAAAAATGTAAAAAAAATAACAATATCAACGGGTGCTATATTTTTCCACAGCAGTTTTAGTTTCTAAGTTTATCGTTGCATTATAAACTGTATATTTAATATTAAAAGCTATTTAAGTCATTGTATTAAAGTGATTTTTGAAAAGTAACAACAAGACGGCGATGTTTCTTTTGACATCCTGATCCAACAATCAAGGAGATTTTCCTTAAATTGAATACTCCATTAAAATTTGAAAATTTAAAAAAAAATCCTATGTTAAAATCAGAATTAAGTAATTGTATTATTTATATATTTTTATTAAATTATTAAAAATAGGGAAAGAAATACATTTGTTTTAACATTTTTATTGCGTTTTTTTTTCAACTTAAATATTTTTTCAACTCATAAATATGGAAATTTGTATTTTTTTTTGGAAAAATATGCTTTTAAAGAAAAATATACGAAAAAATATGAATTACTTTTTATTCATTCCTTTCAAAATTCGATTACTTTTTATTCATTCCTTTTTAAAATTAAATTCCTTTTTGAAAAAAAATTCATTCCTTTCAAAATTCGATTACTTTTTATTCATTCCTTTTTTAAAATTCAATTCCTTTTAGAAAAAATATTCATTCCTTTCAAAATTCGATTACTTTTTATTCATTCCTTTTTCAAATTCAATTCCTTTTAGAGAAATTATTCATTCCTTTCAAAATTTGATTACTTTTTATTCATTACTTTTTCAAATTCAATTCCTTTTTTAAAAAATAATGATTACTTTTAAAATACAATTACTTTTTATTCATTACTAGTATTCAATACAAAAGTATTTGAAATTTTACAGCTCTGAATTTAGCACGTGAGTCTAGTTTAGGTGACAATACAATATTTTAATACTTAAACCGACCGGAAAAACGATGAAGACCGAAACTGCTACACAACGGAAAAGACGATCACAATTTTAATATTTAAAATACTATGTGCGATAAATAGACTAAAATAAATAAAACTATAGAAATGAATTATGTATGATGAGTGTCCCACGATTTTATTTCGAGTTTTGACTTTAATAATTTTTAATTTTTAATATATAAATTAAAAGACTAAAAAGTAGAAAATTGAAAATTACATAAAAAAAAACTTTTTAAAACACACTTTTATTAATGAGTAGAAAATGCACTAAAAATAAAAAAATATTTTTTTCTTTCCGCTTAAACATGATCTTTATAGTTAAAAATAAAAGCGTCTGGCGGTCGTCATAATTCATTTCTCAGCAATATATACCTCAATTATGGTGAGCCATAATGAATTATGATGAGCGCCCCACGCTTTTATTTTTAGTTATAAAGATTATGGATCATTTTCCTACGTTCCTAGAGTACAATGGCCGAAAAAGCAATGACCCCAAAATTATTTCTGAATTCTTCAAGACTTTTTTCTCCAGTTCTTTTAATGACTCTCTCTTTACATTAAACAGAAACGACTTCGCTCATATGCACGATTCTAATCAAATCCCTAATCTCAACCTTTACTTTGATACCTCCGAAGTACAGAAATATTTAGAAAAACTTAGCAATAATACGTGTGCTAGTCCTGATGGTGTCCATGAAATTGTACTTAAACAGTGTTCCCAATCATTAGCCGCCCCACTCTCATCTATTTTTAACTTATCCCTATCTCAAAGTAAATTCCCAAATATTTGGAAAAAAGCTTTTATTAAACCCACCCATAAAAAAGGACCAAAACAACATGTTTCGAACTATCGACTTATAGCTAGTTTGTTACCCATCCCTAAACTTCTTGAACTCCTTATTTATGATTTAATCTACCCTCAATGTAATAACATTTTAATCGCCATTCAGCATGGTTTCGTGAAAGGTAAATCGACAGTGACTAATCTTATTGAAACAACTTCTTCCCTGATAGAGACAATAGAAGCTGCTTCTCAAACTGACATTATATATACAGATCTCAGTAAAGCTTTTGATCTTGTGCCCTTTGAAGTGATTTTGTTTAAGTTGGAAAAACTTAAATTCCCTTGTTACTTCATTGAATGGGTCAGCTCTTACTTAAAAGATCGTACCTATACCGTCATGTTCAGATCTACGGAATCATCTGATTACGAGGCTCTCTCAGGTGTCTCACAAGGAAGTCATTTAAACCCTCTTTTATTCAGAATCTCCATTAATGACGTAAATTCAATAATAATCAATAGTAAGCCCCAAATCTACGCTGACGACATGAAAATCTTTAAAAGAATTGATTCTTACCAAGACGCTCTTCGTCTTCAAGAAGACTTAAATCGATTTTTCATCTGGTGTCGCTCAAATAATCTTTCACTTAATATTCCAAAATGTGCGTATATGACCTATTCTCGTCGTCAAAATCCTGTTCTTTATAATTATTCTATTAATAATTTGCAGTTAAGTAAAGTTACCACCTTCAAAGACTTGGGCGTAATTTTTGACGAAAAGTTGACCTTCAAATTTCACTTCGAATATATCATAAATAAGTCCAACTCTATCCTTGGCTTTGTAAAAAGATGGTCCCGTGAATTTAATGACCCTTATATCTTAAAACAACTCTACACTACAATTGTTCGCCCTAATTTAGAATACGCTACACAATTATAGTCTCCTTATTATCAAACTCACATAGAGCGGATAGAGTCCATTCAGAGAAATTTTCTAGGATTTGCTCTTAGACAACTTCCTTGGACCGATTCCCTAGTACTACCCCCCTATGAAGATAGATTAAAATTGATAAATATGGTATCATTAAAGAAAAGACGTGAAGTAGCTGATATCATCTTTATATCTCAATCCGTGAACAATAAAATTAATTCCTTATTCATCTCCCAACAGATCAATTTCCGATCCATCCCCCGACTACGTAATACAAATCTCTTTACAACTAAAACCCATAGAACTAATTACGGACAACACGAACCCATTAACAGAATGCTTACAATATGCAATAAGTACAAACACATTATAGATTTTTCTTTAAAAAAGGATAATTTAAAAATAAAACTTTTGTACACTTAAAAAATATTTAATTTAAAACCAAATTATTGTTATCTATTAATTTATGTATTAAGAATTTATGTTAAGAATTTATGTATTAAGAATTTTTTGTTTGAATTAAACGAAATAAATAAAAAAAATCATATTTAAGTGGAAAGAAAAAAAATTTTTTTTTAATGCAATTTGTATTTATGAATAAAAGTGTATTTTAAAAAGTTTTTTTTTTATTTAATTTTGTTTTTATTTATTTCTTTATTTATTTATTTATTTTTTTTTAAATTCTTATTTTATTACGCTTATGTCCTCTTAGAGACTTGAACCTCGGTCTCTGGAATTTCAAGCAACCACTCTATCATTCGGATTCGGCCATAAAAATTGTATAACGTCGGTCGGCGACGCAAACCTCGTAAGTCTGTTTTTGAAAATTTTACAGGAGACACAAAAAACTGTATTATTCTTATTATTATAATTAGCACAAAATTGCTTAAGATTGGCTAATTTCGAAGCGATATGGATTGAATAAAATCTGTAGCTTCTTACGAAGATTAGTACATTATCTTAGTTTCAAAAATGTGCAATGTTTGGCCACAAAAATTTTCGAATTTTTTTTTTTCGACAATAAAAGTGCGTTAAAAATATTTAGAGTGTTTTTATGAATGTAGATCGACGCAGATCAACAAAAAGGACAGGAAAATTAAAAAAAACACGTTTTGTGAAAAACAAGACTTACGAGATTTGCGTCGCCGACCGACGATAAAAATTATTCAAATATTTTATTTTAAGAATTTTTCGAATAACATTAATTCTCGTAGTACTAAAATTATGCTCCTGGGCAATACTTTTACGATTTTAGAGCAGTTTTTACTTGTTACCGAAAGAACATAAATATTGGTTTAAAAAAAAAACCTATTTGCTGTTGTTTTCTGTATACGATTACTAGAACTTGATTTAATAAATTTAGTACCCTTTTTTGGCTCAATGTGGTACAACTCAGCATATTACTAATCGTTTGTAAGTGTCATTGAACCATGCTGTGAAAGATTTTCTTCTATGCTGAGTTTGTCAAATAACTACTAAAAACTTCGTTGGATGATTTTTTCAAAGTTGGGAATATTTTTTCGTTTTTAATAGTAGATTATAATATATGTTAACTAAATTTGTTATTAATTACGAGTTGTGTATACACAAAAACAATAGACACGAGACCGAAGGTCGAATGATTATAATATTGACAAGTGTCTATGTGTTTTTGTGTATACCAGGGGTGGCCAGCTATACTAACTTTGGGAGCCACATTTATGAATTAATATTTTAAAGAGCCATTTATAATTTGTATTATACATACATATAGGATTAATATAATTTTAAAGTGATTCAGTTAAAATTTTTAATTTTAACTGAAAATATTTTTTTTGCGTAAATTAGTAAGCGTTAAATAGTTAAATAGAATAATTGTTCAACTTTTGACTTTTGGAAACAGGTTTCGAAACAGAAACATCCTAAAATTAAAGATTGTGCACTCAGGCTTATATCTATTTTCGGTACTTTGTATTCTTGTGAGTCGTTGTATTTATTCAACACTTAAATTTGTTAAAAATAAGTATCGGTCTGTTTTAATTGATAAGCATTTAACTGAGCTGCTGCGAACTGTCCTAACAGGTTATCAACCAAACTTTAAGGGATTAACTGCTAAATTGGACAATACTACGGGCATCAACAAGTAAATGTACTTTCTAAACTTTTTCTATTTAATTTTTTTTTTTATGTTTTGTGTAAACTCTCAAAAAATTAATTTGTATAATTTTGTCTAAATTAAAAATTAAATTTTGTTTTTATATATTTAGGGGAGAGGGCTGGGTTGTGGGTCGGGCTGTGTTGTGGGTCAGCTAATTTTTTCTGTCATGCAAAGTAAGAATGGCGGATCTAACTACGGCCAAATTTTTGTTTTGACCCAAGGTAGTTTTTAAGCAAACACAGAATTGAATGAACGTATTGCTTATACAAGCTCCATACACCATGAATGAAAATCGTTAAAAAAAGTGATTTTAAGATTTTTTCAAAGTTCCATTTTGTTGTGTAAATGAATTGTTAAAGCTGAATTGAATGCATTAACATTTAGTTTAAATCTTATATTTTTCGAATTGGTATGGCATTGTAATTATATACGAGTGGAAAATTTTTTTTTCGTCGTCTGTCAAAATGACGTCATGGTAAGGTTGTGAGTCAGCGATTGGCTGGGTTGTGGGTCACCATTTTTTCCCCTGTGTGGCATATACAGCGTATGTAGGTGTCAAATACCGCTGGTTTTGCCACTGTAAAGTATTTTATCTGATTTGACCATTGTTTTAATGCATGTTTTTCTATTGTGTCATGTCTCTACTAAAAAAGACAACTAAACTACAAAAAATCAACTTTTTTCAATTGATGATGATGCTTAAAAATTGTCACTATTTGAAATTATTTTTGCCATTGAAGGCTTCTAAAATTAATAAAAATTAATATTTTCGATATTAATCGAGGTTTTACTTCATACAAAAATGATCATAGACTTGCTTCGGAGGAAAGTTGCGTTAGGAAATTACCTTTCCAACAAGGTATAACACTACATACTTTATTTTGCTAATATATGACTTATGGGCCAAAAACAAAATCCGACCCACAACCCAGCGCTCTCCCTTGATAAAAAAATTTATTTTCTTTTTATTTATTCTATAAAAGCAAATTTTTTATAAGAATTAATACAAAATGTGCATAAGATCCATTCCGATCGACTTCAAGAGCCGCATGCGGCTCGCGAGCCACGTAGTGGCCACCTATGGTGTATACACAACGAGTTGTTATAACAAATTTTGTTGACATAACTTTGCTTTCCTTTAATGTGTATGTGAGAAGTAGTTGCAAACAGAGAAATTAGAGATAATTTAAAATAAAAAATAAAAGAACTAGACAAAATAAAACGTAAAAATTCCCTTCTCTTTTGAGAAGAAAATACAACAAAAGAGAAAAAAACACGTTTGTGTATTATTATTATATTCAAATACGAAGTTGTGGAGCAAGAGGTAGAAGGGGTAAGAAATATTGCTTGAAAAAAATAAATTATCTTCCCTTTACTTTGTTTATTTTTCTTATTTTATCTTCATGTGCGAGAAGTAAGCAATAAATTCACTTAAATTGCCAGCAATAAATTTGCTTAAATACATCAGCGCCACCATCGCTTAAATTTAGAAATATAATGGAGGATAAAATGTTAGGAAAAAAATGGTAACAAATTTTAACCACTAACAAAGAAATTTTAATGGGGGAAGGAAATAAGGCCGCGTGAAATAAGCCGCGATGATTTTTGTTGCGGTCTTCTTTCATTTTGAAAAATGAAATAAGACCGCGACAAAAAAAAATTATCGGAGGTCTAATTTCAGTTTTATAAATGTAATAAGACCGCGTAATCTTGTGAGGTGAGCACACAGAGCAGGGGGCAGCAGGGCGGCGGGCGGGCGCCCGCCCGCCGCCCTGCTGCCCCCTGCTCTGTGTGCTCACCTCACAAGATTACGCGGCCGCGAGGCCTTTTTTTGCGGTCTAATTTCATTTTTCAAAATGAAATAAGACCGCAACAAAAAATCCTCGCGGCCTTATTTCATGCGGCCTTATTTCCATCCCCCATTAAAATTGCTTTGTTATTGGTTAAAATTGTTCACTATTTTTTTCCTAACATTTTATCCTCTATTATATTTCTAAATTTAAGCGATGGTGGCGCTGATGTATTTAAGCAAATTTATTGCTGGCAATTTAAGTGAATTTATTGCTTACTTCTCGCACGTTTTATCTTCTCCTTTATTTAAATTTTATTTTAATTTCTCTTTCTCTTAGAGATTAAAGAAAAAAAAGGGGAATATATTATCGTTATCTTCTCCTTGCTTTTTCTTTATGCTAGAGATAGAGTCGACGTAATTCACGCGCGTGTACGCACGTAAAAAATCAAATTGTATGAAAATGTATGAGACCGGCTATACGCAACGAGGTAAAACGTAGCTTACGCGCGTAAAAGTTGAAATATTTTAACTTTCCCAGTATTTTACGCCGTACATTGTGGAAATCATTTGTTTATAATTGTGTTGTTTATTTTGTTGTAATTAGAAAAAAAAAATGTGTTGTTTATTTTGTTGTATTTAGAAAAAAAAAAAATTTACAAACAAATAATTATTTAATAAAATAAAAAAGTTCATAAATATAATTATATTCAAAAATAAAAATTAAATAATTATTTATTGCAAATTTATTAAAATTTTTTATGTTTTATTAAGTTATAAATAAATTAAAAAGCATTATAAAAATATTACAAACAGAATATTTTTATAATGCTTTTTAATTTATTTATAACTTAATAAAACATAAAAAATTTTAATAAATTTGCAATAAATAATTATTTAATTTTTATTTTTGAATATAATTATATTTATGAACTTTTTTATTTTATTAAATACAATAATTAAAAAATAAAAGATAATAATTAAAAACTAAAATTACTTAAAAAAAATTTTAAAGAAAAAATAATAATTAAAATAAAAATTGGATGACATTTTTCTCTTTTGTTTTTCGCATGTGAACGGCGTTGAGCATAACAGGTAAAAAAAACAGGTTTTTTTTATTTTTTTTACGCGCGCATACGCGCGTGAATTACGTCGACTCTATCTCTAGCATTAGAAGATAATTTAATGAACTCTGGTTGCAATCTATTTTGGTTTTTTGTTATTATTCTGTATTCAAATATTGTGAGTTTGAGTGATATTATTTTTGTATTGAATATTATTACGCAGTTCTCATTTTTTTTTGTGTTTGTATTGAAATATTGTGAGTGATATTATTTTTGTTTAAGTATTACGCAATATTCAATACGAAACATCTAAATGATTTCATTATTCACGCTGATGCATCTAAATGATTTCATTATTCACGCTGATGCATCTAAATGATTGCATGTGTATTGACGCATATAATATTCCATTTAGTAATCTAAATTCTATGGTACTAAATACAACATATCGATCACATGCGCATTGAAATTCTTAATAATAGATTGCCTGTTATTTGAAAGGTTTGGTTTTTTTAATTCTGGTAGGAGTAGGTTAGTTAGTATACAATACATCTTCATTCGTCAACTTTCATGGAGAAATATTTTATTTGTAAGGTGGCCTGAATCTGGAATAACCTTTATTAGTTGTAGGTTGTGGATTATAGTTCAAGATATTTTGAAACCTTTTTCAGTTCGTAAATTAATAAGTTTATTTGGCTTGAATTTGTAAATTTTAAATTAAATGAATAAATAAATAAATAGATCATTAACTAAAAATGATGGTCCACAGCTTATAAGTTCTTACGAAATACGTAAATTCGCATTTTCAAATATTGAGTTTATTTTTAGAATGTACCATAATTTCAAATGTAATCGACCTATAAATTCTAAAAAAATTTTTGGTTTTTGGAGACTGTTCTAATTTTAAAGGATCTAAAAAATCTAAAGTTAAAAATTGTCTTGTCGCACTAGAATTTAATGAAAATATTGATGGCGAAAAAGTTATTATTTTTTATCAAACAAATATTGACTATTTAACCCAATCAGATGCGGAATACCAAAACATTGAACATTTTGATTGGGTTCTTTTACGTAACATTCCGTGTTGGCAGTCTATTGAAGAAAGCTTAATACACTTAAATGAACTTTACTAAGAGATGATTTGAAAATTAATAATAACGAATTATTTAACGAAGTGGCATTTATATTAAAAATTATACAGACTAGTCGAAACCCGTGAAATATTCACGGAAGTTAAATAAATTTGGAATTTTTGAAATATGTACATTTTTTAAATATATTTTTCAACTTTAACTTTATCTTGACTTCTAATTTTTAACCAATTTTTAAAAAGTAAACAAATTGCAGATTTCACAATCATTTTTTTAATTGATTGTTTTTGATTCCGGAAAATTGGTTATATTCCAATAGATTTCTTTATACTTACCTCTCTATACACTTTTTTAATTTTAATTATTAATTCCAATTGTTTAATTTTAACTTCAATAATGTGTGTTTACTTACCTCTCTCTACACCGTTATTCTATCTTACTCACAAAATGTTTATTTTTAACTCCAATAAATACCTTTTTACTTACTTATTAAAAAAAAATGACATACATAGATGCATGGTCGAATGCCTATTAATATTATAATGATGATATGAAAAAAAACCAAAAAACGGGTAGAATTATTTAGTTATTTCGATGAAAAAAATATTGATTATAATAATATATTAAAACTTGCAGCATTTGTGCTCTCTCTCTCTCTCTCACCTTCTAATGGGCTAACTGAAAGATTTTCAATAGTTAATAATATTTCGACTTTAGAAAAGTATCAACTAAAAGTGGATATATTAGAATCACTTTTAATAACAAAGTGCAATTTTCTTATGGATTGTGCAAAGTTTAAATAGTTTTTATCGAAAAACAATTATATTCTGAATCAAATACATTCTATACAAAAATATCAAAATTAATATTTACAAATGTTTTTTATTAATGTTTGTAATAAAAAAATATATGTATCTAGTTTTAAGATCATTATTGTAAACTTAACTTTGAGTTAAGAAGACGTATCTTATTTTTTTTTTTTTTTTTGTGATTTTCAAGAAGACTATTTTAATTTTTTGTTATTAATTTATATTATCTAAGTAATATTTCAATAAATGTATGCTAGTTAACATTTGTATTTTTAATAATTTTATTTACATATCCTTTTTTTTCGTCTCAAAATATCGTCTACGTGATTATACCTCATCCAAATTAACTGAAAGCACGCATAATCACCATCGTAAACGACACATTTTCGGGAAAACATAATTCAAACTCCGTACTATCAAAATCATTCTCAATATTGTTATTATACAGTTTCATTATGAGTTTTTAAGAATTTCTGAAAAAAATAATAAAACAAAAATAAACTTAAAACTTTATGTAATTAAATTTAATTTTTAAAGCCTTGTTGAAACTGAAACAGAAACAGAATTTTGTTTTTCATCAATTTTTATTCGATAGTATTTGTATTTTCACATTATTTTCATTCCGTCATTTGAGTTTTTCCGAGACTTTTTTACATTAAAAAAAGAATAAAGTCAATTTAATTATTTCTTTTGCCAACGGCAGAAATATCACATAATTCCCCTGTTTCTGTTCTTTGTGACAAACCGGCTTATGAGACATTAAATAATTGTAAATGAAATTAGAAATCCTTGTGAAATAAGTAATTATACGCACAATACAATAAAAAGTTAGTATAATTAATTTATTATTTCGAATAAATCATGCTTCTTTTGCAGTCCAAATTGATAAATTCAATATTTGTAAGTATTTTTGTGCAATAAATATATATTATAAAATGTGTAAAATTTATTTTAAAAAAAATTAATGTACCATTTATTTATTTTGATCATTTAAGTTAACTATTATTATGATCTAGGAAGCTTTTAAAAAAAACTGAAGAGCAACTTGAATATGTCAACTAAAAATACGTTATCTTTTTGTCCTCCAAAATCGATTCCTAAAAAACTTCACATATGGTTGAAACCGTCTTCGTAAGGTTGCATGCAATATTAGATGAGGTTGTAGTTTTATGAGTAAAGAAAACTAACAGAATTGAGCCTAACCTTCCAAAGTATGGTTTTCGGTGGATATCACTACAAAATTTATTTAAATCTTGAAACTATTATTAATTTAATACGGTTTTCAATTTAATTCAATCAAATAAAATAAACACGTGACATAAATTGATAATACCTTTCCTGAGCTCAAAATAGTCGTAAATATTACTTCCCGTAATTCTAATAAATTGTAAGTCATCGATAAATTCTAATTGTACTTCTTCTCTTTTGTGGTCAGCGTAAAAGTTCTAAAATTAAAAGAAAAAATTTCATCCTAAAATTGAATTTAAAACTTTTATAAATAAGAATAATACCTTTTTGTGAATTTTGGAGTAATGCGTGATATTCTCCCAGGGTTGAATGAATTTTATTTCAATTCCACATTTTTTTCCTAATTTATCAAGAAGAACCATTTCCCGCATGTCAAAATTGTAATAAATATCCACTTCTTTTACACTAGTTTCTTTGAGCTCCTCCAGCATTTCTGGAAATTCCGAAAAACTTGTCCAACTGCAAGCAACAAAAATTTTTCGCAAATTTGGCAAATTTTTAATATAACTCCAATTTATTTGAAAGAAACTCAATTTAGCAATTAAATGTAATATTTTCAAATTCTTCAAATTTCCTAATCCACTTAAGCAATCGTTTGAAAAATGATACATTCCTGATCCACCAGTTTTATGTTGAAATTTAAGCATTATTAGGCTATCTGGAAATCGAGTTTGCGGTAAAAAATGGCTTGTACATCCTTTTAAAGATAAACATTTCAATTTTTTGAAATTCGGTAATAGCGGTAAAAAATCCTGAGTAGCATTTGTAGCTAAACATTCCAAATTTTCATAACACATTTCAAAAATGGCTTGAAAATTTACAGATTCATTTACCAAATATACTTCTCTTAAATCTAACACCCTTAAATTATTCAAATTCTTATAGAAATTTGGCTCTAATGACCATGCCATATGTAAAATAAGGGTTTGTAATTTTGGTAGATATTTTCCGAAATCTATTCCTTGAAAAAAAGAACAATATGATATATCCAAATACTCTAAGTTTGGAAATTTTTTCCATATTTTCATTTCAATCTTTTTGTCAATGACGGTCCTATCATTAATATGCAATGTCAATCTTTTTAACGTGTGCCGTGTTTTTGAATATTTCAAGAATGTGTCTAAAATAGCTTCTGTTTGTTGTGAAACAATATAATCACCATTGCGAGTAAATAGTAAATCTAGAGTTTGTAGTCTTTGGCAATGTTGTAATATAAATTTTAAAGTTTCTTCAAATTTTGGATTTCTGTAATTAGTTTTTAATATTAAACTTTCTTCGTCTTGAGTGCAGCATAAAATTTTTCTTGCTTCAATATGAACTAAAAATTTTCCATAATTTTCAAAAAATTGTACAATGGAAGAAAATCTCCAATTATCAAAAAGTAATAAATTAAATGTTTGACGTAATAAATAAATATTGTTTTCAATAAAAATTTTTTGCAATGTCCTACATACTAAGGACAATGAAACTTGATTTTCAAAATCCAAATATTTAAAAAATTCACGCAAGCAATATTCATTCAAATCTGAAAACTTTGTTGATGGTTTTTCAAGCATTTCCGACAGCGATATTAACGATTTTTCACTTTCTTCATTTTGTGATAATTTCTGAAAACAATTCCTATCCATGTTCTTCCAATTTCAATAATTAATTCAATAGTTTGTTTCGTGTTTTTTTTAGATAAAATCTGGAATGAAATATAAAAGATTATCTAAGTTGAATTAAAATTACTTTAGAAAGTTTTCAAAAAATTTTGCAGCTAAAGAAATACTTTAAACATTTCAGAAGAAGACCTGAATCACAACTCTGATTTCTGGCTATAATAAAGTCAAAAGCCGGTATGGACCTGTACTTGAGGTCGTGCCGTAATAAACATTAATTAAAATATTAAACTATTTCCTACACAATATTTTTTTTATTTAAAAATTCTTTAACTCACAATTCAAGCTTTAAGCTTATCACAATTGAATAGTAGTTTACAAAAGGTTGTTATACAATTATGCTCATATGTTATTAAACTAATCCTACAAACTAAAAAATAATATTTGCCTTAAGAAACAACACCGCAACATATAAACATTAATAAATAAAAAATTTAAAAATTGGAAATTGGAAATTGGGTTCGGTGTCACTGAAACACAAATGCAGTGCCGGCGGAAGGTATGTACGGCCTGCACAGGGCGCAAATTTTGAAAGGGGCAAAAAAATAACAGGAAAGTATACTAAGTAAAATGTAGTGATATAGTGGTATAAAAATCGCTTTTCATTATATAAAAAAAAATTAAAATTCTCACTTAAAATGTTAACATAAAAATTAAAAATGTTTCTTCTCTGCTTTTATATCAGCGAATTTTGTAATGGCATTATCTACTTTAATTTCCTTTACAATCTCTTTCTAAATGGAGATTACAGCTAGGGAATTCAATCTTTCTTGGTTTATCGTTGATCTTAAAAAAGTTTTAATAAACTTCAGTTGTGAAAAACTCTTTTCTCCAGTTGCAACCCTAACTGGAATTGTAAGAAATATTCTGAGAGCAAGCCATATATTAGGAACAACGCGTTGCAGTTTATTTTTTTTAATAATACTTAATATACACAGAGGCGCCATATTAATTTCTTCTCCTTTAGTTAGATTACTAAAATGTCGTAGTTCGCTGAAAAGTTGATCACCATCTATATCATTATCATTTTTATTAGTAAGAGCTTCTCCGAGATCCTTGCATTTTTTCTGTAATATATTTTCAGGTAAAATAAATAAATCTTGTAAAAATCCGAATAAGCTTGAATTTTCAATTTGAATAAACCTTTCTTTTTTTTTTTAACATTAACTTTTGCTGCAATAATGTTATAAATTTCTTCCTACAAGAACTTTTGCGGATCGTTTTCGTCGATCGATTCATCCACAGGTAGTGCTGATTTTCTTCATCTTTTATGTGCAAAATTTGAATCTATGCCCACTTCTGCAGGCATTTTCTTGGAATTATCTATATATTTTGCAAATATATTATCGTGATTCAAGAACTCCAAAAAAATTACGAAATTTTTCAAAAATATTATTGCAGCATTAAGATTGCATTCCTTTGTTTCCAAAAATTTGCTACAGATATTAATTTTATATGGAATTAATAGATTGATTTAATAGATTTAATAGATTGAATTAATAGATTGATTGATCTGGTGGATCGAAGGGATTGAAATTTTTCAGCCATATATATAGGTTGATTAGATTGTTTTATTTTAAAATACAAAACCATAGATATATTAAAAGATAAATCACTGAAGTTTGAATTAATAAATTTCTTTACGAAATGAGAAACAGGCGATCTTGGCTTGAACGAAAAACATATCTAATTCCTCTATTAAAACAAACGTTTAGTCGCCTTAGAGACGTTTCAGTTGCATAGGAGAAAATTTCACAGCCATAACAGAAGTGGGGCATGATAATACTCTTCACCCATCTATATTTAACCTCCTTTGACAAGAATTTTAGCACTAAACAGATATCTGAGTTTTTGAAACAATTTGGAAGTTATCATGCTGATGTGGTTATTAAAATTAACGTGCTGTCCAGAATAATGGCAAGACTTTCAACCTTAACCGAAAGTGGGGTTTGAGATCCACAAGTTCAACTGAGTATAGCAAATTATCGATATTTCTGTTGAGAAAAGCAATAGCCTGAGGTTTACAATTATTTAATACAAAATTATTATTACTGGCCCAAGTATTTATGTTAGATAAAAAAAGATTAATGGTGTCAAACATATGTCAATATTATCAGGGACCACTTCAGGTAAATCATTTATAAAGAGAGAGAGAGAAACAGCGGTACTCAAATGATACCCGACAACATCAGAAAGTTTGCCATCAAGAAAAGCTCGCTGCATTCTGTTGTGCATTATTGAAAAACATAAGTTGGTAATCACGAAAAATAAGTTACTAACTTCTATTAATGCCTCTACGAAAGTGTTCAGTGATATCTAAAATTTAGTATTTTAGTAGTAGTAGTACCATGGTTTTTTCTAAATCTTGATTGATAGTTAGATTAGGGAGTGTTCTGTTGAATATATAACACAAACGGAAACACTGTGCAATTTATAATAGCAATGTACAGAATTTACTTTTTAACTTTTTACTTTCTGTAATTCTTATGCCTTGATCACAGCTAATTTACCTATCTGAATAAATGGTACCGTAAAAACAGATTTTCTATGTTATTATTCCAATTTTATTTAAATAAATTTATAGAAAATGAAGATATTAATTTTATTTATTTTTCGTAAAAAGAGTTTTTTAAAAATATTTTCAAATAATTAAGGAAATTGAATTTATTTTTTTTTTGCTATCTGAAAAAATTCATTACATCAGAAAATTATTTTTTTGTTTCTTTTTCATTACGTTTCCTTTCAATCTGAACTTTTTTTTCAGATAAATATTAATGTCAAAAATTTTCTATAAAAAAATCAAATGTAAGTTTAATTTTAAAAAAAAAGGGATAATTTTTAAATTAAAAAAATTAAATGTAAAGTTTCAAAATTAAAAAAAAAGAGGGTTTCCGGAACATTCCTCCAAAAATTACTTTACTGTGGCAGCTGTGAACAAGGCATTAAACTTTTTTATTTTGCTTTGAATTGATCACTTTAAAATTTAAATTTAATAAATTTCTTTAATTTATAATTTATATTGTAATTTGTTTTATTTCAATTTGTATAAAATTGTTATTAAAAAATTTAGTATGGTCATCAATCTTTAAAATGTTAATTGATATGTTTAAGGATTTGGTCTTTAACAATAATTTCAAAAATATTAGAAAAAGCGGGAAGAATATAAATAGGGCGAAAATCTAGAGCAGTTTTTATAATTTAGATCACTTTTGCAGTTTTCCATCCTGTAGGAAAATGAAAGAAAAAAAATTAGTAATAAATTAAAAAAAAAATAAAAATTAAATTTTTGAACCAGTAATAGTAATTCAGCAATAGCAACACTAAATCGATTCAATTTGCTAATAAAAATAATTAAAATTCTAATGAAAGTATTGTGAAGCTGAAAAGTAATTTAATCGTAGGATTCTACTGCAATTAAATTGTTTAAAAATGGATACTGGTTTTCTGTATGGTGTGATTCTAGCTGCGATGTTGTTTATTATTTATAGCAATGTTTCTTTATTCGCGGATGAACTTTAAATCAGTGTTAATAATGATTAGAAAAATAAATCGAATTGGATGAATATGAATCCACTTAAATTAAATGTAAATAAAATTAAGTATATGGTATTGAACAGTAAAACAAACAACAAAATTATTAATTATATTGATGGAATTATAATTGAGAAGGTGAGCACGTTAAATTATTTGAGAATTATAGGGTAGAGGCTTGCAGGTTGCCACTGCTTGCAGGTTTCCACTGCTTTCAGGTTCCACTGCTTGCAGGTTGCGACCACTGATATATTTTAACATTCTAGCAGTCTCACAACCTAAACTCTAAGTGACATCGACGTCAAAAGAACAGTTGTCACTTTTAATTTACTTCTTCAGCAGACAGACGCAATAACAAAGTGTTTACTGAGCAAAGTGTGACTTATACTTTTCAAAAACTTTAAAAATCAAAAATTGTGTTTT
Source organism: Hybos culiciformis (assembly GCA_964007475.1). Lineage (NCBI taxonomy): Eukaryota > Metazoa > Arthropoda > Insecta > Diptera > Hybotidae > Hybos > Hybos culiciformis. The sequence goes on along the minus strand of OZ023273.1, from coordinate 77,340,594 downwards.
TGTCCTGTGCGCGTAAAGTGAACTTTTTTTATTAGCCATTCAAAATAAATATTTGGGTTGCGTAACTTTTTCATTCAATTAACATATTCCAAACAGAATTAAAAATATATTATGAATTGGCAATTTTTTTAAATGGATTATACAAAATTGCGTCAGAATGCAGGTTGGCACCTTTATTGGCTTGCAGGTTGCCACCTTCATGAAAGCGCTGATGACTGTACGATTTGTTTGAAGAAAATGCCGGAAGTAGACACAACTCTATTATGTGCCACGAATGCAAAACAGGCGTTCACGCGAAATGTGTTTCAGTGTTTAAACTTGCCCGAATTCTGATTCCGATGAAGATTTGGAATGATTCCATACCATATTGCAATTTTATTTTTTATGTCAATTTTCAGTCAATTCTTTATGTTTACAGACATTGTGTGCAAGTGAAATTCAATAAATTTGAACACATTTCTATATGAGACATTTTTCAGTTTCAGTTTTTGAACATTTTCAGCAGTTTTCCAAAGGGTGGCAACCTTCAAGCCCAAATTTGAAGAGTTCAATTTTAGATACTTTTGAAAATTTGCTATATAATTTTTATTTTTTGAGATTTCTAGCCCAGGATTGTATCTTTTTACTTCCTCTTTCCAACGTATATTCTATATGTACAAAACGTTCATTTTTTGACGAGTTATGATAAAAAAAGCTATGGGATTTCAAACTTAGATTTGATGAAAATAATGACTTAATTTCCATGAAAATATCCAAATTATTAATTTTTTTATAACGCTTGAGAAAAAAAATTACTTTTCAAAGTGACGTAACCAATTCAATAACAATTCAATAACAATTCAATAAATCGCCGCAATACGTGTAGAGTTCCCACCTTTTAAAAATTTCAAACGCATACCTTCATTTTTTTAAATTTTTTATGCAATTTTTTGTAAAATGGCATTTCACTCTAAAGAGACATAAAATAATTTATGTTATGTCATTTTCTAAAAGTGTCATAACTAGTGTATCCAAATTACTCGAGTTTTTGTAATACTGGGTTATTCGAATATTGTACCAAAAATTAAGCGTGTGTTCGATTACTCGGTTACTATACTCGAAACTAACTTAAGCTAAAAAATAAAATAATTAAATTCCAATTCATAGATTTAATCTTTATTTATAGTTAAATTATATCACAATAATTCAATGGTCAAAAAAAAAAAAAAATACTGATTTAATTCAAATATCTACTACCTAATAGAAAAATAAATATTTCTTTATCCAAGCTCGACTCGATTATCGGGGTTGGACACACTAGTCACAACCTAAATTTATTTAAAGTCATTTTGGTTTTTTATTTCATATCTTTCTAATAAATTATGTCATTTAAACAAAACATAAAAAAAACATTATTAGTTTTCAAAACATAAAATATCTAATTAATTAGTGGAAAAAGAAACAAAACGAGCATAAAGCCAGAGCCTGCGTGAGGGGCGTGGGCGCACGTAGGGCGCGTGCGGGTGGAGGCCGCGAGTGAGGACGCGTAGTCGCGCGGTGGGTATGGGCGAATGTTGGCGCGGGGCGTGGTGGCTCGTGTGCGTTCGCGTCACCAAGCGCCGCCCGCGCTCGTCACGCTTTTTTGTTCAACATTATCTGTTTTCGGCAAAAATCAAGGACAAATTTAATAAAAACAATTATCTTGAACTGGTTTTTGGACTTTCAAAGACCTGCCTTTATCGCTCAGCAGAACAGTGAAACAATTGGTAATGGCATTATTAGTAAATTTTTGAGACATGTCTTAAAAAATAGATCACTTTCGGAAAATAAAATACTTAATATTTTTTTATGGAAATTTTTTTTATTATACAAAAAGTTGTATCAATGCACTTCACATTGTTTCACTTTTTATTCGAACGTTCGTCTTTCTGTCTGCTGTGTAATCTCTGTGCATCCTACTTTGAAATTCGTATAACTATCAAGGTACTAGGTTGATTTACCGTTTAAAGTTTAAATTCTTGAATATACCAAATGGGTCGATTATAGAGCTATTATATAAGTTTGAATAAATTAGTATGTGAATAGATAGCCAAATATTGTAGAAATCTAAATAGGTTGAAAGTGAATATCGAGTAAAAAGTGCATCATGTTTGTACATTGATCAAGTTCATTTCATATGTACATATAAATGCAGATTGAAGGAAACCGTCTCACACATTCTGTTTTAAAATAATTTCGCACTTAATATTTCTTAATCGATCTTTACTCTAAGTATATTATCTTATTTTTTTTGACAACCCAAAGAGGCAAATACGGGACTTTGAAAAAACATAAAAAAAACTTCATTTTCATGATTAATTTACTCTTCCTTTTATATAAGTTCATTGGTCACAACAATTAAACAGATTGCCGAATCAATTGGAAAATGCCGAATAAATTGATGAAATATATTAAAATATGATCGGAAGCTTGTCGCGTCAATTCACCGAAAACACAATTCACCGAAAATAGTATTAAACACAATTAACCGAAAAAAAAATTCACCGAAAAGACCATTCACCGAAAATTGTATGAAACACACACCGAAAATTACAGTCATTTTGAGTACGGTTAAAAAATCGCCGAAAACACAATTCACCTAAAATTATAGACAGGTTGAGGGCTACATGACTTAACAGCGAATGTCATAACCGCGAAAAAAATTTGTCATAACCGCGAAACTAAAAATTAAAGTGTCATAAACGCGAAAAAAGTCTTATATTTCAATTTGTCATAACCGCGAAAAAATATGGCATAAAAATGAAAAAATATAGTTTCGCGGTTATAACAAAAAATTTTGTTATCATCGCGAAATGATAAAAATCGAATTTTTGTGTTTCGCGGTTATAACAAAAATTTTTGTTATAACCGCGAAACTCAAACAACAAATTTTTATCGTTTGGCGGTTATAACAAAAAAAATTGTTATAACCGCGAAACTAAAAAAGTCGGATCATTTTTAAAAATGAAATAAATTAGTTTCGCGGTTATAACAAAAATTTTTATTTTAATCGCGAAACTCATACAAATTCCAGTTTCGCGGTTATGACAAAAAAATTTCGCGGTTATGTCAGTTCACACATGTTCAGTTCGGTTTAAGAATGTCGGCGATTTTTTAACCGAACTCAACCTGTCTACAGTTATAGGTGAATTGTGCTTTCGGTGAATTGTGTTTTCGGTGAATTGTGTTTTCGGTCAATTGACGGTAAATCGATTGGAAGAAGAATTTTGTTCTATTTTAATAATGACAGATTTGATTTTTTTCTTTAGATATTAAATTAGTATGAAAAAATGTTTGTAGGTATATAATTATTGTGGTATATGATTATTGTAGATATATAATTATTGTAGGCTAAATTAAATTAAACAATTTAAAAAAAAATTATATATTTATCTATCAGGGAAACAAGTAAATAATCAGTAGCTAATGTCTATCTCTATCTGTGCGTGTATTTTATTTAAGCTAATAAAAAAATTATATAATGTTGTTTAAGGACACAACAGTCGCTCAAAGAGCATTATAAAATAAAATTAGCTTCGTCCCATACACTTTAAATTCCTATTCACCTTCTTATCTCAAAATTTTGTCTTAGGTGCATTTTAATTTTGACCCATCTTATCTTTTATTCTTATATACCTACTGAAGATGGTCTTATACCTACTTATACCTACTGAAGATGGATATCATTATTTATCATGCAAAGAATAGATCGGTACAACGGTATTTGTAGGGTATTTGTATTGCCAAATAAACAAATCGCAATTTTCTTTACCTTGAATTAAAAAATTATATTCGATTTAAAGCCTTTGATAAACTAAGCCATGTTTTTGATCATTTTCGAGAACTCCATATTGAAAAATTGGATACAAGATTTTAATTCTCTTACATTAGTTGTGCTAGTTGAGAATTAAGAGTGTATTGTATTGACTAGCATTTCAACATCAAATATCCAACCTAATTTTTTGCAAGCAAATTTAGCTGCGTTATGGTAAAAACAATTTGCTTTCAAAATAAATTAATTTAATTCATTAAATTTGCGAAAAACCGAATTGTACTTTCCATAAAAAAACAGCTATAGTGTTATAGAATTTTGAATCTATGAATGTTAATTTTTTTTTGAGATTGCTGGAGATTTTTCTGACAAACCCGGAGACCGGAGAATTGTCATCAAAACCGAAGTCTCCGGGTGAAAAAGGTACTGTTGGTAACCGTAGGTATTTGTGAAAAAAAATATACCTGGTTAAATTACAAAATTTGAAAAATTTAAAATTATAGCTAGATATCTTAATGTATGCCATCCTTAGTTAATCCAATCTGTGAATTTTAATAATAATAATAAAAAATTGGTTTTTGATCAATTTTGAATGTATCGTAGAGGTATAATAGCGATAGCTGTACCTAAGTAATTGTTCAGGTAGGCGTTTGAGAAAATTTTTATGAATATAAGTACAATCAAGCAAGCGTAATGTATTCGAGGTACCTATCTAGTTCTCAAATGTAATGGAAAATTTTTCAGTTTCTACCCACGTATTGCATTTCGTCATATTAGGCAAGTGTTTTTTTCATACCACTACTTACCTAATCCAGGCACACGGAAAACTTAAAAAAATATTAAATAAAATTACCAAACTTCAAAAGTTAAAAATAATAACAAATAACAATTACCCAACAAATAATTTTTAACAGAATAATATTACCCAATGTATTAATCGATTGTGCTCTCACGTCTTTTTTGCAGTGTTGCCAGAAGATTTTTTTATTCCAACAAGATTTTCTCTAAAAAGCTACGGAAAAGCTATGATTTTTTTGACTAAAATACATAGTTAAAAAAGAAGCTTAATTTTTTTGATACACTTCAAGTAGCTAAATATACGGGTAGTTCCACGGAAACCGATTCGATGTTACCACACTTTTTTGGGCAAACTGTATAAATATTAAAAATTTCAATCTTGAAAATACTTTATATGAATTATTACCATTATTGCAGCATAAAGACTGATTTTGTCATTACCGTGGCTGTTACTAAGTAATTTTTTCGTATTCAAAACTAAAATTCGTTATTATTAAAAAAATAATAAATGAAAGGCTCTCTAAAATTTAAAAAAAGTTGAGAAAGTACATTTCTAATTGGTTTTTTCTATTATTTTATTAGTGTTACCGTGTCATTAAGAATTTCAAACCTTTTGCGAATTACGTGAAAAAAAATGAATACAATTAATATAATTTAAAATCACGATTTCAGTTGGCTAAGTAAATACATTTTTTCTTGATATTATTAGTTGTGATATCTAAATCGAGTAAAATAAACCGGTAGTGAACAGTTATTTCAAAATTTTCTATAATTCACACCTACTTTGTCATTATCGTGGTAAGTGTTTTTTTAATGGAAATATTAAAAAAAATGTTTTAATCTATTTTATTTAGATTTCTCTGTTTTTTTCTTTTAGTTTAATTGATTAAGAATTAAATTAACAATTTTTCCAATAAATTAATGAAAAACAGTTTTTTTGTCATTACCGTGGTGTCATTCCCGTGGTTCGTTTGCTTACACGGGAATGACTTTTCGGTACAAATTCTTTGAAAAATAGAAAAATTCTAAAAATGCGTGTTCCCTTTGAGAATAAGTTCGAAATTATCTGAAGCATCTAACAAATACTGATTTAAGTCTCAAAAATAACTTTTTTTTTACATTTGTTATTTAGTTTTCCGCCTGTTTCCGTGCAACTACCCATACAGGTAAAAAATTACATTTAATAGGGGGTTGAACATTTCTCGGATAAATGTCATTTTGCAATCGAAAACAAATGACATTTTCCTCAATTGAGTTTTAAAGTTTTTTTTCTCTCTTTTTTTCGCATACATAAAATTAGTTTTCGGATTTCAGTCACACAAACATTCTGTGAAGTAGGGTGATTTGACTCAATTATTATTACTAAAAATAAAAAATAGATCTGCCGCTCCAGTCTGCCCGCCCATCTACCCTCCCATCTGCTTTCTTTTTGGTCGCCATAAAGAGTTCTTAATTTTAAAAAATCTATACCTATGGAGAAATGTTGCATATTTTTAGGAACTTGGCAGATTTTTTTTTATCACAAAAACAAAAGGAAAAAACAAAACCAAAAAAACAAAGAAAGTAAATGAAAGAGAGATAGAAAGAGTTTTAAAAACTTTGTTTTATGGGTTGTGTCTTTTTCCTTACTTTTTTTGCCGTTTCGGAGCAAACAACATGAGTAAAACACCCCCCCTCACTTATGGGTATGAAAAATAGTTTACATCCGATTCCCAGACCCTACTGAATATACACACAACATTTCATAAAAATCGGTTTAGCCGTTTCGGAAGAATTTGAGGACTAACACAAAAACCATGAATAAAACACGAGAATTTAATATATGAGCTGTTTTTTTTTTTTGAAAGTGGTATAAGTCCACTTTTAAAAAAAATGAGTTAATGGTAATTTTAGTAAGATATAGCCACCTTCTCTACATATTTACATGAAAAAATGATACATGAAAAAATGGACTTATACCACTTTCAAAAATAACAGTTCATATATAGATTATTTAGAGCCTTGGCCGGTTGGGAGCTAATAATTTCCGAATCCGTAAACAGAGAATATCACTCTTTAGCTTGACTGATATGAACAATATTACGAATATTTTATCACAGTTACAAGCATTTTAGTGTGGGACAGACGGTCAGACAAAAATGAAAATATACCGGTTCTTTCATTTTTGATGGAAAAGGGGATGCAAATAAAACTAATTTTTTAACTGTCTTTTAAGTGTACAGCTAGTCATTACCGTTTCTCAAAATATCAGTTAATTATTAAAATGTGATGCTTAAACATTTAAAGCAGGCCTGGGCAACACAAAACATAAGCGAACCAATTTCAAAAAATATCAAAAGTGAAAGAGCCGATATTTTTTAATAATTAAAAATGTCAAAACAGTCGATTCTAGTTTAGGGTGGAAAAAATTCTTGATATGTAGTTTAGGGTGGATAGAAAAATTCTTGATTTGTAGTTTACAGTGGAAAAAAATTCTTGATTTGTATTGCAAGAAAATTCTTTATTTGTAGTTTAGTGTGGAAGAAAATTCTTTATTTGTAAATATTTTAGAGTGGGAAAAGTTTTGGCCGGGTGAAAAAAAAATTTGTTAGAATTGTTCTTCGAACCGCATGCAGTGTAAAAAAAAATTTTTTCCGGAGCCGGACAAATATATGTTATGAGCCGCATGATATCATAGAAACTAATTAAGAGATTATTAGAGAGATTTCTTTGTTTTTTTAATATTTTATTTTTTGTTATAATTTCTACGGTGGTTTGCAAAACTATTACTGTAGAAATGTATTAAAATGTCAAGAACCTTCAACAACCCAGATATGTAGAACGTCACAGTTTTTAGAATTAATCTTCATTGCTTTAGTTTTTTTGATATTAATTTTAAAACCAGATTGTTCTGAGTTTCGTTTTAATTCATTTAGTTTTTCTTGTATGCCTGAGTGTCTTACGGATAGAAGGCAAATATCATCTGCATAATCAAGATTCTCTAATTGTTAATTGAAATTCCATTGAATTGTTGAAGCCGTCTATGGTTTGGCTTAATATTTAATCAATAACGATCAAAAACAGTATTGGCGACAGTATTCAGCCTTGTCGTACCTGGCATGTGATGTTAATTGCATCGATCTATATAAATATAAAAGAAAAGGGGAAGTTGTTTAGAACATCGTATGATCATGTGCTGAATAATATATTTTATTAATTAATTGTAATTGCTTTTTTCTTCTTCTTCAAAAAAAAAGGGATTTTTCTTCTTCATGATAACGTCAATCAGTTTAGTCAAATTTTTTATCGCGTTGAAATCGTAAAGTTTTTTTATTAACAAAAAAAAAAGGCAAAATTAAATTCAAGCAAATTAACAAATCGTTATTTGTTAATTTCGGAGGCAATTGTCACAATCACGATGATTAACTTTGGTGCCAATAACCCAGCGATTAGAGGAACCTTATTAAAGGGTAAGTACTATTTTATCTATTATCATTTTTAGTGACATTGTAGGACATCGTGGAGTTTCACATTGATTTAGTGGCTTCACCACCATATTACAAAGCAAATTTTTATTCATTCTTTATCATAATTTTCGATTATATTCATATTTAGTGTTTCCACATTTGGTGGGAAAGAATTATTCTAATTAAATTATTTTGGAAGGTTTCCACATTTGGTGGAAATCTAATTTTCATTGTAGATTATCGAATATTACATAGACAATAAGTGATATTTAGAAAAATAAAAAATTGTTCATAATTTGATATTGATTCTTTCTTTGGACATTAGGAAAACCTTTACAGACCCCGACTATCGTCTACATCCATTCTCTCTACCTTATTAGCTGTCGCGGGAACAGGTTAGTATTTTAACATCATCAGGCGTTAAAGAGGATATTGAATCAAGAATCAATAAAGCTAAAGGCAGTTTCGGTCAGCTACGAAATGCTGATGGATGTGTTGCTGATTTTTTAATGAACAAAATCCAAGTATTCATTAGCAAATGCTTAAGACGAATCCTGAAAATCTGGTGGCCCAAAACCATCACATCTACATACTAGATTTCACCTAATACCAGTAGCAACCGAAATAAGAAAAAGAAAATGGGGTTTGATAGGTCATAAATTAAGGAAAAACCGAATTTGCAAAGAAGCTCTAAATTGGAATCCGCAAGGCAGCAGGAAAAGAGGTCGCTCGAAAGTAACGTGGAAAAGAAGCGAAATCACGAGAATGAAAAGTCACGGAACGAGGTTCAGAGTATTGCCAACAATAGAGACGAATGGGAAGATTTCACTTCAGCCCTATGACTTTGAAACCTGGGTATGATTCAAATTGCAATCGACTGAGACGAATGTAAGGTTCCGTATAAATAAGGAGATTCCCTACATTTTTATGTAGAAAAAAAATTACAACAAAAAATAAAATTACTTAAATAAACGCGAACAACTTTGTATAATTTTAACAAAAACTCGAAATATTTATTAACTTTAGAGAATTGACTTTAAGAAATAAATAAATCTATTAAAAAAAATAAAAACAAAGAATATAAATGTAGGTACCTATATTTTTATATATTTTTTTTTTTTTATTTAGTTAAATCATCAGCAATTAATATAATTTTGCCAGTATAAAATAAGTATATTAAATTATAGAAATAAACTAAAGTACAAATTAGTATTAGTTTTTAATAAAATTACTTAATAAAATTCGTAGATAAAATGATAAGATTAACAATATAATTTTTTTCCAGAGTACGTAGTAGTAAATTATATTTTAAAAAAATGAAGAAATTTTTATCAAAACTTTTTTTTTAATTTTTCTTCGTAATTATATTATACATATATGTATGTCTCAATTTATTAATAATCTTAAAAATACAATATCACGACGAAATTGATATTTTCAGTTAAATTTATTATTCCAACATTTTCCAAACTTTCCGTGACATTCGATATTTGGATTTCCAATTTTTATTCTTACCATAACGACGATACCCCATGATCCGATTAGTTAATTAATCTATTTAATACATTTGCAACAATTTTCTTTGCCCTTTAAGTAAATCATAAAAACCATATTCGTTCAAAAATATTTCAAAGCGTGATGTTTAATATTAGTTTAGGGACTGTTCACATATTACGTAACGCTTTTTTTGCCGTTTTTTAACCCCCCCCCCCCATAGTAACAGATCGTAACAAATTCCGAAGACCCCCCCCCCCCCCAGAAGAATAAAGTAACAAAAGTTAAACACTTTTTAAATTACTTTTTGAACAATTTTTTTATTCGAATAAACAAAACAAAATTCATTATTTTTTTTGCGTGGATTAATATTGTATTTAGTGTAATTTTTTTTATAAAAAGGAGGAAATTTGGTTACATAACATTTTTATAAACACCCCCCCCCCCCCCCCCCCGCCGTAACAAACCGTAACAAATTTTCAACCCCCCTAGGCCGTTACGTAATTTGTGAACAGCCCCTTAGTATTATTCAATTGTATTGATAAATATTGATAATTTGGCACATAGTTCGATAATATTGTATAAGTTCGACTGATGCCTAACGAGTAGTTAGAGACATATATGTGAGTTGGTATTAATTCTGTACTGTACCTATTTGTTTCGTAATTTACATTATTGCTATCGTTATAAAAATTATCGGCGATGCTTTAAAATTGTTATCTACTATTAATTGAAGATTGTCCTTCGTGGTTTTTAATTAAAATTTGTTTTATTTGTTCCCAATCGTTTAAAAGTCCATCTTTCTTTACCATAATTTTGTTTTAAATATATCCTACTGATAGTGTTACTACTCTCGGGTTATTAATCTTAAAAATTTTATGGTGGGTAGATTCGACTGGTAAAAACAATTTTAGACTTTGTCTCATTTATTCTATGCTTGCGAGTAGTATTCTGCACTGAGATAAAAAACGTGCCAAAATGAAGTAAATTTGCATAAAATCAATCAATTTTTACTAAAATCAATGCCTTTTGGATTTAAAAATTTTAATCCAGTTTTTTTAAAGGAAAAAACTTTTTTTTGTTAATTTTTTTTTATTACACACTTTTATTAAACTTGGGATGTTTGTATTCATGCATCAAATCTTGTAATAAATTTTTAGACCACTTCCAGTAATCCAATCAGCCTGATATTTTGCATTTGAGTCTATTTTAGGTGACAATACAATATGTTAAAATTTTTTGCGCGATGATTGACTTAGGATCGGCACTATTCATGCGTCAAATATTGTAGTCAATTTTTAGACCACTTCCAATAATCCAATTATTCTGAAATTTGACATGTGATTCTATTTTAGTTGACAATACAATACTTAAACCGACCGGAAAAACGATGAAGACCGAAACTCTACACAACGCAAAAGACGATCACAATTGTAATATTTAAAATAATATGTGAGATAAATAGACTAAAATAAATAAAACTATAGAAATGAATTATGATGAGTGCCCCACGATTTTATTTCGAGTTTTGAATTTAATAATTATTAATATATAAATTAAAAGACTAAAAAGTAGAAAATAAAAAATTAAATAAAAAAAACTTTTCAAAACACACTTTTATTAAAGAGTAGAAAATGCACTAAAAATAAAAAAATATTTTTTTCTTTCCACTTAAATGTGATCCATGATCTTTAAAACTAAAAATAAAAGCGTGGGGTGCTCATTATAATTCATTTCTCAGCCATATATACCTCAATTATGTGGAGTTTTTTCAAAGTTGGGAATATGGTTTTGTTTTTTTTTAATTCTTAATAATAGTTTGCCTGGTTATTTGTTTGAAAAGTTTGGTTTTTTAATTCTGGTAGAAGTAGGTTGGTTAGTATACCTCTTCATTCGTCAACTTTTATGGAGAAATATTTTAATTGTAAGGTGGCCTGAATTTGGAATAACCTTTATTAGTTGTAGATTATAGTTTAACACAGAGTTCCTTTTTTTTTGTTTTCAAAGAAAAAGAACGGAAAAGGCAAAGATAATGTAAAGCTTATTTTTACTTTTCTCTCAAAGATAAAGAAAAAATTGTGAATTTAAATTATAAACAAATTTTTAAAAGAAAGGATAAAACAAAGAAAAATTGAACGAAATAATAATTTTGTTTTGGTTTTAAGTCAAAATAATATAAAGAAAAATGAACGCAAAGGATAAAAAATAAGAAAATTTGTTAAGTTTTCTATAAAATATCCAAGGAGGATTAAAATGATAATTTAAAGAAAATATAAAGAAAAAGAAGCAAAAAAATGTGCACCTATCCACAGGTTTTTTCAATTAGAGAAAAGTAAATAAAATATTTTTTTTTTCACACAAACTCTTAACCATGAACAAACATTTTGATGTAAGAATTTTTTTTTTGATAAGTAAAAATTATTTTAAGTAAGATAAGTAAAAATTATTTAAAAATTTTATACTTCGTTAAAGATAACAGATCAAAAATAAAAACATATACTTCGGTTATTGAATAAAAAAAATTATTAAAAATCAAAATATAATTGCAGCTGATATATTACTTAGGCGCCGTGACATTTGTCCGCGATGAAATTTGTATGGAAAACTTCGCGGACAAATGTCATTTTGCAAAATGTCATTTGTCCGCGATTGTAAAATGACATTTGTCCGCCGCGGACAAATGTCCCAAAATTAGCGGACAAATGACATTTTGCAAAATGACATTTGTCCGCGATTGAATTTTCTAACTTTAGCGGACAAATGTCATTTTGCAAAATGTCATTTGTCCGCGATTGATTTTTCGAATTTTTAGCGGACAAATGTCATTTTGCAAAATGTCATTTGTCCGCGATTGAAATTTTTAATTTTTAGCGGACAAATGTCATTTTCAAAATGTCATTTGTCCGCGATTGATTTTTCAGTTTTTTTAGCGGACAAATGTCATTTTGCAAAATGTCATTTGTCCGCGATTAATTTTTCAATTTTGGAGATACTGCAGATTACGTGAACCACTCAGAATCGTCTGAAGCTTGGAAAAGGGAAGAGGGGTAGAGTCCCCCCAAATTGTTCATACATTTTGTATATGCAATTTTTTTTTTTTGCCCGATTTGCCCCTTAAAGATAGGCGGGTGGGGGGGCCGCGGGCGGGCGGGTGGACTGGTGGTTGGTCAGTGGGATTTGCGGCCCCCGCCGCCCCCCACCACCCTCTCTTGTTGTGCGAATTCTGATTGGTTCACGTCATCTGCACTTTAGCCTCAAATTTTTAGCGGACATGTGTCATTTTCCAAAATGTCATTTGTCCGCGATTGCTTTTTTTAATTTTTAGCGGACAAATGTCATTTTGCAAAATGTCATTTGTCCGCGATTGATTTTTTAACTTTTTAGCAGACAAATGTCTTTTTGCAAAATGTCATTTGTCCGCGATTGATTTTTCAGATTTTTAGCGGACAAATGTCATTTTGCAAAATGTCATTTTCAATTTTTATCGCGGACAAATGACAATTTGGAAAATGTCATTTGTCCGCGGCAGACAAAAGACATTTTGAATCGCGGACAAATGTCATTTTTATGTCCGCGATACAAAAACAAATCGCGGACAAATGTCCCGCGGACAAATGTCCAACCCCCATTACTTACAGCTATTAAAAAAAAATCAAAAAACAGTTCAGTTCAAATAAAAAATAGATAAAACAGATTCACCATGAAATTACAGATTTATTTTATTAGGTGTCCAATTCGAATAAATTTAAAAATTGTTTGTTCAGTTTAATTAACAAAATATTTTCCAGCGTTTCTTTTTGAAGTTTTGTACGTAGTGGAGTCAAAATTAAAGCTAATGCACTAAAAGCTCGCTCAACACTGACTTGAGCAGCAGGAGCAGCAAGAACAATTCCAGATCTGTTGTTGCGGATTTTGTTTCTACAGCAAAAACTTATTTAATAATACTTACCTCTTTCCACTGTTGTCTTTTTTTTATTTTAACGCAAAATTTACAAAAACAATTTCTGTTTTATGAGTACTGCACACATTGAACGCACTCCGAAAATAAAGAAAATAAAGAAAAAACCTTTTTCATACACATTATTTTAAATTTACCAAAAAATATCTTGATATTAAGATTTTTTGAAATAAAAAAAAAAATCTGGTCAATTTTCATAATCTTGATTTCAAGATTTCCAAACAAAATATCCTGATTTTTATTTTTTTATTTTTATTAAAATAAAAAAATGAACACAAAATCCCTTCTTGAGCTTCAGAAAAATAATACAAGTCGTTGTATAATTACATTTTACATATATATTTGATTTTAAACCTAAATAAAAATAATAAAAATGTACTTAAAAAAAAATTAAGTTTAACATTCATAATCAAAATCAAAAAATATAAATAGAGATAATAGTGCTTCTCCGTGAAAAATGTTTTTTCTTTAATAAAAATATTCTAGTACAAAAATATTTCGGTAGTATCAAAAAAGTACAAATTTTACGGAGAATAATTTTATTATTAAAAAAAAAAATATTATATTAAGTAATGATATAAAATAATGTACACAATGTTTCAATTTTTCTCATATAAAATTTATGTAATTCGTTTTAAAGTTCTAATTTATTATAATTTCAGTCGACATTATAAATTAAAAAATTCGAACAAACGTAAATATTTCAGTCTTGGGTTTTGTGTCACAACCCCTTACACAACATTTCCTTACCATATTTTCTGCATGTTATATAAAAAATTAAAAAAATAATTTTAAAATTAAAAATATTTTCCTTTCAATACAGCAGTTTACTACTTAAATAATAAATAATTGATGAATTATTTTTGATTCTGAATAAAATGAGAAAATTATCAATTTTTTTAATATGATTCTGCATTCTGAAAACGAAATTAGTTTCATTAAAGCAGTCAATTTTAAGTGACTTACCTTTTCAGAACGAACGTTTTTTTTTAATACTACAAAATCAAGTTTCTTTGCGTAAACCTCTATTTTTTTTTCATTTTTCATATATTTTACACAAAAAAAATTTTTTGACAGGTACTTTATCACACATAAACATTTTTGAATAGCATTGCTAGGTATTTACATTGCTTTGATGTATTAAAAAATTCTACTGAAAATATTTTTGACTTTTAATTAAACTAACAAAATACATTTGGAATATTTATATTCAGATATTTTTATTTCAAAAAGTTTTATGGAGAAGCACTATTATAAAAATATAAATAAAGATATATATATATATTTATCTTCTTGAAATATTTAAAAAAATTCAAGTCTTCTTGCTTATCGTAACAATTTACAAACTCTTTTAAAATAGGGATGCAAAGTGATTGATCACTTCTTTCTAGGTTTAAAATTTTTATCCAAAACTCTTCAATTTTCAATTATTCGGTGTGAGATCATAATTTTTAAAATTTACTTTACGTAATTCCCTCCTTTTTCTATCAAAATGAAAATTCGGAACGTTTAATGAAGAGAAAATTTAGACTTCTTTGTTAAAGACAACATTTTTTTTTCAAGACAGATTTTGGAGATATTGTTTGTACGCATTTGAAAACTTTATTTTTAAAATTAAATCTTTTAAGCATTTGGTTGCATAAAACAAAATAGAATTTTATACAATGGTCTTCGAATTTAAATCACAACTTCATCACTTTTCATTGCCTCAAATATTCTTTAAAATTAGAATTTCGAAATTTTTTTATGAAAATTGAAAATAAAAATTTTGATTTGCTTTAAAATGTCTTTCTTGAATTACAGATTGTCCGTAGCTAAGGAATTCCCTTTTCTGCAAAATCCTGCAAATAACTTCTGCAAAGCCCTACGATAAGGACAGCTGTGACATTTCATTTTAAAATCATATACATTAAAAAAATTTATGTCATTTGTTGTTTTTCAGATTTTAAAGAATAATTTGTAACATTTATTAATAATATGCTTATAGTTTGTTTAAGCAAATACAAATTTAATGAAATTTCAAAAATTCTGCATTTTCTTAAATGTTTTTAAGCTAACACATAAAATTTATGAAAAATAAAAATTAATACAAATTGTTTAGTGAAATGCATGAACAAAAATTGAGTGAATGTGTTTTTTATTTTTACATATATTTCTGTTTCCTACTCTGTATTGAATCATGCTGAATATCGCTTGCAAGTTCTTTAATAGAGCAAAAAAGTACGAACAATTTACTTTTTAAATAAGATCTTGTCTCACTTCAACATGAATATTACTTTCAATTCACTAGTGATTCACCGATGAAAAACTATTTCTATTTCTGAAACTAGTGTCATGCCATTTGAACAAATATTAAAAGTACAAAGCACCTGATGTCTTATTAACATTATGCCTTCTTTACGAAGTTTCTTAATTTTTTCTTGTTGTAGCTAATTTTTATTTAAAAGTTAAAATGTTTGATATCTCGAAAAATAAAGAAGACATCGAAAATTTTTATTTAATTTGCATAAAAATTTGAAAACAATCATCATAAAGGAAGCAGAATAGCTACGTAGTAAAATGTAAACAAGAACTCGGTATAAACCTTTTTAAAGTATATGGGTTGAACTAAATTTGATAAAATATGTAAATAAAATTAAAAATTTTATATTTTTATTAAAAATTTTATATGTTTATTTTATTTAAAATTTTATATTTTATTTAAATAAAAATATAAAATTTCGAATTTTATTTAGGAAAACATAAAATTTTGTTAAAATTAATTTTTTTTTATTTGTTTTTAATCAAAATATTCCTTAGCTAAGGCCAACTAAAAAGTACTCCCAGAATACGGACTATTATGGGAAATTATGAAATTTCCCTTTGCAGAAGTTTTGAGGTAGGATTGCATTACTGAACGATTTTTTGTAGAAATTGTCTGTATTTAAGGACTTTAGCTGTCAGATTTTGTCTTTCACAAACTTCAGATTGTCTGCAACGTAGGATTTTGTCACTAGCTAAGGACAATCTGTACTTACTGAACGTACTATTATTATTTATTTTCAGAAAGCATTAATGAAAAATCACGAAATTATCATTCCAGATTTCACAGGTAGGTTTTACTGCTAATTTTTCATTTTAAATTTTTTTTTATAATTATATTTTTTTTTTAGATGAAATCATATTGGAAACTTTAAACATCTCAGATCCTGAAAATGTTTGAAAAATTTTTTGTTTTGTTTTTGCTTTGTAGTACGCTGATAAAAAAAAAATGGTTTACTGGATGGCAAAAAATCTATTTTGCAGCTGCTTTTTTTTCAAATATTTTTCTACCCAGGAAGATAAATGATTGCAAAAACTTGACATGGCAAAAAAAGTTCGTTTGATTTGTTTATTATTGGGTTTTAGAATAATAAAAAATTAATAAAAATAATCAGATGCTTGTGTCAAATAGTTGTCAAAATTTATCAAACATTTTTCAGTGATATTTTTTGCAACCTTTTTTTTTCACAGCGTGGTAAAGCTGGATTTACATGCATCGAGCAAACAAAATTTGCTGGAAAAATAGAAAGAGTCAGACAATTTTCATATAAAAGTTTCATATGTCCGAAAGAGAAAGTAGATAACGTACTTTTATGGCAGCATTATAGCATTTTGGAAAATTGTTTACAATAATAAAAATGCTGCTATAAAATTATACTTTCTCAAGTATATTTTTTTTTCAACTATAAAATTTTTAGTTTTTTTTGAAGTTTTGACAGATGCTTTTTTGATAACAATCAAAATATAAGTAAGTTACTGAATTAATGTGATATTAGGTACATGTAAATTTTTTTTTCATTAAAAATTTCATAAAATTTTCTGTTTGTTTTTAATTTTGCTATAAATTCATTTCACATTTTTTGACGTAAAAATTTTGCTGGTTCTACAGCAAATTGTGTTTGCTGGATCCATGTAAATAAAGCTTAAGCTTTAACACAAAAATGTTATAAATTTCAAGAAAATATTAAAAAAAATATTATAAATTTAAAAAAAAAAAATCATATACTTACAAAAAAATTTATATACCGAGTTTTTTTTTACACTTTGATTTTCAGTTTATATTTTACTAGCTAGGTATTCTCACTTCCTTTATGATATTCCATAATGCATAAAATTTCTCATGTATTTTGTTGGTATTTTTTGGCACTTGTGTAATATTTGTAAATTAACAACAAAATATTGGAAAAAAATTATGGGCAAGCCTACGGCGGAGAATCTGATAATAGATTATTGTAGAAATCGACGAAATAAGACGAAAAGATTAAATAAAATTTGCGATATCTCGCTTAGTTTTCGAGATATCAAACATTTTGTTCATTTAAATACAAATTCATAAGAACCAGTTTTAAATTGTGATATCTCGAAAACTAAAAGCAACAAATTATGCAAAATAAATTAACAAACTTCGTAAAGGGAGAACTGCAACATAAATTTGCATAATGTTAATAAGACATCACCTGCTTGTAATTATTTGCGTACACTTTTAATATTTGTTCTCCAAATGCATGTAACCAATTTCCAAAATAGAAATACTTTTTCATCGGTGAATCACTAGTGTAGTGAATAGGGAGTAAAAATACATGTTGAAGTGAGACAACATATTTAAAAATAAATTTTTCGTTCTTTTTCGCCTTATTAAAGAACTTGCAAGCGACATTCAGCCTGATTCACTACAATATGTGTACAATAAAAACTAACACGTTCACTCAATTTTTGTTCATACATTTTACATTTTTAATAGTTTTTATGTGTTTAGCTTGAAAACATTAAAAAATATAACAGAATTTTAGCAATTTCATTAAATTTGTATTTCTTTTAAACAAAATATAATCAAATTATTAATAACTGTACAAATTAATCTTCATAAACTGAAAAGAACAAATGTCAAATTTTTTAACGATGCGCATATAAAATTTGTTAAGGTATATCATTTTAAAATTAAAATGGTGCAATACCTTGTGCATAGGAAGGTATTCGTAGGACTTTGCAGAAAAGAAAAATCTTGTGTGGAGGATACCCGGACTTATGGAACGTACTATTCGTACTAGGGTTTGCAATCCCGTATTATATTTCCAATCCCGGGATTTCGGGATCACATTATTTAAATCCCGGGATCCCGGGATTGGTACCGGGATTAGAATTGGACTATTTATGAAAAATACTTACACATTATCATAGTTGAAATTACTTATTGTTCTATTATACTCACCAAAACACTTGTTCACTCGTAAATTTTAATTGTAAACTGAATATTATGCTCATCAAAACACTTGTTCACTCGTAAATTTTAATTGTAAACTGAATGCGTAAAACTAAAATGCGTCTAGTACTAGTTAATTGCACAAAAAAAATTCTACGTATTCCATAAAAAAATGTAAATTTTCTGAGAATTAAATTCTTGGAACATTTTGTTGAGAAAAAAATAATTGCACTAAAAAAATTCTACGTATGTATTTCACAAAAAAAAATCTGCGATTAAATTCTTAGAGAATTTTGACGAGAAAAAAATTTCAAAATATAATTCAAACAAAAATTAAATCCCGGGATTAGTTATTTTAGTCACGGGATTCCGGGATTTAAAGAAACACCGGGATCCCGGGATTTCTGGCTGCAAACCCTAATTCGTACTGATAATTTTTAATTAATATTTTATTCAAGCTATTATATACAAGCTCACCATTAGAGTTTGCAAAATATCCGGTAATTCAGTATCCGCGAATACCGGTTTTCATTAATTATATTCTGAAACAAATGCATTCTACACAAAATTAATTTTATTTGATAATTTTTAATTAATATTTTATTCAAGCTATTATATGGAAGCTCACCATTAGAGTTTGCAAAATATCCGGTAATTCAGTATCCGCGAATACAGGTTTTCATTAATTATATTCTGAAACAAATACATTCTACACAAAATTAATTTTATTAATGTTTCTAATTTGATAAAACAAATATATATTCACTTTTATGCTAGAGATAGAGTCGACGTAATTCACGCGCGTATGCGCGCGTAAAAAAAATAAAAAAAAACTGTTTTTTTTACCTGTTATGCTAGAGATAGAGTCGACGTAATTCACGCGCGTATGCACGCGTAAAAAAAATAAAAAAAACCTGTTTTTTTTACCTGTTATGCTCAACGCCGTTCACATGCGAAAAACAAAAGAGAAAAATGTCAACAATAAAATAAAAGAAAAATAAATTCAAAAAAAAATCTAATTCAATTTTAATTTCTTTTGATTAATTTTAATTTGATCTTCTTGTTAAAGAATTAATAAAAATAAAGTTATAAATTAAATAAAATACAACAATAATTACAATTTTATAATTTTTAATAAAAAAGCAAATTTTTATAAAAATTTAAAAAAATAAAATTAAATTCCTAATTCCCGAAATTCTGTTTGTAATATTTTTATAATGCTTTTTAATTTATTTATAACTTAATAAAACATAAAAAATTTTAATAAATTTGCAATAAATAATTATTTAATTTTTATTTTTGAATATAATTATATTTATGAACTTTTTTATTAAATAATTATTTGTTTGTAAAATTTTTTTTTTTTAAATACAACAAAATAAACAACACAATTTTTTTTTCTAATTACAACAAAATAAACAACACAATTATAAACAAATGATTTCCACAATGTACGGCGTAAAATACTGGGAAAGTTAAAATATTTCAACTTTTACGCGCGTAAGCTACGTTTTACGCCGTTGCGTATAGCCGGTCTCATACATTTTCATACAATTTGATTTTTTACGTGCGTACACGCGCGTGAATTACGTCGACTCTATCTCTAGCATTATGCTCAACGCCGTTCACATGCGAAAAAAAAAAGAGAAAAAGAGAAAAATTAAATTAGAAAAATAAAATGGATTCTGTTTGTAATATTTTTATAATGCTTTTTAATTTATTTATAACTTAATAAAACATAAAAAATTTTAATAAATTTGCAATAAATAATTATTTAATTTTTATTTTTGAATATAATTATATTTATGAACTTTTTTATTTTATTAAATAATTATTTGTTTGTAAAATTTTTTTTTTCTAAATACAACAAAATAAACAACACAATTTTTTTTTCTAATTACAACAAAATAAACAACACAATTATAAACAAATGATTTCCACAATGTACGGCGTAAAATACTGGGAAAGTTAAAATATTTCAACTTTTACGCGCGTAAGCTACGTTTTACGTCGTTGGGTATAGCCGGTCTCATACATTTTCATACAATTTTATTTTTTACATGCGTACACGCGCGTGAATTACGTCGACTCTATCTCTAGCATTAAGATCAAAAGTCAAGAAGCCGTAGCTTATTTTTTTTTTCTGATTTTCAAGAAGACTATTTTACTTTTTTGTTATTAATTTATATTATCTAACTAATATATCAATAAACTTATAGTTATAGTTAACATTTGTATTTTTTAATAATTTTTTTTACATATCCTTTTTTTTTTCGTCTCAAAATATGGTCACCGTGATTATAACTCATCCAAATTAACTGAAAGCACACATAATCACCATCATAAACGAGATGTTTTCTGGAAAATATAATTCAAACATTGTACTATGAAAATCATTCTCAATAGTGTTATTATACATTTTCATTATGAGTTTTTAAGAATTTCTGAAAAAAAAAAAATAAAATAAACATAAAACCTCATGTAATAAAATTTAATTTTTAAATGCTTGTTAAACCGGGATGAACAGAATTTATTCTGCAACAGAATTTTACAACAGAATTTAACGACAGAAAAATTCATCTGTCCACAGAATTTGAATAACCTCTGTTGCCAGAATGTCAATTGAATTTCATTTAATTTTGTCTTTGTTTATTTATGCCTTGAGTACAGCTAATTCCGCAAAGCAATTTTTGAAGGAATGTTCCGGAAACCTGTTCACAGCTAATTTTACCTGAAAGCAAAAAAATCAACTGCAAACAACTGCTTTTGTTTTTTTTATAATATGATTGTGACAGAAAAATGCAGCAAAACCAAATTTCGATGCAAAAGAAACGCTGTGAAAAAGAAACAAAAAAATTATTATGTGACGTAGTCAATTCTTTCTGGAGCAAAAAAAGAATAAATTCAGTTTTCTAATTAATTATGAAATAATTTTAAGAAATTCTTTTTATAAAAAATCAATAAAATTAATATCTTTCGTTTTTCATAATTATTATTTAAAATAAATAAGAAATAACGCAGAAAATTGGTTGTTACGGTAGCTCAAAATTGCTTTGCGGTATTAGCTGTGCTCAAGGCATTACGGTTTTTAAATTTAAACAGAACACAAATTTCAAAGCTGCGCTGATTCTGATTATGATTCTATTTCTGTTTCTGACCAGAATTTCAGTAGAAGAATAAATTTTTCTGTCGCTGATTCTGTTCTGTTGCTAAATTCAGTTTTAACGACTTCTCGGCTTAACTGAAACTGAAACAGAAACAGAATTTTATTTTTCATCAATTTTTATTAGGTAATATTTGTATTTGCACATTCTTTTTATTCCGTCATTTCAATATTTTTTATTCCGTCATTTGAATATTATTTTTGGCGACATTTTTTTACTTAAAAGGAAATAAAATAAATTTAATTATTTCTGTTGTCAACGGTAGAAATATCACATAATTTCCCTGTTTCTGTTCTTTGTGACAATCCGGCTTAAGAGATATTAAATAATTATGAACGTAATTAGAAATCCTTGTCAAATAAGTAATTGGGTAATTCCAAAGAAACTAGAGGAAAAGTAAAAAAAAATTGTAAATTAAAAAAAATTGTAAATTACAAAAAATTATTTTTGAGACTTAAACCAGTATTTGTTATAGATGCTTCAGATAATTTCGAACTTATACTCAAAAGGAACACCACATTTTTCGAATTTTTCGATTTTTCAAAGAATTTGTACCGATGAAGTCATTTCCGTGCAAGCACAGGAACCACGGGAATGACACACGGTAATGACAAAAAACTGTTTTTCTTTAATTTATTGGAAAAAAATTTTAATTAATTAAATTATAAGAAAAAAACAGAGAAATCTAATTCAAATTGACTAAACATATTTTTTATTATTATTTCAATCAAAAAAACACTTACCACGGTAATGACAAAATATGAGTGCCTTACAGAAAATTTTTAAAAAACTGTTCAAAACTCATTTATTCTACTAGATTTAAATATCACAACTAACAATGTCAACGGAAAATATATATTTACTTAACTAACTGACATTGCGATTTAAAATTATATTATATGTAATATTTTTTTTTTTTTGAACATAATTCTAAGACGTTTGAAATACTTACTGACACTGTAACAATCATAAAATAATAGAAGAAACCAATTAGTACTGTATTTTACTCAACTTTTTTTAAATTTCAGAGAGTCTTTCAAAGATTTTTTTTTCATTAGTATTTATTAAACAGAAAAATAACGAAATTTAGTTTTAAATAAGAACCCATTCTTTGTAAAGACTCTTATCACCAACCCCTCACGTTTACCTTAGGCATGCAAGTCCCTTCCTGTTCCGAAACTTTAATCTCTCTTGTTTTTAATTTCAATAAAACTAACTTTGACGGACTTAATCAATATTTTAGCACTATTAACTTCTCTTTATGCTTAACAATAATATTGAGCAAATTACTTTTAAATTTTATGAAACCCCATTAGAAGGTTTCAGGCTTTTTGTTCCCTTAGAACGAGACAGAGACTGGAATTCCAGTCCGCCCTGGTTTAATCGTGATTTAAAAAAATTAAGAAATAAAAAAATAAGGTATGGCGTAGATACCTTAAATCTCAAAATCTCGACAATTATAACAATTTTAAAATCTTGTAGGACAATTTTGGCAAGCTCTTAAAACAGTCCTATAATAGCTATATTATAGATATGTCCATTAAATTTAAATCCAATCCAAAATATTTTTGGAAATTTATTAATTCGAGGCGAAAATCGGACCAATATCCTTCATTTATGAAATTTCTCAACTCTTCAAGCAGTGACTCATCCAATATTTGTGTGTTCTTCCTAAATTTTTTCTCCATGGCCAACTCAGAAAATGCTTTTACTGTTTCTGAATCTGATTTCCCCCATTTAAACAACTCCTCTGAAACGACTTTTTCTCATCTGTATTTTGATAAAATTCTTGTGAAAAAATACTTAGATCGCCTTGAAAATAATACTTCGACCCCTGGCCCAGACGGTATACCAGAAAATATTTTAAAAAATTGTTATGATGCACTCGCCTATCCACTTTCCCGCCTTTTTAATCTTTCTACATCATTGGGAGTTTGGAAAAAGGCTTTTATAAGGCCTACTCATAAGTAAAATGCTAAAAACGATGTCTCTAACTACCGCCCAATAGCTAAGCTTTCAGCTATCCCAAAATTGTTTGAGCTGATTATTTTTGACCAAGTTTATCCTCACTGAACTAGCTTGTTGATAGACAACCACCACAATTCTTGTTCAAAGTACTTCCAAATTCATGATTAACATGGAGGAAAGATTTCAAACAGACGTAATCTATACTGACTTCAGTAAGGCGTTTGATATTTTACCACATTCTGTTATTCTCATCAAATTGAAAGCTTATGGTTTCCCTGAGCATTTTCTTAAATGGATATCATCATACCTAAAGGGAAGAACTTACATTGTTGTCTTCAGGGGCTCTTCATCAACCCCTATTTTAGCTAATTCACGAGTTGCACGAGGTAGTCACTTAGGCCCCTTATTATTTATTATTTCCGTAAATGATGTCATCTCGGTTATTAAAAATAGTAAGGTTCAAATCTACGCAGATGATATGAAAATCTTTGAAAGGATAACGACTGAAACTGATAGTACGTTGCTTCAACAAGACTTCGAAAGTTTTAATAATTGGTATCTTATCAATAACCTTAAACTTAATACCAATAAATGTCAATTCATTAGTTACTCTCGCCGAGAAAATCCCATTCAAACCTCCTATTGTCTGAATAATGAATTTCTAAAAAAAGTTCAATCAATCAAAGATGAATCGATGAAAAACTTTCTTTCAAGATCCATTGCATTTTATTACTAATAAATAAGGCCAACTCAATGTTTAGTCTGTTAAGCGCTGGTCTAAAGATTTTGTTGATCACTATGCTCTTAAAGCTCTCCAAACAACATTAGTTCGCCCAAAAATCTTCAAAAAAACACACGTAGCAGTCATTGGATCTGCCGACAAAAGTTAATACTTAAAAGCTTTAAGCTATGAAATAACAGTTGCTACAAATAATGGACTGCTTTTTGACTGATTTTTATTTTAATTTACATTTTGTACTGAACAGTCCATTATTTGTAGCCACTGTTATTTTATAGTAAAACTTAAAGAATTAACTTCTTTCGGCAGTTCCTATGACTGCTTCGTGTGTTTTTTATATATTTTGAACCGCGTTGACCCTAACCGTAGCTCCCTACCAAAATTTTTGGTCTGGTAATCTTTATTTAACTGGAGCTACCCATTTTGAAATAAATTGTTTTTTCTATATTTTGAGCCGGAAAAACGTAGCCGTAGCTCCCTACCAAAAATTTCCGCCCTCACTTACGCCCTCACTTCCGCTATCACTTCCGCTATCACTTCCGCCACACTTCCATCCTCCGCTATCACTTCCGCCCTCACTTCCACCCTCACTTCCGCCCTCACTTCCGCCCTCACTTCCGTCTTCACTTCCTCCCTCACTTCTCACTTAGGCCCTCACTTTCGTCCTCACTTCTGCCCTCAAATCCGCCTTCACTTCCGCCCTCTAATCTTTATTTCATCCGAGCTACAAAAAAATTTTTTTTAAATTTTAAATAAAACGAAAGATTTTTAAAAAATAATTTGAATTTAAATTTTTCGCTTCAAATTATTTTGTTTTTATAAATGATAAATGATGAGTTGACCACTAATTTTTTTGGGTATTTGTTTTTTCGAACTCGATTTCGAATGAGTACAAAAATTTTTACCCCCTACAGAATTACTCAATTATATCATACAACGCGCCTGATGAAGTAATAACTTCAAAAAATTTCTGAGATTTGCTTTACGAAATTTACCTTGGTCCGACCCCCTTCTCCACACTCCGTATTAAGACAGGTTCAAGTTGATTAGCCTGATTGCTTTAGAAAAAAGACTTAGGTAGCCGATCTAGTCTTTTTAATGGATATAATTAATATCAATATAATTTCTAAATTTATTTCTGATAAAGTCCAAATAATTTCTAATTCAAGATTGCGTTCATCTCATCTCTTTGCAACTGTTTTTTGTAGAACAAATTCTGGAATGCACGAAGCTCTTAATCGAATGTTGATCTTGAGCAATAAGTATAGAAATGTAATCGATTTTTCTTTATCTAAAAATATTCAAAAGAGGAAATTTTTAAAACTTAACAGCTTTTAACTAACTTTAAGAATTTTATTTCAATTCTACATTTTTCCCTAATTTAGAATATTTATTAATTATTATATTTGATTTGTTAAAAATTTATAATTAAATTTTTGTTTAGATAAAGTAAGGTTTTATACACCATAGACTTAAGCTTTTCTTTTGTAAACAGTTTGTATTAAGTAGATAAATAAAAAAATAAGCAACTACCACGGGAATGACAAAAGCAGTCTTTGGGACAGTAAATATTTACATATTTTTTTTATTTGCTCTAAATGGATAAATGGTAATAATTAATATAAAGTATTTTCAAGATTAAAATTATAAATATTTATACTGTTTGCCCAAAAAAGTGTGGTAACATCGAATCGGCCAGTTTCCGTGGAACAACCCAATTATACTTTTATATACTTATGGCATAATACAATAAAAAGTTAATGTAATTAATTTATTATTTCGAATGAATCATGCCTGTTTTGCAGTCTAAATCGATAAATTCAATATTTGTAAGTATTTATATAATAAATAATTTTATTAAATTTTGTGCAAAAAATATTAAAAAAAAAATTAATGCACCATTTATTGGTTTTGATCATTTAAATTAACTATTATTATCATTTAGAAAGCTTTTAAAAAGCCGAAGAACAACTTGAATAGGTCAACTAAAAACACGTTAGCCTTTTTGTCCTCCAAATCGATTAATAAAAAACTTTACAGGTTGTTTTCATTTTTAGATGAGGATGCAATTTTATGAGTACAAGGAAATTAGCAGATTTTAGCCTAACATTCCAAAGTATGGTTTTCGGTGAATATAACTACAAAATATATTTAAATCTTGAGACTATTATTAATTTAATACGGTTTTGCATTTAATTAATACCTTTTCTGTTTAATTTAAGTGAGTTTGCATTATAATTCGACAGGTTTGATTCTGAATTTTTTTTCTTCATTCAAATAAAACAAAAACGTTACATAAATTTATAATACCTTTTCTGATCTCAAAATAGTCGTAAATATTACTTCCAGTAATTCTAATAAATTCTAAGTCATCGATTAATTCTAATTGTACTTCTTCTCTTTTGTGGTCAGCGAAAAAACTCTAAAATTAAATGAAAAAATTTCATCCTGGAATTGAATTTAAAACTTTTATAAATAACAATAATACCCTTTTGTGAATTTTGGAGTAATGCGTGATATTCTTCCAGGGTTGAATGAATTTTATTTCAATTCCACATTTTTTTCCTAATTTATCAAGAAGAACCATTTCCCGCATGTCAAAATGATAATAAATATCCACTTCTTTTACACTAGTTTCTTTGAGTACATCAATCATTTCTGAAAATTCCGAAAAACTTGAACAATTACAAGCAACAAAAAGTTTTCGCAAATTTGGTAAATTTTTAATATAACTCCAATTTATTTGATAGAAACTCATTTTAGCAATTAAATGTAATATTTTCAAATTCTTCAAATTTCCTAATCCACTTAAGCAATCGTTTGAAAAATGATACATTCCTGATCCACCCGTTTTATGTTGAAATTTAAGCATTTTTAGACTATCTGGAAAACGAATTTGCGGTAAAAAATGGCCTGTACATCCTTTTAAAGATAAACATTTCAATTTTTTGAAATTCGGCAGTAGGGCTAAAAAATCCTGTGTAGCATTTGCAGCTAAACATTCCAAATTTTCATAACACATTTCAAAAATGGCTTGAAAATTTACACGTTCATTTACCGAATGTGCTTCTCTCAAATCTAATATCCTTAAATTATACAAATTTTTATGGAAATATGGCTCTAATGACCATGTCATATGTAAAATAAGGGTTTGTAATTTTGGAAGATATTTTCCAAAATCTATTCCTTGAAAAAAAGAACAATATGATATATCCAAATACTCTAAGTTTGGAAATTTCTTCCATAATTTCATTTCAATCTTTTTGTCAATGACGGTGTTATTATTAATATGCAATGTCAATCTTTTTAATGTGGGACGTATTTTTGATTGTTTCAAGAATACGTCTAAAATAGCTTCTGTTTGTTGCGAATCCATAAAATAATATTCGCGCGTAAATAGTAAATCTAGAGTTTGTAGTCTTCGGCAATGTTGTAATATTAATTTTAAAATTTCTTCAAATTTTGGATTTCTGTAATTAATTTTTAATATTAAACTTTCTTCGTCTTGTTTACGGCATAAAATATTTCTGTCTTCAATATGAACTAAAAATTTTCCATAGTTCTCAAAAAATTGTACAATGGAAGAAAATCTCCAATTATCAAAAAGTAATAAATGAAAAGTTTGACGTAATAAATAAATATTGTTTTCAATAAAAATTTTTTGTAATGTCCTACATACTAAGGATAATGAAACTTGATTTTCAAAATCCAAATATTTAAAAAATTCACGGATGCAATATTCATTCAAATCTAAAAAATTTGCTGATGGTTTTTCAAGCCTTTCCGACAGTGATATTAACGATTTTTTACTTTCTTCATTTTGTGCTAATTTCCGAAAACAATTCCTATGCATTTTCTTCCAATTTCAATAATTAATTCAATAGTTTCTTTGGCGTCTTTTTTTTCAGATAAAATCTGGAATGAAATAAAAAAAATTATCTTAATTTACTACTTTTGAAAGTTTTCAAGAAATTTTGCAGCATATTTCTTTAAACATTTCAAAGAAGACCACAACTCTGATTTCTCGCTATAATAAATTTATTAATAATTTTGTAGAAAATATTTCAGTCGCAAGTCAAAAGTCGGTATGGACCTGTACTTGAGGTCGTGCCGTTATAGACATGACTTAAAATATTAAACTATTTCCTACACAATTTTTTTTTATTTATTTTTTTTTATTTAAAATTTTTTTAACTCACAGTTCAAGCTTTAAGCTTATCACAATTGAATAGTAGTTTACAAAAGTTTGTTATACAATTATGCTCGTATGTTACTAAAACTAATCCTACAAACTAAAAACTAAAATTTGCCTTAAGAAACAACACCAACATAATATAAACGTTAATAAATAAATAATTTTAATTGGCGTGTGGTCGGTATGTTGTATTTAGTAGTATAGAATTTAGATCGCTAAATGGAATATTATATGCGTCATGCACATGCAATCATTTAGATGCATCAGCGTAAATAATGAAATCATTTAGATGTTCTCATAATTTTTCAATAAAGACAAATACCAACAAAAAAAGAAAAACAAAATGTGTATATCAACTTTTGTTTTTTTTTTAATTGTAAATGTATAGACTGCAAGTACCATAGACTGTACACATGCACATTAAAACAGTATATTGGATATGTTAACAAAATTTGTTATACAACTCTTTCTGTATTTACACAAAAACACATAGAAACCTGTCAATTTATATCACTCGACCTAACGATCTCGTGATATAAGTATTGACTCGTGTCAATGTGTTTTGTGTATACAGAACTCGTAATTAATAACAAATTTAGTTAACATATACAATAATCTACTATAAAAATTTCGATTAAAAAGTGTATGATATACACAAGAACTTATGTAGATATAAATGCAGATTGAAGAAAACCGTTTCACACATTCTATTTTAAAATAATTTCGCACTTAATATTTGTTAATCGATCTGTACTTTTAGTATATAATCTTCTTTTTTATGGCAACCCAAAGAAGCAAATACGGGACATTGAAAAAAAAAAAAAAATGAAAAAAATTCATTTTCAACGTTTTATATAAGTTTCTTCCTTTTATATAAGTTCCATTGGTCACAACACTTAAACAGATTGCCGAATTAATTGGAAAATGCCGAATAAATTGATAAAATATATTAAAATATGATTGGAAGCGAGTAGAGTCAATTCACCGAAAACACAACTCACCGAATACACAGTTCACCAAAAACCCAATTCACCGAAAATACAATTCACCGAAAACACAATTCACCAAAAATAGTATTAAACACAATTCACCAAAAAAAAAAATTGACCAAAAACACAATTCACCGAAAACACGATTCGCCGAAAGTACAATTCACCGAAAATTATATATAGGTTCAGTTCGGTTAAAAAATCGCGGTGATTTTTTAACCTAACTCAACCTGTCTATAATTTTCGGTGAATTGTGTTTGCGGTGAATTGTATTTTCGGTGAGTTGACGGTTAATCGATTGGAAGTTGAATTTTGTTCTATTTTAATAATGACATATTTGATTTTTTGTTTTGGATATTAATTTAGTATGAAAAAATGTTTGTAGGTATAATGTACCACAATACTTTAATTATTGTATATAATTATTGTAGATATATAAATATAATTATTGTAGGCTAATTAATAAATTAAATTAAACAAATGAAAAAGAATTATCAGTGAAACAAGTAAATTATCAGTTGTTAATGTACACCTCTATCTGTGCGCTTATTTTAATTAAGCTAGTAAAAAATTTATGTAAAGTTGTTTAAACACACAACAGTCGCTCAAAAAGTATTACAAAATAAAATTAACTTCGTACCATAGACTTAACATTAATACTGACCTTCTTATCTCAAAATTTTATCCTAGGTGCATTTTAATTTTGACCCCTCTTATCTTTAATTCATATACCTACCTATTCATGAACTGTGAAGATGGATAATATTGTTTATCATGCAAAGAATAGATTGGTACGACGGAATTTGTAAAAAAAATATACCTAGTTAAACTACAAAAATTGAAAATTGAAGCTAGATACCTAACAACCTACCTAGATATATTTATGCCTAATTAATCCAATCTGTGAATTTTAATAATAATCAGGCAGGTATCGTAGAAGGATAATAGGTATACATATCTATACCTAAGTAATTGCATTTTACAACGTTCAGGTAGGCATTTGAGAAAATTTTTATGAATTTAAGTACAATCAAGCAAGCGTAACGTATTCGAGGACCTATCTAGGATCTCAAATCTAATGGATCTCAAATCTATCTAGGAACTCAAATCTAATAGACAATATTTCAGTTTCTACCCACGTATTACATTTCGTCATATTAGGCAAGTGTTTTTTCCCTATCACTACTTACCTAATCCAGAACACTTAAAAAAATATTAATTAAAATTACCAAACTTCAAAACTTCAAAATAATAATAAATAACAATTACCCATCAAATAATTTTTAGCAGAATAATATTACTCTATGTATTAATCGATTGTGTTCTCACGTCTTTTTTGCAGTGATGCCATCACATTTTTTTATTTCAACAAGATGATCCCTAAAAAGTTACGGTAAAGCTATGTTTTTTTTTTACCAAAATAAATAGCAGCTAAATTTTTTGGATACATTTTAAGTAGCTAAATATACAAGCAGCGTCGGCTCCTACATAGGTGCTGCGACACTGCAGCACCCTCAAGAAATTTCAAAAAATTTAACTCATAAATAAAATTTTTTGTTAGCTCTGAATTTTTCTTACTTTAAAATTATTTTTTAATGAAAAATAGCAATTGCTGTAACATTTTATAAACAAGAGTAGCCTACTTTCAGGCTTACAGAAAATCAAATATAGAAAATACACAAAGTACTTTTCAAAAATAGCTGCAGAAATCTTTTTAACAGATTCTTTGGAACTGCGAATTTCACAGTGCAGGGAATTTTTTTTTCATGAACAATTTAATACATTTTTATTGCTGTTAAGTTTTTTTTTCATGACTTGAATGTAAGGAAAAATGCACTGCCACAGAAGCAGTGCGGCTGTATACTTCCTTAAAAATTTAAAAACAAATACCTATGTGGGAATTTCTTTTGTTTGTTTTTGGATATTTTGAATGTAAGGAAAAATGCACTGCTTCAGAAGCAGCACAATTTTTATATGGGATATAGGTATTTTGTATGCTTTTGAATTTTCAAAACTGATATATGAGTATATTATATATCATAAAACATTTATAATTTAAAAAAAAAAGGAGGTTGTTATTTTTTGCAGCAACCTCTTTCAAAACGTTCACGGGCCGTCACTGTATACAAGTAAAAAATGACATTTCATAGGGGTTGGATCTTTCTCCGCGATTCGAATTGTTTTTTGTCCCCGCGGATAAATGTCATTTTGCAATCGAGAACAAATGACATTTTTCCGCAATTGAATTTTAAAGTTTTTTTTCTTTTTTTTTCCGCATATATTAAATTAGTTTTCGGATTTCAGTCACACAAACATTCTGTGAACTAGGGTGATGTGACTCAATTATTATTACTAAAAATAAAAATAGAACAATAAATAAAATTTCAAAAATAAAAAATTACTTATATTAAATACATTTTTTTTTCACAATTAAATTAATTAAATTAATATCATGGCTTGATAATTATTTCCTTTTTAGGATATTTTGATATTATTTTAAAAAATATAGAACAGTAAATATACGAAGTAAATATATGAAGTGTGAGGCCTGTTTTCGATTTAATATACTTCCAGATAAACTTTCTGCCCATAAACGAATATAAATCCATATCTTCTTCCATCCTCCAATCCGAATCATTTTCTTCAATAGACATCTACTGACACTCAATTTTCGAAAAAATCCATTTTCAGACCTAAGCCCGAATTCCTGGACGATATTCAGGGCCATTTTAAAGGTGCTATAATTGACATCTATCTACCCCGATATAAGTTTAATCCTTGGCCGGTTGAGAGCTTCTAACTCCCGAGTCCGTAATCAAAGAATATCACTTTTTAGCTTGACTGAAATGAACAATATTACGAATATTTTACAATTTTAACGATCAAAATTCGTCAATTAGTTTCTGTATAATTGTTTGGTCGGGAGAACCAAGAAAACCACAATTTTCTGTTTAAAATAAATCCTTTATTCAAATTAAAATAATGCTGCTTCATTCAGGGTAGGAATAAGAATAAGAATAAACTCAAAAAATACAAATAAAAACTTAAACCATAGCTTACATATGTATCTTGCTTTACAAAGTTAAAACTTTACTTATAGTACATTTTGATTTCCTTATTTAATTTATCTTTTATATATATAAATTTAACATTTTTATTTTTACATTTAAATGTTTTCTTTCATATGTTTATCTTAAATTTCATATGTTTATTTTTATTTTTTTTTTATAAACTTAAATATAATTCCCTATTTTTATTTTTACATATGGGAAGTTCCACGGAAACTGGCCGATTCGATGTTATCACACTTTTTTGGGCAAACAGTATAAATATTAAAAATTTTAATCTTGAAAATACATTATATGAATTATTACCATTTAGGACAAATAAAAAAAATATGTAAATATTTACTGTCATTAGCAAAAGTTTCAGCTTAAAGACTGATTTTCTCATTCTCGTGGCTGTTCGTTATTTTAATGTTCAATTAATATTTCACAAATTTTATTAATAAAAAAAATATGTGAAAGACTCTCTAAAATTTAAAAAAAGTTGATAAAATACAGTTCTAATTGGTTTTTTCTATTATTTTATTAGTGCTACCGTGTCAGTAAGAATTTCAAACCTTTTGCGAATTACGTGAAAAAAAAAATAAATAAAATTGATATTTTAAAATCACGATTTCAGTTGGCTAAGTAAATACATTTTTTCTTGATATTGTTAGTTGTGATATTTAAATCAAGTTAAATAAACCCGTTGGTAACAGTTATTTCAAAATTTTCTATAATTCACACCTATTTTATCATTACCGTGGTAAGTGTTTTTAATTGAAATAATAAAAAATATTTTTTAATCAATTTTATTTAGATTTCTCTGTTTTTTTCTTTTAATTTAATTGATTAAAAATTTAAATATTTCAAATTTTTTGCAATAAATTAAGGAAAAACTGTTTTTTTTGTCATTACCGTGATGTTAATACCGTGGTTCGTTTGCTTACACGGGAACAGGGGTGTCATACCTCCCGCCATCGGCGGGAACCTCCCGCTTGGACTACATTATTCCCGCTTCCCGCTTACGCTTCTAAATTCCCGCCAGCACTTAATTCTTTAATTTTTATTTTTATCTTATGGCAAAACGCAGACAAAAGAGTTCCCGATCAACTTTTGGTACGCTTGAACCGAATTCGCATTTATGTTTATAGGGTTTGAACTTTTTTATATTGTTTTAGTGTTTAAACTTGTTTATAATAGGTACAAATTCTTGAAAAATCGAAAAATTCGAAAAAAGCGGAATAAGTTCGAAATTATCTTAAGCATCTAACAAATACTGATTTAAGTCTCAAAAATAATTTTTTTTTTACAATTTTTATTTAGTTTTCCGCCAGTGGAACTACCCATATACATTATACTTTTATCTGTTTCAATACATTTTATGTGATTTTCTTTAAATCTTTGATATAGTCCCACATCCAAATTGGTTCAGTAACCTTTCTACCTGAACGACCTGAACGAGTAGTAATTTCAGGAGTTTCTATTTCCTCATTTAAACTATAATTACTATTATTTTTATTTTGTATACTTTCATCTGAACTTTGAATGAGAGAATTATCACCTTTTGTAACATTATTACCCGCAGTCTTCGACTGACTAAAGTAAGACTACTAGTAATATGTTTAAATTGTATGTCTTTCAAAAATTTTGAAACTTTGATTGAAATTGAGCCCCGTTATCGCTCCTGCAAACAGTAAAAATTCCGAAACGTGAAAAAAAACTCTTTACATTTTTGTATTATTGCCTCTTCCGTCTCCGAAGCAGTGATGCCAGATGTCAAGATTTTTCTTGATTTTCAAGATTTTTGGCTCCTATTTTTAGCATAAATCTTGAAATCAAGATTTTTGATCCATTTTCCAATTCCCTTATAAAAAACCTTGGAATTCAAGACATTTGAAAGCAAATCAAGATTTTATTTTCAATTTTCATAAAAAAAAATTTCAAAATTCTAATTTTAAAGAATATTTGAGGCAGTTGTGATTTAAATTCAAAGACCATTGTATAAAATTCTTTTGTTTTATGCAACCAAATGCTTAAAAGATTTTATTTTAAAAATGAAGTTTTTGAATGCGTACAAACAATATCTCCAAAATCTGTTCTTGAAAAAAAATGTTATCTTTAGCAAAGATGTCTAAATTTTTCTCTTCATTAAACGTTCCAAATTTGCAACATTTTGATAGAAAAAGGAGGGGGTTACGTCAAGTAAATTTTAGAAATTATGAGCTCACATCGTA
Source organism: Hybos culiciformis (assembly GCA_964007475.1). Lineage (NCBI taxonomy): Eukaryota > Metazoa > Arthropoda > Insecta > Diptera > Hybotidae > Hybos > Hybos culiciformis. Next base: position 77,305,551 of record OZ023273.1, on the reverse strand, counting down.
TACTCAATATTGAAGAGTTTTGGAGAAAATTTCTAAACCTTGCCTATTTTAAAAGAGTTTGTTTGGGCCATTTTAACCAACAGAAAATGTAGAAAGAATTTTTACAATAATTAATTTAAATAAAACGAAAACTAGAAACAGATTAAATAATGATGTACTTAATGTTTTTTATTTACTGCAAAAATTATTTGAAAATTAGGCATGTAATTGTTACGATAAGCAAGAAGATTTGGATTTTTTGAAATATTTCAAGAAGATAAAAAGAATAATTTGTGATTTTTATTAAAAATGTTAAACTTAATTCTTTTTTAAGTACAAGTTTATTATTTTTATTTAGGTTTAAAATCAAATATATATTTAAAATGTGATTATACTAAAACGTATAATATTTTACTAAAGCCCAAGAAGGGATTTTGTGTTCATTTTTTGTTTTAATAAAAATAAAAAAATAAAAATCAAGATATTTTGTTTGGAAATCTTGAAATCAAGATTTTGAAAATTGACCAGTTTTTTTTTTTCAAAGAATCTTGATTTCAAGATATTTTTTGGTAAATTTTCAAGATATTTTTTTTTTACCTGGCATCACTGCTCCGAAGTTAAAATAAATATTTCAAAATATCGAGAATAACAATCTGTTATAATTAAATACCAATTATTGTTTTTAAAGTGATCTAATGCAATTTTTTCCATTGGACGGGAAGGAGGATTTTCTTAAATTAGTGGCTCTTTTATATTTACTCTTTCTTGAACACAATTTCGACAATTTCGAATTAAACTTTCTAGCTGAACACAAAATCCCAACCACCAGACACTTGTTTGAGCTAGTCTTCGTGATTTTACAATATACCTTGATCCCAGAATGTAGAGATTCTAAAACTTCTTTTTGTAAGTTAAGAGGAATTATTATTTTCTATTATCTTTTAATAATAAATTTTCAACAAAAGACACATCATGTCGATACTGATAATAAAAATGCATAAAGTTCGGTAATTTATTCCTTTCTTGCCACCCTTCTATAATATAAAGTTTTAAATTTTTACAAATCGCGTTTTTTTCTTGAGCTGTATAATTTTTTCTATTAATTGATCCCTAATTGGGAAGTTATTAATAATTGAATGGACGTAAAATTCAGTTTCAAGTTGTAATTCTTGAGGCGGGGAGTAAGAGTGTCTAAATTCTTTGATTGTAAAATTTGGACCAAAGGTTTATGGTCGGTTTCAATAAATATTTTTATTTGCTAACTTTTCTGCTGTACAAGTAATCTCTTGTGCTTTACGTTCTATCTGACCATATTTTTTTTTCAGTGATAGTTAATGTCCGTGAAATACACGCAACGACTTCTTTTACCCTTTGATTGTTTTCCTGCATAAGACATGATCTTATGCTATAACAGGATGCATCACAACTAATTATAACTTATTTTGAAGGTTTGTAGAAAGCCTAAATAGGTGCTTTAGTTATTTTATTTTTTATTTCTAAAAAAGCACTTTCATGAATTTTGTTCCAATAAAAATCTACATTTCCGCTCAAAGCATTCAAGGGGTTCAGAATTTTTGAACGATTGTTTATAAATTTTGTAATAAAATTTATCATCCCTAAAAACCGTTGCACCTCCGTTTGATTAGTTAGGGTAGGAAGATTTTTTATAAATTTTGTAATAAAATTTATCATCGCTAAAAACCATTGCACCTCCGTTTGATTAGTTATAGGGTAGGAAAATTCGTAACAGCTTTAATTCTCTCGGAATCTACCTGAATCCCTTCTGAGGATATAATATAACCTAAAAATACTATTTGATTTACTTCAAATATAGATTTATTTTTATTGATGGCTATACCTTCCTTGTCTAATCGTTTTAGAATTTCCCTAACTGTGTTTTAATGCTCTTCGCGTGTATTTCCAAATATTAAAATATCGTCTATGTGGAAAGTGCAATTTTATATTCTTTGTAAAAGTTTATTAAACTTTGAGACAAAATATTCCGGAGAACATGAAATGCCAAAAGGAAGTTGTCTAAATATAAACCGACCAAAGGAACAAATAAAACAAGTATAAAGTTTGATTTGTTGATCTAATTTGATTTGATAGAATCCTTTATTAGCATCAACTTCAGAAAAATATTTCGCATTTTTAATTTTAGCGAAATATTTTAATATTTGGAATAGGGAAATATGGTCTAGCCACCGCTTTGTTTAATTGAGTATAATCTACACAAAGCCTTATTTCATCCTCTGGTTTGGGAACGATTACAATCGGACTAACCCAGTCTGTTCCGTCCTCCATTGGCTGCATAATCTCTAATCTAATAAGTCTTTGAATTTCCTTTTCTAGCTTGGGTAAAAGAGGTATAGGTACTTTCCTTGCTACAGACTGAACAAATGGAACGATTTTTTCGTTTAATTTTATTGAAATTTCTTCTTTAAATTCCCCTATTTCTTTAAAAAGATTTGAAAACTCACTTTCAACTTCATTTGAATTTAGATATTGGGTATTTAAAATATTGAAATTTTTCAGTGACCAAACTTGAAAAATCTCCAGGTGCAGTCGCGGAGTGATTTCTGGAAAATATATGCAAACGCGGGGTGATTTCTGGAAAATATAGTTTAAGTTTAGTGCCAGTATAATAAATGTTAAAGAAAGGAAAAAAAAAATTAAAAGGAAAAAAAAAACAGGATTAGACTGTATGAAACTGTAATAATATATTCATAATAGAAATGGCACGTCTTCCGATTTGTTTTTCTTTAAATTTAAGGAATTTTATTGTTGCGAAATGTCAGGGAAATTCGTATTTTTTTCATTTGGCATCTTAGTCTGGACTTTATTTTGTTGGCTGTTTTTTTTGCGACAGGTTGTGGAAGTCCGCAACAAATTAGGGAAATACCTGAAATATTAACGTTTAAGTTATTTTTTTGCGTGTATTTTTCAGTTTTGCGTCCTTGTCATCGCGGTCTGCTTAGAATAAAAATTAAATGTTATTAAATATTAAATGTTATAAGTTTAATGTTAGCATAAATTATAGTTATATTTCACTTGTTACTACCTTTCAAGTTCAAGGCATTCTTGGTATGTAATAAAAAAAATAAAACGATTCTATTATTCAGTGAATAGGGTATGAAAAAATTTGTTGACAGTGTTCAATAAAACAATTGAAGAAATCGACAATATTTAATTTTTATTACTATTTATATTAATAAAAATTAAGAATTCTTCATTTACCGTAATATGGCTTTTCTGGAGGACAACCTAAAACCAGCAACTTTTTTCTACGCTTGTCAAAACTATCACATTAATAAGCATTGCATTTCACGCATTTCAAAATCTATTGGTGTTTTCTGAACTAAATTTTTTGTATCAAATTCAATAAAACAATTGAAGAAATCGACAATATTTAATTTTTATTACTATTTATATTAATAAAAATTAAGAATTCTTCATTTACCGTAATATGGCTTTTCTGGAGGACAACCTAAAACCAGCAACTTTTTTCTACGCTTGTCAAAACTATCACATTAATAAGCATTGCATTTCACGCATTTCAAAATCTATTGGTGTTTTCTGAACTAAATTTTTTGTATCAAATTTAAAGCCTGTCTTGATCCTATGACTTGATTTATTTTACTTTATTTATTTATTAATTTGCGAGTATATTTACATATAATAATATTAGATTTTCGAATGAGGGAGGGGGCGCTAAAAAGGTATTGTGCCCTGGGCGCGATTTAAGCTCGCTACACCACTGTCCAGTTGAGATATTGTATTTCGATATTTAATTTAGAAATTATAAAAGCATCGCACTTCATGTCTTCTTCTGATATGTCAAATTTTATTTCAAGAAACCTTTAACATTTAATTTTTTGCCATCTGGACCCTCCAACTTAATTTTTGTTTTAAATATTATGAGACTTTCGTATGAAGAAATTAGAATTTAATTCCTTTACTTCGCAATTGACAACCCAGAGATTGGATTTGAAATTTTTTGAAACGTTACCGAGAAACATTTTCGGATTTTTTGAATTAATACTATCTATTTTGTGAATCGATTGAAAATTTTCATGATCATTTTTAAAATTTTCTTTTTCCAAATTATTTATTTTATTATTTTTCTCTTTATTTTCAGAGCATTTTTACAAAAATGTCCTTTATTTTTACAGTAATTACAGCTTTTACCTTTAGGTGGACATTCTATTATAATTCTATTATAATTATAATTATTTTTCTTACCACTACACGCTGTATTTGAATTACCTGACCACTTTTGATTTTTCTTTTTATTCCGCTCGATTTTGTGTGTTTCAATTTTTTCTCCTTCTTTAATAATTTTCGATTGCTTTGAATTTCCGCTTGCCGAGATGTTTCAACTGCAACTTTGAGGGTTAAATCTGATTTTAATTGCATCTGTTCACTAATCTTGGTGTTGAACATTCCCACTACAATCTTGTCTCTAATTAGGTCATCTTTTAATTGACCGTAGTCACAATTTTCTGCTAAAGCATGCAGCTCTGTAATAAAACAATCTATTGACAAGCTCTGTAATAAAACAATCTGAGCACGTGAGTTGAATTTGAATCGTTCAAAAATCACATTTTTTTTGGGATTAAAATATTTGTCAAAATTTCTAATGACTGATTCAATGTGGTTGGTGAAGTACCTAATTGTAATGAAACTTCTTTTCTAATATCTCCCATAATGTAGAACAAGATGTCAATTTTCTCGATATCTGATTTTTTTGACTGGCCATTCACAAATGTAGAGTTGAAAACGCTTCCGCAATTTTGACCATTTTTCTAGCTTTAAAAAATTAAATTTTTCTGGAGGAGCTACATTTGATAAATAAATTTTTGATTCCGATTCCTCTGATTTAACCTGTTCTGTCATTTTCTTATTTTATATTAAAAATTTTCCCGCTGCACCATGTATAATTATTTGGTCGGGAGTACCAAGAAAACGACAATTTATTTTATGTTTAAAATAAATTCTTTATTCAAAATAAATAAATTCTTTATTCAAATTAAAATAATGCTCCTTCATTCAGGTTAGGAATAAGAATAAACTCAAAAAATACGAATACAAACTTAAACCTATACTTTTGTATTTCATAGCTTACATGTATCTTGCTTTACACTACAGTTTCATTGTTACAAACTTTTTAGTGTGGGACGGACGGACAGACAAAAATGAAAAAATACCCGTTCTTCCATTTTTGATGGAAAAGGGGATATAAATGAAACTAATTTTCTAACTGTCTTTTAAATCTACAGCTAGTCTAGTCATTAACAGGTATTTAATTAATTTTTAAAATGCGATCTATAAGAGCCCTCGCTTTGAAATTTTATAATATTTTTGTTTTCTATTTTTGCATATTTTTTTGTTTTTTTTTACAGAAATTAACGGCGGTGAATATGCGATAAAAATTATATGAAAAACACCTCTAGCGGAATTTCACAAAACTATATTTAATTTTAATTTGTGTGCAGAAACCCTACAACCTAAGCAAAACCAAGATCAATTTCCACAGTGAGGGCTCTTAAACTTTTAAATCATAGTGTAAAATAGTTGATACACTTTTGAAGAAAAAAAGTTCTGGAAATACATTAAATAACTCTTTTGTTAACTTTTTAAACAATAATTACTATCATTAAATTATGATTTTTCCAAATATATTAAACATTTTTTAATATTAATTCTATTAATTTGGTTTTCAAAATAATGCAATATGAATAAAATATAAAAAAAAACTTTAAAATTTATCAGTTCAAATCAAAAATTATTGACTATTAAGAAAAAACACACGAAGCAGTCATAAAATTGCCGACAGAAGTTAATAGTTAAAATATTTAACTATGAAATAACAGTGGCTACAATAGAAAATCGTGCCTTCAATAAAAATTATTTTTATTTTAATTTACATTTTGTACTGAGCAGCCCATCATTTGTAGCCACTGTTATTTCATAGTTTAAATCTTTTAAGTATTAACTTCTGTCGGCAGTTCTATGACTGCTTCGTGTGTTTTTTTTTGCATATTTTGGCCGGGAAGACTCTAACAGTAGCTCCGTACCCAAAATTTTTGGTCAGGTAATCTTTATTTCACCGGAGCTACCAATTTTTAAAGACATTTTTTTTCGAATATTTTTAGCAGGGAAGATCCTAACCGTAGGTTCCCGCTCAAAAGTTTTGGTCAGGTAATCTTTATTTCACCGGAGCTACCTATTTTTGAAGTGAAACTTCTTTAGAGGCATTGTGATTGAGAGTGAAAAAAATGTAAGTGTCAAAAACCGAACGATTATTGTCAAAAAAAAAGGCAAAATCCGAACGGCTATTGTCAAAATCCGAACGGCTATTGTCAAAATCCGAACGGCTATTGTCAAAATCCGAACGATTATTGTCAAAAAAAAAGGCAAAAAAAAAAAAACAATAATAAAAAATTTTGTGAAATAAAGACGAAAGAACAAAAAAACAATATGAATTTCCGGGAACCAACAAGTTTTTTTTTTGGCACAAACCTTTTTTATTTTCAAATATTTTTCCAATTATATTTTTATTTTTTAACCACAATTTTCTATTTTTCGTTCACAATTTTGTGCACTTAGCACTAATTTTTTTTTTTCATATCCGCGAAAAGAAAAATTATACAATTTTTTATTTAATGCAAAAAAAAAATAATTTTTTTCCAAATCGATGTGAAAAAAAATTAAAAATTTTCATTTAAATTTATTATGTTTCATTATTTTCATAAAATTAATTTAAAAAAAAACCACTTCAAAAACTTTTCATGGCATTTCTGCTGTCATGAAAATAAAAAGAAAAGAATAAAATAAACAATGATAATTTATATTGTGTTCTCTTTCTAATTGTATTGAATTAACAGATGTCCCTCTAGTGGATGGTTTTTATAACTAGATTATTCGATTCAATTTTTGATGAAACTGAACCCTAACCAAGTGGTTAGATGAAATGAGAAAAAAAATTTTCTTAATGTAATTTGTAGTTTGTTAGTGTAATTTATTTTTGACATTAAATTACACTAATAAAATGCAGGAGGAATATGTTTATTACAATTCCATTTCAGAAGAAGTACTAATAAACATGAAATTTTTCAGGCATATTTGAAAAAGTTATTTTAGGTTAAACTTTTCGGGCAACAAAAAGAAAACATGATTTAAGCCACGCTGCTGTTTTTTCATACATTATTGTCGCTAATAACCGGAATTGTGTTTACAGCTTAAAATATAGTAGAAATCATCTGCAATCAGTGTTGCCATAAATCTAGCGATTTTGAAATAATTTTATGCCACTAAACTTTTTGAGCTTAAAAAGTATTTTAGAATTTTTAAATGCTTTTATCTCTAATATGGTCTTCGCATTAGTGGAATATGCTGTTTTCCGGAATATTTCAGGAAAATGAACTGGATTTTTCATATAAAAATATATTCCGGAATATGTATATTCCACTTTCATATTCTAGTTTGTCAGGGTTAAAATGCTATATTTATAGTTACTTTCACTCACTTTTTGAAATTTTATTATAGTTGGCAACAATTTTTTTTGTCAAATTCGAGTAAAATGAAAAAAAAAAACAAAACTTTCATATTCTAGTTTGTCAGGGTTAAAATGCTATATTTATAGTTACTTTCACTCACTTTTTGAAATTTTATTATAGTTGGCAACAATTTTTTTTGTCAAATTCGAGTAAAATGAAAAAAAAAAAACAAAATAAAATTGATAAAAAGTGAGATAAAAAGTCAAAATTTTCTACAACAAAAATTTTTTCTCTTTCTAAATTTTTAAATTCCACTTCTCATCAAATTTTGTAATGCGAACGGTAATTTGTTTTCCAGAATATAATTAGAATTTAAATTAGAATGCGAACAAGGTACAAGCAGTCGCTGGGTTTTAATTTTTTCTAAGCCGCCGAATTCCCCAAAACAAGTAATTTTAAGTCGCTGGCCGCAGCATTCGAAGGGCAAAAATCAACTAGTCGCCGTCGAAAAAATCGATCGGCGTCATATCTTATATGCACTTGGCCATTTTAAATATTTATTTAGCCTTCCCAGAAAATACTACTTGCCATGAAGTTTCACTTCTTCCGTGTGTCCCGAGACTCACATATGTTTTTTTTTTTTTTTTTGGATATTTTGAGCTGGGAAAACCCTAACCGTAGCTTCCTTCCCAAATGTTCAGGTAATCTTTATTTCGCCAGATTAGAAGTCTGAAGGTGCCAGGTGTGATCCCGGTAATGGAAATTTTAAGGAATTTTTTTTTGAGTTTTCTTTTTTCAAATATGTTAGGGAAAGGGCTGGGTTGTGGGTCGGGTTTTGTTTTTGGCCCATAAGACATAAATTAGCAAAATAAAGTACGTAGTGTTATACCTTGTTGGAAAGGTAATTTCCTAACGCAACTTTTCTCCGAAGCAAGTATAGTGATTCAAAAAACTCAAAAAATGTTATGACTATTTTTGTGCGTGAGTGAAAAAATGGAAAATAAAAAGAGGTGGCTGGGTTGTGGGTCACCTAGAAAAACCTCATTAAAATGAAAAATTATGAAGTAAAACCTCGATAAAAAGCGAAAATATTAATTTTTATTAATGTTAGAAACCTTCAATGGCAAAAATAATTTCAAAATGTGACAATTTTCAATCATCATCATCAATTGAAAAAAGTTGATTTTTTGTGGTTTGGTTGTCTTTTTTTGTAGACGTGACTCACAATAGAAAAACATGCATTAAAACACTAGTCAAATCAGATAAAATACACTAACTAAAATACACTAACGATATTTGACACCTACATACGCTGCATATGCCACACAGTGGAAAAAAATGGTGACCCACAACCCAGCCAATCGCTGACCCACGACGCTGACCATGACGTCATTTTGACAGACGACGAAAAAAAAATTTTCCACTCGTATATCATCACAATGCCATACCAATTCGAAAAATATAAGATTTAAACTAAATGTTAATGCATTCAATTCAGCTTTAACGATTCATTTACACAACAAAATGGACCTTTGAAAAAATCTTAAAATCACTTTTTTTTAACGATTTTCGCACATGGTGTATGCAGCTTGTATAAGCAATACGTTCATTCACTTCTGTGTTTGCTTAAAAACTACCTTGGGTCAAAACAAAAATTTGACAGTAGTTAGATCCGCCATTTTTACTTTGCATGACAGAAAAAATTAGCTGACCCACAACACAGCCCGACCCACAACCCAGCCCTCTCCGCTAATAATAATTTAAAAAAAAAAAATTTTTTCATGTATTTTTCTGCATATATTCATATATAATATATAATATATTTGAAACAAAAATTATGGCTTAATACCAGTTCTTAATAGTGACTTTTTGCTTCTTACTTGGAGTTTATACTGGATGGTTTCGAAGATTAAAACTAAAATTATTTTTCAATCTGTTCGTAAAATTTGTGTAAAAGAAAATAATTTTCGTTTTAATCTGGACTAAAAATCTCGGTTAAATATTTCATTAATTTCTGTCAAAAAAAAGGAAAAAAAATAATAAAAAAATAAATAAAATAAAAAGTCAAAAAATGTACACAAAAAAAAATTAAACAATTTCGTGGGCAATATATAATTGAGCGGAAAAAACAAGCTCAAAATAAAAAATCGGGAAATGGGGCTGAGGACGCTTATCATTCAAGTCAAATTAACTTCAAAATTGAATAGTTAAAAGAGAGAGAACTTAATTTTTTAGATGATGTTTATTTATTGAAGGTTGACACAAGAATGACAAGAATGACTTAAAATTAAATATAACAAACAAAAAAATTACTGAACTTTACTTTACTGTACAAATTATTGAAATAAAAAATTGACCAAAAATGCCAATTTGGCAAAATTAACAATGAAAATATAGATAAGAATTGCATGTGAAATTGAAACCAGTGTAAAATGCTTAAGTTTGTGAGAATTACACAAGTTGCAATTTCACATGCAATATTTATTTTGTTCATATGATGAACATAGTCCCAACTAAACAATAAATTCCTGAGGTGCTGGTGATCTGGGTTGGTTCGCTGCTGAAGGTGGTGTATCATCTTGGGCAGCTGATGACCTTTTATAACAGTTGGAACATACAAAGATGAAAATTCCCATCAAACATATCAATGTTGTGTACGAAATTGTGTAATGATGTACATGATGAGGTGATAATTTCACTGATGATTCATCTTCCTTCAAACTTTCAATCTCGTTGTCCAATTTTTGTGATTCATTGTTCCTAGTGATGGGACTAATTGTGGAAACCTTTGTTTCCTGAAATAAAAAAGAATTAGTAAAATTGATATTCGAAAATGAAATAGATTTCGATTTCTCTGAATGAAATGTTGATCTTGAGTGTATCGTCAAAATTTCAGTTTTTATAATGCAATTATTTTGCATATGAAAAATTCCGGCACCATTGAGTGTGACAAATTCTACATTGTTCCCACATAAAGCACTTGCAGTCACTGAATGTTGTACTCCAAATATCCAATTGTTTTCTGCCTTCATATGCGCCCAATATTCTGTTGAATTTAATAATTGTGGGTTGCAGTATTTCGATACATCCTTATTGGTTATCAACGCAACCTCACAGGTATGATGCTGTCTATATACTATATGATTGTCATAACACAGATGCACCTTTTCTTCTAACACCACACACTGATTTAGTTGATATTCTGTTAACTTGTAATAACTATCTCTTGCTAGGTTGGTAGCTAAAAATTTAGAAGTTATTTCGAATATATTTAAGTTACCACTAATCAGGAACGGTACTGGTGTTAAATAGAAGAGCTGAAACCCTTCGGTTGCAACTAAGGGTACACCGACCTTGAAAACAATTCCCTTTTTTGTTATTCTTGTTTTGATCGTCATAATTTTGTATATTTTTGTAAGATCTTTTGTTGGTAATATTAACGTCGATGGTATATTGGCCATTATTGTATTCAACTGCTGTTGCATCTGGGTAGGTGTTATTATGTGTGGATTGAGAAACGCATGTGTTGTATCTAAAACCAAATCTATCAATGATTGTTGAAGATTTTCATAATCAGTCATAGTTAGAGCTAAAAACGTCGATAGAGAATTTAATCTTTGCGTAATGAGATGTTTATGCTGCTCTGCCGCTAATGACGAAAAAGTTGCTTCAACATAATTTTGCATTAATTCCAATTGGTTGTTTACTTCTTCATGATTTCTTTTTATGAGATTCGAAGTTGACTCCATTATTGATGTTTGGCTCTTCAACAATTCTACTAGATGGTTTTCGTCTTCTTGAACTGTTTCAAATTGATCTTCGATGTATTCAGCATAATCAGCGTCCAACACCCCAAACAATTTATTAGCCACATACCCCACACCATCAAACAGAGATCTTTTCATTTTTGACACTCTGTTATGGAAAATAAATTCATTTTTTTGGTTGATTAGAGACATTCTTTGGTTAAGTTCATTTGATATTCCACTACACAATTCTCTTGATATGCCCTTACATTCATTCATCGATATCCCAGTACACGTTTTGCCACATAACTCTGTTATATTCAAAATACATGTTTGGAAGTTCCTGGTTTGTTGCCAATACGATGTAAGATTAATGTGTATGAATATATTCCATTCACTGGTAACGGTTTGGATTGTTCCCAAACTTTCAAAGAACATGCCAGGTGGATTCTCGAACTTCGTCACATTAACTGATGATACGTTGATATCAGCCTTCAGTGAGGTTGGTACCATCAGCACCAATAGTCCTACAAAAAGAGTACTTAGTCCATTCTTCAATTTGGTTGCATCTTTTCTCGACGTCCTCTTGGATTTCGTGCCCATACCATCTTCATTAGATTGCCTTTTTTCAGATGTCTTATCTTCGCTTTCGGAATCATTGTGGTATTCAATTGGCAAGGGACATTTTTTTGTGATGTTGCGTTGTATATGACCATTTTTTGCCTTTAACGTAACAACTCTAACTCTCCCATCAGGCCCTGGATGAGTTTGTGTTATTCTGGCTAAAGGCCACTGCGCTGGAGGCATATTTTCATTTTTCACCAATACAAGTTCACCGACTTTTACGTTTGGTTTTTCAATTTTCCACTTCGGTCTAATTTGCAATTGACTCAGATACTCATTTGACCACTTCTGCCAAAATTGTTGTTGCAGACGTTGAACTAACTTCCATTTCTTAACATAACTTCCCTCTTCGTCTTCATTCTTTGACGGAAATGACAATGGAGCTGTTCCCATTAGAAAATGTCCTGGTGTTAAAATATCTCTATCGTTGATGTCGTCACTTAATGCACACATTGGTCGAGAATTCAAGCACGCCTCGATTTGAACTAAAACTGTGTTTAGTTCTTCGAAGGTCATATTCGTTGTATGAAGAATTCGTTTAAGATGATATTTGACACTTTTCACTCCTGCTTCCCATATTCCATCAAAATGAGGCGAAGCAGGAGGAATAAAATGCCATTTTAGACCATATTGCTGAGCGTGTTGCAACATGTTGTTTTTATAAGCTTGTTGTTTTTATAAACGTTTGAAAGTATTTAAAAACCCTTCAGCACTGAGATCAGATGCAACTTCGAGATGTATAGCCTTTGTCACCAAACAAACAAATACTGATATGTACCCTTTGAAGGTCTTCGTCCCTCGTCCTTTAGCCATTCGTAAATTTATTGGTCCAGCGTAGTCGACACCAACCTTACTAAAGGGACGACTTATATTTGTTCTGCATTCTGGTAAATTACCCATCAATTGCTGGTTTGCTTGACATTTGTGCCTAAAACAAATAACACATTTTTGTAGTTCAAATTTTACTGTCATTTTACCTTTGAGAATCCAGTATTGCTGTCTAATCATTGAAAGTGTAAGCGCCGTTCCACCATGAAGAGTCAGCTTATGATAGTACTGTATTATCATTTTGGTCAATAGGGAATTATTTGATATGATTATTGGATGTTTTTGACTGAAATCTAAGTTGGAATTATCTAATCTGCCTCCTACGCGGAGAAGTTGGTTGTTGTCAAGAAATGGATTTAGGCTAAGTATTCTACTGCTTCTTGGAAGTGGCTTGGAATGTTGCAGACAGGTTATTTCATCATAAAATTCGTTAAGTTGAACCATTTTCACTAAGACACATCTTGCATTTTCCAATTCTTCGGTTGTAACTTCACTGCTTACGTTTGTCTTTTTCTTGCAAAAATAAAAAAATTTATAAATATAAACAATAGCTTTTAATAATTTTTGAATTGAAGAAAATTTTGATAATAGAGTTTCTATAAAAATATTTTCAATTTTAGTGGAAAAAACCTGTGTTTCTTCACTGTCTTCTGACAATATTATTTCGCTGCTTCTCCAAGCAGCCGTACTTTGCGATAGCCAATGAGGACCTTGCCACCAAAGCTCATTACTAAGAAAGTTGTTAATTTTTGAACCCCTTGATGCCACGTCGGCTGGGTTCTCTTCAGATGAAACATATTTCCATTGTTCAATGCTGGAATGTTGTAATATTATAGCTTTTCTATTTTCTATAAACACAGGATAACGTTTTGATGTTGACTGGATCCAAGATAGTACAACCATAGAATCTGTCCAATAACCTGTGTCGTGTAACTGAATTTTTAAAGCATTTTTGACTCGTGCCATTAGCTTTGCTAGAAGTACTGCACCACACAATTCTAGTTTCGGGATTGACAATTTTGTTCGTAATGGAGCTACCCGTGTCTTTGAAGTGAGCAATAATACTTTGGTTGCATTATTTTTCATTATTCGCACGTACACCGCCGCTGCGTATGCCTTTTGTGACGAATCTGCGAACCCATGAAGCTCTATTTTTTCACCTGTTGACCACCCAATCCATCTTGGAATAATTATCTTCTCTAGCTGTTGCAAGTCGCTTCTTAGATTATTCCATTTTTTCAAAATATTATGCGGTAAATATTCATCCCATCCAATTTTTGAAATCCATATTTCTTGGAAAAGGAGTTTAATATTAAGAATTATTGGAGCTATCCATCCAACAGGGTCAAATATTTTAGAAGCCTCTGATAAAAATTCCCGTTTTGTGGGATTATCTCTGTTAGTTATGCTTAATTTGTACATGAAAAAATCGTTTGTTGGACTCCAATAGATTCCCAATGTTTTGTGAATTTCATCTTTGCTGAGTGAAATCAATTTTGTACAATCTTCTTCAATAGTTTGTAATACAGCCGGCTCATTGCTAATCCATTTTCTTAACTGGAATCCACCCGTTTTCAATAATTCGTCAAGCTGCAACTGACCTTCTTGAGTTTCTTCAATCGTATCGAAACCTGTGATGCAATCATCCACATAAAAATCATTCAACACAATTTCAGCTGCCTTTGCATATTTGGCTCTACCATCACATGCCAGCTGACGTAATGTTTTGATCGCCAAGTAGGGAGCTGTTTTCATACCATAAGTGACAGTGGTCAGTTGAAATTCCTTTATTGGATCATGAACATTTTCTCTCCACAAGATGCGTTGGTAATTCAGTTGCTCTTCACAAACCATAATTTGCCTGTACATCTTACAAACATCGGCACACAGACTTATTCGATATCTTCTCCAGCGAATTAAAATGTCGAGTAGATCATCTTGCAGTATGGGCCCATTAATCATTTTATCGTTGAGACTTACACCACTATCAGACTTGGATGACGCATCGAATACCACTCTTAACTTTGTTGTTGTCTTATCCTTCCTAACAACAGCATGATGTGGCAAATAAAAATGCTCTTCATTTTTTTTCAATAACGGTGCTTCCTTCATGTGACCAAGCTCATGATATTCCCTCATGAAATCAATATAATTTTGTTTCAATTCAGCATCTTTTTCAAATTTTCTTTCCATGCTAAAAAGTCTAGCCATGGCCCTTGATTTTGAGTTGCCTAAAATTAAAAAATTTTCTATTTTAAATGGGATTTTTACAATGTACCTGCCTTCTGCAGTCCTTTTTGTATTCGCTTCATAATGTTGTTCACACATTGTCGTTTCATCATTTACCGGATTACCAATCTCAAAATCTTCTGTTTCCCAAAATCTTTCTAAACTGTCTTCAATTTCAGTCATTGAACATAAGCATTCTACACGGTCTGATGTTTTTTCATTAATGCATCCTGATAAAATCCAACCTAATTCAGTGTGCTGAGCTGTTATTAAATTTGATTTTTCCTTGATGACACCACTGAGCAATATCTGAGCAATTACTTCTGCACCTAGAAGAATATCAATCTGACCAGGCTCTAAAAAGTTGGGATCTGCTAATGTGATGCCTTTGATCTGCTGAAGAGAAACTTCTAATTGCTTTGGAAGGTTTAGATTAGTAATTTTTGGTATTATCAATGCAGTAGTATTTATTTTAAATTTTGATTTAAAATGTGGCCTAACTTCAATTTCCACTTGATATTTCGAGAGTTGTGTTTTATTATTACCGATACCGCCGATAATAATTTTATTTTTTATGCGTTTCAAGTTAAGTTGTTGCGCCGCGTTTTCAGTAATAAGCGACGACTGCGACCCTTGATCTAGTAACGCGCGCAATTCTAGATAATTTCCGCGTTCCGTTAATACCTTTATGCGAGCTGTTGCTAAAAGAACAACATTCGTATTAATTTTTGTGGTGTGAAGCGACTTCGTTTCGTTTCTATTTTCCGAACCACTTGAACTTGCATTCGACGAGCTGCCCGAACTTTCACATTTTTGCTCTTTACCGGAGCCTTCATTGATTTTCTTAGGGTTATGCAGCAAGGTATGGTGTCTACCTGAACAACCCCGACATTTGTAGGTACTCTTACAGTCTTTTTGTAGATGAGTAGAACTTAAGCAATTGTGACACAATTTATGTTTTTTTACAATTTCAAATTTTTTATTTAAGTCTAGCGACTTGAATTTCTCGCATGCAAAAATTTTGTGATCACCATTGCAGATTTGGCAACCTTTCTTCGTTGTTACGAACGTTGATGATTTTTCAGCCTTTTTGAAAAATTTATTGTCGTTTCTAGCTTCTGTAGCTTCTAACGAATTAAATCTAGTTTTCAAGAATTCAAAAAATGTGGTTAAGTTTTGTATTTCACGTGGGTTCTGTAAATTTTGTTCAAAGAGACGTCGAGAATCTCTGTCTAATTTTTGCAGCAGTATGTGCACTATTATTGGGTCCCAATTTTCAGTTTGTACCCCTAAATTACTTATGGCCAACATTGCTTCATTTACGCAATCGTATAAATTTCGAATGCCGCTTGCATTTTCTTGAGGTAGATTTTTCAATGACAAAATCTTCTCTAATTGATGGTGTAACAATACTCGTTTATTGTTATACCTTTCATTTAAAATTTCCCAAACTGTTGTTAGGTTATCTTCGGTTACAGTAAAATTTCGTACAAGTTGTGCAGCTTCTCCCTTAAGCGCTTGTTTAAGATACAAAAGTTTTTGTGAAGGCCCAATTGTGGTGTTTGGAAGAAGTGTCTCTTTAACTAAATTTTCGAACTGTTTCCATTCAAGATATTTTCCCGAAAAGGTAGGTAAATCAAATTTTGGTAATTTTATATTATTACTACTGAAGCAAGAAATTTCTATTCTTTCTTGTACCGAAATAGTAATGGATTGATACCGATCTTCCATTACTTGAAAAGTTTGTGACTCAATATATTTTTTGACGTCCTGACCGCCAACCTTAACTAAATCGATATGGGTCTTTGATATGTTTTCCCAGTATCGATCCAGAGTTTTTAATTTTTCTTTGTAATAAATTTTTGATTTACCTTTTTCTTCCTTTTCTACCTCGCTGATGATCCTCTCCATCAGCTTCATTGATTCTTGCTGTCCTTTCAATAACGAGTTACCTGTTGTGGAATATTCTTCTTCATAATCATCATCATCACTGTTACTTTGGTGGTTTGACAGTGTTCTCTGCAGTTTCTCCTTTTCTAATTTGGCAGCTACTGCTTCATCTTCTCTCTGTTTTTGAAGCTCCTCTGCTTCCCTTAATTGTTGCTCAAGCTCTTTTTTTCGTTTTTCAGCTTCGATTTCTTGGGTTTGCAATTCTTTGCGTTTTTCTACAAGGGTCACCTTAAATGCTTCATACAATTTTTCGACACTGTCAAAATAATTTCTTGTAAAATATTCACTATTTGGATCACTGTCTTTTTGTTCTTTTAATTTAATATCATTTGCATTAAATTCACTAAAAAGTTCTTCTAATTTAACTAATCTTGTTTTTAAATAATTATAAGTTTTTCGACTTGGACTGTCTTTTTCATAATTTGTTTTAATTTTTTTTATTTCGGTTGTTATTTCAACCTGTCTTTTTAAAATATCATTCATTTCCATTTTTTTTGTTTTTTTTTTTTTACCTGAAAATTTTAAAAGCACAAAAAAAAATTTTTTTTTTCACGAAATCTTTTCAAAATAAAATTTTTTTTTTTTTTTTATGTTTTCCTTAAATTGTAGATTCTTCTATTTAAAAATTTTTCCTTTTTTGAAATCTTTTTTTTTTTAAAAAATTTTGTATTTTGGAAATTTTGCAAATTTTTTCAACCTGTTTTAACCGAATTAAATGGTTTTTTTTTCAAAATTTGGAAATTTTATATTTTTTTTTTTTTTGAAAAATTTTCACACGATTTAAGATTTCCACAAAAAAGTTTTTGTTTTTTTTTTTTCCAAAATTCTTTTTACTACTGGAAAATTTTTTTTTTTTTTTAATATTTTCAATGTGTGCAAAATAAAAAACTAAAAATTTTCAAACACCAAAAAATAATTGTTTTTATTAAATTTTCAACTTTAATTTTTTTTTCAAATTATTTTTTTTTTCACAGTACTTAAGATTTTCAAAAAAGATATATTTTTTTTTCTAAATTTCTCAAAATTCCTTTGGAAATTATTATTTTTCAAAATTTTCAGGATTTTATGCAATTTTTTAAATTCAACAAACAGAATTTTTTTGTCGTAGTAAAATATTCCTTTTCTAAAATAATATTTTTTCTTCTTTTTCAAATTATGGTTTTAAACCAACAAAAAATTTTTTTATTATTTTATGAAATTTATTTCACTTACAAAATTTGTTTTTTTTTGAATAATTGTTTTTATTTTTTCGACCCGATTTCGATTTCGACCAGATTTTTATTTTCGACCGATTATTCACGTTCTTTCCTAACCCGTTTTTCTTCCGACCGAATCGACCACGATAGGTTCTTATTATTTTTTTTTCTCGAAGGACCACTTGAAGCTAAACGTACTTCAAAATTGATTAGTTAAAAAAAGAGAGAGAACTTAATTTTTTACAGTTGATTTATTGAAGGTTGAAACAAGAATGACAAGAATGACTTAAAATTAAATATAACAAACAAAAAAATTACTGAACTTTACTTTACTGTACAAATTATTGAAATAAAAAATTGACCAAAAATGCCAATTTGGCAAAATTAACAATGAAAATATAGATAAGAATTGCATGTGAAATTGAAACCAGTGTAAAATGCTTAAGTTTGTGAGAATTACACAAGTTGCAATTTCACATGCAATATTTATTTTGTTCATATGATGAACAATTATTTTATTATGAAGATCTGCAGTTTTTACATGAACTTGCGTCAACGAGGGAATCTTCTCATAATGGAACAGAAATAATGATAAATGTAAGTATATAATAGATATATTATAAATATTATTGTGTTAAGAAGATGTAATTAACTGAAAGATTTCATCGTACCCTATTTTAATCACAGTATTAAAAATCAAATTCTTACCAATTAGTTTTATAATTTTTATTGTTATCTTTTAAAATAAAAAAAAAAAAATTTATTATGTATTGTTGACACAAAACATAATCCACCTATAAAAATGCTTAATAATATACGAAAATTGTGATTTGCATTATTATTAGAAACATTTTATTCTTTAAAAATTTTCAAATATTTTTAATTTAACAAAAAAAATTTTTCATTTTTTAAAACCCAATCTTTCTCCACTGTAAACTCAAATCCCCTGGACCAACGGAATAATTTATAATTTTTTCTTGAATTTTACTTCCTCTTCTAAATGTGTCGCCCGTAAATTGTGTACCTATTGCTGACATTGTTTCAGGAAGTTCTTCCGGTACCAAATCTTGTGCATTTCTTGCGCGGAAATAGATTGGATTACTTTCGATTTTAAAATTGTGCAATACGCAGCAAGTTTTAATGACCAAGTCCACAGTGCTTAGTTTAACTTCCATTGGCCGATGGAAGATTCGGAAGCTGCAGGCCAATCTACCGAAGGCACACTCTACCGTCATTCGGGCTCTGCATATACGGTAGTTAAAAATTTTTTGTATAGTGGTTAAATTCAGACATCGCGAAAATGGTTTCATAATATTTTCGCTTAACTGAAACGCATCATCACCAACAAAAAAATATTGTAGCTACATCCCCTGGCAATGATGCTGGTGTGGGTATATTTAATTTTTTTTCCTTTAAACTTGAATATAGAAAAGAGTTCTTAAAAATCGTACTGTCGCTAGCCCCTACATCGATAAATAAAAATTTGCATTGCGCGTCGACCGCCGCTAAAATGACGATGCTGTGGAATCCTTTATAATTATAAAAATTCGAGCCTTCGTTCGGCGGAGCTACAATACGGAAGTGTTTTCCATCGATTGCACCTAGAGTATTCGGGAAATTCCAAATCTCAAGAAAGTCTTTTGAAATATTTATCCACTCTTCAGTTGTATCTGGCACCTAAAAAATAAAAAATTACTAACATAATGTACTTTTTAATTTTAATTTTCTTTTATTTTAGGAAGAAAGTGTATTAGAAAAAGGAAATGAAATAGCATTTTCGCCAAATTTCTTAAGTGAATCGGGTACATCATCTCAACCCCCATTAAAAAAAAATAGATTTGATTTTCACGGTGCAATAAAAAAAAGTAATAGACTTATCAAAACCACAAAATGAAGAAGATGAGTTCGATGCATTTGGGAAAGCCATAATATTAAAATTGAAAAAATTAAATAATTTTAGTGCGATTGAGGCTGACGATGTAATGGCACAAATACATTCATTAGTTTCACAAAAACTCAAACACCATTTGGCAGATGGTAGAAAGTCGTTCTTTTTCTTCGGCTTCGTTTGACTACGTATCCAGTTTTGAAATAGGAGGAAGATCAACTCCTTTGCCATCCTTTTCTAAATATAAAGAATCGAAAGAATCTGAAGAAACTTCCTCATCAACAAAATCGTGAAACAAAGTATTTGAATACATATAAATTTTAATTAAAAAAAAAAAAATTTAAAAACTTAAATAAATTTTAGATGAATTGAAAAAAAAAAATTATTATTAAATTAATTTAATTGAAAACAAAAAATGTTTTTAAATTTTAAATATTTTTAAAAAACTCTTAATTCAACACAAACACAATTGTTAAAAAAAAATTTTAATAAATTGTACTTAAAAAAAAATTGTTTTTCTTTTCATTTCGCTAAAATATATATTTAAAAAAAAAATGTTTTAATAACATTTTCAGCAAAATTTCTTTAATTTCATAATTCTGGGCTATTTTTTTTTATTATATATATTTTTTTTAGCAATAATAGACGATTCAATCTTGATAATTTTAGTCCATGATATATTTTTCGTTTTCATATAGGTTTTAAAACAACTTTTAGAATTTATTCTTAAATTTTATTATGGAATATTTCCTAACAAAACTTTACTTTCTTACATTTTACAGATCCTTTTAGCTTACTTTTAAGTATATAGGCTGCAAAGCTTCATAAACAGCTTTCAATACTTCTGGAACAAATAATGATATTGTGCTCTTCGATATTCTGGATAAACTTTCTAAAGACCTATACGAATCCCCTGTAGCTATGAATCTTAAAGTTATTGCTAACTGTACTTTCTCATTTGGGTGTCTTGTTTTTCTATGGCAGGACTAAAAAAAAAATAAGATGTTATTTTTCTGCTTACATTTATTTCTTGGTGTTAGTATGTCTATTATAATCTATAACTAATGTGTGTTTAGTACTGTTTTACTCACTTTGGTTAAAATGTATTCAAATTGTTGTGGTGACAATCGGGTGAAATTTTGGAAATTTTCGCCATCACCCCAAATCAAATCTTTGAGGAGACTCTCTTCTATATCATATAAAGCCCTTTTGGCCAAAAACGGATTAACCCACATGCTTCTATTTCTTTTTCTCCGCTCTTCTTCCTCTTGAGCATCAGTTAAGATTTTAATCACCATTACTTGTTGGACAAGTAATAGTTGTCTTCTTGATAGGTGACTTAATGGATGATTACTCATTTTTACTATTTAGTTAATTTAATTTTATGTTTTCAAATTTATTTTTAAATATTTATCAGATTTTTTGTTTAAATTTTAAAATAATAACTAAATAATTATGAAAATTTAAATTTCAAAAATACTTTAAAATTAAATCTACGACATTTAATTGACAAATCAGTTGACGGATTTTCTTTACTTTTTTCAGTCCGATTAAAAAAAAGATTTTTAATCTAGACGTCGAAGATTATTTCGAATTTTCCTACAAAAATACATTCAAAAATAATTTTAGTTTTAATCTTCGAAACCATCCAGTATAAACACTAGGTTACTGCTGTTTTATGTATAATTTTTAATTAATGATGAAGAAATTCTACAAAAAATTTTTTAATAAAATATAGTAGAATTTTCGGATATTCCACGAAGATAAATATGTTGAGAATAAATAAATAAAAAACACCAACAATTTCTGATGAGGATGTAAAACAAACATCGAAACGTCAAATTTATTGTAAAAACCAAATGTTAAATAAAGAATAAATTTCTTTTTTTAAAATATAATTGTCTGATTTAATTGGTCGAAAAATTAACACACAGTTAATACCGTAAATCTAGTAAAATAAATGATGGGAATTTTAATATGAAAATTTGCCTTTAAGACCAATATGACAACAAAAGAGAGCAACATCGATTTTTTTTCGCTACAATACTTTTGTTTGACAGTCTCAGCTAAAATGTGTCAAAATTTGAGGCAAATCGGATGACTATTTTAGAAGATACATACTGTTTTCTGTAAAAGTTTGAAAAATTTTGTTATGAAAATTTGATTTAAGACCAATATGACAACAAAAGAGAGCAAAATCGATATTTTCGCTCCAAAACTTATTTTTGTCTATAAGCTGACAGTCTCAGCTAGAATGTGTTAAAATTTGAGGCAAATCGGATGACTATTTCAGAAGATACAGACTGTTTTCTGTAAAAGTTTGAAAAATTTTGATATGAAAATTTGCCTTTATGACCAATATGACAACAAAAGAGAGGCAAATCGATTTTCGCTCCAAAATTGTGTAAAAATAAAAAAATTTAAAGTTTTTTGTCTAGTATTAATTATCGTAGTTTGCTGCTGCCTGGTACTTTCAGACTTTTTTAATTTGAAATATATGTATTACAGGGCCCAATATTACCAGCAAAAAAAAGTTACATATCCTACCAATAAAAAAAACACACGAAGCAGTCATAGGAACTGCCGAAAGAAGTTTATACTTAAAGCTTTAAACTATGAAATAACAATGACTACAAATAATGGACTGCTTTTGGACTGCTGGACTGATTTTTATTTTAATTTACATTTTGTACTGAGCAGCCCATCATTTATAGCCACTGTTATTTCATAGTTTAAAGCTTTAAGTATAAACTTCTTTCGGCAGTTCCTATGACTGCTTCGTGTGTTTTTTTTTATATTTTGAGCCAGGACGACTCTAGAAGTAGCTAGCTACCCAAAACTTTTGTGCAGGTAATCTTTATTTCACCGGCGCTACCTATTTAAAAAACATTTTTTTGCATATTTTAAGCAGGGAAGACCCTAACCATAGCTCCCTCTCCAAAATTTTTGGTCAGGTAATTCCACCCTCACTTCCGCCCTCACTTCCGCCCTCACTTCCGCCCTCACTTCCGCCCTCACTTCTGCCCTAACTACCAACCTCTCTTCCGCCCTCACTTCCGTCCTGATTTCCGCCCTGATTTCCGCCCTCACTACCATCCTCGCTTCCGCCCTCACTTCCGCCCTCACTTCCGCCCTCACTTCCGCCCTCACTTCCGCCCTCACTTCCGCCCTCACTTCCGCCCTCACTTCCGCCCTCACTTCTGCCCTCACTTCCGCCCTCACTTCCGCCCTCACTTCCGCCCTCACTTCCGCCCTCACTTCCGCTTTCACTTCCGCCATCACTTCCGCTCTCACTTCCGCCCTCACTTCCGCCCTCACTTCCGCCCTCACTTCCGCCCTCACTTCCGCCCTCACTTCCGCCCTCACTTCCGCCCTTGTAATAAGAAAGAAATTAAAATGCCTTGTTTGAACTTTTACATCAAGACTTTTTATTTTAACTGATTAAATTATAATGATTGATTTTAAATAATTTTGACAATATTTATAATAATAATTCTTTGTTAGTATTTAATTTTATGGTAAGTATTGATTGCACATAGTGAAAGTGATTGTAGTAAGTATTTAGAATATGGTAAGTATTTAGAATATAATTAGTGTAGGTGTTTTATGGTAAGTATTTAGAATAAGAGAGTAAATTGGTTCCGTATTGGTGAGTACATGCGACATGTGCAAACCATTAAAGTGCTAGGTGGTCACGTTGATCAAGACAACAACATATGTTTAGATAAACATATTTTGTTGTTAACAAATTGATTTTAAAGTGCAGTTTTTACTGCTAACAGATTTCCAAAGAATTCAAAGTACAACATTGTACTTAAATTCAAAACATGTGTGTACAGTTGTACACAGGAATGACGGTAAGTATAATAGTACCAAAAGGTACAACACCTTCCCCCTGAAAAAGAATGTCCTGTGGGACATTCCCTAGGGTTTCTTAAAAGAAAGCAATTGCTGAATACTATGAGATAAAAGGAAACTAACTAGTTAATAACAAAAGATGTGAAGTTAGCAAAAATATTGAAAAAGAAATTGAATTAATATAATTAGTAAATATAATTTTGTTTTTTTTTTTTTTCTTAAAAAAAATAGTATTTTATTCGTTTTAAACTTGACATAATTTTGAGTTTGTTTTGTTTTTTCAAATTTTTTTTTTTATATTTTACAATTTTTTTTTTTTTTTATTTTAAAACTTATTATTTAGTAGTAAGCATAAAAAAAATTTTACATAAAAAAAAAATTATTTAGAGTTAATTATAATTTGTTTATATTAAAAAAAAGTTTGTAAGTGATAATGTTTTTTTTACATATTTATATAAGTATAAAAGTATAATAATCCTTTTTATTTATTTATATATATAATTTTTAAAATAGTTTTATTTTAATTCTTATACATTAACATTAATATAAAATTTTTAAATTAATATGTTACATGAATCGATTCATTTCTTGACTAAAAATTTTGTTTTATTATTAAAAATATATTTTAATTATATTTTATTTTTCATTTTATCTATTTTTTTTTTATGCATAAAATTTTTATAATATGTTTAAAATGTTTCTTTCTCAATAAGTTAATTAGATTTTAGTAGATTTTTTTTCTTTTGTTCTTTGTCGACAATGTGTACAATTTTTTAAAAATTCATTAATATCTTTGGTCATATTTTTCCATATATATGTTTCTTTTATTTTTCTAAGTAGTTTAGATGTACCTGCGTGATCGCTTGTAATAGAGTCTACATGTAATTTTTCAATAATTTTCCGTTTATCAACATGATTATTTATTTTTATAAGATTTGGTGCTAATATAATTTTTAACTTTTTAAGTTTTAAGTTCGCGATATTTTTAAATTCATGAATTTCTATAATATTAAATAGATCGTCGTATTTCGATATTTGTATTTCATTTATATTTTGTTTGCTGGCCTCTTTTTCTATCCTAGGAAGCAATTGATCGAAATCAAGCATTCCTTTAGCAATGTAATAATTTTTTAGATCTATGCTAGTTAATATATTTTTTTTGTATTTTATGATCAATTTAGATTTATCTAAATTGCAAATTAAGCGAACAATATTTTTAATTTTTCGTATTTCATTGTATTCATATATTTTCATATTTTTACGTACGCATTTCTGATTTATCGGTGATATATTATTGGCTCCAGTATTGACTAGGATATTACCTGTCGTATCTGATTTGAGTTTTTTATAATTCTGATACCGATCAGTTTGCTTTAAATTTTGAGTCTGATTAATCAGTGAGTTATCGGGTCCAGTAGTGACTAGGTTTATACCTGTCATATCTTTTTTGAGTCTTTGATAAGTATGATTCAGATCACTACGTTTTAAGTTTTTGGAAAATTTTTGACTCTTGTTAGGATAATTGTTGTTAAGGTTTTGCATATTTTTATTAAAATGTATATTGTTAGTATTTTGACCGTAATTGCATTGATTAGTATATTGTATAAATTTGTTGTTTACATCGATATTGTCACTAAACTTGAGAATTTTAGTCATTATTTCGTCAATAGTATTAAAATTGCCTGCTAACATTATTAGTTCAATATATTTATTGGGATTATGTAGAATTATTGATTCAATTAGTGTTTGTATGGAAAGTTGTAGTGCATTTTTGGCGGGTATGCCGTCAGAAATGTATGCGTACTGAAGGTCTTTAGCAAGCTCCGAAAGTTCATCTGTGTATTTGATTGGACATTTTCCATCCCGTCCAAAGCTTAAAAGTTTGGCTCTAATGAGGTCAGTCGATTCTTTTTTTATTTGAGATTTAAGTCTGTTTACTATTTCTTCTACTGTATTTTCGTCTGTAATTAAGTATCTATGTTTACCTTGGATTTTAGATTTAATTAAGGATACCAAAAGGCTTGAATTTGGACCGACGAAATGATTTACAAGGTCTATTGAGTCGATGAATGAGATTAGGTTAAAATGGGTTCCGTTAAAAATTGGAATTAATTTTGAAGCAAAGATGAGGAATTCGTGAGATTTTAAGGTTTGACTGTCATTATGTTGTTGGTCGTTGTGTGAGAAAAATTTTGTTTTTTCATATGCTTTGTAAGGTTTTAATATAAAAAATAATATGGTCAATAATAAATATATTATGTTCCTTACGTCGTTGTAGTTGAATAAAGCAAGGAATATTAAATGAAAAATAATTAAAGAAATAATTGGTGTAAATTGTGCTTTACGTATCATTTTTTTAAAATTAATAGATTAGTATATTAAAAAAAATTAAAGTTGTTATACGGGCTTACAAAAATATTATATAGTAAACGAGTATGGTCAAATTTTTGTTCAAGATGATTTAGAATTTATGAGAATAAGAGTAAAATTTGGAAATAATGAGAAAATTCGTTGTAATGTTGTAATTAATATTAAAAAAAATAATTAAAAAAATTCCAAAATAATTTGAATTATATATATTTTTTAATTTGTTTTATGAATTTTGCATGTTAATATAATATTTATCTGTACTTATTAATTATGTCATAATTTTATTGTATGTTTAAAAAAAATATTCACTGACTTTTTCGTTTATAAGGAAAAAAAAAGTATCGGTCAATGCTTTTATTTTTTTTTTTGTTATATTTGGAATAATGCACTTTTCTTATATGTGCATATGGATCATGTTTCTTTTTTTTTCGTAGGTATGACGAAAAATTATTATGTAGGTATATTTTTCATCTTTATTTTATTTAAAATATTTTTTTCTTTTTGTCGAGATCAGTTTTTTTTTGTATTTAAGAAAATGAATTATTTCGCTGTATATATGTTTATAAATTTTTAATTGAAATTTTTCTATTTATATTATTTTCAAATATTCTTACATCTATATTTTTTTTCAAATATTCTTATATGTTTATTACAATATTTGCTTACTATTTTTACATATTTATTTATTTTTTTTTTTTTAACATAAATTTTAATAATGATGTTAATGATGTTGATGGTGTTGATGATGTTGCTGTCGCTGATTTTTACGATGCCTCTTGCTACTGATATTCACGTTGCTTCTTGTGGTTCTTTTTTGATTCTTCTGGTTTTCTTTCGGTTATAGTTTGGATTTTCATAATTTCTTTTTTTTTGCGTTGTTATTTTTTTTTCATAAATGTTGTTACCTTTCTTAAATTTTTTCTTATTGTAAATAATATTTTTTTTAATTAATTTTTCATTATTTTAATATAAGTATTGATTATATTTTAAAAATATTCTTGTTAGTTATTTTTATTTTATTGTCATAATTTTATATAATTGGTTTTTGTCATAATTTGTTTTTGATTGTTTTTCCATCGTTTTCATATATATCTTGTTTTTTTTTTTGTCATAAAATTTTTTATATTATGGCATAATGCAATTATATGTTTTTTTTTTATAATTTTAATTTTAATGAAGGTGCTATTATTTATGTAGTATTTTTTTTCGTTTTCAAAATTTTTATATTATGAATAATGCAATTCTTATCACCAAAAAAATTATAATTGTTGTTTTTGTTCGAATGTTTTTCTTTTAGGTTCTTGAGGTTCAAGGTTTTATTTTATTTATTTTTTTTTGTTCATATGGTAAAAAGAAATTTTATCATAATATTTTTTTTTTTGTAGGTTTTCGCAAACTAGGTATATAAATAGATTTGGATTTGTCCTCCTTTTTTTTTGTTTAGGTTTAGGTATATTGTATTTTAGTATAAAGATTAATTTTAGTTTATTTGTTATAAGAAAATTTTTCTCTGTTAGGAGAAAACTTGTAGTTCTTCCTAAAAAAGAACTCTTGCTGGTCGTAGACTCATCTCCGTTGAGAGACGACTTGATAGTTCTCATTAAGAACTCTTGTGACCAAGAATCAAAAAAAAAATTTTTTTTTTTTATAATTATTTTTATTAGTATATAAAGATTTTTATTATTTTTATAATTTTTATTATTAATTATTATTAAATTTTTTTTTTTAATTTCACATCACATCACTTTTTTTTTTTTTTTTCATTTTTAATAAAAAAATATTTCAAAAATTAAAAAAAACTTACAACAATACTTTGACTATGTTTTGGCAGGATCGCCATGTAATAAGAAAGAAATTAAAATGCCTTGTTTGAACTTTTACATCAAGACTTTTTATTTTAACTGATTAAATTATAATGATTGATTTTAAATAATTTTGACAATATTTATAATAATAATTCTTTGTTAGTATTTAATTTTATGGTAAGTATTGATTGCACATAGTGAAAGTGATTGTAGTAAGTATTTAGAATATGGTAAGTATTTAGAATATAATTAGTGTAGGTGTTTTATGGTAAGTATTTAGAATAAGAGAGTAAATTGGTTCCGTATTGGTGAGTACATGCGACATGTGCAAACCATTAAAGTGCTAGGTGGTCACGTTGATCAAGACAACAAAATATGTTTAGATAAACATATTTTGTTGTTAACAAATTGATTTTAAAGTGCAGTTTTTACTGCTAACAGATTTCCAAAGAATTCAAAGTACAACATTGTACTTAAATTCAAAACATGTGTGTACAGTTGTACACAGGAATGACGGTAAGTATAATAGTACCAAAAGGTACAACATCCTCACCTCCGCCCTCACTTTCGCCCTCACTTCCGCCCTCACTTCCACCCTCACTTCCACCCTCACTTCCGCCCTCACTTCCGCCCTCCCTTCGCCCTCACTTTCGTCCTCACTTCCGCCCTCACTTCCGCCCTCACTTTCGCCCTCACTCCCGCCCTCACTTCCGCCCTCACTTCTGCCCTCACTTCCGCCCTCACTTCCACTCTCACTTCCGCCCTCACTTCCGCACTCACTTCCACCATCACTTCCGCCCTCACTTCCGCCCTCACTTCTGCCCTTACTTCCGCCCTCACTTCCGCCCTCACTTCCGCCCTCACTTCTGCCCTCACTTCCGCCCTCACTTCCGCCCGCACTTCCGCCCTCATTTCCGCCCTCACTTCCGCCCTCACTTCCGCCCTCACTTCCGCCCTCACTTCCGCCCTAACTTCCGCCCTCACTTCCGCCCTCACTTCCGCCCTCACTTCCGCCCTAACTTCCGCCTAACTTCCGCCCTCACTTCCGCCCTCACTTCCGCCCTCACTTCCGCCCTCACTTCCGCCCTCACTTCCGCCCTCACTTCCGCCCTCACTTCCGCCCTCACTTCCGCCCTCACTTCCGCCCTCACTTCTGACCTCACTTCCGCCCTCACTTCCGCCCTCAATTCCGCCCTCACTTCCGCCCTCACTTCTGCCCTCACTTCCGCCCTCACTTCCGTCCTCACTTCCGTCCTCACTTCCGCCCTCACTTCCGCCCTAACTTCCGCCCTCACTTCCGCCCTCACTTCCGCCCTCACTTCCGCCCTAACTTCCGCCCTCACTTCCGCCCTCACTTCCGCCCTCACTTCCGCCCTCACTTCTGACCTCACTTCCGCCCTCACTTCCGCCCTCACTTCCGCCCTCACTTCCGCCCTCACTTCCGCCCTCACTTCCGCCCTAACTTCCGCCCTCACTTCCGCCCTCACTTCCGCCCTCACTTCCGCCCTCACTTCCGCCCTCACTTCCGCCCTAACTTCCGCCCTCACTTCCGCCCTCACTTCCGCCCTAACTTCCGCCCTCACTTCCGCCCTCACTTCCGCCCTCACTTCCGCCCTCACTTCCGCCCTCACTTCTGCCCTCACTTCCGCCCTCACTTCCGTCCTCACTTCCGCCCTCACTTCCGCCCTCACTTCCGCCCTCACTTCCGCCCTCACTTCCGCCCTCACTTCCGCCCTCACTTCCGCCCTAACTTCCGCCCTAACTTCCGCCCTCACTTCCGCCCTCACTTCCGCCCTTACTTCCGCCCTCACTTCCGCCCTCACTTCTGACCTCACTTCCGCCCTCACTTCCGCCCTAACTTCCGCCCTCACTTCCGCCCTCACTTTCGCCCTCACTTCCGCCCTAACTTCCGTCCTCACTTCCGTCCTCACTTCCGCCCTCACTTCCGCCCTAACTTCCGCCCTCACTTCCGCCCTCACTTCCGCCCTCACTTCCGCCCTCACTTCCGCCCTCACTTCCGCCCTCACTTCCGCCCTAACTTCCGCCCTCACTTCCGCCCTCACTTCCGCCCTCACTTCCGCCCTCACTTCCGCCCTCACTTCCGCCCTCACTTCCGCCCTAACTTCCGCCCTCACTTCCGCCCTCACTTCCGCCCTAACTTCCGCCCTCACTTCCGCCCTCACTTCCGCCCTCACTTCCGGCCTCACTTCCGCCCTCACTTCCGCCCTCACTTCCGCCCTCACTTCCGCCCTCACTTCTGACCTCACTTCCGCCCTCATTTCCGCTCTCACTTCCGCCCTCACTTCTGCCCTCACTTCTGACCTCACTTCCGCCCTCACTTCCGCCCTCACTTCCGCCCTCACTTACGCCCTCACTTCCGCCCTCACTTCTGCCCTCACTTCCGCCCTCACTTCCGTCCTCACTTCCGCCCTCACTTCCGCCCTAACTTCCGCCCTCACTTCCGCCCTAACTTCCGCCCTCACTTCCGCCCTCACTTCCGCCCTCACTTCCGCCCTCACTTCTGACCTCACTTCCGCCCTCACTTCCGCCCTCACTTCCGCCCTAACTTCCGCCCTCACTTCCGCCCTCACTTCCGCCCTAACTTCCGCCCTCACTTCCGCCCTCACTTCCGCCCTAACTTCCGCCCTCACTTCCGCCCTCACTTCCGCCCTAACTTCCGCCCTAACTTCCGCCCTCACTTCCGCCCTCACTTCCGCCCTCACTTCCGCCCTCACTTCCGCCCTCACTTCCGCCCTCACTTCTGACCTCACTTCCGCCCTCACTTCCGCCCTCACTTCTGCCCTCACTTCCGCCCTCACTTCCGTCCTCACTTCCGTCCTCACTTCCGCCCTCACTTCCGCCCTCACTTCCGCCCTAACTTCCGCCCTCACTTCCGCCCTCACTTCCGCCCTCACTTCCGCCCTCACTTCCGCCCTCACTTCCGCCCTCACTTCCGCCCTCCCTTCCGCCCTCACTTGCGCCCTCACTTCCGCCCTCACTTCCGCCCTCACTTCCGCCCTCACTTCCGCCCTCACTTCCGCCCTCACTTCCGCCCTCACTTCCGCCCTCACTACCAACCTCACTTCCGCCCTCACTTCCGCCCTAACTTCCGCCCTCACTTCCGCCCTCACTTCCGCCCTCACTTCCGCCCTCACTTCTGACCTCACTTCCGCCCTCACTTCCGCCCTCACTTCCGCCCTAACTTCCGCCCTCACTTCCGCCCTCACTTCCGCCCTAACTTCCGCCCTCACTTCCGCCCTCACTTCCGCCCTAACTTCCGCCCTCACTTCCGCCCTAACTTCCGCCCTCACTTCCGCCCTCACTTCCGCCCTCACTTCCGCCCTCACTTCCGCCCTCACTTCCGCCCTCACTTCCGCCCTCACTTCTGACCTCACTTCCGCCCTCACTTCCGCCCTCACTTCTGCCCTCACTTCCGCCCTCACTTCCGTCCTCACTTCCGTCCTCACTTCCGCCCTCACTTCCGCCCTCACTTCCGCCCTAACTTCCGCCCTCACTTCCGCCCTCACTTCCGCCCTCACTTCCGCCCTCACTTCCGCCCTCACTTCCGCCCTCACTTCCGCCCTCACTTCCGCCCTCACTTCCGCCCTAACTTCCGCCCTCACTTCCGCCCTCACTTCCGCCCTAACTTCCGCCCTCACTTCCGCCCTCACTTCCGCCCTCACTTCCGCCCTAACTTCCGCCCTCACTTCCGCCCTCACTTCCGCCCTAACTTCCGCCCTCACTTCCGCCCTCACTTCCGCCCTCACTTCCGCCCTCACTTCCGCCCTCACTTCTGACCTCACTTCCGCCCTCACTTCCGCCCTCACTTCCGCCCTCACTTCTGCCCTCACTTCCGCCCTCACTTCCGTCCTCACTTCCGTCCTCACTTCCGTCCTCACTTCCGCCCTCACTTCCGCCCTCACTTCCGCCCTCACTTCCGCCCTCACTTCCGCCCTCCCTTCCGCCCTCACTTGCGCCCTCACTTCCGCCCTCACTTCCGCCCTCACTTCCGCCCTCACTTCCGCCCTCACTTCCGCCCTCACTTCCGCCCTCACTTCCGCCCTCACTACCAACCTCACTTCCGCCCTCACTTCCGTCCTCACTTCCGCCCTCACTTCCGCCCTCACTTCCGCCCTCACTTCCGCCCTCACTTCCGCCCTCACTTCCGCCCTCACTACCAACCTCACTTCCGCCCTCACTTCCGTCCTCACTTCCGCCCTCACTTCCGCCCTCACTTCCGCCCTCACTTCCACCCTCACTTCCTCCCTCACTTCCGCCCTCACTTCCACCCTAACTTCCGCCCTCACTTCCGCCCTAACTTCCGCCCTCACTTCCGCCCTAACTTCCGCCCTAACTTCTGTCCTCCGTTCCGCCCTCCCTTCCGCCTTCCCTTCCGCCTTCCCTTCCGCCCTCCCTTCCGCCCTCACTTCCAACCTCACTTCCGCCCTCACTTCCGTCCTCAGTTCCGCCCTCAGTTCCGCCCTCACTTCCGCCCTCACTTCCGCCTCCACTTCTGCCCTCACTTCCGCCCTCACTTCCACCCTCACTTCCTCCCTCACTTCCGCCCTCACTTCCGCCCTCACTTCCGTCCTCACTTCTGCCCTCACTTCCGCCCTCACTTCCGCCCTCACTTCCACCCTCACTTCCAACCTCACTTCCGTCCTCACTTCCGCCCTCACTTCCGCCCTCACTTCCACCCTCACTTCCGCCCTCACTTCCGCCCTCACTTCCGCCCTCACTTCTGCCCTCACTTCCGCCCTCACTTCCGCCCTCACTTCCACCCTCACTTCCTCCCTCACTTCCGCCCTAACTTCCGCCCTAACTTCCGCCCTAACTTCCGCCCTAACTTCTGTACTCCGTTCCGCCCTCCCTTCCGCCCTCCCTTCCGCCCTCCCTTCCGCCCTCACTTCCGCCCTCACTTCCGCCCTCACTTCTGCCCTCACTTCCGCCCTCACTTCCAACCTCACTTCCGCCCTCACTTCCGTTCTCACTTCCGTCCTCACTTCCGCCCTCACTTCCGCCCTCACTTCCGCCCTCACTTCCGCCCTCACTTCCGCCCTCACTTCCGCCCTCACTTCCGCCCTCACTTCCACCCTCACTTCCTCCCTCACTTCCGCCCTCACTTCCGCCCTAACTTCCGCCCTCACTTCCGCCCTAACTTCCGCCCTCACTTCCGCCCTAACTTCCGCCCTAACTTCCGCCCTAACTTCCGCCCTAACTTCCGCCGTAACTTCCGCCCTAACTTCTGTACTCCGTTCCGCCCTCCCTTCCGCCCTCCCTTCCGCCCTCCCTTCCGCCCTCCCTTCCGACCTCTCTTCAGCCCTTACTGCCGCCCTCACTTCCTTCCTTTTTTTTGGGCAGGTAATCTTTATTTCTCACCCGAGCTACCTATTTTGAAAAAAAAAATTATTTTGGTATATTTTGAGACGGGAAGACTCTAACTGTAGCTCCGTATCCAAAATTTTTGGTCAGGTAATCTAATTATTTCACCGGAGGAAAAATTTTTTTTTAACATATTTTGAGCCGGCACGACCTAACCGTAGGTCCCGGCCCAAAAAATTTTCGGCAGGTAATCTTTATTTCACCGGACCTACCTATTTTGAAAAATAAATTTTAGATGTTAAATAATTTGTAAACGAACGATTTTTAAAAAATAATTTGAATTTAAATTTTCCGCGCCAAATTATTTTGTTTTTATAAATGACAAATGATTATTGAACTACCTAATTTGAAAAAAAAATTAAATTTTAAAAAATTTGTAAACGAAAGATTTTTAAAAATAATTTGAATTTAAATTTTTCGCGCCAAATTATTTTGTTTTTATAAATAACAAATGATTATTGAGTTGACTCATTTTTTTTGAGTATTCAAACGGTACAGCATGTCGTTTTTTTTTTTAACTCAAATTCGAATGAGTAAAAAAATTTTTACCCCCTACAGAATTACTCATTTATATCATACACCGCGCCTAAAGAAGTATAAACTTCAAAAAAATTTGTTTCTTAAACCTATTATTATGTTTCAAAAATTTGTTTGGGATTGAACCTCACAACTTCACTCTTATAGTCGAACCTGACAACTTCACTCTTATAGTCTGATGTTCTAGCCACTCAGCCATATTGTCCAAGTGATTTCGGTTTCCTAAAATATAGTAAAAAAATTATAATGAATAACCACTTTTTTTTTGAACATTTTTCAAATTCGAATCGTATTTTGAATATTTTATTCTTATTTTTCTGAGAAAAAATCTCACGCGTTTTCGAGACTCGAATTTGAAAATAAATTTTTACCCTCTACCAAAAATCTCACAACGCTAAGTATTAACTTCAAAAATTAAAAATAAATAGAACATTTTATTATAAAAAAAAAAAATTTTAATTTATCACTTTTTCCCAAATTGAAGTACCTTTGTTAAACCAAAAAATAATTATGTACTTTACTAATGTTATTATGTAGATAATAAGTACTCTTATTAATAACAAAAAATTTTTCAATAAAAAAAATATGCAAACGATACATAAAGTTAGAGAAAGCTTATTTTTGCATTTTGATTGTATGATACTTTTAATCATAATGCAGTTCTCATATGTTGCAAAAATTTTATTCACATAAATTTCAACTGGCTATTCAATAGTTACAATAAAATTAATAAATAAATTAAAAAAATATTTTGTTCACCTGAATTGTGTATTCGGGCATTATTATTTTTGTTTATTTTAGTATTAAAAAAAACTTAATTCACAAATAAATGTTTCTTAATTTTCCTGAATTAATGCTCAAAAAATTTCAATAAGGCCGTACAACTTTGAAACCTGAGTTGGGCTCCAGATTCCAATCGAATGAGACAAAATTCTTCCGTGTTCTAAAAGTTTCAGGACCATATGTAAGGTTCCGTGAGGGTTACCAGCCTTTTCAAATGTTTCCCCCTAAAAAAATAAAATTTCTCCCTAAAAAACCCCTAAATTTTTTTTATAGATATTATAACAGCCATACTTATATACCTACGGCGATTTCAAATAGATGCTTGAATTAAAATATATAACGCACAACGTAAATTATATGGTTTAATAAAATTATTTATTTATAATAAATTTAGCAGATAAGGTATCTTATGAAATGCAATCAAAAATATTTAAAATTTCATCTAAATCTTTGTTTTTAAAATCATACATCTTGCCCTTAAAAAACCCCTTAGTTGTTAACGCTGGTTTCCGTATATAAAATTAGCTTTCCTCAACGCCGTCTTCTCCATTGTGCTAAATGTGCTAAGCGAGGGGTGGCCGTAAAGTTAGGTTAGTTACATTTTCACATTACAAAACATTGCAAAAAAAAACATTTAAAAAAATTTTTTTTTTTTTTTTTTTTTCGAAATTTGAAAATTTGCCAGAGAGGCCTCTGGTTGAAAATAATCGATTATATTTTCTTAAACTTGTCGGAAAAGTAATTAATAAATTATATTTTTATAGCTAACTTACTAACCCTAATCTCATAGGAGATATAATTGCGTTACTTCCCACACCATTGTTTTTTTTTCCACGAAAATTTGAACTTTTTTTCTGTAAATTTACAAAACAAAAAACTTATACATTTTATGTGTGTAAATACGCACATAAATAAATGTAGCCAAAATTTAAATATTTCTAATCCAGCGTTACCAACTTAGGGGTTTTCCCCCTAGATTTAGGGGTTTTTTTTGTTGACAGAGGGATTTTTAGGGGGTAATTTGTTTCAGGGGTTTTTTTAGGGGTATGATGTATGATCTTAAAAGCGAAGATTTAGATGACATTTGTAATATTTTTGATTGCATTTCATAAGATACCTTATTTGCTAATTTTATTATAAATAAATAATTTTATTATTTATATAATTTACGATGTGCGTTATATATTTTTCTTCAAGCATCTATTTGAAATCCTCATAGGTATATAAGTATAGCTGTTATAATATATATAAAAAAAAATTTAGGGGTTTTTTAGGGGGAAATTTTATTTTTTTAGGGGGAAACATTTGAAAAGGTTGGTAACCCTGTTCTAATCTGTTGATCTAGTAACTCGTGTAAATTCCAAGTAATTATAGCAACGAAAGAAAATTGCAGTTTTTTTCTTGCTAGTTCTTTTTTTTCATAAGTTCTTTGAATTTTATATATGATAGTAATACATATAAGTGAAAAAGCAATGCGTAGCCAGGAAGATAAAAAAAGAGATAATGTGTACCTTATTTTCATATAATTCATATGGAAAATTTTTATTTTCGAAGGTTCTTACCTAGCATTTAGGAAAAAATTTATTTAAAAAATAGACAGTAATATTTATATCATTTGAAAGTCCCATTAAAAAATATCGACATTTATATAGCATTGCGCAAAGGAACTTAAATTCTCCCTTCATAAACTTTTAAAGAAAAAACTGAGAAAATTATTATTTACTATAATTTTTTTAATTTTCAAAAATATAAGTTAAATTTTTAGTGGATGACTCCAGTTTACAAATGTATTATCATAATTATTTTTCAGTTTATGTTATAATTTATTTTAGTATGAGCGGATTTTTAAGGCTTAATTTAAAAGGGAATTCGGACAATTCAACGGATATTAATTAACGTTATTGCATAATAATTTACCATATAATAATTCATCGTATAGATATTAAGGCTGAATTTCTCATACGGTGAGTTGCTCGTACGGTCGGTCATTTACTATATGACGAATTGTTATACAATGAACTATTACAGGTGAATTCATATTCGATGAATTGTCCATAAATCATTCAAAAAGATAAAAATGCTACAATAACGGCAGAAAAATAATGATGTACTACTATAAGAAGATTCGTTTTCAATTCGCACTTCGAGAATGTGGAATGCTCTCCCTTCAAAATTGTTCCCTACAGTTGGCCGACGTTTGATTTACGACTTACGCCGCTTGAAGAAGAGTGTAAATGATTACCTCCTAACTGTTCCACTTTTTAATCCCGTCTAAATTTCCTGTCCCCATTACCAAATCCATACTTCTTTAAGTATAAAAGGTATTCATTCCTCTTAGGGATTTGGTAACTTTAATAAAAAAAATAGAAGTTTGGAGAAATATTATTGTGTATTTTTTGTTTGACAGTACGAAATTTGGACGATTCAATCATTTATCTGAAATAATTAACACTAAAAACTGATTTTTAAGATAAATAACATTTTTTGGTTGTTTTTTTATCTAAATTTCAAAGGCGCCGTGACATTTGTCCGCGGGACATTTGTCCGCGATGAAATTTGTATGGAAAACTTCGCGGACAAATGTCATTTTGCAAAATGTCATTTGTCCGCGATTGTAAAATGACATTTGTCAGCCGCGGACAAATGTCCCAAAATTAGCGGACAAATGACATTTTGCAAAATGACATTTGTCCGCGATTGAATTTTCTAACTTTAGCGGACAAATGTCATTTTGCAAAATGTCATTTGTCCGCGATTGATTTTTCGAATTTTTAGCGGACAAATGTCATTTTGCAAAATGTCATTTGTCCGCGATTGAAATTTTTAATTTTTAGCGGACAAATGTCATTTTGCAAAATGTCATTTGTCCGCGATTTATTTTTCAGTTTTTTTAGCGGACAAATGTCATTTTGCAAAATGTCATTTGTCCGCGATTGATTTTTCAATTTTGGAGATACTGCAGATTACGTGAACCACTCAGAATCGTCTGAAGCTTGGAAAAGGGAAGAGGGGTAGAGTCCCCCCAAATTGTTCATACATTTTGTATATGCAATTTTTTTTTTTTTGCCCGATTTGCCCCTTAAAGAGAGGGTGGTGCGGGGCGGCGGGCGGGCGGGTGGACTGGTGGTTGGTCAGTGGGATTTGCGGCTGACGCCGCAAATCCCACTGACCAACCACCAGTCCACCCGCCCGCCCGCCGCCCCCCATCACCCTCTCTTGTTGTGCCGATTCTGATTGGTTCACGTCATCTGCACTTTAGCCTCAAATTTTTAGCGGACATATGTCATTTTCCAAAATGTCATTTGTCCGCGATTGCTTTTTTTAATTTTTAGCGGACAAATGTCATTTTGCAAAATGTCATTTGTCCGCGATTGATTTTTTAACTTTTTGAAAATGTCATTTGTCCGCGGCGGACAAAAGACATTTTGAATCGCGGACAAATATCATTTTTATGTCCGCGATACAAAAACAAATCGCGGACAAATGTCCCGCGGACAAATGTCCAACCCCCATTTCAAACTAAATTATTAAAAAAACTTATTTAAGAAAATATTTTTTAAGCAGTCAATTACTGCTTCAATCAACTTATCTGGTCTAAAATAAAAATCAAAAATCAAAAAAACGTCCTCTTACCGTTATAATTTTGATAATACTAAATCAAGAATAATAATTAATTTTCAATGTTTTGATTTTTTTTTCGATAGAGTCGAAAGTTTTACGAAGTTTGCTTTTGCAAAACTTCGTAAACAAAAATAAGTTTCCTTCCAGGCTAGATATATAGACATTGGAAAAAGTATTAAATTTAATGTAGCACTTTTTTTTTTATAAATTTATATAATAAATGGCTTAAAATATTTTTTGTTATTTTGTTTTTTATTTATTCCATTTATTTAGCATATTTCAACTATTATTTAATTTAAATTTTTTTTTATTTTTTAACTTCGATTTGATCAAAATATATAATATTTACATCAATCAAACTTTACTAAAATTATTGTTTACGTATTGAATAAGTTCAAGTACAGCTATTGACATTGAAACTGATAAAAACAATTAAATAACAGATAATAAAAACAGCGAGCACATAAATTAGGAAGACCCGGAAATTTGGAATGATTTAAATGCCAAAACAAAAAACTAAATAATTCATAATTTAAATGATGAAGATGGATCAAAATTAGAATTTTCAAGTTCGAAAATAGTTTATAAAAATGAAAACCGTTTTGCAAGTAAAAATTTATTTTATAGGAAATTAGTAAACGGTGAATTAAAAAAAGAAATTGTGTTAGGTTTTCTGAATCTACAGGAAATTTTTTTTTGTGATTTTTTCAAATATTTGGAAATACGTTAAATAGTTTCACTTCCGGTTTTAATGATTGGAAGAGTCATCCAAATTTATTATCGGACCACGAAAATTCTGTCAATCATAAAGAGACTACTCTTATCTTTGTAAATAATTTAATTGATAAATCTAGTATTAGAGAAAGTTTTAAAACGGAAGAAATTAAAAATATTAGTTATTGGAAAAATATTTTGAACAGAACAGTTGAACTAATAAAATTTTTAAATTCCAGGGGACTTCCTTTTCGCGGTAAAAACCAGATAGTGAGACATAAATTAAATGGAAATTATTTGGTACTTGGGAACTTTTAGCTAAATTTCTACTTCAACAATATCTAAGAGATTATGTAAATAAAGGAAAGGAATATGTTTCAGCAAATATTTGTGATGAATTCATAGAAATATTAAGAAGTTATGTGAGAAGCAAAATAATCACAGAATTGAAAAATGCCAAATATTTTTCAATTTTAGTACGCCTGACATTTCTCATGTTGAAAAATTAACGATAATTATTAGATATGTAAAAAAAGATGGAATTCCGGTAGAAAGATCTTTGTGTTTTTTTTAGATAACACGGGCAATTAGGGTGTAGAAATAGAAGAAGCTCTAATTAAAACGTTGTCTAACTTCGACATAAATTTACAAGATTGTTGCAGACAATCGTACGACAATGCTGCTAATATGTCGGGAGTATAGCACTAGTTTCCAAGCTCGTATTAAATATTTCATGTGCAGCACATTCGTTAAATTTAATCAGAATGTTGTCAGAAACCACTAATTTTTTTATGTTGGTACAAAATGTGTAGACGTCAACTTTTAGGTGGGAATAAAGAAAGAATTAGGACTTGTTCCAAAAAAAATATGTGACACTCGATAGTTTGCAAGAGCAGATGCAGTTAAAGCACTTAAATTTGGATACGAATATTTAAAAAAGCATTAAGGAATTTTACTAATGATGATGATAAAAAAAACCAGTTGAAAAACTAGAAGCCCCAGGTCTGTTAAAACAACTTAATTTTGTTGAAACCGGTATAACCTTTTTGGTATGATGTATTAAATGCAATTAATCGGACAAATAAAATACTTCAAAAAGTTGACATTGGCATTGAAGTAGGTGTTAAACTAGATATGAATATTTGTAGAGTAAATGAGATTTAAAATCTTACGATTTATATAAAAAAGAGGGAATTTTAATCACTGGGTGCGAAGATTTTAAAACAACATAAAAGAAAAAACATTTCGACCAAATCACTACACCAGAACATTTTTTTTTGTAGTGACTCGAATTTTCTCATAAATTCATATTATAGTTAGCAACCTGACAAAAACGCGTTTTTTGCAAAAATTGGATTTTTATTCTTGAAAGTGGTAGAAAGTGGTATTAGAAATTATGTTTGTTCAACAAGTTTGCCGCCAATTTATTTTTTTTTAGGTTTTACCGTTACTTTTTGGTTACTTTGATATTAAGCATTTTTGAGTATGAAAACTTCGAAATAGCCTTTCATGATGTTCTAGACTTTGATTCAGGAGGAGTTTACCTTCATTTTTTTAGAAAGTTTTAGTTCCTGAAAATATTGTATAGATGGCGTTTTAACCAATTTTGTGTATTAAACTAAAATTACTCTACCTTTTGGGCAACATTTGTACTACAGAAATGAAACCAAAAAAAGACCGTTTCAAGGCCTTTCCAACAAAAAAAAAAATTTAAGAATCGAACAATAAATAAAAGAGGTATGCCAAATTAAAAAAATTACGAAAAAAAAAATGTCCGTTATTATTCAAAAACTCAATTTTAAAGAACGAATCCATAACAAAAATGACTGAAAAACCAAAATTTATAAGGACATGATTTTAGGAAATGCATGTTGGAACGTGAATGAACGGGCTCTCTCTCTCACCTTCTAATGGGCCAACTGAATAATATTTGGATTTTAGAAAAGTCTCAACTAAAAGTGGATGTATTAGAATCACTTTTAATAACAAAGTGCAATTTTCTTATGGATTGTGCAAAGTTTTTATCGAAAAACAATTATATTCTGAATCAAATACATTCTATACAAAAATATCAAAATTAATATTTACAAATGCTTTTTATTAATGTTTGTGATAAAAAAAATATATGTATCTACTTTTAAGATCATTATTGTAAACTTAACATTGAGTCAAGAAGACGTATCTTATTTTTTTTTTTTTTTGTGTGTTTTCAAGAAAACTATTTTAATTTTTTGTTATTAATTTATGTTATCTAAGTAATATTTCAATGAATGTATGCTAGTTAACATTTGTATTTTTAATAATTTTATTTACATATCCTTTTTTTTTCGTTTCAAAATATGGTCACCGTGATTATAACTATATATATTTTCGGGAAAATATAATTCAAACATCGTACTATGAAAATCATTCTCAATAGTGTTATTATACATTTACATTATGAGTTTTTAAGAATTTCTGAAAAAAAAATAAAAAATAAAAATAATAAACTTATCATGTAATAAAATTTGAAAGTTGAAACTGAAACAGAAACAGAATTTTATTTTTCATCAATTTTTATTCGATAGTATTTGTATTTTCACATTATTTTCATTCCGTCATTTGAGTTTTTCCGACACTTTTTTAAATTAAAAAAAGAATAAAATCAATTTAATTATTTCTTTTGCCAACGGCAGAAATATCACATAATTCCCCTGTTTCTGTTCTTTGTGACAAACCGGCTTATGAGACATT
Organism: Hybos culiciformis; assembly: GCA_964007475.1. NCBI lineage: Eukaryota > Metazoa > Arthropoda > Insecta > Diptera > Hybotidae > Hybos > Hybos culiciformis. Next base: position 77,263,809 of record OZ023273.1, on the reverse strand, counting down.
AAATAATTGTAAATGAAATTAGAAATCCTTGTGAAATAAGTAATTATACGCACAATGCAATAAAAAGTTAGTATAATTAATTTATTATTTCGAATAAATCATGCTTCTTTTGCAGTCCAAATTGATAAATTCAATATTTGTAAGTATTTTTGTGCAATAAATATATATTATAAAATGTGTAAAATTTATTTTAAAAAAAATTAATGTACCATTTATTTATTTTGATCATTTAAGTTAACTATTATTATCATCTAGGAAGCTTTTAAAAAAAACTGAAGAGCAACTTGAATATGTCAACTAAAAATACGTTATCTTTTTGTCCTCCAAAATCGATTCCTAAAAAACTTCACATATGGTTGAAACCGTCTTCGTAAGGTTGCTTGCAATATTAGATGAGGTTGTAGTTTTATGAGTAAAGAAAACTAACAGAATTGAGCCTAACATTCCAAAGTATGTTTTTCGTTGCGGATATCACTACAAAACTTATTTAAATCTTGAAACTATTTTGAATTTAATACGGTTTTGTAGTTAATTAATATCTTTTGTGTTAAATTTAAATGAGTTTGCATTATAATTTGTCAAATTTTATTCAGAATATTTTTCTTCATTCAAATAAAATAAACACGTTACATAAATTTATAATACCTTTTCTGATCTCAAAATAGTCGTAAATATTACTTCCAATAATTCTAATAAATTCTAAGTCATCGATTAATTCTAATTGTACTTCTTCTCTTTTGTGGTCGGCGAAAAAGCTCTAAAATTAAATAAAAAAATTTCATCCTGAAATTGAATGTAAAACTTTTATAAATATCAATAATACCGTTTTGTGAATTTCGGAGTAATGCGTGATATTCTCCCAGGGTTGAATGAATTTTATTTCAATTCCACATTTTTTTCCTAATTTATCAAGAAGAACCATTTCCCGCATGTCAAAATGATAATAAATATCCACTTCTTTTACACTAGTTTCTTTGAGTACATCAATCATTTCTGAAAATTCCGAAAAACTTGAACAAATACAAGCAACAAAAAGTTTTCGCAAATTTGGTAAATTTTTAATATAACTCCAATTTATTTGATAGAAACTCATTTTACCAATTAAATGTAATATTTTCAAATTCTTCAAATTTCCTAATCCACTTAAGCAATCGTTTGAAAAATGATGCATTCCTGATCCACCCGTTTTATGTTGAAATTTAAGCATTATTAGACTATCTGGAAAACGAGTTTGCGGTAAAAAATGGCCTGTACATCCATATAAAGATAAATATTTCAATTTTTTGAAATTCGGTAATAGCGCTAAAAAATCCTGTTCAGCTTCTGTAGCTACACATTCTAAATTTTCATAACACATTTCAAATATTGCTTTCAAATCTTCTTTTTCAGGATAAATCCTTCTTAAATCTAACACTCTTAAATTATTCAAATTCTTATAGAAATTTGGGTCTAATGACCATGCCATGTGTAAAATAAGGGTTTGTAATTTTGGTAGATATTTTCCCAAATCTATTCCTTGAAAAAAAGAACAATATGATACATCCAAATACTCTAAGTTTGGAAATTTTTTCCATAATTTCATTTCAATCTTTTTGTCAATGACGGTCCTATCATTAATATGCAATGTCAATCTTTTTAACGTGTGGCGTGTTTTTGAATATTTCAAGAATGTGTCCAAAATAGCTTCTGTTTGTTCCGAATAAATAAAATCGCCATTGCGAGTAAATAGTAAATCTAGAGTTTGTAGTCTTCGGCAATGTTGTAATATTAATTTTAATATTTCTTCAAATTTTGGATTTCTGTAAGTAATTTTAAATATTAAACTTTCTTCGTCTTGCTTACGGCATAAAATTTTTCTTTCTTCAATATGAACTAAAAATTTTCCATAATTTTCAAAAAATTGTAAAATGGAAGAAAATATCCAATTGTCAAAAAGTAATAAATGGAATGTTTGACGTAATAAATAAATATTGTTTTCAATAAAAAATTTTTGTAATGTCCTACATACTAAGGATAATGAAACTTGATTTTCAAAATCCAAATATTTAAAAAATTCACGGATGCAATATTCATTCAAATCTAAAAAATGTGTTGTTGATTTTTCAAGCATTTCCGACTGCGATATTAACGATTTTTTACTTTCTTCATTTTGTGATAATTTCCGAAAACAATTCCTATGCATTTTCCTCCGATTTCAATATTTAATTCAATAGTCTGTTTCACTTTTTTTTTTTTAGATAAAATCTGGAAATCTGAAAAATAAAAAATGATCTTAGTGTAATTAAAATTACTTTGGAAAGTTTTCAAGAAATTTTGCAGCATATTACTTTAAATATTTCAAATGAAGACCTGAATCACAACTCTGAGTCCTCGCTATATTAAATTTATGAATAATTTTGTATTTGAGGTCTTGCCCGTAAATAAACATTAGTTGAAATATTGAACAATTTCGTATAGAATTTAATAATAAATTTCAAAAAATATAAAAATTAACTTTTTGAACCAATAATAGTAATTTAGAAATAGCAACACTAGATCAATTAAATTTGCTAATAAAAATAATTAGAATTGTAATGAAAGTATTGTGACGCTGAAAAGTAATTTAATCTTAAGATTCTACTGCAATTAAATTGTTTAAAAATTGATATTGGTTTTCTGTAGGGTGTGATTCTAGCTGCGATGCTGTTTATTATTTATAGCAATGTGTCTTTATTCGTAGATGAACTTTAAATCAGTGTTTACAATGATTTGAAGAATAAATCGAATTGGATGAATATGAATCCACTTAAATTAAATGTAAATAAAATCAAGTATATAGTATTGAACAGTAAAACAAACAACAAAATAATTATATTGATCGAATTATAATTGAGAAGATTATAATGACTATATTTCACAAAATTTGAAAAATTGTAACTACATACTTAGATATATTTATGCAATGCCTAATTAATCCAATCTGTGAATATTAATAATAATGAAAAGAATTGGTTTCTCATCAATTTTGCATGGTAGGTACCTATAACCTACCTCCTACGCCGGTATCGTAGAGGTATAATAGGTATAGCTGTACTTAAATAATTGCATTTTACAATGTTCAGGTAGGCATGAGAAAATTTTTATGAAGTACAATCAAGCAACCGTAACGTATTCGAGGTACTAGTCTAGTTTAAAGGATCTCAAATCTATTGGACAATTTCTCAGTTTCTACCCACGTAGAAACAAAATATTGCATTTCGTCATATTAGGCAAGTATTTTTTTCCTACCACTACTTACCTAATCCAGGCAGACACGGGACACTTAAAAAAAGTATTAATTAAAATTACCAAACTTCAAAACTCCAAAATAATAACAAATAACAATTACCCACCAAATAATTTTTAACAGGATAATATTACTCAATGCATTAAGCGATTGTGCTCTCACGTCTTTTTTGCAGTGATGCCAGAAGTTTTTTTAAATAGCTAGATTTTTTTTTAATCCAAAGCTATGATTTTTTTACCAAAATACATACTTAAAAAAGTAGCTGAGTTTTTTTGATACTCTTTAAGTAGCTAAATATAATGGCAAAAAATTGGGGTTGAACATTTCTCCGCGATTCAAATTGTTTTTTGTCCGCGCGGATAAATGTCATTTTGCAATCGAGAACAAATGACATTTTTCCGTAATTAAATTTTCAAGTTTTTTTTTCTTTTTTTTCCGCCTATATAAAATTAGTTATCGAATTTCAGTCACACAAACATTCTGTGAATTGACGATTTGACTCAATTATTATTACTAAAAATAAAAAATAGAACAGTAAGTAAAATTTCAAAAATAAAATATTAAGATCAAATTAATTTATTTGTCACAATTAAATTAATATCAGAGCTTGATAATTATTTCCTTTTTAACATATTTTGATATTAATTCAAAAAATATAGAACAGTATCAAGTGTTCGGCCCGTTTATGATTTAAAATACTTCGTATATCTACATTTTTCGTCTGTCCGCATACGAATTTAGGTCAAAATCTTTCATCCTGCAATCCGAATCATTTTCTTCAATCTACATCTACTGTAACTCATATACCAATTTTCAATAAAATCCATTTTCATTCCCAAGCCCCAATTCTTGGAAAAAAATCCAGAACCATTTTTTTAAGCTGCTATAATTAACATCTATCTACCGTGATATAATTTTCATCAAAATCCCTGACCGGTTGAGAGCTTCTAATTCCTGAGTCCGTAATCAGAGAATATCACTTTTTAGCTTGACTGAAAGGAACAAATATTACGAATATTTTACAATTTTGACGGGCGTGAGCTTTCGGGATGACGTCATCACCAAGGGGTAATATCGGCCATGGGGACTTAGGATATATATATTACCCACAAATGCCATCTAGTAGCCGAAAAACGCAACAGATTTTTTTTTGAAAAAACTGTTTTTTGAAATTTTCTCGGTAACGGTACATGCGAAAACTATAATTTTTTTTTTAAATGTAGGTAATAAAATTACCTATGTTTAAAAAATAAAATTCGAAATATCTTCGAAGTGAATTACATTTGTCCAAAATGCTGTAGAATCTTTTTTTGTATAGGATTCCATAATTATAATATATTGCTTTGCTTGTACAAAAAAGAATTCAAGAATTCATACTCTTTTCTAATCCTCTCAAATACAATTCTATCCACTGTTAATTTAGTCCTTTTTGCTTTTTTATGAGCTTTATTTCGAGCAGAAAGTCTTTTATTTCTCCATGGATATAATAATAATTCAGAATTCAATTTTTTAATTGGAACAAATACTTTAAAAGAATCGAATAATCATAGGCGCCCCAAGGATTTTTTCTAGGGGGGGCCAAAAAAAATTTTTTATCAGCTTATAAATATGTTTTCCTTCCTTCAACGATGAATATAAAAAAAAATCTGTTGAGAATTGAGTTACATGTATTGTATCTTATATTAATCTTTTCTTATTAAAAGTAAAAAATAACAAATATAAACTAACGAATTCACTTGCTCGATTAGATAATAAAAAAACAAATAAAAAATTAATATTTATTTATTTTTATTTTATTTTAGTTTTTAGGTTAATCAATTATAAAAAAAACTTACTTATATAAATAAATATATACATATAGAAAGAAAAAAGAAACCAGATACATTTTTATTTGCAACCTTCTTTTCTGCCTTCCGAATCGTTCCAAAGCTATCAGTAACTCGCCGGTTAGAAAAAAAAAAACAAAATCGACGAATATATTTTGGAAGTAGTTCACGCGCGTATGCGACAGAAAAAAGACACATTATATGAAACTTTTTGAGGCGTGTTATACTCAAACACGTAAATTGTACTTGACCCGCGTAAAAGTTAAAAAATAAATCTTTTATATTTTTACACCATAGATATTTCTACACCATAGATATTAAGAAATGCAATTGCTTTATTTTTTTGTAACTGAATGGCGGTCGCAGTTGAGTAATACTGGCAAAATACTCCAATTGTGATTTTCTTTTTTACGTCGCGTGGCGTTGTTTCGTAAACTCGCGTGAACTTCTTCGACAATGTCTCTAGCATAAAAGTAACCATAAAAGAATTCATTTTTTCATAAATGTGTTGCCCTTCACTAAGCGAAATATGAAAAAAGGATATCTGGAATTCCGTGTATATACAAATTCCAAAATTTATAAATATTTTTGTATTTTTAACCGAGACTCAAAAATCGGAAAATTGAATAATTTATTTAAAACAATTAAATGACATAAAAATCTGAAAAAATTATAATCTAAAATTTCTAATTTAAATGTTCTCAAAATTTCTTAGCGCATTTAAAATGAAAATTTAAGAGGAAGCAAGGGTTCTTATAAAAAAGTTATTGTGCGAGATAATAAGTTTTTTGTCGTTTAAAAAATGACAAACATTCTAATATTATTTAAATTAAAATCGTGTTCCTAATTTGTACGAGTGTTTAGGTCTTATCGCTGGTTAAGTTTTATTTTCTTTCTCAAAGCCAGGGGGGGTCAAGGCCCCCCCCTCTTGCCCTCCCTACGGGCGACTATGCAAATAATATTGATTCAAATTCTTTGTATGCATCCAATAATGAAAGTTCATAAAACGATTCATTATTGAAATGTTCAGATAAATATGTTTAAATTTTATCAAAATCTGAGTTTTGAATAAAAATCTTCACTCACTATTGAATATTCACTTCTTTCTACAATATAAAATAATCCTCTTGATAAAAATATTAAGTCTAATATTTTTTCATTTATATAACAAATATTATTTGCCTGAACTAAATCTAATAATGAAAAAGAATCAACAACAAGTGATTCAAAATCTTTCAATATATTAAAAGGTATCATCAAACTTTCATCATTATCAAATTTCCAATTTATGTTTCCTAAATTGAAATCACCCATTATGCACACAAAAATCTTATTATCTGAATATTTACTAACAACATTTTCAATATTATCAACATGACTCAAATAACAATTCAAATTAATATTAGAATCAAGGTTTGGAGGAATATAACTTAAAAACAATAAAAGACAGACAGATTCTCCATTTATTTTAGGTCCAATATGTTAGCCATACAAAAGTGAAAATTTAAAAAAATTTTCGAACACGAATTTCGAGCTTATTTCGAGCTATCCAAAAATAATTTCGAGCTGTCCCAAAAATTTTCCGGTTTTCAGAAAATTGAAAAAAAAACGATTTGTATGACTAGCGAAAATTCTGTAACCCTAAACAAACTCGTAGGTAGTATTGTTCGGAAAAATGTCTAATAAGCGAGCTCCACTAACGGTACAAAACTTCGCTCCCAACCCTGAGTATGAACTAGCTTTTTTTGTAAAAGCCAGTTATTTTTTTTTTTTGTATAGAACACGTTATAAGCGAGTCACACTACAACTAAAAAGCCACTACTCATGACGGCTTTTTTAAATGCGTTCACACTTGCACTTTTTGGTTTTTTTTCTTCTTTTTTCTCGTTTTGTCATATCTTTTTCCTTTTTTTTTGGGAATTTTTTTTGTTTTTTTATTCGTTTTTTTTAAAAAATTGCCGCCAACTTCCTGAAAGTATGCAATTGTTAGTTTATTTTTTTCTCACAGAGCTCATTTGTTGTTTGATCCCTGATTTTCTAGTGGCTTTTTGAAAAGCCACTAGCTTTTTTTTCTTTTTTTTGTATGGAAAAAGCCACGAAATACCCACAACGATGATAGCTTTTTCAAAAAGCCATTAAAAGGCCGAAGTGTGACAGCCTTATTAGTTTATAGGTCAGTTCGAGCTAAATGTTAGTTTAAAGGTCTAAGTGGAGCTCGCTTATTAGACAGGAATTTCGAGCTTATTTGGAGCTAATTTTGAGCGAAAAGCATTTTCCCAAAAACTTAAAAATTTTCCGGGAAAATCGAAAAAAGTCTATTCGGGTTTAAAGAAATTATTTGATCCCGAAAGTACTTACTACACACGCGAGCGAAATAAATCTTGGCTCTGAAATTTCGAGCTTTTTATAAGCTACAAGATTCCGATCTCGAGCTGGTGGAAAATTCCACAAATTTTCCGCACGGAAAAAAAAATTTAGAGCGATTCCCAATTTTTTCGTTGTTGACTCCCCAATTTTATGGGAAAAACACATCTGTTGACGATATTGGGACACATTCCTATATTTTTAGAGGTAACCAATCCCATATTTTATGGGATACTGTACCAAAAAAATATCGAAATCTTCAACTGAAATGGAATTAAGTCCCAATTTTTGAGGAGTTATTTCTATTAAAATATGGAGTTGTTCTCATGATTTATGGAGTTGGTCCAAATCAAATTTAGGACTAATTCCTATTTTATTATAGGAATCTATCCTTTTAAAAAGTAAATTAAAAGGAATAAGTACTATAATATAAAAGGTAAACTTTACAATTGTTGTAGGAATTAATACTAATATAGTTGGTAAACACTGTCCTATCCTTTTTTTTGTTTTTTTTTGATTTTTTTGATTTTTTTTGATTTTTTTTTAATTTTTTTGTTTTTTTTTTATTTTTTTCTTTTCTGTTTTTTTTTTTATTTTATTTTTTTTTTTGATTTTTTTTTGTTCTTTTTTTTTTATTTTTTTTTTTTTCTTGGCTTTTTTTTTTTCTTTTTTTTCGCTTTTTTTTCTTTTTATATTGTTTTTTTAATTTGTTTTCGGCACCCATCTAAGTACTTTCACTACGACACGTTGCTTAACGTTGTTTTCAATGTGATGTAGAGTCTTCCACTGAGCTATGTCAGTAATATACAACGATGTGTTAAATAGAAAATATAAATTCGGTATCTATTAAATAAATAGGATTAAAAATTGGGGATTTTGATGCCTGGGAAACGATCCAATTTTAGATGGGAAGAAATATAACTAAAGTTGTAACTATGCCTATTTTTCATATAACTTAGTTCCAATAATTTTTAGAGCTTGTTGCTATTTTCTTTAGTGTTTCATTCCAAAATTTTTAGAAATTAATCCATTAAAAAATGGGACATGTGCATATTTTTTTTGAAACGCTCCACCTAAAGAAGGATCAGTTCCAATTTTAAAAGTACTGAAACCCATATTTCTTTTTTCTTCTTTTATAGGAATGTGTGCTTTTATTTTGTAAAAAATCCTTTTTTTTTTAAATTTGATGCTATTTTTTGAGGACTTAATTCCAAAATTTAAAGGCAATTTTTCTATTTTGCTGTTCCCATATTTTTTTGGAATCGCTCCATGGGCTTTTTTTTTTCGTGCGGGATGTCGAAAAATACGATTTTTTCATATATCAGCCGTACAAAAGTGAAAAATTTAAATTTTTTGCGAACACGAATTTCGAGCTTATTTCGAGCTTTCCAAAAGTAATTTCGAGTTGACTCAAAAATTTTCCGATTTTCAGAAAATTAAAAAAAAAAAAAACGATTTGTATGACTAGCGGAAATTCTGAAACCCTAAACAAACTACACACGCGAGCTTTTCACAAGCTACAAGAATCCAATCTCGAGCTGGTGGAAAATACGTGTCTATAAAATATTACAAAACTTGAGCAAACATACCGAGATTGGTAACAAAATTTCGACCTTTTTACTAGCTATAAGTTACCTTTTTACGAGCTACAAGAGCTATCTGGTGGAAAATTCCATATTTCCCAAGTACCTAAACCAAAACGAAAAAAAGTAAATTAATAAAAATTACTCAATTAAAAAAAAAATACTTTTTTGAGCAGTTTTGTTTTAACACATTTATTTGATTTCTTACGCATTTTTTGTTTATAAAAAATTATCGATATGTTAATAAAAAGTTATCAATATTCACCTAATACAAAAATGTAGGAACTCGGAATTGCAAAAAACAACAAACAAGTGAATAGTGTAAAAAGAATAACAAAATTTCTTTTGGACTACATTTGATAATTTCTCCTTTATTTTTTTAACTTATTTTTCACAGCTTTTCTCTATCAATAGAAAAAAGAAAAAAAGGGAATATATTAATCTTATCCTCCTATCTTTCTTTTAAATATAAATATAATGCAATACGTGTAGGTAAAAAACAAATACACATGTACAAAGAATAGTTGTGTGTATCATGAAAAAAAAAAACATTATAAAATTTTAAAAAATTATGTTAAATATATTATAAATAATGTAAAAATAAAGTGTTACAAATATCAATGTTGTGGGAAGATTTAATTTTAAAATTTAATTTCAAATAAAAAAAAAATTATGTTATGGACGCTCGGTTCATCACTAACACCTACGAGGTAAGAAAGTTTTAACTAAATGGTGTTTAAATTAAAAAAAATTTGCCTCATTTAATACAATTTGCATATACAATAAATTCATTACAAAATTTTTAGAGTGCAAATGCGTGGACAAAATGTGTGAACAAAATTTTTTTTTGTTTGTGTTTGTAAAACACGATGTTTTGGACAAAAAAACGAAAATTTGGTCATATTTAAAAATTAACAGTTGTTTTTATTTCATTATTTTATTTTTGGTCAATAGCTGAAGGCGAAAGAAAGCCAATAAATTGCGAAAAAAATTATAAAATTATATTAATCGAAAATTATTACCCAAGCGCTAATAGAAAATAAATACCCTAGGGCTAATAGAAAATAAATACTTAAGGGCTAAAATAGTAGGTAAGTTCTTATAAATTAAAAAGTAATGTTTTTTTCGGCGTCGAAAAAACAAAAATAAAAAAACCCTTCTAACTTATGGAACCTGTGTAGGTTAGAGTGCCGAAGTTAGAGAGGTTCTACAAAATTGATCTTCTGTATATTAAAATTTCTTCCGAATAAATGAACAAGTTACAGGTGGATTTTTGAAGGTTTTTTTATTTACAAAAATAAAGTGAAATTATTTTTTTTCAAAATACTTTCATAAAAATAAATTAAAATAATTTTTATATAATTATTGTAATTATTGAAATAAAAAAAAATATTAAAAAAAAAAATAATTGTGATAAAAATCAAAACATATTTTTTATGGTGGATTTTCGAGTTTTTTTTTAATGAACATAATTTCCAATGCAAATTTTTACTGAATATATTCATAAAATTAAATAAAATTTATTTTCAAGAATAATAAATAAAATATACCTATAATATAATATCAAAAAAAATAAGAAAAAACCTTTTTTTGTGTAGGTAGATGGTAGGTACATAGTAACCCAGGTAGATAAACAGCCGCGTAAATGCAGTTGACGTGTACAAGTCAGATTTGACCGAAACTTGGTGAGATAGTCAAAGTGGTCAGCAAACACTTATATCCCAGAATCTTTCTACCGGTAAGCTCTCGTTTCAGAGATATGCATCCCCAAAGTTTTCATATATTAGGCAGGTACCTACCTACTTGTATTGTAGTAACCAAAAACTTTTTTTTTTCGCAATAAGTACGTAGTTTTTAAAATAAAAAGTTTTCATTCTGAATTGAAGACGACAGCCGCCTATGCTTCAAAAATATTTTTGTTTCGCGATTTGCATATCGTTATTAAATACCTAGGTATTTTTCGAGGTGTTTTTAATGTATCTGACCTGATATCATGTACCTAATATATCTACTTATGAAAACTTTGAAGGGTCATACCTCTGGAATGGAAGCTTTTCGGTAGAAATGTCTTGGATTTGAAGGTTTGGGTACTGCCTCTACTCCCCCAATAAGTTTCAGAAAAATCGGGATCGTTCACGTTAACATCTAATAAGAGGTATGAGATACTTTTTTGGTTTGTAAAAATTTTATTTAAATTTAAATTTTTTTAAAAATTCATTTAAAATTAAAGATAAATTAGGTATAATACGTACCTAGATCCTAGAAATTATGACAAAAAAAAAGTTTAATTTACTTTACCAGGAAGAAAAAAAAATTTATGGATTGAATTTGCTCGATTTATGGAAGTTTTCATTTAAACAAATACGGTTTTTTTTCTTAAAAATTAATATTAATCATATACTAAATTGCATTCAATAATTAAATTATATTTTTTTTGGTTTTAATCGCATTTTACAGATTAATCTTTAGTTTTTGTATAGGAAATCTCATAGAGTTTCATACATTTGTTATAATTTTTATGCTACGAGATGCTGTGAATGTATTGTTTTTTATTTTAATAGGGGGCTTTTAATTTATGTTGGTATTGATGTTGGTATTGATTATAAAATCAAAGCAAGACAAGCAAAAGTAGTAGAATATAAAGCAAATTCAACAGCAATATTTTTTTTATGTTTTACAGATTTAAAAAAGATAAACAATTCGTTTTATTATAAATTATGTTAATATTTACAAAGTTAATAACATTCGTAGATAAAATGATAAGATTAACAATATTATTTTTGAAGTTTATACTTCTTTAGGCGCGTTGTATGATATAATTGAGTAATTCGAAAAAAAAGCGACATGCTGTACCGTTTGAATACTCAAAAAAATGAGTCCACTCAATAATCAATTGTTATTTATAAAAACAAAAGAATTTGGCGCAACAAATTTAAATTCAAATTATTTTTCAAAAATCTGTCGTTTACAAATTATTTAAAACTAAAATTTTTTTTCCAATAAGTTAGTTCAATTTATTTGTCATTTATGGCGCGGAAAATTTAAATTCAAATTATTTTTTTAAAATCTTTCGTTTACAAATTATTTAAAACTAAAATTTATTTTTCAAAATAGGTAGGTACGGTGAAATAAAGATTACCTGCCGAAAAATTTTTGGGCAGGGAGCTACGGTTAGGTCGTGCCGGCTCAAAATATGTTAAAAAAAAAATTTTCCAAAATAGGTAGCTCCGGTGAAATAATTAGATTACCTGACCAAAAATTTTGGGTACGGAGCTACAGTTAGGGTCTTCCCGGCTCAAAATATACCAAACATTTTTTTTTTTCAAAATAGGTATCTCGGGTGAAATAAAGATTACCTGTCCAAAAAAAGGAAGGAAGTTAGGGCGGTAATTAGGTCTGAAGGGAGGGCGGAAGGGAGGACGGAAGTAAGGCGGAAATTAGGGCGGAAGTGAGGGCGGAACTGAGGGCGGAACTGAGGGCGGAACTGAGGGCGGAACTGAGGGCAGAACTGAGGGCGGAAGTGAGGGCGGAAGTGAGGTCGGAAGTGAGAGCGGAAGTTAGGGCGGAAGTTAGGGCGGAACTGCGGGCGGAAGTCCGGGCGGAAGTGAGGGCGGAAGTGAGGGCGGAAGTGAGGGCGGAAGTGAGGACGGAAGTGAGGGCGGAACTGAGGCCGGAACTGAGAGCGGAAGTGAGGGCGGAAGTGAGGGCGGAACTGAGGCGGAAGACAGGGCGGAAGTCAGGGCGGAAGTCAGGGCGGAAGTGAGGGCGGAAGTGAGGGTGGAAGTGAGGGCGGAAGTGAGGGCGGAAGTGAGGGCGGTAGTGAGGGCGGAAGTGAGAGTGGAAGTGAGGGCGGAAGTGAGAGCGGAAGTTAGGGCGGAACTGCGGGCGGAAGTCAGGGCGGAAGTCAGGGCGGAAGTCAGGGCGGAATTCAGGGCGGAAGTGAGGGCGGAAGTGAGGGCGGAAGTGAGGACGGAAGTGAGGGCGGAACTGAGGGCGGAACTGAGGGCGGAACTGAGAGCGGAAGTGAGGGCGGAAGTGAGGACGGAACTGAGGCGGAAGACAGGGCGGAAGTCAGGGCGGAAGTCAGGGCGGAAGTCAGGGCGGAAGTGAGGGTGGAAGTGAGGGCGGAAGTGAGGGAGAAGTGAGGGCGGAAGTGAGGGCGTAAGTGAGGGCGGAAGAGAGGGCGGAAGTGAGGGCGGAAGTGAGGGCGGAAGTGAGGGAGAAGTGAGGGCGGAAGTGAAGGCGGAAGTGAGGGCGGAAGTGAGGGCGGAAGTGAGAGTGGAAATGAGGGTGGAAGTGAGGGCGGAAGTGAGGGCGGAAGTGAGGGCGGAAGTAAGGGCGGAAGTGAGGGCAGAAGTGAGGGCGGAAGTGAGGACGGAAGTGAGGGCGGAAGTGTGGGTAGAAGTGAGGGCGGAAGTGAGGGTGGAAGTGAGGGTGGAATTAAAACACACGAAGCAGTCATAGGAACTGCCGAAAGAAGTTAATACTTAAAAGCTTTAAACTATGAAATAACAGTGGCTACAAATGATGGGCTGCTCAGTACGAAATGTAAATTAAAATAAAAATCAATCCATCAGTCCAAAAGCAGTCCATTATTTGTAGCCATTGTTAGTTCATAGTTTAAAGCTTTTAAGTATAAACTTCTTTCGGCAGTTCCTATGACTGCTTTGTGTGTTTTTTCTAGTAATAATTTATAAAAATTAAGAAATTTTTATCAAAAGTTTTTTTTTAATTTTTCTTCGTAATTACATTATACATACAGCTATGGAAATGAACTTAGCACACTTAGAAAAAAATTATAAAATCCTTTATATTCCTGTAATTTTCTACAAAAATTGCATTGCACAATTTTTTTTTTAATAGTTAACAAACTATAAACAATAAAAAAACACTAGAACAATATCAATTCAGAAAACAATGGAACAAAAAATTATTTTTGGAAACAATAAGAATTAATCTTGGAAATAAACTTAGCACAATTGAATTTTTTATCACTTTTACTAAAAATTTGAGCCCGACAAGAGATCCTAAATTTTTTTTTTTAACTTTTAATAAATTTTATTAAGTTTAATTAAAAAAAATGGCGAAAAAAAAGTGCAGTACTCCCGAAGAACGGAGATTAATAAATAAATTATATAAAGACGGCTATAACCCATCTGAAATCGCAAAAACAATTGGCCGATCACGAAAGATGGTTTACAATGCCCTCCGTATGGTAGAACAAGACCCCCAGTACTTGTTCCATAACAAAAAACCTCGCCCCCGGCCTAGAAAAACAACTGAATTGATGGATAGATCTATTGTTAGAAAAGCTAAGATTGATCCATTCAAGTCATCGAGAGAGATCCAAGTCGAAATTAAAGAAGAATTCGATGTAACAATCACCTCCAGAACAGTAAGAAACCGTTTAAACGAAAAAAATTTATTCGGACGCGTTAGCAGAAAAAAACCTCTTATTTCAAAAAAAAATAAAAGAGATAGATTAAAATTTGCTAAGGAACACCTTCATAAACCGCTCTCTTTTTGGAAAAACGTACTCTGGAGTGATGAAACAAAGTTTAATCGGTTCGGACCGGATGGAAAAACATTTGTCCATCGACCAAAACGACAGGAGTTTAATCCCAGATACACCCTCAAAACAATTAAACATTCTGGCGGCGGTATAATGGTTTGGGGAGCTTTTTCATGGCGCGGCATTGGTCCCCTAGTACGAATTCGAGGCCATATGGATCAATACCAATATTTAGAAATCATGAAGAATGAAATGGAGCCTTATTCTTTTGACAACATGCCTCTAAAATGGGTTTACATGCAGGATAATGATCCGAAACATACTGCCAGGTCGGTTAAAAATTGGTTTTCCACCGAGAAAATCAATCTTTTAGCCTGGCCAGCGCAAAGCCCCGACCTCAATCCCATTGAAAACTTATGGAATGATGTGAAAGAGCAACTCAGAGGTGAAAAATTTTCAAATTTCGACCAACTATGGTTGGCAACCGTTCAAGCATGGAATTCGATTCCCCTTGAACGGTGTCAAGCTCTAATTGAGAGTATGCCGCGGAGATGCCACGCAGTTATAAAAAGCCAAGGATACAGCACAAAATATTAAAAAAAAGGCTCATTATTAAGACACGAAATATACTGTAGAAACAAATAATAAATATTGTGCTAAGTTAATTTCCAGGCCGAATTGTTATAATTTTTTTTAAAATATTTGATTTTCTTTTTTGAATGAATTTTTGTTGATTTTTTGTTTTTATTTTTTAAAATAGACCCCGAAATATAAAAAAAAATTGTTTGTAAAGTGTTTTGTTTTTTCATTGCTGAGATTTGAAGGACGTTATTTTATTTTCTTAAGTGTGCTAAGTTCATTTCCATAGCTGTACATGTCTCAATTTATAATAATCTTGAAAATACAATATTACGTCGAAATTGAAATTTCCAGTTAACTTACTATTCTGACATTTTCCAAAGTTTCCGTGACATTCGATACATATTTGGATTCCCAGTTGTTATTCCTGCCATAATTCAATAGGCGACGATAACGCATCGTCCCATTGGTTAATTAATCTATTTTGCCTTTTAAGTAAATCATAAAAACCATATTCGTTCAAAAATATTTCAAGCGTTGAAGTTTAATATTAGTTTAGTATTATTATATTCTACTGATTAATAATGATTATTTCGCACATAATTCGATAATTTTGTATGAGTTCGACCGATGTCTTTAGCGTAATTAGAGGCATATATATACTAATTAGAGTTGGCAAAACCCGACACTTTTTTCGAGCTCGAGCTGGCAAGCATTTTTTCTTCCGAGCTCGGGTAGCTCGAACTACTCGAGCTTTCATGAAAGGATTTTAATTCCTACAATTTCAAAAAAAAAACATATATGTTGGATATAGTTATCAAAAAAAATTATATTTTATTAAGTTCATAAATTCAAATTCAATGTGATAGTACTAAATAAAATGTAATAAAGTAAATTAAAAAAATCAAATGTTTAATTAGCTTTGATAAAATAGCTTTTTAAAAATAAAATGGCATTGATGCTATTATCATTTAGTTTTTGCCTCTTTATTGTTACCAAGGTGCTGGCCATTGAAAAAACCCTTTCGCTTTCGGTAGATGTAGGCTGAATAGTTTTAAGATATTCAAAGATTTTGTTTAAGTTGGGAGTAATTATACCAGTACATTCAAACATATTTATTTCTTTCAGGTAAGATTGGTTTGTTTTTTCTTTAACACTCATTGGTTTTAAACAATTTTCAATGTTCATTTTAAGTTTTTCTGATAATGAAACTTTAGAATTTTGTACATCATCATCTTTGTCCTCATCCGAATAAACTTCCACTTCCACTGCACTAGCACTTGTTGTAAAAACCTTTGAAGCTATTTCTTTGATACTTTTAATAATTTCAGTTTTATTATTCAGTTTAAAAAAGCCATCAAATCCTAATGTCAAGCTGTCTTTTAATGTTGATGGATTCTGTAGGAAATTAATTGTAGAGATAATATTCTTGTTTCTTCGTTCTTCAAGACGTAATTTCAATGCTACTAGCATTGATTTTGCTATAACAGTTTGTTGAGTTTCTAATGATTCGAATAAAAATTTTAAAACGCCTTCGCTGGTAAGAAGGTTGATATTGCGCCTACTTAATTCCTCGACTGCCATTTTAATTGGTTTTAATGTATTTGAAAGACTTTCAATATCTGCAACTTCATCATCTTTAACAAATAAATGTTCTAGCTGTAAATCAATTAAAGCTTTTTTAATACTGTTTTTCATTTTCAGAAATCTTTCAAGCATTATTTGAATTGAATTCCAACGTGTTCGGCAGTCTAACAGTACAGTTAATTCTTTACCTCCACCATATTCATCTTTAACATAATTTTGTAAAATATTATTTTTTAATGGCGAAACTTTAAATAATTTTACAATTTTTCGAACTTTTTCTAAAAGATGTTTATAATTTTCTCGAAACCGTAAAGGCTGGTGGTCTACTGATATCATAACCTCATCGTCATTTTTATCATCACTTTCACTTCCAATAGAATCATCAGTTTCACTGTCACAATAATCTTCACTCATGTTTTCCATTACTATAAATTCAGAAGATTTTCCACAGAGAACGTCCATAACTGCTAAGTGAATTCCGTGGTTGTAGCATAGTTGATGATGTGCGACCGGAATTAAACGACCAAACTTTACCATTACCGCGGCTCCGTCTGTTGTACATCCAACAATGTGACTAAAATTTAAGCTGAATTCATTTAGTTTTTTTTTAACTAGCTCTACTGCTTTTTCAGCCGGACAGCTACCATAAATACGTACTAGTCCTAAATTATACTGTTTTTCATCAGTTACATGCAAATTTACATTAATATATCGCCGATTTCTTTTACTCGACCACTCATCTAATGTCAAACTAAAT
Organism: Hybos culiciformis; assembly: GCA_964007475.1. Taxonomy (NCBI): domain Eukaryota; kingdom Metazoa; phylum Arthropoda; class Insecta; order Diptera; family Hybotidae; genus Hybos; species Hybos culiciformis. The sequence continues at coordinate 77,246,336 of OZ023273.1, read as the reverse complement.
TTTTTATTTTCTCTTATCATAGTTTGAAAATATTCAGTCAACTCTTGCTTTTTTACGTTGTAAAATTCCATAACCAATTTCATTATAGTTTTATTATTTTTTGGTAGAGAGTAGCCTTGTCGTGAAAATGATTCTCGTATGAAAGAACTTTTTACAATACTATTAACCGAAAGTCCATCCATTGCAACCAATTTTGCCAAAATTTCAGCCATTGATGCTTTTTTCAAAAATTTTGTCATTAATCCCTGTGGTTCTACCTTTTGCTTTTTTGTTACAGGTACGTATGCTTCTGATGATGTGCTTGGATTATTGTTTTCTATATTTTCGCTTACAGATTTTCTTTTAATTTTATGTATAGTTTCCAAATGGCGAATCAAGCTTGATGTAGTCGAACCTTTACAAGATAAAATTTTGTTGCATTTACTACAAATTGCTTTTTCCTCTGCACTGTTTTTGTTAAAATATTTCCATACCTCGGACTCCATCTTAGGGACCTTCAAATATATCTTTAATTTAACTTAATTAAAAACACAACTATTTAAAATATTATTATCTAGTAATTCAATTCTTTCCACTAAAATTGATTTCACTTTTAAATATTATGTTGATATAGAAAAACTGGACAAAAAACAAAAAACAACTAAAATACTTGTAACACGGGAAATCACCTAAATAAAAAAATATTAAATTTTAGCCTATCGTCGATAGTTGAAGTTAACAGCAAATGTAGTAGTTGAAGTTAGGAGCAAATGTTACATAAAAAATTTGAATATTGGAGCTATTGGTTCGGGTTTACGAAAAGTTTCAGGTTGAATATGTGCTAAATTTAATTTTTTTTAGCTCGAGCTTTTTCGTAGAGAAACTCGAGCTTTATCGGTTTCTTTTTAGACGATTAAGCTCGAGCTAGCTCGAGCCGAGTAGCTCGAGCTGCCAACTCTAATACTAATGCTTTTATACTAATGCTTTTTCAAAATTTAATACTAATGCTTTTTCAAAATCTGTATTTTTTCATAATTTACATTATTGCTATCGTTATAAAAATTATAGGGATTGACGCATTGATTTATTCGCACATAATGATTATTTCGCACATAATTCGATAATTTTGTATGAGTTCGACCGATGTCTTTAGCGTAATTAGAGGCATATATATACTAATGCTTTTATACTAATGCTTTTTCAAAATCTAATACTAATGCTTTTTCAAAATCTGTATTTTTTCATAATTTACATTATTGCTATCGTTATAAAAATTATAGGGATTGACGCATTGATTTATTTTAAAATTCGCAAGCTGATTGGGATGGGCCCGCCAGTTTTCTTGGACGGATGGATCTGTCTCGTTGCTTCTTGGAGAGGGATGTTGACCTTTGAACGGCTGTCATTACTGAAAGTATTCTTCTAGGGATGAAACTTTTCATACCCCATAAAAAGGTTCAAAATAAAACGAATACTAAAAATCCGTGGTTCAATGACACCTGTGCAAAGGCCATAGCCGATAGGAATAATGCTTTTCGTGAGTAAGAACAAACAATTCTTTAAATTCACTGAAGTGCTGGCGAGAGGTCAAAAATATTTGTTGCCAACAGAAGGTTTTGTATACCTAGAGGAAGCGTCAAGAAATATTAAACCTTCCTAAAAATAGCAAAAGCTCTTGGACCTTCGCTAAAATTGTACAACAAAACTTTTGTTCGTCTACATCTTTTCCTCCCCTTGTAGATGGTGACCGGATCATATCAGATTCGGTTGGGAAGGCTTATCTGTTTGCAAAACTGTTTAGTGAAAACTCAACACTTGCAGCTTCAGCTCAAGATCCATCAGTCTTGCCTCCAGTAAACTCTTCTTTTGGAAGAGTTTACTTAAGGCAACGTGCTGTTTTAAAAGCTCTCAAAAATCTGAATGTGAAAAAGTCAATTGGCCCTGATGGTATTCCGGCTGTGGTCCTAAAACATACCGCCTCTGTTCTGGCTAAACCTTTTCTATCTTTCATATTCACTTTCATATTCACTTGGCATTTACCGCACCAAGTGGAAAGTTATGCCTATTCCAAAAAAAGGGCGATAAATGCGATCCCTCAAACTACAGGTCTATTGCGCGTACTTCTATTCTCTCCAAAGTCATGGAATCTCTCATTAATAATAAAGTTAAAAAATACCTAGAAAGCAACAAATTGCTAAGTGACCAGCAATATGGTTTTCGCTCGAATAGCATAAACCACGACCTTTGAAAAATTGCTCAATGGGTCTTCCCAATTTTATTTTCAAGGAGAAAGTATGGCCAAATCTGGAAGCCTTGACATTTTAGGTTCGAAAATAAGTAGCGATTTAAGCTGGAAAATTCATATTTTCGAAACAGTAAAAAACGCAGGGAAATGTCTTGCTTTTTTAAAAAGATGTAAACAATACTTTTCCCCCTCTGATCTCTTAAACATTTACATACGACCAAAATTAGAATACAATTCGCATATCTGGGCTGGTGCTTCCAAAACCCATCTCCAATACCTGGACAAAGTTCAGAGAAGGGCTATTAGATTGATAAACAATCACCAAACCACCAGCTCATTAACATCACTCAACCACCGTCGTAATGTAGGTTCACTTTCCATTTTTTATACCTTGTTGGAATGCAAACGTGTTCCCTGGAAGTAAAGGTCCTACTTCCTCAACTTCAAGTATTTTCACGCCAAACACGTCACACCCATATTACGTAAAAATTCTCAGATGTGATACACTGAGCCAAAAAAGGCGTACTAAATTTTATGCCCAGAGGCATAATTTTTATGCCCAGAGACATAATTTTTAGTACCAAGAGAATTAATGTTATTCCAAAAATTCTTGAATTAAAATATTTGAATAATTTTAATTTTATGGCCGAATGGTAGAGTGGTTGAATGAAATGCTAAAGACCGAGGTTCGAATCCCGAAGAAAGCATAAGAAAAGAGTATACGATATTTATATTTTCTAATTTGTGAACATGAATAATTTTATTACTATGGCCTAATGGTACAGTGTTCGGTTGAAATGCTAAAGACCGAGGTTCGAATCCCGAAGAGGGCATAAGCGAAATAAAATAAGAAATTAGAAATAAAAAAATATAAATAAATAAAAATTAAAAATAAAAAAATTAAATTAAAAAATTTTTTTTTTCTCTTTTAAAAAAATTTTAATCCCAAAAGGCATTGATTTTAGTAAAAGCGTCATTGGACGGTTTTTGTTGCGGAAAATACATGATTCTATGCATTTTTATATAATTTTCGGAGATTCGTTTTCAATTCGCACCTCTGAAATGTGGAATGCTCTCCCATTAAAGTTGTTCCCGACAGCTGGTGGACGCTTGATTTACGACTTGCGCCGCTTTTAGAAAGGTGTAAATGATTACCTACTAACTGTCCCACTTTTTAATCCTGTCTAAACTTCCTGTCCTCATTACCAAATCCATACTTCTTATAGTATAAAAGGTAACTTTAATAAAAAAAAAAGAAAAAAAAGTGATCTAGTAATTGAAGACTGTCCTTCATGATTTTTAATTAAAATTTGTTTTATTTGTTCCCAATCGTTTAAAAGTCTATCTTTCTTTACCAGCATTTTGTTTAAAATATATCCTACTTATAGTGAGACTACTCTCGAGTTAAGAGTCTTTATTGGCGAATCGATTCGACTTACAAAAACAATTAAAAAGCTTTGATTTTGCCTCATTTATTCTATGCATGTCAGTTGTATTCTGGAACAACTCAGCATATTATTAATCGTTTGAAAAACTTAAAATGATTTGGTGGGTCAAAACTCAAAAAATACAAAAATGTTATTTTTTTCGTTTTACTTTATTAGTTGTATGTGATAGTTTATGATATTTTAAAACTAACCTTTTTTTTTTGAGCCCGTAAATTTATAAGCCTATTTGGCTTGGACTTGTAAATTTGAATTAAATAAATAAATAATAAAAAACGATAATAAAAAACGATGTTCTACAGCTTATAAGTTCTTAAGAAATACATAAATTCGCATTTTTAAATATAAATATTGAGTTTATTTATAATTTCAATTGTAATCGAACTATAATTAGATGTTTTTTAGATGTTTTTAGATGTTAGTTTTTATATGTTTTTATTATTAGTTAGATGCTTTTTTTTATTGAAGTTGATTTTGTCATGGTGTCACGCAAGAGACGACGATATATCATGAAAAAAATAGAACTTTTTTTTTTAATTGGAGCAATAGTAAACAATTACCCAATAAAAAATAAGTAAATTGTATTTACAATAATTTGGCTTATAATTTTGGCTTCGGTTTACTATTTATTGCTGGAATTATAAAAAAAGTTGCTACTTCTTTCCGATTAATATAGAAACATCTGTTGTAAAATTATATAAACAATTCGACGGGATTAAAAAAAAAATTGTATGGAAAAAAATTAAAAAACAAAGTACAGCCAAGCTTTTAAAAATGTTAACTGTAATTGAGAATTAGAAGCCATTTTGAATTTGAAGTGGTAGGTTAAATTTCGTAAAATTAAAAAAAAAAAAAATTTTATAGTATTAATTAAAAGAAAAAACATGAATCGTATGTGTTTTACTTGTAACTAAAAAGTAAAAAATAAAATATAAAAGAAAAAAACATTGTATGTTTTTTTATTTGTATTGCTGATACTTTTTTTGTGATAATTTATAAAATTATTTGTTGTATTTGCTGAGCTTTGGTATCTATTGGCGGGAATATTTTTTTTTTTTAAATGAAACTCATTTTGTTAAGTTTTTATTCATTTAATTTTCGATATTTCGACTTAATACATACTAATTAATATAAATTTGTTTAGTGAACCAAAAGAATTTTTAGAAAAAACATGTTATGGACATGTTATTAAAATCGACCGAACAGACTACCTTTAATTTGTTTCACAAAACAGATAAACATCTGTTTTTTTTTTTTTCAAGTTTAAAAACAAAAGTAAACAATACAATATACCTACAAATTCAATTCAAATTCAAAATAAAAAACAATAACAAACTTTTTTTTCATTTGTTTACAAATGAATACGACATAAAATTGTCAAAGTCAACGTCAAAAATGATACCCCAGTGAACATTAATGGCTTCCAGATATTGCCTCACGAAATATTTGTAAAAATTACTCAACCCATCCTTTAATAACAACATGTTTTGGCAAGAACATGTTCTTGTTCTTGTTTTTATTACTATGGGAAAACTACTTCAAAAACATAAAATTAACATGTATTTGATCAAGAACATGTTAATCGTGTCAGTCTGTCCAAGGCATAATTCATTCATTTTTTTTACAACTAATACAATTAAATAAACAATACATATTTGATATATTTTAAATTAATGTATTATGCATTTAATCAAATTGCTATTATAACTATTCGTCTTTATTACAATTATTTAGTTATTTCGAAAAAATATTGATTACAAAAATATAGTAGAACTTGAAGAATTTTGGATCTGTCTCACAGCTTCTTATGCGCAAACGTGCAAAAGTGTCAACTAAAAGTAACAAGTGCAGTTTTGATATGGATTATGCTGAGTTCAAAGTGTTTTTATCAAAAAACAATCATATTCTGAAACTGAAACAAATTCGTTCTATACAAACATTCTATACAAAAATATCAAAATTAATTTTTATTAATGTAAAAACATTTTTGTAAAAAATGTAAAAACATAATTTTTATTAATGTTTTTGATAAAAAAAATATATACATCTAGTTTTAAGATCATTATCGTAAACTTAACTTTAGTCAAGAAGACGTACTTTATTTTGTTTGTGATTTTCAAGAAGACTATTTTTGTGATTTTCAAGAAGACTATTTTAGTTATTAATTTATATTATCTAAGTAATATTTCAATAAATGTATGCTAGTTAACATTTATATTTTTTAATAATTTTATTTACATATCCTTTTTTTTTCGTCTCAAAATATAGTCACCGTGATTATAACTCATCCAAATTAACTGAAAGCACACATAATCACCATCATAAACGAGATATTTTCGGGAAAATATAATTCAAAATCATCGTACTATCAAAATCATTCTCAGTATTGTTATCATACATTTCATTATGAGTTTTTAAGAATTTCTGAAAAAAAAAAAAAACTTCAAACATCATATAATAAAATTAAATTTTTAAAGCCTTGTTGAAACTGAAACAGAAACAAAATTTTATTTACCATAAATTTTTATTAGATAGTATTTGTATTTTCACATTATTTTCATTCCGTCATTTCAGTTTTTACGACTTTTTTTTACATTAAAAAAAGAATAAAATCAATTTAATTATTTGTGTTCCCAGCGGCAGAAATATTACATAATTTCCCTGTTACTGTTTTTTGTGACAAAGCGGCTTTAGAGACATTAAATAATTGTTAATGGAATTATAAATCCTTGTTAAATAAGTAATTATACTTTTATATAAGGTAAGCAAAATACCATAAAAAATTAATGTAATTAATTTATTATTTCGAATGAATCATGCCTCTTTTGTAGTCTAAATCAATAAATTCAATATGGTATTTATATAATTAAGAATTTTAATAAATTTTGTGCAATATGTATATGTATTACAATATGTAAAATTTATTGAAAATACACCAATACCTCACTTTGCGTCGTGGTTACGTTCCAAAAAAACACGACGCAAACTGAAACGACGCAAAGTGAATTATGATTTTCTATTGCAAACCATGTAAAGATCGAAGATAGGTTCCAGGGTTACGAAAATACTACTTTTTAAGAAGAAAATTGAAAAATGTAATCATTTAAAAAACAAAAATAATAAAAAAATTTATTTGTAGACATATACATACATACATACAATATACATTCATACAAAAAAAACAAATTCAATTAAAACAAAATAAAAGATTTCATTAATTTAAAAAAAAAACAAAAATTAATCACTGTCGGATGAGTCCGAAGTAGCTATGTCGTAATTCGGCACCCTTTGACAAAAAATTGGTCCAATGTTTGCTACCTACAACAACGCAACTACGAAAATCCAACGACGCAAAGTGAGATTAGTACTAATTCAGCAACGACGCAACTTCGAAAAAACGCAAAACGAAATGAACGCAAAGCGAGGTATTGGTGTAATGTACCATCTATTTATTTTGATCATTTAAGTTAAATATTGTTATCATCTAGGAAGCTTTTAAAAAAACCTGAACAGTAACTTGAATATGTCAACTAAAAATACGTTCTCCTTTTTGTCCTCCGAAATCGATTACTAAAAAACTTTACATATGGTTTGAAACCGTCTTCGGGAAACGTAAGGTTGCTTGCAATGCTTTATGAGTACAATGAAACTAGCAGATTTTAGCAGGGTTACCAACCTTTTCAAATGTTTCCCCCTAAAAAAATAAAATTTCCCCCTAAAAAACCCCTAAATTTTTTTTATAGATATTATATCAGCTATACTTATATACCTATGAGGATTTCAAATAGATGCTTGAAGAAAAATATATAACGCACATCGTAAATTATGTGGTTTAATGAAATTATTTATTTATAATAAAATTAGCAGATAAGGTATCTTATGAAATGCAATCAAAAATATTACAAATGTCATCTAAATGTTCGCTTTTAAGATCATACATCATACCCCTAAAAAAACCCCCTTAAACAAATTACCCCCTAAAAATCCCTCTGTCAACAAAAAAAACCCCTAAATCTAGGGGGAAAACCCCTAAGTTGGTAACGCTGGATTTTAGCCTAACCTTCCAAAGTATGGTTTTCGGTGGATATCACTACAAAATTTATTTAAATCTTGAAACTATTATTAATTTAATACGGTTTTCAATTTAATTCAATCAAATAACATAAACACGTTACATAAATTGATAATACCTTTTCTGATCTCAAAATAGTCGTAAATATTACTTCCAGTAATTCTAATAAATTCTAAGTCATCGATTAATTGTAATTGTACTTCTTCTCTTTTGTGGTCAGCGAAAAAGTTCTAAAATTAAATGAAAAAATTTCATCCTGGAATCGAATTTAAAACTTTTATAAATAACAATAATACCCTTTTGTGAATTTTGGAGTAATGCGTGATATTCTCCCAGGGTTGAATGAATTTTATTTCAATTCCACATTTTTTTCCTAATTTATCAAGAAGAACCATTTCCCGCATGTCAAAATGATAATAAATATCCACTTCTTTTACACTAGTGTCTTTGAGTTCATCCAGCATTTCTGAAAATTCCGAAAAACTTTGACAATTGCAGGCAACAAAAAGTTTTCGCAAATTTGGTAAATTTTTAATATAACTCCAATTTATTTGATATAAACTCATTTTAGCAATTAAATGTAATATTTTCAAATTCTTCAAATTTCCTAATCCACTTAAGCAATCGTTTGCAAAATAATACATTCCTGATCCACCCGTTTTATGTCGAAATTTAAGCATTATTAAACTATCTGGAAAACGAGTTTGCGGTAAAAAATGACTTGTATTTCCTATTAAAGATAAACATTTCAATTTTTTGAAATTCGGTAATAGAGCTAAAAAATCCTGTGTAACATTTAGAGCTACACATTCTAAATTTTCATAACACATTTCAAATATTGCTTGCAAATCTTCTGTTTCAGGATAAATCCATCTTAAATCTAACACCCTTAAATTATTTAAATTCTTGTAGAAATCTGGCTCGAATGACCATCCCCTGTGTAAAATAAGAGTTTGTAATTTTGGTAAATATTTTCCGTAATCTGTTCCTTGAACAAAAGAACAATTTGATATATCCAAATACTCTAAGTTTGGAAATTTTTTCCATAATTTCATTTCAATCTTTTTTTCAATAGCGGTGTTATCATAAATATGCAATGTCAATCTTTTTAATGTGGGGCGTATTTTTGAATATTTCAAGAATATGTCTAAAATAGCTTCTGTTTGTTGTGAAACAATACAATCACCTTCGCGCGTAAATAGTAAATCTAGAGTTTGTAGTCGTCGGCAATGTTGTAATATTAATTTTAAAATTTCTTCAAATTTTGGATTCCTGTAAGTAATTTTTAATATTAAACTTTCTTTGTCTTGCTTACGGCATAAAATTTTTCTGTCTTCAATATGAACTAAAAATTTTCCATAATTTTCAAAAAATTGTAAAATGGAAGAAAATCTCCAATTATCAAAAAGTAATAAATGAAATGTTTGACGTAATAAATAAATATTGTTTTCAATAAAAATTTTTTGTAATGTCCTACATACTAATGATAATGAAACTTGATTTTCAAAATCCAAATATTTAAAAAATTCACGGATGCAATATTCATTCAAATGTAAAAAATTTGTTGATGGTTTTTCAAGCATTTTCGACAGCGATATTAACGATTTTTTACTTTGTTCATTTTGTGATAATTTCTGGAAACAATTCCTATGCATTTTCCTCCGATTTCAATATTTAATTCAATAGTCTGTTTCACTTTTATTTTTTAGATAAAATCTGGAAATCTGAAAAATAAAAAATGATCTTAGTGTAATTAAAATTACTTTGGAAAGTTTTCAAGAAATTTTGCAGCATATTACTTTAAATATTTCAAATGAAGACCTGAATCACAACTCTGACTCCTCGCTATATTAAATTTATGAATAATTTTGTACTTGAGGTCTTGCCCGTAAATAAACATTACTTGAAATATTGAACAATTTCGTATAGAATTTAATAATAAATTTAAAAAAATATAAAAATTAACTTTTTGAACCAATAATAGTAATTTAGAAATAGCAACACTAGATCAATTAAATTTGCTAATAAAAATAATTAAAATTGTAATGAAAGTATTGTGAGGCTGAAAAGTAATTTAATCCTAAGATTCTACTGCAATTAAATTGTTTAAAAATTGATATTGGTTTTCTGTAGGGTGTGATTCTAACTGCGATGCTGTTTATTATTTATAGCAATGTGTCTTTATTCGTAGATGAACTTTAAATCAGTGTTTATAATGATTTGAAGAATAAATCGAATTGGATGAATATGAATCCACTTAAATTAAATGTAAATAAAATCAAGTATATAGTATTGAACAGTAAAACAAACAACAAAATAATTATATTGATCGAATTATAATTGAGAAGATTATAATGACTATATTTCACAAAATTTGAAAAATTGCAACTACGTACTTAGATATATTATGCAATGCCTAATTAATCCAATCTGTGAATATTAATAATAATGAAAAGAATTGGTTTCTCATCAATTTTGCATGGTAGGTACCTGTAACCTACCTCCTACGCCGGTAATAGGTATAGCTGTACTTAAATAGTTGCATTTTACAATGTTCAGGTAGGCATGAGAAAATTTTATGAAGTACAATCAAGCAACCGTAACGTATTCGAGGTACTAGTCTAGTTTAAAGGATCTCAAATCTATTGGACAATTTCTCAGTTTCTACCCACGTAGAAACAAAATATTGCATTTCGTCATATTAGGCAAGTATTTTTTTCCTACCACTACTTACCTAATCCAGGCAGACACGGGACACTTAAAAAAAGTATTAACTAAAATTACCAAACTTCAAAACTCCAAAATAATAACAAATAACAATTACCCACCAAATAATTTTTAACAGGATAATATTACTCAATGCATTAAGCGATTGTGCTCTCACGTCTTTTTTGCAGTGATGCCAGAAGTTTTTTTAAATAGCTAGATTTTTTTTAATCCAAAGCTATGATTTTTTTACCAAAATACATACTTAAAAAAGTAGCTGAGTTTTTTTGATACTCTTTAAGTAGCTAAATATAATGGCAAAAAATTACATTTAATATGGGGTTGAACATTTCTCCGCGATTCAAATTGTTTTTTGTCCGCGCGGATAAATGTCATTTTGCAATCGAGAACAAATTAAATTTTTCCGGATTAAATTTTCAAGTTTTTTTTTCTTTTTTTTTCCGCATATATAAAATTAGTTATCGAATTTCAGTCACACAAACATTCTGTGAACTAGGGTGATTTGACTCAATTATTATTACTAAAAATAAAAAATAGAACAGTAAGTAAAATTTCAAAAATAAAATATTAAGATTAAATTAATTTATTTTTCACAATTAAATTAATATCAGAGCTTGATAATTATTTCCTTTTTAACATATTTTTATATTAATTTAAAAAATATAGAACAGTATCAAGTGTTCGGCCCGTTTATGATTTAAAATACTTCGTATATCTACATTTTTCGTCTGTCCGCATACGAATTTAAGTTCAAATCTTTCATCCTGCAATCCGAATCATTTTCTCCAATCTACATCTACTGTAACTCATATACCAATTTTCAATAAAATCCATTTTCATTCCCAAGCTCCAATTCTTGGACAAAATCCAGGACCATTTTTTAAGCTGCTCTAATTAACATCTATCTACCCGATATAATTTTCATCAAAATCCCTGGTAGGATGAGAGCTTTTTTTAGCTTGACTGAAAGGAACAAATATGACGAATATTTACAATTTTGATGGGCTGTACTTCCGAATAGGGGGCGTGAGCTTTCGGGATGACGTCATCACCAAGCGGTAATATCGGCCATGGGGACTCAGGATATATATAATACCCGCAAATGCCATCTAGTGGCCGAAAAACGCAACTGAACGGTACACGCTAGAACTATAATTTTTTTTTTTAAATGTAGGTAATAAAATTACCTATGTTTAAAAAAAAAAAATTCGAAATATCTTTAAAAACTTCGGAGTGAATTACATTTGTCCAAAAAACTCTAGAATCTTTTTTTATATAGGATTCCATAATTATAATATATTGCTTGTACAAAAAAGAATTCAAGAATTCATACTCTTTTCTAATCCTCTCAAATCAATTCTATCCACTGTTAATTTAGTACTTTTTGCTTTTTTATGAACTTTATTTCGAGCATTTTTTAATGCAGAAAGTCTTTTATTTCTCCATGGATATAATAATAATTCAGAATTCAATTTTTTAATTGGAACAAATAATTTAAAAAAATCAAATAATATTGATTCAAATTCTTTATATGCATCCAATAATGAAAGTTCATAAAACGATTCATTATTGAAATTTTCAGATAAATATGTTTGAATTATATCAAAATCTGCGTTTTTGAAGTCGTAAAAATAATCATTTATAGAATCACTTTTAAAAAAATTTAAATTTCTGATTTTAAGAAACAACGGTGGGTGATAAAAATCTGCACTCACTATTGAATATTCACTTCTTTCTACAATATAAAATAATTATCTTGATAAAAATATTAAGTCTAATATTTTTTCATTTATATTTTATAAATATTATTTGCCTTTTGAAATATTATTTCTTAATAAATTATTCTTAGCTTAGAAAATCAATTTCTTAATTAATCAACAAAACTATTATTTCTTTATATGCTTGATTTCTTAATGTTTCAAATTGCATTACTTTGCATTTTCATCATTTTCACTTCAAGAGACATTTACCTTTAGATTTGTTTTAATTACCTTAAATCAAAACAAAAGATCGTTTACCTTTAGTAAGTTAAATGTGTCACTAATACTTTATTTCGTTTTGTAAAATTGTATTACACCTTTTATATAAATAAAATGTAATTAGAAATTCAGTTTAGTTACTATTCGATCTTTGACTCAATCATATTTTAAAATTTAAATAATCAATAAATAAAATATTAAAAAAGTAAATAAAAAAAGAGTTTTAATTAAGTAAGAAATTAACTGGCGCCCGAGCAGTGTTCGGTTAGTTAGTTGGTAAAATCAAAAAATAAAATTTTTTTTATCACAAAATATAAAATTTTAAATAAAGAAAATTTTTTAAGACAAAATATAATAAAGAAAATCTATAAAATTCTAAAGAAAAAAAAGTGAATTTTTTTATCTGAAAATTTTTAAAGAAAAAAAAAAAAAGAAAAGATATTTGTATCTAAAAATTATAGAAAAATAATTTTTTTTTAAAAAAATTAAAATTTATTGAAAATATATTTCTTAAATAAATAAAATATAAATATAAAACATTACTATATAAAAAAACAAAAAAAAAATTAAACGAATTATTAAAGAAAAATAAAATTTTATTGTGTTAAAAATAATTAAAATTATCGCTAACCATTGTGAATCAGCCTTTTTACATAATAAAGGTATAGGAAACGAGGCCCCGAAGTAATCGAGAACCAAAGATAAAACGGAGTTGTACAGTAAAATCAAGTATTGTTCAACAGCCGCCTAAACCTGTACAAAGGAGATTAGCAGCCGAACCAGAAACCAAACATCATAATATTAATAGGCATTCGACCGTATCTATGTATCAATCAGACATCTATTGGAGTTAAAATAAAATATAAAGTATAGAGACATCTATTGGAATTTAAATATACATATAATTTAAATATATTACATATTTGCCGGCATAAAAAAAAATCAATGAAAAGAACATTGTAAAATTCGAAAACAGCATTGCAAACTACGGTAAATTTGTTGGAAAATAAAATTAAAAAATGTATTTCAAAAATTTAAATTTATTTAACTTCCGTGAATATCTCACGGGTTTCGACTAGTGTTAATTATCATAACTATTATCACGTAAGAATTTTTTATTATGAAAATAAAATTAAATAATTAAATAAATAAGAATTATAAAAAAAAAAAAGAAAATTAAAAGAATAAATCAAAAAAATTAAATATTAAATATTTTTGTACAAGAAAAATATATTAAGAAGAATAAAATAATTTTTATAGAATTCAGAAAAATGTTTAAATGAAAAAAATAATTCATATTAAAAAGAAAAAATTAAAAATAAAAAAATTTTAATGAATTTGAAAAAAATATAGTAAAAAAATAATATATTTATAATAAATAAAATTTTATTTTGTAATATTAAAGAATTATTAAAATGAAAATCAATTAAATTAAATCTTATTGTATTTGAAAATTAAGTTTTTGAAATTTTATACATAATTTTTATTGAAAAATAATTTCATTACTGCAATAAAAAGAAAAATAATCAAATTTTTTTTATAAGAAAATTTTGAAAAATTAAAATAAATATTTTTTGAGAAATAAATTTTTATCGCAAAATTTTTAATAATTAAAATAATTTTTGTAAAATTTGAGTAAACTAAAATATAAAATATAAATAAAAAAAAACCATTAAAAATTTTATAGTGTAATAAAATTATATTAAATTTTAATTGGGATAAGATACAAAAAATTCTCTTAATAAAAAAATATATTTTTAGCATTTTATAAAAAAACTTTTTAATTTTTTTTACCCATATTTTAGTAACGATATCTTATTAAATTTGAAGAAAATTTAAATTCTTCTATACAAAACAAACATTATTTACAAAAAAAAAAAACGATAAAACGAGTAGACCAAAATAAGGAAAACCTAAAGCATCTTTGTAATTTTTAATTGAAATTGAGAAAAAATGAGTAGAAATAACGATGTCCTTAAGCCATCTAGCCTTAATATAAATGAAAATTCAAACGAAGGAGCTACATCCCTCCTCCAAATAATTTCACTCTAGATGATTTAAGAAAACTTATTTCAGAAATGATATCTACAGAAACGACCAAAATTATTCAAGCCGTAATGCAAGATAACGAACTGCGATTCCAAGCGCCCCAAATTCAACTCCAAAATCACCCCCAAATTCAACCCCAACCCCAACCTCGTAATAATATAGAACACGTTGAGGAAAATGGTCAAAATCTTGACGAATTAGACAAAATCCCAGATATAGTCAAAAGTTTACGAGAATTTTCTGGTCAGTCCGGTCAATTTTCTTCATGGAAAAAAAGTGTAGACAGGATTTTAACCATTTACGAACTACTTCAAGGATCTGCAAAATATTTCGGTATTTTAAACACAGTTCGTAATAAAATAACAGGAGAAACAGACACTGTGTTAGAATCTTATAACACTCCACTGAATTGGAGACTTATTTCTCAATGCCTTACTACTCATTACGCCGACAAAAGAGATCTTGGTACATTGGAATATCAAATGACAATGCTCGTTCAAAAAGACGAAACAGGAGAAGCAGACACTGTGTTAGAATCTTATAACACTCCACTGAATTGGAGACTTATTTCTCAATGCCTTACTTCTCATTACGCCGACAAAAGAGATATTGTTACATTAGAATATCAAATGACAATGCTCGTTCAAAAAAACGAAACAATTCAAGAATTCTATCAAGCTGTTTATTACCACTTATCTCTAATCTTGAACAAATTATCAAGTATGAAAATCAGTGAAGAATCTCTTAATGTTATAACCAAATCCTATCGCGATAAAGCCTTAGATACATTTATTCGAGGACTTAAGGGAGACCTACCACGACTATTGAGTATGAAAGAACCTGTTGATTTACCCCAGGCATTACATCTCTGTCTGAAACTTCAAAATATTGATTACAGAATACAACATAGTCACAGTAGTGTTAAGCTCACTCAAAACCAAAAACCTCCACCGATTCCTATAAGACGACCTTACCAAGTCCAACAGCAAATTACCAAATCTGGATTCCATCCTGAACTTTTGAATAATCCCCAAAGATTTACTAAACCATTTTTTTCAAAACCATTTCCACCAAATTTTTCAACACCAAATTTTTCAACACCACCGTCTTTACCATATCAACAAAGTCTTTACCATATCAACAAAATTTTTCACCACAATACCCTAAAAATTCTAATTCACTTCCTCCAAAACCTCTCCCAAAGCCGGAGCCCATGGACATTGATCATTCTTTACATTCAAGGCAAATAAATTATAAAAATCGTCCACAAAGTAACCAATTTCAATACAAAAATTTTCACCAGCTCAGGGAAATTTCATAAATAATAATCAAAAAGTTTTCCATACTGAACCGCAAGTTGAGGAACCAAATGAAATTGAAAAATCAGAACTCGAAAATCAGGACGAAAACTTTGATCAATCTTTAGAAAATTATACAGAGGTCCAAGATGAAAATTCTGCAAAACTTGAAAATACTGATGAGTTCTATTTTTTAGACTTGTGAGCTCTTCGCTACCTTATATTGAACACAAAGCGAAGAGCGGCTTAATTTTAAAATTTTTGGTAGATACAGGGTCAAATAAAAATTATATTCAACCAAAATATATTAAAAATCCTATCGAAAACGAAAAAAATTTTTATGCACATTCTGTAGGAGGAAATACTAAAATTTCTCATCATGCTTTTATCAATTTATTCGGCTTAAATACTCCTAAATTTAAATTTTTTTATTTTACCTAATCTCATCCTTTTGATGGTATTATTGGCAACGACAGCCTTAAAAAATTTGATGCTGTTATTCATACTAATAAAAACTATATGATCCTTAATTCTAACATTAAAATTCCTCTCAAACAACAATTAACTCAGTCTGTAAATGCAGTTGATATCAGAACTTCTCATCTAAATTCACAACAAAAGGATATTCTTTTGAAAAAAATTAAATTATGCCCCAATTTATTTACCGATCCCGACGAAAATTGAACTTATACGACAACTGTTAAAGGAGAAATTAGGACCACTTCTCAAGATCCCATTTATTCAAAATCTTACCCTTACCCGATGTGTGTCGGGATCGGTAAATAAATTGGGGCATAAAGTTGAAGAACAACTGAAAACCCTTCTAAATGACGAAATAATTCGACCTTCTAAGTACCCCTTCAATTCACCCGTCTGGATTGTACCAAAAAAAGCTGAGGCTTCAGGAAAAAAGAAATATCGTATGGTCATCGACTATAGAAAATTAAATACAGTCACTATTCCTGACATATACCCTATTCCCGAAATAAATGAAGTTCTCTCCAATTTAGGAGAAAACAGATATTTTTCTATCTTTGACTTGAAAAGTGGCTTTCATCAGATTCCCTTGAAGGAATCCGACATAGAAAAGACAGTTTTCTCAGTAAATAACGGGAAATACAAGTTTACTCGCTTACCTTTCGGTTTCAAGAATGCTCCTTCAATTTTGTCAACGAGCTTTGGATGACATTCTGAGAGATCATATCGGTAGAATCTGTTACGTTTACATTGACGACATAATAATTCTTGGTAAAAATGAACAAGATCAGTTTAACAACCTAGAAACTATTTTTAAAACCCTTGAAGCCGCAAATATGAAAGTACAACTCGATAAGTGCGAATTCTTAAAAACGGATGTCGAATTCTTAGGTTTTCTTGTTTCTACCAAGGGCATCAAAACAAATCCCAAAAAAGTCGAAGCTATTTCAGCTTTTCCAATTCCCAAAACTCTTAGAGATTTAAGATCTTTATTGGAATGTCAGGATATTATAGACGTTTTATCCAAGATTATGCGAAGTTAGTGAAACCACTAACTTCTCTTTTAAGAGTGGAAGACGGACGAGTGTCCAAAAATATTTCAAAAAATAAAAAAATAGAATTAGACCAAGAAGCAATAGAAGCTTTCAATAACATAAAACATTCTCTGATTTCTCAAGAGGTCATGCTTTCATACCCCGACTTTAAACAAGACTTCGAATTAACTACCGACGCTTCGAACTTCGCAATCGGCGCAGTTCTTTCCCAAAATAAAAGACCTATAATGTTTTTATCAAGAACTCTTACCAAGACAGAAGAAAATTATGCTACGAATGAGAAAGAAATGCTTGCCATTATTTGGGCTTTAAATTCACTTCGAAATTTCCTTTACGGATCCAAAAAAGTAAAAATATTAACTGACCATCAACCTTTAACTTACGCCTTAAGTAATAAAAACTCAAATAGTAAAATGAAGAGATGGAAAGCTATCTTAGAAGAATATAATTATGAACTTTCCTATAAACCTGGCAAAACCAATGTTGTAGCTGATGCATTGTCTAGAATGCCACCTATACTAAATTATATGACTGTTACACAACATAGTGACAACAGCTCTTCACACAATTTAATTCCTTCTGTAGAAAGTCCAATAAATGTTTTTAAAAACCAATTAATTTTAAAAATTGAAACTTCAAGTAGTTACAAATTTTCAAATCCTTTTCCTTCTCATAACAGACATCTTATAGTAAGACCCAGTTTTTCCGAAGACGAATTAATAAAAATTTTTAATAATTATCTAAACCCTAATGTTATAAATGGCCTCTCTACCGAAGAAAAGATTATGGCTAAGATTCAAAAAATTTATCACTTACACTTTGGTAACTACAAAATCAGATTCACTCAGAAAATAGTACATGATATTACTGACGATATTGAGCAGGACGAAATCATTCTCACAACACACCATCGAGCCCACAGACACGCTCAGGAAACAAATTACAAATTTTAGAAAAATATTATTTTCCAAAAATGAGCAAAAAAATTAAACACTTTATTAAATTATGTAAGATATGCAAAGAACACAAATACGATAGGCATCCAAATAACCAAGCACTCAAGCCTACTCCAATCCCTGAATATCCCGGCCACATAATTCATATAGACATTTTCTCAACCGAACGCAAAACTGTGTTAACCGCAATAGATAAATTTACTAAATTTGTCCAAGCTAAAATTATCAAATCTCGAGCTATAGCGGATGTCAGGAAGCCTCTTAGGGAATTACTATTTGCACTTGGTGTGCCAAATTCAGTTGTTATGGACAATGAACCTTCTCTAAGTTCTGCTAGTATAACATCCATGCTAGAAGATGAAATGAGAATCACGGTTTATATGAGAATCACGGTTTCCCTCATATAAAAGTGAAATTAACGGCCAAATAGAAAGATTTCACTCTACGTTATCCGAAATAATGAGATGCTTAAATACTGATGGTATGTCTCGAAATTTCGATGAACTTCTCGAGCGATCCATTAATGAATACAATTACTCTATTCATTCGGTTACTGGAAAAAAACCCGTCGAATTATTTTGTGGAAGATTTCCAAGAGTAAAACTTAAAGATATAGAAAAAATACGCTCCGAAAATATTAAAAAACTTGTAGAAAAACAAACTAAAAACCTTCAATTTCATAATAAAAGAAGAAAACCAATTAAACAATACGAAAAAGGCCAAATAATCTACGTTAAAACTAATAAAAGATTAGGTTCAAAATTAACATCGCGCTTTAAAAAGGAAATTGTAAAAGAAAATAAAGATACCCTTGTCATAACCGAGTAAGGCCGTACAATTCACAAGAGCCATACAAAAAAACTAATACTGTTTAATGTTTCAAGTTGTTTCTTCATTCCACCACGGGTGATGCCGAAATTTTGGACTATTCTAACTCCCAAATTATCGCTATTTATGAGGGTATTGCGAAAATAAAAGACGGAAACTTCAAACTTATTCACATTGTAGAGTTAACAATTATTTCGATTTCTTTAAAGAACTTCAATTGGCTCAAATGAATATTAGTAAGGAAAATTCACTTAACCCCTATCTCAATAATGAAACAATCCAAATACGAGACCTATTACAGAACCTAAAACCACACAACATAAAGAAGAGATCCCTCGATATCATAGGTACCACTTGGAAATGGATTGCTGGAAATCCTGTAATAAAATAAATTCGCATCATATTTCAACGGTGAGCGAAATATCAGAAGGAATTTTGTTACTGAATCAATTCAATGGTAATGTACAAATAGACAATAAGTCTTCCTTTCTTAACGGAACGTTTCTTATTAAATTTCATAATTCAACTGTAAAAATTGATAACAAATCATTTATTTCGAAAGAAATATCTTCTTTCAATCCACTTCCTGCAATATTGCAACCCGCTTCATTTAAAAAAGATTTCCATGAAATACTATCATTACAACTTCAGATAAATAACACTCTTAAAATCCATGAAATTCAAACAGAAAAAATAATTCATCAAACCATCAATTATAGCCTTATCATAATCATTGTAATAATTTTTTCGGTAATCCTTATCCTCAAAAAAGAAATAAAAGTGTTATTAAAGTAGAAAATAATCTGAAGGAACCAGAGCCATCTTCGGCAAGCATAAGAAACGAAAATGAACTCAAACCATATGAACCCATTGTTCCAAAGCCGAGAATTTTATTTAACGTCTCTACCTTAAGCAAATGAGGACATTCGCTTTTAAGAGGGGAAGGGTTAACGACCAAGTTAATTTTGAAATATTATTTCTTAATAAATTATTCTTAGCTTAGAAAATCAATTTCTTAATTAATCAACAAAACTATTATTTCTTTATATGCTTAATTTCTTAATGTTTCAAATTGCATTATTTTGCATTTTCATCGTTTTCACTTCAAGAGACATTTACTTTTAGAATTGTTTTAATTACCTTAAATCAAAACAAAAGATCGTTTACCTTTAGTAAGTTAAATGTGTCACTAATACTTTATTTCGTTTCAAAACAAAAGATCGTTTACCTTTAGTAAGTTAAATGTGTCACTAATACTTTATTTCGTTTTGCAAAATTGTATTACACCTTTTATATAAATAAAATGTAATTAGAAATTCAGTTTAGTTACTATTCGATCTTTGACTGAATTATATTTTAAAATTTAAATAATCAATAAATAAAATATTAAAAAAGTAAATAAAAAAAGAGTTTTAATCAGGTAAGAAATTAACTTATATCCTGAGTCCCCATTGTCGATAGTACCCCTTGGTGATGACGTCATCCCGAAAGACTGTCCAATAATAGTTACCTAGAATACCTAAATGATCTTCAAACAAATTTAAAATTAAATCCAAAAGGTTTCTGGAATCAAGAAGACTGTCCAATAATAGTTACCTAGAATACCTAAATGATCTTCAAACAAATTTAAGATTAAATCCAAAAGGTTTCTGGAATTTGTTATGAATTTCTTTACTAAAATTAAGAATTTTAAAATAACAAAAGTTACAATTAAAATTTACGGGGGAAGGTTTAAGAATTTATTCTGGTGCCGAGTCCACTGCCTGACATCCTCGTTCATAGGCCTGGTCTAAGCTTGTGATGGGTGGGTACGTGGCAGTGAACACCAGAGGGTTTATAACAAAATTTCGGATGTCTTTGATAAAAAGAGAAAAAAAAATTGTCAAGAGTGGGAAGGTGGAAGTGATAGTAAATTTCGTCCATTTACTATCTTTCCCACCTGACAACTTACAGAGAGGGATATTTTGAAAACCCCAACCAATTCAAAAAAAAAAAAAATTTAACCTAAATGACTACGACGTCATTCTTCGGCACATGGCTTCTGCCACCTATAGCCGGAAGTTCACGCTAGCATTTCTATCATTTTAAAAGACCTGAAAAATAAACTTCCTTATCTAATCAAAGGCATTATTTTTTTTTTCTTAAAATTTTATTACAAAAATAAAATACAAAATTAATTTACTTTTAAAAAAATATTAAATCTTAAACTACATTTTTTTTTTTTTTATTTTAGAAAATTTCTATAATTAATCAATTTGGTCTTTACATGGTTGTTCTATTTTATAAAAAAATTCTTTTATTTTTGATAATTAAAATTTTGCATAATTTCATACATAAAACTTATTTTTGTATATCACCTATATAATTCAGGTGTATTAATTACAATAGCTCCTTTTTATAAAATTAAAACATATATATAAATTTTGTATTGATCCTTAATAGGAAATATGTATATAAATATATACTTAGATATTTATATTAACTACAAATATTAATTTGTCTTTTTGCATAATCTGCATGAGATATATGAAAAAAAAATTGTTTTATTGTGTTGATTTGGACAGGAGTTTTCTACGTTGTAATATGCAATTTGTCTTTTATGTTGATAATCAATAATATGAATATCGTTCTTCGACGATCAATATTAGGAACATGTCTTTATTTGTTGACAATGAACAATTTGAATATCTCTTAGACGATCAACATTTGAATAGGTCTTTTTTGTTGACAATCAACAATTTGAATATGAAAAAAATCATGAAAATAAATAAAATTATTATAAAATAATTAGTATAAAGTTCTATGTTTTGACCGATCGATCTTTTTATTTTTGTCATGAAAACATTTTGGTTTTTTATCAAATTAAAAAAATTTTATTTCAAAATTTCATTTCTTCTGTTTAAAAAAAAATTGTTATAATTTTTTTTTTTTTGTAAAAATATGTTGAATTCTACAAGGGATAACTTACGAGATTTTTGAATTTAATTCCTTAGAATCTGGAATTTAGAGTAAGCAAAATTTATTTTGAAGTTACTTAAACAATTTATGTAGTTCTTTTTTTTTTTTTTAAATTATTTAGGATTTATTCAAAATTAATCAAAATCCGTGGTTTTTAAAATTTAAATTTCTTTTTTTTGAAAGATTATATAATATTTATAATTATATAATATGGTTAAACTTAATTCTCAAGTTTTAAATTTTTACGGCAAAATGAAAACCGTATTGGAACTTTGGAGAATTTAAATTTTATAATTAGATTTCTTTTCCATTAACCATTAAGCAAAGTTTTAGAATTTCCTTCCAAAATTTTTTATAGTATTATTTTGATAATCTTATAATATTTATAGTACGTTCAGTAAGTACAGATTTTCTTAGCTAAGGAATTTTCTTTTCTGCCAAATCTTACGATAAGTAAAGCTACTACATTTCATTTTAAAATTTATA
Source organism: Hybos culiciformis (assembly GCA_964007475.1). NCBI lineage: Eukaryota > Metazoa > Arthropoda > Insecta > Diptera > Hybotidae > Hybos > Hybos culiciformis. The sequence continues at coordinate 77,223,782 of OZ023273.1, read as the reverse complement.
TTAATAATTTTATATTGGCATATTTAAATTCGTCATTGTTATATGTATTTGAGATTTCAAAATCTTTAAATCTTCAGATATTTAACGAACAATTTACTTTTTAATTAAGATGAAGTAAGACAACATAAATTATTACTATTCAGTAGTGATTTACCGGTAAAAAGTATTTTTATCCGAAATTAGTATATGAATTTGTATTTAAAAAAATTTTTTTTTTATATCTTGAAATTTAGGAAGATATCGAAAATTTTTATTTAATTTTGCATAATTGATTAAAAAAATTATCATAAAGGAAGTGAGAATATTTATTAAAATGTGAACAAGAATTCGGTATTAACATTTTTATAGTATATGTGTTAACTAAATTTGGTAAAATAAGGAATGTTATGGGAAATTATAAAATTTTGCAGAAGTAGTATTACTGAACGATTTTTTTGCAAGATTTTTCTTTATTTATCAGATTGTATCATTCACAAAGTATTGATTTTCTTAATTTAAGAATTTTTTCTTAAATATGGAAAATGCGTAATTACTGAACTGACTAATATTATTAGTGCTTCACCCTTAAAAATATTTAAAAATTTCAAATTCTGAATTTCAAATTCCTAATGTATTTTGTTAGTGTAAAATTTCAAATTTTTTTTTGTTGTTGTGAATTTCAAATACACGCCTCAGAGCGTGTATTTGAAATTAACAACAACAAAATAAATTTTGAAATTCAAATTCTGTCATTCTAATTGTCAAATAAAAAAAAAAAGACATGCCAGATGAAAACAATTCCGCAAATTTCCTGACATTTTTTTTTTACAATAATTTTTTGTTCATAATTTTTCCTCGATATAATAAAATTCTCTAAATTTAGGGAAAGAAAATCCGTCTCTGGCAGCTTTGTTATTAATATTTGAAATTTATGAAAAAAAGTGAAAAAAAGTGTTCACCCGAAAACTTTTTTTTGACATTAAATTACACTAACAAAATACATTAGGAATTTGAAATTCAGAATTTGAAATTTTTAAATTTTTTTAAGGGTGAAGCACTATTATTAGATTTGTAAAATCTTTTGAAATTTTAATTTTCAAAATTACTTTTGAAGAATTCGTAAAAAAAATTTTATTTAAAAGTGTATGTATTTGTTTTAATTTAAAAAAAAAGAAATGTAATTTTATTTTTAAATTGTAAAGAAACTTTTTAAAATTCAAAATAAAATTTATATTTTTTCTTTTGTTAAATTTTTTTTTTATAGGCTTTCATGACAAAAAGAAATTAGAGGGATCGGCAGAAAGAAGGAAAGAAAGTTTGTAAATGGTTAAAAAAATATCAACCGATCAAAGTAACGATCTATGGTCATTTTCGCTTGTCTTGGTCTAACCGGAGCTCGCACGTTAGGGTTAGAACCAAGGAATGCCATAGACGTTTACTTATGTGCGTCGGTGCATCCGATTCCAGGTCCAAATCTAAAGCCACGCTCATAAGCTGACTTGAGATTTAGCATTGAATTGGATGACCCGAGCACATCACCACATTGGTAAGGGTCTGGATTGCCGTCCTCCATGGTGAATCTAGACCAACAAATTTTGCTGGCCTCAGATTCTCCAGGTGGCGATCGGATAGTTCTAGCTTTGGATTCTTGGATAGAGCCAAGAATCCTCCACTAGAAGCAGGCTTGCGGTTTTGTACCAGGAGAAGTGGTCAAACTACTCCCTTCTGATACCAACCCAAGCTAGTGAAATAAATTTCACCTAGTTTCGGATGATGAGCTCCAGCACCTAAAGACAAGATAAAAAAAAAGATTGGGAGTTGTCCAATCTTGGTCAGTGCATATTACTGAGCCATGACTAGACAACTCCGGTCATGGAAGCTTTTTTTACCTTTTTTGTTGACAATCAACAATATCAATATGAAACTAAATTTAGAATTTACCAAGTTTATATACTTTTTCGGTATTAAATTCCAAAAACAATTTCATATAAAAATTGTTGATACGTTTATGACACATAAAGGTAAAAATTTGCTCATTAGGCATTTTTTATACGTTATTGATTCTATATGAACTACTTTTTTAATTTTTTTGAAGTTTATACTTCTTTATCGACGTTTGATGATTTTTGGTAGAGGGTAAAAATCCATTTTCATATAGAATTTTTCTCAGAATCGTCATCATTTTTCTCAGAAAAATTAGAATAAGAATACTTATTTTTTTATTATATTTAAGAAACCCAAAATCATATGGACAATATGGCTTAGTGGCTAGAACATCGACTGTAAGTCTGAAGGTGCCTGGTTCGATTCCCAATGACAAGATTTTTTAATTTCAAATATATGTATATATAGGGCCCAATATTACAAACAAAAATAGCTACGGTTAGGTCGTGCCGGAGCAAAATACACGAAAATTTTTTTTTTTTTAAATAGGTAGCGCCGGTGAAATTAAGATTACCTGAAAAAAAATTTTTGGGTGGGGAGCTACGGCTAGGTCGTGCAGGAGCAAAATATACGAAAATTTTTTTTTTTTTTAAATAGGGAGCTCCGGTGAAATTAATATTAACTGAAAAAAAAATTTTGGGTGGGGAGCTACGGTTAGGTCGTGCCGGAGCAAAATTTAAGAAAATTTTCTTTTTTCAACATAGGTAGATCCGGTGAAATTAAAAAAATTTTGGGTGGGGAGCTACGGTTAGGTCGTGTCGGAGCAAAATATACGAAAAAAATTTTTTTTTAAATAGGTAGCTCCGGTGAAATTAATATTAACCGAAAAAAAAATTTTGGGTGGGGAGCTACGGTTAGTTCGTGCAGGAGCAAAATATACGGAAATTTTTTTTTTTTCACAATAGGTAGCTCCGGTGAAATTAAAATTACCTCAAAAAAATTTTTTGGGTGGGGAGCTACGATTAGGTCGTGCCGGAGCAAAATATACGAAAAATTTTTTTTTTTTAAATAGGTAGCTCCGGTGAAATTAATATTAACTCAAAAAAATTTTTTGGGTGGGGAGCTACGGATAGGTCGTGCCGGAGCAAAATATAAGAAATTTTTTCATCTCTCTTTAATCTTTCCCTTACGTCGAAAGTTTTTCCTTCTTTTTGGAAGACTGCCATAAAAAAGGTCCAAAACAAGATATAAAAAACTACCGTCCTATTGCGAACCTCTCTCCTATTCCTAAACTCTTTGAGCTTTTAGTTTATGATTCGATTTATAATCAATGCACAACGTTTCTTATTGCGAATCAACACGGATTTATGAAAAAGAAATCAACCGTCACTAATCTTGTTGAAACAACCTCTTCTATCAGAGAATCAGAAAATTTATGCAGATGATATGAAGATTTTTAAAATGATTAAATCAATTCATGACGCAACTCTCCTGCAGGAAGATTTAGATCGTTTTTTTCGCTGGTGCAAGTCGAACAATCTCTTACTCAATATTGATAAATGTGCTTATATGACTTTTACTCGCAGACATAATCCTATTAATCACATTTACTCCTTTAATAATGAAGTACTTAACAAAGCTACTTTCTTCAAGGACTTAGGGGTCTGTTTTGACGAGAAATTGTCTTTTACGTCACACTATGATAATATTGTAAATAAGACTAACTCCATGCTAGGTTTCATAAAAAGGTGGTCCCGCGAATTTAACGACCCGTACATTCTTAAAGCACTCTATACTACTATCGTGCGCCCAAATATTGAATACGCCAGCCAAGTGTGGTCACCTTATTACAACATTCACATTGACCGCATTGAATCAATCCAAAAGAAATTTTTAAGATTCGCTCTTCGGCATCTTCCCTGGTCTGATCCTTTAATTTTACCACCTTACGAGAATAGATTAAAACTGATCAAATTAGTGTCCCTAAAAAAAAGACGAGAAGTAGGCGATGTTATTTTCGTAACTCAAGTAGTTAACGAAAACATAGATTCTTCTTACATTCTTCAAAGAATACAATTTCGTTCAGATCCTCGTCTTCGCTCTGTTGAGCTTTTTTCCGTAAAATTCCACAGAACAAATTATGGACAAAATGAACCTATCAACAGAATGCTCACTACAGGAAACAAATACAAACACTTAATTGATTTTTCTGTAACAAAACAAAATCTCAAACATATTCTTTTAGGTTAGTAATTACATGTATATGTATGTATTTAAGTTAATTATTTTGCAAAAATTTTACTATGTATTTTTCAAAAATTTTACTATGTATTTTTTTTAGTTTAATTTTAAATTTTTCCAATGTAAAAAGTTTGAGCTAAACTATAAATAAATAAATATATATTTTTTTTTTTTTAATTATAAGTTAAAGCTATACTAAAACTTAAAAATATTTTTACAGGAATATGTACTTATATATATATTTTTTTTTGTTTTTATTTTTATTTATTTATTTTTTTTTGTTTTTTATGTATTTTTTGTATATATTTTTTTTATTTTATTTTTTTGTATATACATATTTTTATTTATCTTATTTATATTTTTTTTCTAAAAAATTTTTTCTTATTTTATTTTTTTTAATAAAATTTTTATTTTATTTTTTATATATTTTTTTTTTTTATATTTTTTTTTTTTGTTTTTTTTTTTTTTTGGATATTTGTTTTATGTATTTTTTTTTTTTCTACAATATTTTAGAACTTAGATTTATGCTACAATTTATGCTTTACTTATTTTATTTATTTATATACAGGCACCTCGATTAACGCTACCTCTTTTAGCGCTGTTTCGCTATAGCGCTCTTTTGATTTTTTGAAAAAAAATTTTTTTTTCAACTTTAAAATATTTTTTAAAACTTTTTATTTTTCTAATTTCATATTTACAATTAGGGCCTGCAATACCGGTATACCGAATACCGGTATTCTGAGAATATTTTTTAAAACCGAAATACCGGTATTATGACATATAAATACCGGTATTTCGGTATTTAAAATATCATTTAAATCATACATAGGGTTGCCAGTTTTTAAAAACCCGAAGTCTGGACAAATTTAAATTTTATTGGTTCAAATCTGGACAAATCTGGACAAAAACTAAAGAAATCTGGATAAAAATCTGGACAAAAATTATATGATTTTTTTAAAAAATTTACCAAGAAATAAATTAATTTAGTTTTTTTCATGGATCAATATAATTTTATTGCTTTTAATTCATACTGAATTCTTATTATAAAGATAGAAAATTATTACATAATGATACAATCTGCATTATATAAAACCAGTGCATTTTTTGTAAAGAAATAGCCTGTGGAACTCAACATATTTCTAGGTAGCTAGTAACGAATTCTCAACCACCTAACTCATTTTTTCACTTTCAATGAACAAAAAAGATAGAATATTAGCACTTACCACTATAAAGTTATGATTTTTGGATTTTTCAGACATTTTTCTACATAAATCGGTATTGTTTATTTTATTTTATTTTTTTTAAATTCGTAGAATAAAGAAAAAAACCCATTTTCTCCTATTCTCAGTCTCATCCACCCTAATTATATATTTGTTTTTGTATTAATTAATAAAATTATCAATTTATACAATTTCTTTTAAATTTTTAAATAAATCACCAATACCGGTATAATACCGGTATACCGGTATTTATTTAAATACAATACCGAAAACCGGTATTGATTTTTGTCTCCGGTATTGCAGGCCCTATACTTGAGTCATATTAAGATTTTTGTACTGAATGTTATGTGGAAATACCAAAACAAACGCGTAGAAAGAAGTGGGATCCAAAAGCAAAAATGGTTCATTTACTTGGATACTGATGCACAACGAAAAATTTTCGTTTATATGATTATTTATTTATTTCCCACTTAGCACAAGCAGTTTACATATAATATTTACAATATTTTAGATTTTACACCTGTACATTTATACATAATCACAAAAAAATAATAACTTAAAAATAAAAAATATAAAAAAATTTTTTAAGAAAGATGCTTATTATCGAAGAGCCCTGAAAAGTTAAAAATAAGAATTTATTTTTGCAAGGGTTGATATTAAATGTTCAAACTATTTTAAAAAGCATTCGAAACTTTTCAATGTACCAAATCAATATCTAATAAGCAAACTCAGCTTATTAGCCTGAACATTTAATATCAAGACCGTGCAAAAATAAATTCTTATTTTTAGCTTTTCAAGGCTCTTCGATAAAAAACATCTTTCTTAAAAAAATTTTTTTACTTATATTTCTTAAATTTTATTTTTTACTTTTTAGTTATATGTAAAACACATAAGTTTCATGTTTTTTTCTTTTAATTCGTACTATAAATTTTTTTTTTTTTAATTTACGAAATATTTTAACCTACCACTTCAAAATCAAAATGTCTTTTAATTCAAAATTACCATTAACATTTGATAAATTTTTAAAAGCGTTTTAGATTTTTTACAACTATGCGAAATATTCACTTGGATTGGCTGTACTTTTTTTATTTTTTTCCATAAAATTTTTTTTAATCCCGTCAAATTGTTTATATAATTTTACAATTCTATATTAATCGGACAAAAGTAGCAAAAAAACCAAAATTATAAGTCAAATTATTGTAAATACAATTTAAGTCAAAAATATATTATTTTTGATTTAAGTACTTTTTTTTACTGTGTAATCTATGAGGTCTTACCACTTACCGATGTGCGATTTTTGCTAGTTGAAAATTTTAACCAATACCCCGCCAAGACAAGTGAAATATCGTGGGATACGGCAATTTTTGCAAGGCTAATTATTAAGTTTTTTTTTATTAATTTTAATATTTATTGCTGGAATTAAAACAAAATCTCTTTCTCTCTCAGGATATATCGTCGTCTCTTGCGTGCACCATGACAAAATCAACTTCAATAAAAGGCATCTAAAAATAAAAATAAAATAAAAAAGAAACAAATAAGAAACAAATAACCACTCTAAGAAAAAGAATGTTTAAAAAGATAAATTTTCAAAATGTTACTAGATATATAAAAAACTATAATATCCCTATTTATTAGATGCAATAAGCATACGATTTATTGGTTCATATCTACCATAGTTTGTCCTATGAAAATAAATTCTAAACAGTGAAACTGATCTCAAACTTTCAGAAGAGTTTAAAATAATTTTATTCCTTATAAACGGTGAATCAATTAATTCTGCTACTATAACAAAATCACGTCTGCTGCTTCTCTTCTTTTCTGAAGCGACAATAGATTGATTAATTTAAGCCTATCTTCGTATGAAGGGAGATGCACTAAATTCACCCAAGGCAGGTTACGCAGTGCAAAACGTAAAAAGTTTTTTTTGACCTGATTCAAATATTTGCTCATGCTCATGAACTTTTGATGACCAGACTTGACTAACAAACTCCAGATTAGGTCTCACTAAACAAGTGGCCGATTATATTAGAGTGTGATGCTTCAAGCTATGGAATTGGGGCAGTTTTGTTGCACGAAATGAAGGATGGGTCGGAAAAGCCGATAAGTTTTATTTCGCGAACATTAACGAAGGCTGAACGGAATTACGCGGTTATTCATAAAGAAGCTTTGGCTTTGGTTTGGTCAGTAAAAAAATTATATCAATATTTAATGGGGAATCATTTTATTGTGCGGTCGGATCACAAACCGTTGGAAACTTTATTCGGAGATAATAAAGGTATACTCAAATGACAGCAGGTAGGCTACAGAGGTGGGCATTGTATTTGGCAAATTTTAGTTTTACAATGAAATATGTGAAAGGGCGTGATAATGTGAAAGCAGATGGTCTTTCGAGGTTGTGTTTGAAAGGGGAAGTAGAAAGAGTGTCTGAGCTTAAATATGTAAATTGGGTGGAAGATTTTGTACCAGTAGATTTTAATCAAGTAAAAGTTCACACACGTAAAGATAAAGTTTTAAGTAAAATTTTTATGTTTTTATTAAATGAGTGGCCTAAAAATACTTGTGAGGAAAACAAACCTTTTTTTTATAGAAAGAATGAGCTGTCTGTGGAAAATGAAGTGATTATGTGTGGATATATAGTAGTAATTTCTGAAAAGTTAAGAGAAATTGTTTTAAAAGAATTGCATTCAACCCATATGGGATCTAGAAAAATGAAAGGACTTGCTCGATCCTATTTTTGGTGGCCTTCTTTAGATAAAGATATTGAGAGAATTTCGAATAAGTGTAAAGTTTGTATGTAAAATAGGCCGGAGCAAGCGAAAGTTCCTTTGAATAAATGGCCTAAAACATCAAAAGTATTTGAAAGAATTCATTTAGACTATGCTGGTCCATTTAAAGAAAAAATGTTTTTAATCATAACAGATTCGTATAGTAAATGGCCAGAAGTATTTGTAGTTCCTAGGGCAGATACAGCTAATACATTAAGCAAGATTCGGGAAGTTTTTGCTAGATTCGGTATAGCAAACACCATGGTAACGGATAATGGTTCTTGTTTTGTTTCGGAAGAGTTCGAACAGTTTTGTATAAATAATTCTATAGTGCTTTTGACTTCTCCGCCGTATCTTCCAGCGAGTAATGGGGCGGCAGAGAATTCTGTCAAGTCGGTAAAAAATGCATTAAAAAAATTAGTTAATGAGAATGATAAAATATCGATGCATACTCATTACAAAGATATTTATTTTTATATAGAAATTCACCCCATAGTACGACAGGAGTGAAACCATCAGAGTAAGTTTGTAAGGGACAGGTTCAGATACGATTTAATAAATTACTACCGAAAGTAGGTGATCGTAATGAAAGTCAAGAGAAAAATTACAAGGGTAATAAAATCAGAGAAAAATTAGGAATCGAAGATATAATTTATTATAGAGATTATAAAAATAACAAGCTGTAGTGATATTGTTATCACTAACGTTAAAATCAAACTAAATTTATAAAAATTTTAATTATTTTTTGAACCCAAAAAATTTATATTTTAAATAAGAATTACTGTAAAGTATAATTAATTTGATTGGGCAACCAATCATATTAGGACATAGTAAACTATTTCATATTACATAAGAAAATTAATTATATAAACTAAATTGTATATAATATTTGTATATAGAATATAAGAAATTTAGTACATAAGATTTTGTATAAATAAGATTGAAATTAGAAAATTAAATCAGATTCTTACCAAATCTCATCTTTTCATAAACGGCTTCCCTGAGCTATACAATACAGGTAAGATAGCTTTCCGAGCAATATAATACGGATAACCGGCTGAATACAGCCAAAACGAAAGCGCGTCCCGCTCTAATAGGACAAACCGGCTGAATACAGCCTAGACAATAGGATCTCTATAATGACATGCTAGTGGTCATTATAGATTAGGGAATTCAATAGGCCTTAGATGTCTTGGACAACATAGATGTCCAACCTATGATCCATGATTATAAATAATTATACAGAAGAAAGTAAAATAAACAATTCCTATAAATGAGAAAACATTTTTTCCTTTACATGGCGATCCTGCAAACCGCAAAATTTATAATATGATACAGAATTCAAGATATGGAACAGAAACAAGAAAAGAAGAAGATAACAATTCAAGAATATACAGAACGACAACAACAAAATCAACAACAACAACAGCAAGAACAACAGCAACCAAAGAAAAGGCAACGTGCCGGGAAACTTGTTAAATTCCGGAAAGAATTACAAAAACTACAAGAAATTTTACAAACTAAAACAAACAAGACACAACGCAAAACAATACTAGACGAAATTAGAAGAATTAAACAAGACCGACATTTACACAAAACTTCGACAAAAATGACCAAAATGTTTAACAAAAACTTTAAACACATACAAAACGCAAAAAATAAAAAATAAAATTGTTCAAAAAAAAAAAAAACAACAAAAATTTTGTTATAAATTAAAAATTTATATTGAATTGTAAAACAAAAATGATAAATTAAAAATTTATATTTAATTGTAAAACAAAAATAATGAATAAATACAAAAATTTTACTTAATTATTAATATTATAAATTACCATAAGAATCAAAAAAAGAAAAAATTTCCAAATGTCAAACCTTATAAAAATTAAGAATATTACTTAAGAATACCCCAAAGAATTCTAAGAATTATTACGAATATAAAACTATATTATGAATACCCCGATATTCAAATAAAATTTATTATACAAAAAAAAAAAAAAAAGAACACTGTCTATCAAAATAATTCTACCTAGATATTTTACAAAAAAAAATAAAAGAGATAAAAATTTTTTTGCATACCGTACCAATACATTTCAAAAAAAAAAAAGATTTTAATATTAAAATTGCATTAAAATTTAGCAAAGACCCTAAAAATATTTTTCAATACCCTATTAACAAATTAATGAATGACCCAAATATATTTAATGATTTTAGATAATTATCATAGGAAACAACAAAATTAATACCCTATTAAGAAACTAATAAAACATAAAAAAATTTTTCTTCTGTCCCTCTATGATTAAATTTTCAATTAAAAATATTTTTCGGTTTAATTCAAATTTTGCACACAAGAATTTTTTCATAGCATGACCCTTGAGAAATTCCAAAAAGAAATTGAACAATTAGAAAAACTCTACAATAATATAATAAAAACAAAGTTTATTATCTCTGCAGCAAAGGCTGAATTAACTAAAGTAATTTACAACAAATCGCTATTTATAAGCTCTGTTAGGGAATCAAATTTGAGAACAGGGAAGACAGGTTTAAGAACAGAGTATTCGAAATACGTGACATTAATTAAATCTTACTTGATAGAAATCATAAATAATAAGATGGATTTTGACATAGCAAATGTAAATAAAATAATCCCATTATTTGAAGGTTCCTATGCTAAATTGCAAGAATTCATAAGCATAACGGAATACATTCACGATAATATTAAAGTAGCAGATAGAGAAAAATTAATAAAATTCATTTATAACATAAAATTATCACAAAAGGTGAAAAATAGAATTATTAATGAGACAGAACCTACAACAATTGAAACTTTAAAAAAAATTTTAAATAATAATTTCATGAGCACTAGAACCTATACTAAAATACACAACGAAATCGACCAATTAGGAAAGAATAGGTCAATATCAGCCACAAAATATGCTGAGAAATTAGAAATACTAATAAATGAATTAAATATGATACAGTCTAAAAATGAAACAGCTGACGCAAAAGCTGTAATAATAAAAGTTAATGATAAATTTGCTCTGCAATGCCTTAAGACAAACTTAGTAGAACCCACACAATCAGTCATTTTAGCGGCACAACCAAAAACTTTTACAGAAGCAATAAAACTCATTTTGGAAATAGATAGTAATAATACTAATGATAATGGTAATAATATAAATACCTACTCAAATCGAAGTAATAGTAGGAATAATAACAACAATAATAATAGAAATAATGGTAGAAGAAATTATAATAATAATAGAAATACTAGCAATAATTTTAATAATAATAATAGACCAAGGAATGGTCATAATAATCATAATAATCATAGTAATCAAAATAATCAAAATAATCATAATAATCGTACTAGTAATAATAATATGAATAATAGTAATCATAGATCAAATACTAATGATAATCATAACTATAATAGAAATCAGCAACATACGAATTCCACTGACTATTATAGAAATAGAGACTACAATAACTCTCAACCAATTAATAATAACAGGAATAATAATTCCTATAATAACAGATATAATAACAATCGTAGAAACGATGACCAAAATTTTAATAATAGGAACGTTAACGCATTAGAATCGGGAAACGGACGGACCCCCGATTCGGGTCAAACGGTAATCGGGGAAATGAATGCTTTAAATATACAATAAATAATTTTAAAAACAATTCACCTACATTTTTTATCCTAATGCAAAGACCCAATTATTATAATCCAATTAAATTCATGATTGATACTGGTGCAGACATATCTGTCATCAAAGAACAATTCACAAATTCAATTGACATTAATAATAATAGTACTTGCAAAATTACAGGAATAGGCAATAACGTACACGAATCTTTAGGCACACTACAAACACATTTTATTATTGAAAACAAAAAATGTTTTATAAATCTACACTGTGTAGAAGATAAATTTCCAATCAAAACGGATGGAATCTTAGGCCGAGATTTCTTAATGAAATACTCCGCATTAATTAATTTTGAAACAAATGAATTATCACTTACGATAAGTGATGAGGTAATAAATATACCCATTAATTCTAATTGTATCAGTCAACTGGTGATACCAGCCAGAACTGAAATTATATGTCCTTTACATGTTCAGAGAACAGAAGAGACACTTGTCCTGAGTGAAGAAATAACACCAGGAATATTCATAGCCAACACGATTATAGCCAAAATGGCATATCGAATGTAAAAATTTTAAATACTAATGATAAAACAATGATCATTAAAAATTATAAGCCTAAAACAGTACCTTTAAACAATTATAACATAGTGAATATTGAAAATAACGATCACGATCGATTATTACATTTAGAACAAATATTAAGCATTAACCCAGACGACCCAAAAGCTCAAAATGAAACACTTAAAATTTGCAAACAATTCCAAGATATATTTTACTTACCAGGTGATTCATTAACGACTAATAATTTCTATAAACAAAATATTGCCTTAGAAAATAAAAACCCTATTTATATTAAAAATTATAGATTACCAAATTCGCAATTAACAGAAATTAATGATCAAGTAGATAAATTATTGAAAGAAGACATTATTGAACACTCTTACAGTCCATATAACTCACCTTTACTCTTAGTACCAAAGAAATCCTCTAATGACACCAAAAAATGGAGACTAGTAGTAGATTTCCGTCAACTAAACAAAAAAATTCAAAATGACAAATTTCCTTTGACCAAATTAGAAGACGTTCTAGATAATTTAGGAAGAGCAAAATACTTTACCACATTAGATATGGTCAGTTCTTTTCACCAAATCGAATTAAAAAAAAATTCAAGACCTTGTACAGCATTTTCATCTAATAATGGACATTTTCAATTTAAAAGACTCCCATTTGGTTTAAAAATCTCTTCAAATAGTTTTCAGCGAATGTTAACAATTGCCTTATCAGGTTTAAATTCAGAATCATTTATTTATGTTGATGATATAATAATATTTGGATGTTCTATTAAACACCACAACGAAAATTTAATAAAAGTATTTGAACGATTAAGAAAATATAATTTAAAGCTAAATCCAGAAAAATGTAGTTTCTTACAGAAAGAAGTAATTTATTTAGGCCATTTAATAACTAATAAAGGCATAAAAACAGACCCAACTAAACTTTTTGCAGTAAAAAATTATCCACAACCCCAAAACGCTGATGAAATAAAACGTTTTGTAACATTCTGCAATTATTACAGAAAATTTATACCAAACTTTGCAGCTATAGCAAAACCTTTGAACGATCTAACAAAAAAGAAATCAATATTTAATTGGAATGAAAATTGTACAAATGCATTTTTAAATTTAAAAAATAAATTAATTAACCCTCCCATTTTACAATATCCAGATTATTCCAAACCTTTTATAATCACAACAGACGCTTCACAATCCGCCTTCGGAGCAGTCTTATCTCAAGGAGAAATTGGACAAGATTTACCAATAAGCTATGCCAGTAAAACATTAAACTCTGCAGAACTTAACAAACCAATAATAGAAAAAGAATTGCTTTCTATTCACTGGGCGATCAATTTCTTTAGACCCTATGTATATGGCAGAAAATTCATCGTCGTAACAGATCACAGACCTTTAGTAGGATTATTTACGCACAAAAACCCTTCATCTAAAATGACGCGTATTAGACTAGATCTCAGTGATTACGATTTTGATATAGTATACAAACAAGGAAAAATGAATACAAACGCAGACGCTTTATCAAGAATACATTTAAACTCCAACATTTTAAAATCTATGATCCCAATAACGCCAGAAAAAGATATTAACGTGATAACCAGACAAGTAACTAGGTCACTAGAACAAGCTAAAAACCCTATAATTAAAAACCTACACATTTGGCACAGTATCTCAATTAACGATATAAAAAGAATTCCGAAAGTAAACTTCATAGAAATTTCAACTGGTACAACAGAAATAACATTCAATAATAATTATAAAATATATTTTAATAAAAAGAGAATTAATATAAAATCAATTTTAAATAAAATGAAACTCTTATTAGCTCAAAATAAAATTTTCACAGTCGCGATAAATAATAATGATACCTTATTTAACCACATTAACATTCAAGAATTTAAAAACATATTTAATCAACTACAGGAAAAAGATAATTCGAAAAATAAATTAAAAATAATTTTATTCAAAGCTCCTATCGAAATAACAGATCAAAATTTAATAAAACAATTAATAAAAGACAATCATAGTAACAATATAAGTGGACACATCGGTGTTAGGAAAATGATAATAAAACTTAGACAAAAATACATATGGAAAAACATGCATAAAATGATTAAAAGTTACGTGAAAAATTGCAACGAATGTATTAAATCAAAACAAGTTAGAAACATTAAAGAACCATTACAAATTACTGACACTCCAAATAGACCTTTCGAAACCATACAAGTCGATACAGTAGGCCCTTTAAAAATTTGTAATAATTATAGATATATACTCACAGTTCAATGCGAATTAACTAAATACATAGAAGCATTTCCTATAGAAACTAAAGATGCTATTACGATAGCAAAAATTTTAACAGAAAATATCATATTAAGATATGGAAATATAAAAAATATCAAAACTGATTTAGGTACAGAATTTGTAAACGAACTATTTATGAACATTTGTAAAACTTTTAATATTAATCACCAAAAATCAACACCTTATCACCATCAAACATTAGGTTCAGTAGAAAGAAATCACAGAGTACTAAACGAATATTTTTTAACATGCAATCATAGCAACAATTGGGTTGAATTAATCCCATTTTTCTTATTTTCCTATAATACTACACCTCATTCAGACACTCATTATGCGCCATTTGAATTAATTTTTGGAAACACACCTGAATTACCGACAAATATTACACTTAAAAATAATGAACCACTAAATTTCATAAACTATGATAACTATTAAAACGAATTAAATTTAAAATTATCCTGTGCACTAAAAATAGCTAGAGAAGAACTAATTAAATATAAAATAGCTAGAAATGAAAAATACAATTTTAATATTAATCCTGCAAATTTGAAAGTAAATGATATGATAATGATAAAAAATTTTAATAGAAAGAAATTAGATTATCCTTTTCAAGGACCTTATAGAATCGTCGAAAGAGACGGAGTAAATTCAATAATAGAAATAAATAATAAATTAAAGAAAATTCATAATAATAACTTAAAAAAGATATAGAATTCAAAAAAAAAAAAAAAAAAAAATTTTTTTCTTCCTTTTTACAAAAAATTTATAAAAAATTTTTTTCTCCCAAAGGGAAAGGATGTAGTGATATTGTTATCACTAACGTTAAAATCAAACTAAATTTATA
This sequence comes from Hybos culiciformis, assembly GCA_964007475.1. NCBI lineage: Eukaryota > Metazoa > Arthropoda > Insecta > Diptera > Hybotidae > Hybos > Hybos culiciformis. Next base: position 77,208,321 of record OZ023273.1, on the reverse strand, counting down.
AAAATTTTAATTATTTTTTGAACCCAAAAAATTTATATTTTAAATAAGAATTACTGTAAAGTATAATTAATTTGATTGGGCAACCAATCATATTAGGACATAGTAAACTATTTCATATTACATAAGAAAATTAATTATATAAACTAAATTGTATATAATATTTGTATATAGAATATAAGAAATTTAGTACATAAGATTTTGTATAAATAAGATTGAAATTAGAAAATTAAATCAGATTCTTACCAAATCTCATCTTTTCATAAACGGCTTCCCTGAGCTATACAATACAGGTAAGATAGCTTTCCGAGCAATATAATACGGATAACCGGCTGAATACAGCCAAAACGAAAGCGCGTCCCGCTCTAATAGGACAAACCGGCTGAATACAGCCTAGACAATAGGATCTCTATAATGACATGCTAGTGGTCATTATAGATTAGGGAATTCAATAGGCCTTAGATGTCTTGGACAACATAGATGTCCAACCCATGATCCATGATTATAAATAATTATACAGAAGAAAGTAAAATAAACAATTCCTATAAATGAGAAAACATTTTTTCCTTTACAAAGCAGACCTGGAAAAAGAGGGTAGTAGTTGAGAGTTTGGGTAATTCTATTTATAAGTGTAGAGATATGAATTCAAAATTAATTTTAAAAAAACATATAGATCAGATAATGTGGAATAAAGATTTACAAGATAAATCAGACTATTTAAAGGTTATACAAATAGACTGCGAATCAGAAACGGATTTTAAGAACGAAGAGAATTTTTAAAAAAGAAAGTTATGTAAATGAAAATCTGTTGAGGCACAATAAGTTTTCTGCGCCGCCGTGGCATATTTATGATAATTTGAAAAAATTTATGAAAATGTAATTGGGAACGAAGAAGTGGAAGTAAAGGAAATACCTGAAACAGACCTATCTACTTCAATTTCAGCTTCGACGGAATTAAAAGACATAGGAGATAAGGACGAAATAAAAATAAATGTAAGACCAAAAAGAGAAATAAAACCTAGAGTTAGGTTAATTGAAGAAATGTAAAATTTTTTTTAAAGAATTTTGTTTTGGTTGCCTTAATATCACGTTAATATTTGAATTTAATTTTATTAATAAGAATTTTTTGTAGATATATATGTGGTATAGAGGGCGCAAATACTAGGTTATAAAGAATGTACTAAAATAGTACTATAAATGAAATGTAAAAAATGGAAACACTTTGTGAAATAAGTTTGTATTGTTTTATTTTGAAGTGGATAAGAAGCTTGTAATATTTAATATTAGAAATAAAATTATAATTAAGAATTATAAAAAGGTCTTAATTATTTACAATTGCAAGGCGCAGCATAGTTACTATTATTATTTAGGGATCGTAATCGTAAGGGACGATCTCTCCATCAGTCTCAAGGCGAGACATTACAGAATACAAAAATAAAAAATTTTAAGAGATTTCAAAATACAAAAATTAAACGTGTTATTCTTTCAAAGATTTAAAGTCAATCTGGCAACACTATGTCTGAGTAGAAGTTTTTTCTTGCGATTTTTCAATGTTTAATTAATTTATTTTTTTAAAGTATGTTTTGACTTTTTAATTAATTTTATAATAATTTATTTTGGAATGATGTTACTGATACAATAATTATTGGAGCATTATTTCTGCAGCGATTCTTTTCGAAAAAAATAGTAACAGGGGAATTATGTAATATTTCTGCCGCTGGCAACAGAAATAATTAAAATAATTTTATTCTTTTTTTAATGTAAAAAAGAGTCGTAAAAACTCAAATGACGGAATGAAAATAATGTGAAAATACAAATACTATCTAATAAAAATTGATGATAAATAAAATTCTGTTTCTGTTTCAGTTTCAACAAGGCTTTAAAAATTTAATTTTATTACATGATGTTTTAAGTTTTTTTTTTAATTTTTTTTTTTTTTTTTTCAGAAATTCTTAAAAACTCATAATGAAATGTATTATAACAATATTGAGAATGATTTTGATAGTACGATGATTTTGAATTATATTTTCCCGAAAATATCTCGTTTATGATGGTGATTATGTGTGCTTTCAGTTAATTTGGATGAGTTATAATCACGGCGACTATATTTTGAGACGAAAAAAAAAAGGATATGTAAATAAAATTATTAAAAAATACAAATATTAACTAGCATACAATCATTGAAATATTACTTAAATAAATTAATAACAAAAAAGTAAAATAGTTTTCTTGAAAATCACACACAAAATAAAGTACGTCTTCTTGACTAAAGTTAAGTTTACGATAATGATCTTAAAACTAGATGTATATATTTTTTTTATCAAAAACATTAATTAAAAACATTAATTAAAAACATTAATAAAAATTAATTTTGATATTTTTGTATAGAATGTTTGTATAGAATGAATTTGTTTCAGTTTCAGAATATGATTGTTTTTTGATAAAAACAATTTAAACTCAGCGTAATCCATATCAAAACTGCACTTGTTACTTTTAGTTGACACTTTTGCACGTTTGCGCATTAGAAGCTGTGAGACATCAATATTTTTTTCGAAATAACTAAATAATTGTACCCGTTTTTCGATTTTATTCGTATTCTATAATTTTTAATATACATGCCACTTCATTAAATAAGTCGTTATTATTAATTTTCAAATCTTCTCTCAGTTCATTTAAGTGTATTAAGCTTTTTTCAATGAACTGCCAACACGGAATTTTATGTAAAAGAAAAAATGTTCAATGTTTTGGAATTCCGAATCCCATTGGGTTAAATAGTCAATATTGTTAATTTTAGTTTTTAATTCCAAAACCCAAAACTTTTTATAAAGAAAGAATTTTTTAAATAAGAAAAAATAACCTTTTAATTCAAATACTTAAAACAGAGTGAGTAATATAAAAGAAGATAAATTATGTTTTTAGTGTTGCCAATACTTCAATTAAAATAAGTGTTTCCCATTCTTAACAACTCCTCTCACCGTGATTATAACTCATTCAAATTAACTGAAAGCACACATAATCACCATCATAAACGAGATATTTTCGGGAAAATATAATTCAAAATCATCGTACTATCAAAATCATTCTCAATATTGTTATAATACAATTCATTATGAGTTTTTAAGAATTTCTGAAAAAAAAAAAAAAAAAATTAAAAAAAAAACTTAAAACATCATGTAATAAAATTAAATTTTTAAAGCCTTGTTGAAACTGAAACAGAAACAGAATTTTATTTATCATCAATTTTTATTAGAGTATTTGTATTTTCACATTATTTTCATTCCGTCATTTGAGTTTTTACGAATCTTTTTTACATTAAAAAAAGAATAAAATTATTTTAATTATTTCTGTTGCCAGCGGCAGAAATATTACAAACCGGCTTTAGAGACATTAAATAATTATTGTAAATGGAATTAGAAATCCTTGTTAAATAAGTAATTATACTTTTATATAAGGTAAGCACAATACCATAAAAAATAAATGTAATTAATTTATTATTTCGAATGAATCATGCCTCTTTTGTATTCTAAATGAATAAATTCAATATTTTATTTATATAATTAAGAATTTTAATAAATTTTGTGCAATATGTATATGTATTAAAATATGTAAAATTTATTTAAAATAATGTACCATCTATTTATTTTGATCATTTAAGTTAACTATTATTATCATCTAGGAAGCTTCTAAAAAAACCTGAAGAGTAACTTGAATATGTCAACTAAAAATACGTTATCCTTTTTGTCCTCCGAAATCGATTACTAAAAAACTTTACATATGGTTTAAAACCGTCTTCGGGAAACGTAAGGTTGCTTGCAATGTTTTTTGAGTACAATGAAACTAGCAGATTTTAGCCTAACCTTCCAAAGTATGGTTTTCGATGGATATCACTACAAAATTTATTTAAATCTTGAAACTGTTATTAATTTAATACGGTTTTCCACTTAATTGAATCAAATAAAATAAACATGTTACATAAATTGATAATACCTTTCCTGAGCTCAAAATAGTCGTAAATATTACTTCCCGTAATTCTAATAAATTCTAAGTCATCGATAAATTCTAATTGTACTTCTTCTCTTTTGTGGTCAGCGAAAAAGCTCTAAAATTAAATGAAAAAATTTCATCCATGAATTGAATTCAAAACTTTTATAAATAACAATAATACCCTTTTGTGAATTTTAGAGTAATGCGTGATATTCTCCCACCGTTGAATGAATTTTATTTCAATTCCACATTTTTTTCCTAATTTATCAAGAAGAACCATTTCCCACATATAAAAATTGTAATAAATATCCACTTCTTTTACACTAGTTTCTTTGAGTACATCAAGCATTTCTGAAAATTCCGAAAAACTTGAACAATCGCAAGCAAGAAAAAGTTTTCGCAAATTTGGTAAATTTTTAATATAACTCCAATTTATGTGAAAAAAACTCAATTTGGCAATTAAATATAATATTTGCAAATTCTTCAAATTTCCTAATCCACTTAAGCAATCGTTTGAAAAATGATACATTCCTGATGCACCCGTTTTATGTTGAAATTTAAGCATTATTAGACTGTCTGGAAATCGAGTTTGCGGTAAAAAATGGCTCGTACATCCTTTTAAAGATAAACATTTCAATTTTTTGAAATTGGGTAATAGCTCTAAGAAATCCTGTGTAGCATTTATAGCTAAACATTCCAAATTTTCATAACACATTTCAAATATTGCTTGAAAATTTTCTTTTACAGAATATATTTCTCTTAAATCTAATACCCTTAAATTATTCAAATTCTTATAGAAATTTGGGTCTAATGACCATGCCATGTGTAAAATAAGAGTTTGTAATTTTGGTAAATATTTTCCGTAATCTATTCCTTGAACAAAAGAACAATATGATATATCCAAATACTGTAAGTTTGGAAATTTTTTCCATAATTTCATTTCAATCTTTTTGTCAATAGCGGTGTTATCATTAATATGCAATGTCAATCTTTTTAATGTGGGACGTGTTTTTGAATATTTCAAGAATATGTCTAAAATAGCTTCTGTTTGTTGCGAATAAATATAATCGCCATTGCGAGTAAATAGTAAATCTAGAGTTTGTAGTCTTCGGCAATGTTGTAATATTAATTTTAATATTTCTTCAAATTTTGAATTTCTGTAAGTAATTCTTAATATTAAACTTTCTGCATCTTGCTTACGGCATAAAATTTTTCTGTCTTCAATATGAATTAAAAATTTTCCGTAGTTTTCAAAAAATTGTACAATGGATGAAAATCTCCAATTATCAAAAACTAATAAATGAAATGTTTGACGTAATAAATAAATATTTTTTTCAATAAAAAATTTTTGTAATGTCCTACATACTAAGGATAATGAAACTTGATTTTCGAAATCCAAATATTTAAAAAATTCACGGATGCAATATTCATTCAAATCTAAAAAAATTGTTGATGGTTTTTCAAGCACTTCCGACAGCGATATTAACGATTTTTTACTTTCTTCATTTTGTGATAATTTCCGAAAACAATTCCTATGCATTTTCCTCCGATTTCAATATTACATTCAATAGTTTGTTTGGTGTTTTTCTTTTAACACAAAATCTGGAATACAAAAAACAATATCTTAGTTTAATTAATTTAATTACTTTTGAAAATTTTCTAGAAATTTTGCAGCATATTACATTAAACATTTCAGATGAAGACCTGAATCACAACTCTGGCTCCTCGCTATAATAAATTTATTAATAATTTTATGGAAAGTATTTCAGTAGGAAGTCAAAAGCCATATTTTGTGATTTTTTAATGTCGGCACCGATCTTTAAATGAGGTCGTTCCCATAAATAAACATTAGTTGTAATATTGAACAATTTCGTATACTATTTATTTATTTAGTATTTATTTAAAAAATCTTTAATTCACAATTCAAAAGTTTATTACAATTGAATAGTAGTTTATAAAAAGGTTATTATACTATTATGCTCGTATGTTAATAAAACTAATCCTACAAAATAAACATTCAAAATTTACCTTAAGACAACGCACCAACATATAAACGTTCATAAATAAAAAATTTAAAATTGGAAATGAGGTTCGGGGTCACTAAGTTTTTAAAGCGGAAGGAAAATAATTCCAACTAAAAGATACTCTGGCGGTGCAGCTCTTACTCATGAAAGCAATTTTTGAAGTGGAATTAATAGATTGATTGATCTGGTGGACCGAAGTGATTGAAATCTTTCAGCCATATATGTTGGTTGATTAGATTGTCTTATTTTAAAATACAATAGTATAGATCTTATTAAAAGATAAATCACTGAAGCTTTAATTAATATATTTCTTTACGAAATGGGAAACGTGCGATCTAGACCTAATCGAAAAAACATATCTAATTGCTCTATTAAAAGAAATTTTTAGTCGTCTTAGAGACTTTTCAGTTGCAGAGGAAAAAATTTCACAGCCATAACAGAAGTGGGGCATGATAATACTCTTCACCAATCTAGATTTTACCTCCTTTGACAGAAAATTTTTAGCACTAAACAGACATCTGAGTTTTTGAGACACTTTGGATGTGGTCATCAAAATGGAGTGCTCTGTCAAGAATAATGCCAAGGCTTTTAACCTAAGCCGATAATGCGATTTGAGATCCACAAAGATTAATTAGGGGCCTACCAAATCATCGATATTTCAGTTGAAAAAAGCAATAGATTGAGTTTTAGAATTATTTAATACAAAATCATTATTACTAGCTCAAGTATTTATGTTGGATAAAAAAAGATTAATGGTGTCAAAACCAATATTTTGTGATTCCAAATCAAAAAAGTGAAGTAGTTGGACATCGTCCGCAAACATATGTAAAATCTTATCATGGACCACGATATAGAAATAATAAGATATGCTCAATAGATTTACAAAATTGAATTCTTCTGCGCATGTCGTCATAGTGTGACAAAATTTTTGATAAATTGAATTTCTGTATGGGATTTTACCATATACATATGAAACTATATATTTCTAGCTTTCTATTGTATTGCCTGTAAAGCATGCGATTAAAAGTTGAACGCATCAATGTGTACGTTTTTGTGTAATTTTACATGAAACTCAAGGGCCCTTTATAAATAATAGATTACTTTTTTAAATACAATAAAATATGATTAATTAGGTTACATAGGCCGACAAAACAAAATGCTTACTGAAAAACATTACATGGTTAATTTGTTTTATTTAAGAAACAAAGAAATGTTTTTAGTATTTTTAGCTGTAGATATGCAATTTATTACATTTTATTTTTTATTAAAGTTCATTTAATTTTATTAAAGGTACATATATTTAAATTCATATTCCAAGTTGGGGAAAACAGTCGGTGGGGATTCTGGTTTCAAAGATGTTGAAGTGAAGTTAAATCTCTTTTCTAAACAATCATTTGTTTCAAATGATTACTGCAAATTGTCGCATTCTTTAGAATGACTTCAATTATTAGTTTGTTTAAAACTTTCAAGTTGAAAATCCAATATTTTTTTTTCATTAAGGCAGTGGAAAATCTAAAAATCTTAAATTTATAGCTGTACCCGAACACACGTTATTGTGGAACACACGTTTTAAGTGAAATTTTCGTTGTCAGATTGATGAACAATTATAGGAGCCAGTTATTTTTTTGGGAAAATATCTAAGAAGAATTAATATTTATGATTTCTACTTATTCAACTCTTAAATTGTATGAAATCAAATGATATCCTTCCCTTAAACAGGTTTCCAAACCAAACCAAATTTGTGTTTTTATCCATTTCCGCTTTTTATGAATCAAATTTTAATTTTAACTTTATTAGATATTTTTTTATATATTATTTATTAATTATTTTTTTGAATGAAGCTTTTTTCATAGCAATAACATTAAAATAATTTATTTTTTGTCACATTATAACGCTAAAAGGCCGAAAGAGATAGGAATAGACATGCGCGTGAGCATATCTTATTATTTCTATATCGTGATCAGGGACCACCTCAGGTAAATCATTTATAAAGAGCGAAAAAAATAGTGGTCCTAAAATGGTACCCTTCTCTAGTTCGACAATATCAGAAAGTTTGCCATCAAGCAAAACTCGCTGCACTCTGTTGTGCATAGTTTAAAAACACAAGTTGGTTAGCAGAAAAACCGAATTTACTTTTCAACTTCGCACAGCGAATCTCATGATTAATTCTGTCAAAGACCTTACTAAAGTCCAGCAGAAGAAGGACTGTTACTAATCTTCTAACAATACCTCTACGAATGTGTTCAGTGATATCTAGAATTGTAGTATGTATACTATTTTTTCTAAATCCTGATTGGTACTTAGACAAGCGGGAGTGTTCATAGATATGTTTAAGGATTTGGTCTTTAGCTATAATTTCAAAAATTTTACAAAAAGCGGGAAGATAGAAATAGGGCGAAAATCTGTAGCAGATTTTTTAATCCTTTTGCAGTTTTCAATCCTTTAGTTAAATCAGAACAAACAAATATGCAATTTAGAAAAAAAAGAATATGCTGCAGTATTAAAGAGTATATTTGCTCCAGAAATCTGATTCTTATTCCATCCAAGCCAACTGCATTGGAGGAAAATCTTCTAAAAGCAAAGGATAATTCGGCCATTGTTTTCTCGTGAAATTTTTTTTTCTTTTTTTTTTTATTAACACGTATCCGTTCCAACAAGGTATTTATAGAAAATTTACAGTGAACCTGCATTGCGACGGTGATTGAGTGATGTTAAAGAGCTGTTGGTTTGGTGATCGTTGATCAATGTAATAGCCCTTCTCTGAACTTTGTCCAGGACTCAAGATGGGTTTTAGGAGCACCAGTCCATATATGTGAATTATTTTCTAATTTCGGTCGTATGTAGGAATTTTAAATATTTAAGAGATCAGAGGGGGAAAAGTATTGTCTACATCTTTTTAGAAAATCTAGACATTTAGCTGCGTTTTTCGCCGTTTCGAAAATATAAATTTTCCAGCTCAGATCGCTGGTTATTTTCGATTTTTTTCCAATACTCTCGCCTTGAAAAGAAAGTTGGGATTCGAAAGTTGACAGCTTTCTAGAAATAAGGCAGCATTGCTTTTTAGAAGCGTCAAACTCAACTCTGTTGAGAAGACCCCATAGTGAAATTTTGGATAGGTCGTGATTTATGCTACTTTGTAGAAAATTCCGTTTCGTAGTAACATCATTTGAAGATGCTGATTTCCTATTAATAAAATCGTAGCATGCCACCAAGTTACTGTCATCATCGGCAAAGATGTGGATGGGATTTAGTGTTGATTGCAAAAGGTCATTAATGAAAATTAAAAAGAGGGTTGGGGAGACAACACCGCTGGGGTACACCGTAGTTGTTGTTAAAAATATGTGACTGGACCCATCCACAACAGCACGAATAGAACGGCCAGAAAAAAAGTTGCTGATCCAATTGACAAAGGCTGATCCTAGACCCATTGATTTAACTTTAGAAATCAGAGCCGAGTGCCGCACTCGATCGAAAGCCTCAGCTATATCTAAAGCAACAACACAAGCCTCACGGGAGCTGGCGTTGAGCTTGTGGGATAAATATGTCATCAGGCGACCAGTCGATCTATTCGTACGAAAACCATATTGCTGGTCACTTAGCAATTTGTTGCATTCAAGGTATTTTTTGGCTTTATTGTTAATAAGGAATTCAATTACTTTTGAAAGAATAGAAGTCAGCGCAATGGGCCTGTAGTTAGAGGGATTGCATTTATCGCCATTTATTGGATAGGCTGAACATGCACAGCTTTTTCGTGGGGTAAATGCCAAGTGAGTATGAAAGGTAGAAAAGGTTGCGCAGAGGTTTAGCTAGAACAGAGGCAGTATGTTTTAGAACCACAACCGGGCCATTTGACTTTTTCACTTTCAGATTTTTGAGAGCTTTTAAAACAACACGTTGCCTGAAGTAAACTCTTCCAAAAGAAGAGTTTACTTTAGGCAAGACTCTTGGATCTTGAGCTGAAGATGCGAGTGTTGAAGTTTGACTAAAAAGCTTTGCAAACAAATTAGCCTTCCAAACCGAATCTGATATGATCCGGTCACCATCTACAAGGGGAGGAAAAGATGAAGGCGAACAAAAGTTTTGTGGTACACTTTTAGCGAAGCTCCAAAAACTTCTGCTATTTTTAGGAAGGTTTAGTATTTCTTGACGCTTCCTCTGGGTATACAAAACCTTCTGCTGACGACAAATTGAAAGGATTTTCAACCTCTGGCAATTGTTGATCAAATCTTGATGAAGAACCGCACTATTTTGAATTTTGGCAAACCGAGTGTTAAGTTCGTCAGCAGTGAAATCATGCGAACCAACATTATTAGACGAATTTTGAGCAACACCGAATTCTTTGATTTTGGTCCAGAATTGTTTGCTGCTTTTGAAAAGATTATCGCCAAACTGGATTTTCGCCTTGCGAATTACACTGTTGACTCTATTCCTTGATCTTGCGAAGACTTTCCAATTTAAATCAGAGGGTTCTCTTGGTAAGCTCGAAAAACAAGGTTGCGAAGATCTTTCAAAATTTTTATTTGTGTTGTTGGAAACCAATCCCCATTTTTTCTCTAAAATAGCTTGACTGGCACATGTTTATCATAAAGTTCCCTAAAGATGTTGTTCAAAAAAAGAAGTTGGGCACTGGCATCTATGGATTTGTAAAGGAAAGAAAAATTTTATGTTTAGAAGGTCGGAGTGCAAATTATTAAAGTTAATTACTGAATAGTCACTATAAAAAAAAATGTTCAGTTTGTTTCGAAATTGGAAGGTTAAGCGATAGAAAAATAAAAGCGTGCTTTCAAATTCCTGGTACCCAAAACTGGTCACTCAGATCTACAATATTTGTATCATTTATGATAGCAAAATCGATTAGAGAATAGCTATTATGATGTGCATCATAGTGGGTGGCAGATGAATTATGGAAGAGAGAAAACAACAATGGCGATTAACGATGCTTCATGCTTCATTGAGCAGTGCTGGTTTAAAAAGATCAGTATTAAATTCACCTAAAACAACAAAATTGGGGTAAGATGAAGCTATGTCCCCGAGGACATCATCAATAAGAGAAAAATTACCATTTGGAAGATATATAACACCGATTGCAATCTTTCTATCCACCAGATCAATCTCAACGAATAAATAGGAAAAGTTCAAGTCACGCTCATCAGAAGAGCATATATTTTTTAATTTAATTTTTTCAGAAATGTAGAAAGCAAAACCTCCGCCACCAACGTCTGATGTTCTATCATTTCTAATGATTTTGTGTCCACTGATATGAACTGCGTTAACACTCTCAAAGATGTCCAGATGATTTCCATCCAGAATTTGTTAATCTCATCAAATTAAGATGTTTTGTATGCAAATTCATACTTTGCGCATTCAAATGTCCAATATTAAGGTTATTTTTTTATTTTCAAGCGAATATTTCAAGTGATAATTATCACTTGCTTTTGACCTCTTGCGTTGATATTTCCAGACCTAAAAAATTATCAAAGGAACATATGAGGTGTTAATAATAAAATAAAAAAAAATATAAAAATTAACTTTTTGAACCAGTAATAGTAATATAGAAATAGCAACACTGGATCAATTCAATTTGCTAGTAAAAAAAAAAAAAATTCTAATGAAAGTATTGTGAGGCTGAAAAGTAATTTAATTTTAGGATTCTACTGCAATTAAATTATTAATAAATTGATATTGGTTTTCTATAGGCTATGAATCTAGTTGTGATGCTGTTTATAGCAATGTGTCTTTCGCAGATGAACTTTAAATTAGTTTTAATAATGATTTGAAGAATAATTCGAATTGGATGAATATGAACCCACTTAAATTAAATGTAAATAAAATTAAGTATATAGTATTGAACAATAAAACAAACAACAAAATAATTATATTGATGGAATTATAATTGAGTAGGTGATAATGACTATATTTCCAAGAAAATATCAGTTGAGAAATAAAATTACTTTTCGATATTTTATTTGAATTTTATAATAGTGGAACGAAATAAAATTTTGAATAAAATGTTGGAAATGGACCAAGAATTTTTCAAAAAACAAAAAAACATACGTTGTGCACAATCAATTAATTTCGGGGTGAAAGCATACAGTACCCCCCAAGTACGTACATGGGGAGATCTAATTTCGACTATTGTACTACTGTGTTTTTCTAAAAAGAACAAGAGTATGACGCAATGTATACAGAAACTTCAAAATAGATCTATACGTGTTATATTGAAATGTGACAGAACCAATAGTTTAAAATTTATGTTGGAAGCTATGTGATAGATGAGTGTTCGGTAGAGGCGGCTTATTTATTATAGGGTTGTTTCAAAAAAATATATAATAAAGTGCCTGAATATTTAATTGAATTAACCGTGATGTCCATTTTTTTTTAAAGAGCGTTTTCAATGACTTCATGATTTTCCAGGCATAAATTAAAAAAATCACTTTTTCAGGGATACAAATATTTCTCGAGTAATTCAAAAACTCACTCCTTAAAGACTAATTATTTCAATACAAATATAAAACTCACTGAGTATTAATTTTTATTAAGTTTATTTCTTTCTCTAATAAAAAATAGGTACATGCAAAATTTAAATACCAGTCACTTATAATACCTTGTTCGCGTTCTAATTTAAATTCCACTTATATTCCCGAAAACAAATTGCCGTTCACATTACAAAATTTGATGGGAAGTTGAATTTAAATGTTGTATAAAAAAAATTCAGAAAGAAAAAAAATGTTTGTTGTTGAAAATTTTGACTTTTTATCTCGCTTTTTATCAATTTTATTTTGTTTTTTTTTTATTTTGACTCGAATTTGAAAAAAAAAAAAATATGTGAGTCTCGGGACACACGGAAGAAGTGAAACTTCATGGCAAGTAGTATTTTCTGGAGCGGCTAAATAAATATTTAAAATGACCAAATGCATATAAGACATGACGCCAATCGATTTTTTCGCCGGCGACTAGTTGATTTTTGTCCTTCGACTGCCAGTCGACTTAAAATAACTTGTTTTGGGTGAATTCGGCGGCTTAGAAAAAATTAAACAAAAAAAATTAAAAACCAGCGACTACTTAGATATAAAAATATTTAAAAATTCTAAAATACTTTTTAAGCTCAAAAAGTTTAGTGGCATAATGGATTTTAAATTATTTCAAAATGGCTAGAATTATGGCTGCTTGGCAACACTGATTGCCAGATGATATCTACTATATTTTAAGCTGTAAACATAATTCCGATTACAACTAGCGACAATAATGTATGAAAAAACAGCAGCGTGGCTTAAATCATGTTTTCTTTTTGTTGCCCGAAAAGTTTAATTAAAATAACTTTTTAAATATGCCTGAAAAATTTCATGTTTAAGTATTAGTACTTCTTCTGAAAATGAATTGGAATAAAAATATTCTACATGCATTGCATTAATGGAATTTAATGGCAAAAATAATTTATACTAACAACTCAATTACAAATTACTTCAAAAAAAAATCTGTTTTAGTTAAAAGAGCATTTTCAAATATGCCTGCAAAATTTGACATTAGTATTTCTTCCGAAAAGTAATTGTAATAAAAATATTCCTCCTGCATTTTATTAGTGTAATTTAATGTCAAAAATAGTTTACACTAACAAACTTAAAATTACATTAAGAAAAATTAATATCAAAAATAAATTATCCACAAAATAGGTGCATGTGGAACATTTTTATTCAGAATACATATTTGTATTCCAAAAACTTTTTGAAAATTAGCACTAATAATTAATAAATGAAATATTTTTTTTATTATTGTTTAAAATAAATTTCCCTTTCAATCGAAAAAAAAAAATTGTATTTTCGACTTTAATTCTGAGCTAATATAGAGTAGGTTATTGCGCTGATAAGCTTCATTAAGTTGCTAGCGGCTGTCGGTTTTATCATCAGCTGACACATAAATTTTTTTTTTTTTTTTTTTGCCTTTTTTTTTTGACATTCGGCGTTACATTTTTGACACAGGGCGTTACATTTTTGACACTCGGCGTTACATTTTTGACACTTACATTTTTTTCACTCTCAATCACAATGCCTCTAAAGAAGTTTCACTTCAAAAATTGTTGCCAACTAACAAAATTTCAAAAAGTGAGTGAAAAGTAACTAAAAAAGGAACTATTTTTTATAAATGTAGAATGCTAGCCCTGAGAAAATGGAATATGAAAGAGGAATATACAATTATACATATTCCGGAATATATTTTTATATGAAGAATCCAGTTCATTTTCCTGAAATATTCCGGAAAACAGCATATTCCACAAATATTCTCCTAATACGAACACCATTATGGTGTTAGCATTAGGAGAATATTTGTTGAATATGCTGTTTTCCGGAATATTTCAGGAAAATGAGCTGGAAAACAGCATATTCCACAAATATTCTCCTAATACGAACACCATATTCTCTTTCTGAATTTTTTTTATACATCATTAACACTTCTCATCAAATTTTTTAATACGAACTGCAAATTGTTTTCCGGAATTTAAGTGGAATTTAAATTATAATGCGAACAAGGTATTAAGCAAATATTGTAATATAAATTTTTTTCTCTATCAATTTTCACTTTAACTCAAAGCACTTTAGCTCATTTCGGTTTTAAAAATGTTTTCGAAGTGGAATCAAATCTTCTTAATACACAATTTAATTTTTTGTGTATGTAGAAAATTAAAAGTAATTTTGAATTGAGATATATGTTGTCTTATAGAACTCTTTAAATTTTTGTTTTTGGTGTAAATGTGCAAATTTTTAATTTTAAAATAAAAACTAACAATTGAAAGTAAATAGAGTTAAATTTACAAATTGTTTTATAGTTGTTGTATGTACATTGAACACCAAAAAAAATATTTATATAATATTTTTTTTTACTTGATTATTATTTTTTAAATGAACAATTAATATCAATCCTTTAAGAACTGAATAATTCAAATGTAACTCAGAAAATAATGAATTCATTTAAAATGTTTGAAAAGAAATTGTTATTGAGTTGCTTAAATACAAATTCTATATTAGAGATTTTGAGTATTTTTTTAAATATCTTGCTCCAATGAGAAAAAAAAGAGTGTTATTTGTAACCCTTCTTTTTGTAGGATTTAAATATTTTGGTCCCTTCATTTTTCTACTTTCTCAACATTAACCCATTTCGCAAAAATCAAGGAAAAATTTAATAAAAACAATTATCTTGAACTGGTTTTTGGACTTTCAAAGACCTGCCTTCATCGCTCAGCAGAACAGTGAAACAATTGGTAATAGCATTATTAATAAATTTTTCCGACATGTCTTAAAAAAAAGTTCAAAATGTACACTTTTCGTAAATAAAATATAATATTTTTGTTAAGGAAATATTTTTTATTAAACAAAAAGTTGTATCAGGGGTTTCTCAGAATAAATTAATAATGTATATTAAAATATGATTTGTAGTTGAATTTTGTTCTATTTCAATAATGACAGATTTAATTTTTTTTCTTTCAATATTAATTTAATATGAAAAAATGTTTGTAGGTATATAATTATTGTATAGCCAATAGGCTAATAAGTTAAATTAAACAAATAAAAAAAAATTATCAGTGAAATAAGTAAATTATAAGTTGACATTAAAACTGACCTTCTTATCTCGAAATTTTAACCTAGGTGCATTTTGATTTTGACTGAGCACAGAGGTAGGCATTTGAGAAAATTTTTATGAATTTAAATACAATCAAGCAAGCGTAACCTATCTAGTTCAAAGGATCTCAAATCTAATGGGAATTTTTTCAGTTTCTACCCACGTACCAACCAAATATTGTATTTCGTCATATTAGGCAATTCTTTATTTCCTAGCTCTACTTACCTAGTCCAGGCAGGCACGGGACACTAAAAACGATATTTATTAAAATTCCCAAAATCCAAAACTTCAAAATAATAACAAATAACAATTACCCAGCAAATAATTTTTAACAGGATAATATTACCCAATGTATTAATCGATTGTGCTCTCTCGTCTTTTTGGCAGTGATGCCAAAAGTTTTTTTTAATAGCTAGATTTATTTTTTAATCCAACAAGATGTTGTCTAAATAGCTGCGGGAAAGTAATGATTTTTTCTACCAAAGTAGTTAAAAAAACAGCTTAATTTTTTTTATACACTGTAAGTAGCTAAATATACGAGTAAAAAAATTACATTTAATAGGGGGTTGGATATTTCTCCGCGATTCGAATTGACTTTTGTCTGAGCGGATAAATGTCATTTTGCAAAATAAAATTTTCCCGCGCTTAAAATCTATCGAGGATAAATGGATTTGTCCGCGATTGAATTTTAAAGTTTTTATTCTTTTTGTCCTCGAACTACAAAAAAAAACACGAGAAATTGCCACGTCGATCGCCAGAAATAGTGATTATTATGCTTACCAAACTAGAAATTTTATTTATTCATAAATTAATTCGGTAAGCGGTTTATTCATCGCCTAGCAATTCATCGCGAAGCAATTCATCGCCAGCAATTCATCGCCAGCAATTCGTCGTCAAGCAATTCATCGTCAAAAAGTTCAACGCCAAGCAATTCATCGCCAAGCAATTCATCGCCAAGCAATTCATCGCCAAGCAATTCATCGCCAGCAATTCATCGCCAGTAATTCATCGCCAGCAATTCATCGCCATTAATTCATCGCCAGCAATTCATCGCCAGCAATTCATCAACAGAATTACTGCCGATGAATTAATGGCGATGAATTGCTTGCCCAATATACCATCGCGCCAGTTCGTAAAGAAATGTCAAGCATGGCATGGGCGTCGATTCCTGAACCGGTCTACAAGTTCACTCACAGTTAACATATTTTTGGCACACCGGCTTAAGATATGCCTCCGACTTGTTTGTTAGTTTTGAAACCCCCTGAACACCAATAAACAGGAGTTTGTTGCGGCCGCCAGTTCTAAGGTCAGCTTAAAAGACCAATTTAAATTACCGGCTTTTGTGTCGGATATTGAACTATGTTCTAAGTCGAAACAAATATTTGACCTTGCAGCCTATCCAATTCTTGAATGTAAGCGACTAATTACGGTAATCTTTCTCTTCAAACGGTTACTGGTTGTACATAAATGTCAGTTTACGTAAAGCTGACAACAGCGTCAGTTATTTGTGTGCAAATAACTACTATAGATTGCTTATTATATGTTGGTAAATCAAAGGAAATTGCTAGGCGTACATAAGCGCCAGTTTACGTAAAGCTGACAACAGCGTCAGTTATTTGTGTAAATTACTAAAACAATGTATAAAGTTTTAATAGATACCGAATTTATATTTTCTATTTAATACATTGTTGTATATTACTGACATAGCTCAGTGGAAGACTCTACATCACATTGAACACAGCGTTTAAGCAACGTCTCGTAGTGATAGTACTCAGATGGCTGACCGGAAACAAATAAAAAAAAATATACAAACAAAAAAAGGCGAAAAAAAAAAACAAAAAAAGCAGAAAAAAAAACAAAAAAAAAAAACTAAGCAACAAAATAAAAAAAAACCAAAGAAACAAAAAAAAAAACCAAAAAAATCAACAAAACAAAGAAACCAAGAAAAATAAAAAATACCAAAAAAAAAACAAAAAAATCAAAAAAAAAAACAAAAAAACAAAAAAAAAAAACAAAAAAAAACCAAAAAAAAAATAAATAAAAAAAACAAAAAATCAAAAAAAAACATTTGAGGTGTTTTTTTCTGTTTGTGCATTTGAGGCTTTTTTAATTCTGACTTATATGTTAATTTCATAACTAACGGCTACGTCAGCTATATTCTTTACCTTAGTGCTTGTCGTATATCTAACGTTCATTCGTAATTTACGGTGACAAATAACCAGCTCGAAGACACTTAATGTACGGGCAATGTCAGTTATTTGTCACCTATATACAATCCATATCGTACTAAACATATCCTTGTGGCTAATAACCTGTCTAGACTTCAGGTTTAAATAAGTTTCGCAAATGTTTATAAATAGTTGTTGAGTTAAAGGAGGTTTATCATACAAAAAATTTAGTTGTTTTAAAGTTGAATTAAATGTGAGTTAAATCAGGTTCATTTGATAAAACCCAGCATTGTTTATTTAAATTAAATGAATATGTTATGATTACGTCAAAAAATTACGGTTGGGCATGTGCGTTTGAATAATTAAAAAAAGAAAAAACAAAATGGCTTTAAAAAAGCATAAAAAGAAAATAATTTTTTTTTTTGTAATTTTTATTTTTCGAATTTTAATTTCAAATTAATTAATTCACTTATAGAATTTTTTTGAAATAATTTTTAAATTATTTTTGATTAAATTTTATTCACTAATTTTTATTTAGAAATTTAACAAAAAATAAATAAATAAAAAAAAAACAAAATTAACCCTGGTTAAAAAAAATCATGGTGTGAACAGCAATTTTCAATTGAGGGATAACCTGATTTAATTTATGAATAAAATTCTTAGTTTAGACAGCGTATAACGTGTTCATATCATTAGTATACTAAGTTAGTTTACAAATGATATTTTTTATTTCCGATAAACTGGACAAATAACTGACTAGTGGTATATTGGGTTGGCGATGAATTGCTTGACGATGAATTGCTTGACGATGAGTTGTTTGACGATGAATTGCTGGCGATGAATTGTTTGGCGATGAATTGCTAGGCGATGAATTAGCCTAGATTCATTAATTCGGGTTATCACTCAATTGGAATTCGTCAGCCGAGTACTTATTTGTCGTAATTGCTTAAAATGGATTGTTGGGAAATTGCGTTTAAAGTTAAATTGATTGTCCAAATCGATTTTTTTCAGTTTTTCGAGCCGTCAAATGAGCAAAACTTGTCACAACTGAGGTAACTTCCTCCGTGTTCAATTGTTTTTAATTCAGACAAATAGTTTTCGAGATATTCAACTTCGAATATTTTGCACTTTGTCTTATCTGCAAAAAAACCCAAAAAAAGGTTTCCATTTCTGCAAATACGACAAAATATTGTCAAATGAGATAAATAAGTATTGAAATATTATTATTTACTTGCAATATAAGGTAAAGTCATATACGATAACTTTTTAAATTACAACAAATAAGCACTAAAACAGTTTAAGTATACATTATCATTTAAGTATACATTATCATTAAATGCACTAAAACTGAATTAAAAATAAAACAATTTGAACGCAAAAATTTCATTCATTTTTATTAAAGTTTTCATTTTTTTATAATTCAAAATATTAAAAATTAAAATTTAAAATGTATAACATACATAGCAAATTCAGACTTTTCTTTTTACACATTAAATGTAAATGTAATAATAATTACAAAATATAAAAAAATAAATTTTGGTAACGGATATTAATTAATTAAGCTATGTTAAATTAATTTTTCTTCATTTAAAATATAATAATATTATTTAATACCCTGAATAAGTTTTTATGTAAAGGTATTTTTATTATATGTATAGCTGTATGTATACTTAATGTACCAACAAAAAGTTGATGAAAAAACAGTTTTCATGGGAATTATATTGATTGTGATAAAAAAATTAATAAATTGTATTATTTCAAAAAAACTTTCTTAATTTTTTTAAGTGCATTATTTAATTAAATTTATTTTGCACTGATTTACAACTATATTAAACATTAATTCGTCTTTCAGAATGTATATAATATTTATTTTAAAGAGCGTAATACTTATTTTTAATAAGTATACATACAAATTAAATTAATTTTTATTTCAAATTAAGTTTAATTTTTTCCAAAGCAAATTTTATTTTTTTTTTTTGCTTATTTTTCTTCAATACAAAAGGAACAGGTTCGATGAGCTTCTTAGTATTAGTAACTTGTTTCGACCCAGAGAGCTCGACAACAAACATTTTTTCGTAATAAATTCAGGATCTTCCAAAGAAATAAGTTTTTTCTATCGTATGTAATATATCTAGCTTTGAAAAAAGGAATCCAATTATTAAAGATTTCTGAAGCATTTTTGAATAACCTCGCTCAGAGTATTTGTGATGAATTGAATTTATAGACTGGTTTTTTTCTAAAAACTTCAGCAACATCATGCTGTTAACCTTGTTTTGTTTTACGGCACAGAAGAGTCCGACCACTATATAATAAAAATAAGTCAAAATAATAACCAGTTGTATTAAGTACGGCAAATAAGATTAACATATAAAAATATGTAATAAGACCACAATAAATATTGTGTACTGAATGCAACAAATCAGTACGCAGTTTCCATAGCAATTATTTGGAATAATTAAAATCGCTTTGTATAAAATACGACACATAAGCAGGAAGCTATTTAAAAATAAATATTTCGAATAAAAAAGTCGTATTTATTACAAGAAACTAATATACGATAAAAAAGCAATGACATTTTTCCGATTTTTTGTAAATACGACAAAGTCGACACTCAATATCTATCGATTAGGACTAGATAGCGTTATGCTGATGATAGCAATCGAAAGATGTTGAAATTTTACTATAGATCCCATTCCTAACTCAAAAACTCCAAAAAACGAGTTACGACAAATAAGTACTCGGCTGACGAATTTCTGTTCACAATATGAATTATTTTTTTAACCAGGGTTAATTTTATGGTTTTTTTGATTTATTTTTTGTTAAATTTGTAAATAAATGTTAGTAATTAGTGAATAGACTTGAATCAAATATAATTAAAAAAAATATATAAAAAATACTCTAATAGTGTTTCTGCACTTTCAGCTCTCTTTCGTCTATTGCCATATAAAAAAAATCGCCAAAGCCGAAAGAAAGACTCTTAAAAGTACATACTTTGAGTGCGTTCCATTAGTCACGATTTTACCTAAAACTAACATCGGTATTCTACTTTTGAAACTTTTAAATATTGGAACGATGCGATTTGACAGCTAAAATTCTATATCCAGAATAATTGCTGCAAAAAATCGTTCCGAAATTCAAATTTATTTTTAATAAATCTGTAAAGGGAAATTTTAAATTTCCCATAACAATTAGTTTTCTAGGTAAGTTTTAAGTGGTCTTAAAGTCAGAATCCATTACATATTTACTAATCATTAGCAATTATCAGAGCTGTAAAATTTCAAATACTTTTGTATTGAATACTAGTAATGAATAAAAAGTAATTGTATTTTAAAAGTAATCATTACTTTTTTTAAAAAGGAATTGAATTTGAAAAAGTAATGAATAAAAAGTAATTGAATTTTGAAAGGAATGAATAATTTTTCAAAAAGGAATTGAATTTGAAAAAGGAATGAATAAAAAGTAATCGAATTTTGAAAGGAATGAATATTTTTTCTAAAAGGAATTGGATTTTAAAAAGGAATGAATAAAAAGTAATCGAATTTTGAAAGGAATGAATATTTTTTCAAAAAGGAATTGAATTTTAAAAAGGAATGAATAAAAAGTAATCGGATTTTGAAAGGAATGAATAAATAGTAATTCATATTTTTTTGTATATTTTTCTTTAAAAGCATTTTTTTGCAAAAAAAAATGTAAATTTCAATATAACAAATGTATTTCTTTCCCTATTTTTAATAATATAATAAAAACATATAAATAATACAATTAATTCTGATTTTAACATAGGATTTTTTGTTAAATTTTAATTTAATTAAGATATTTGCAAATTTTGAACAACTTCAAAATTTGTTTTAAGTAAAATTAATTCAGCGAAATTTTTATCAGAAAGAGTTTGCCTTTTTGTTGTATTCACCATTCCCGCAAAGGAAAAAAGTCTTTCCACAGGTGCAGAAGATGCGGTAATGGAGTATTAAATTTAAGGAAAATTCCTTGATTGTTGGATATTTCTTCAGGATGTCAAAAGAAACTTCGCCGTCTTGTTGTTACTTCTCAAAAATCACTTTAAGACAATGACTTAAATAGCTTTAAATATTAAATATACAGTTTATAATGCAACGATAAACTTTAGAAACTAAAAATGCTGTGGAAAATTATAGCACCACCCGTAGGGTTTTTGAAACTCGACAATTTTCGTAAGCTCTAGCCTACAAGCTTTTTCTATAAGGAGGATCAAGTAGCTCGAGCCACCCGAGCCTTCTTAAAAAGAAACCAATTTTAGGGCATATAATTTTAACTTTACTCTTCTAATTTAATCATTATTTACTCATTACAAAATCATAAAAATAACAATAAATATTGCAAAATTATTAAACGAAACGTTATAAAATATAAAAAACAAAACATCATAAAATATAAAAACATAAAAAATCCAATTCAGTGTATCATTTTCTGTTAAAATTGAATGTGACTTATAAGATTGAAGTGAAATATTTCCTTATATAAACTTTTCTGTTCAATAAAATAAAAAAAAAACAAAAGTAAAATGTAAAACATTAAAAATGCTGAGCTCGAGCCACTAGCAGATAAAAACTCGATCTTCATTCAAGCAAAAACAGACGAGCTAGCTCGAGCTTTTTGGATCGAGCCGGCTCGGTCCAAAAATCCTAACCACCCGTTGATATTGTTATTTTTTTACATTTTTTGTGTAAAGTTTTACTTTTTTTAAATTTATAGCGTTCCTTGATATTACTTAGTACACTTCGAAACAATTGCATTACCCGAAAGTTTTTGGGGGAAGACATTAAAAAGGTAAAAGACTTTCTACAAATATTTTTGTTCTCAAAATTCAATTTAATAAATACTTATTATAAATAACGAAAAAGAATGTTGAATATTTAGCGGTGCTATTAATTAATATGCACAGCAGTATATCATTCATCACAATTAAAATTAGATCCATTCATATAAAATAACAAGATTTGTTTGCTCCATATGCATAGGAAAAAATCTAGGTGAAGAAAAAAAACTCATCGGACGAACTGTACACTAATAAACATTCGTTCAATTCGTTCAACGGATTTCAACGCTTTTTTTAATAAGTGTGAATTTTTTATACTTTATATGAGTATTTTTGGATAAATATTCATTACTTTTAAAATTCCATTACTTTTTATTCATTCCTTTTTAAAATTCAATTCCTTTTTGAAAAAATATTCATTCCTTTTAAAATTCGATTACTTTTTATTCATTCCTTTTTAAAATCCAATTCCTTTTAGAAAAAATATTCATTCCTTTCAAAATTCGATTACTTTTTATTCATTCCTTTTTCAAATTCAATTCCTTTTTGAAAAATTATTCATTCCTTTCAAAATTCAATTACTTTTTATTCATTACTTTTTCAAATTCAATTCCTTTTTGAAAAAAGTAATGATTACTTTTAAAATATAATTACTTTTTATTTTTATTTGAAAATATTTGAATATTTACAGCTCTGGCAATTATGAGGGCGTTCCAAAAGTATTTTTGTCTCGTACGTAGAATATCCCTTTTCTGCAAGCCTAAAAATCCCAGTCGTAGAAAAAAACCGATTTCACATATAATTTGGTTGAATCTGCTAAGATCATAAACTTCATTAATTTTATAAGGGCATATCCTTAAATGCGCCATATTTAAATTTTAACTAAGTTCCAGAAATCAATATTAGTGCATCACCCTTAAAAAAAATTTAAAAATTTCAATTTCTGAATTTCAAATTCCTAATGTATTTTGTTAGTGTGATTTAGAACCCGTTCCCAAACTGAGACTATTTTAAATCGTAAAATATACCTTTTCTGCTAAAGAAAATTCCTTTTTTTCAGAAATTGAAATAGGCTTGACATTTAATCTATATCATCTGCAACGTCTGCTTAAATTTTAAATTTTTTGTTTTTTTTAAAATGACGTGCACTAAAAGGTACACCTATAAACTGAGTTTGTTATGGGAAATTTAAAATTTCCCTTTGCAGATTTTTAAAATATAAAATATGTTATTTTGGAACGATTTTCACGTCAAAAAATCTTCATTTGTAAAATAATTGTAAAATAACGGCTGTGAAATCGTGTCGTTCCAAAACTAGAAATTCTAGAAATTAAAATAATTTTTCAGTTTCTAAAATAGTCTCAGTTTGGGAACGGGCTCTTAATGTCAAAAAAAAAGTTTTCGGGTGAACACTTTTTTTTCATAAATTTCAAATATTAATAACAAAGCTGCCAGAGTATGAGTTTCTTTCCCTAAATTTAGAGAACTTGATTATATCGGGGCAAAAATTATGAACAAAAAATTATTGTACAAGGAAAATCTCAGGAAATTTGCGGAATTTTTTTTATGTGTCATGTTTTTTTTTTTGATTTGACAATTAGATTGACAGAACTTGAATTTCAATTTTTTTTTTTGTTGTGTGAATTTCAAATACACGCTCTGAGGCGTGTATTTGAAATTCACACAACAAAAAAAAATTTGAAATTTTACACTAACAAAATACATTAGGAATTTGAAATTCGGAATTTGAAATTTTTTAATTTTTTTAAGGGTGAAGCACTATTATTTCAAAATTAAAATGAAAAAGAAATGTTTGAAAATAATGAAATAAATACAAAAATCAAGTTACCCTGCTAGCTTTTGTTCACCAGTTTCATCAGTTACAACCACATACAAATCTATTTTTTAAGACTGTGTTGGTTTTTTCTTAGAAAATTGTGTATGTATTTTACTATTTACTATAACGCACCACGAAGTAGTTTATAATGACAAAAAAACTACTTCTTAAAAGAGACAGATAACAAAAAAAAAATTTTTTTTTTATTCGGTTATCTCGTTTAGATTTCTACTTATCTGAAGTAGTTTAAAAGTAGTTTAAAAGTAGTTTTAAAAGTAGTTTTGAAAGTTTAAAATTACAGTACTACTGAATCATTCATAAAAAAAAATCAAACGTGGAAGATTGTTTTTTTTATCGCAACGCAATTAAATTAAATTGAATTAAAAACGTGAAAATTGTTTTTTTTATCAGAAAGATTGATAAAGTGTACGCTGATTTTAATTTAAACGGTAGAGCAGGAAAAAGAAGTTTAAATTCACTGAATTTATTTCAAAAGACTTTATATGGTAACAGCTTTTAGTAAATATGGAAAAAATTCAATTTACAAAATTTTCTTTTAGGTGCGTGTGGATCTTCAACAGATAACCTATCATATGAAAATTAAATGAAAAAAAGCGTGCCTCGAGCACATAACAGATATTTAAAAATTAAATTAAATCTGATTAAAAAAAAAAAAAAATAATAATAATAAAGAATTTGTTTAGGCATATTATAATAATAATAAATAAGAATAAAAAAATTATATTTTGAAATAAAAAATTTGAGTGCTTATCCGTGAAAGGATTTTAAACTTAAAACTTATTATAAAATAATTGTGGACATTTGGCCACTCTTATTTAAAATAAATTTTAAGTTTAAAATTATTTCACGGATAAACTACTTGTTTTATTTATTAACAGAAAGGTATGATATTATGAAGTAGTGAAGAAGTAGTGGTTATAAAGTAATGAAGAAGTAGTTTAGAAGTAGTGGTTATGAAGTAATGAAGAAGTAGTTTAGAAGTAGTGAAGAAGTAGTGATTGTGAAGTAGTGCAGAAGTAGTTTAGAAGTAGTGAAGAAGTAGTGATTATGAAGTAGTGCAGAAGTAATGGAAAAGTTATGAATTGTCGATAAAATGAAGCATGTTCTGTTTCATATTAAAAGAGATAGTTGTTTGTATGTGGTAGTAAATGGGAGGAGAAACTACTGAACTTTTTCCCGAGCCCTTTCATAAATCAGTAGTAAATTCACTATAAAAACAAATAAAGAGTAAACGAGACTACGTGATTCAAAAGTATTTCTAAAGTACTTCCAGGCTAGCAGGGTACCTAGAAAACGATTTGTTATGGGAAATTTTAAATTTCTCTTTACAGATTTATTAAAATAAAATTGAGTTTCGGAAAGATTTTTTGCAGAAATTATTCTGGATATAGAATTTAAGCATCGTTCCATAATTCAAAAGTTTCAAAAGTAGAATACTAGTTTTAGGTAAAATCGTGACTTATGGAACGCACTCTATGTTTCTTTTTTCCGAATTCAACATTTTTAATATTCTTTGAAATTATCTTTTATATTATTTAAAACTTTAAATTTGTTTAAAAAAAAATTGATTTTATAAAAAAGTTTTATTTCTTAGGTTTTTTTTATATTTACATATTACTATAGTCGCGTAGCCATGGGTTACGTTGCGAAAAAGGAGGTTTTAATTCCTGAAGCCCCGCAGGGACACACGATAGGACTTTGGCCCGCGTAGCTATCGGTTAGTTTGCGAAAAAGGAGGTTTTAATAACTGAAGCCCCGCAGTTAATTTTTTCTTCCAAATTAAAATTTGCGGGATTTGGTCCCTGCGGTTTTCTGGTTTCCGGGAATTCGTCCTTCCGGAATTGTGGCTTCCAGAGTTTTGTCATTTCGGGATTTCAACTTCCGGGATTTTGTTTTTCAGGATTTTGGCTTCCCGGATTTTATCTTCCGGGATTTTGTTTTCGGGCTTTACTACTCGGGATTTTGGCTTCCGGGGTTTAGACCCCAAACCCTATAATGATAATGAATTATTGTTCGTGCAATTATATGTGCAATGCCATAATAATGCAAGTGTATAAAACATGGTCAATTGTTCAATGTTGATTGATTCTCTGACTCTCTGTAATGCTATGAACCAAAAAAAAATTATATAATTATATGAAAAATTTCAGCATGGATTTCAATCTCGTTCCATATTATATATTACTACTTAAACCATATAAGAATGAGCATATAGGTATAATAGTTTCGACCATTTCGTTTTACTATGGTTTGGCGGAGCACCTGGGACAAGTTTGTTAATTTTATTAGAAAAAGAAATTATTTTTAAACTAGAAAGAAAAATTATACATCCGAAAAAAAAAAAACAGAAAATCTATAGTGCTTCTCCCAGGATTTTTATTTTTCTTGAATAAAAATATTTTAACATAAAAAAATTTTGATAGTGTGAAAAAAATAAAAATTCTCCGGAGAATAATTTTTTTGCTTTTTTTTATTATTTCTTTCAAGAGAAAAAATGTTTTAAAAATTCAAATGAAAATATCTTTGATTTGACAGTAATGATGTTTTTTTGTACAGAATATTTTAATACATGCCTTGGGGCATGTATTAAAAAATTCAAATTGAAATATTTTTGACATTAAATTACACTAACAAAATACATTAGGAATATTTTTATTCAGTATATTTTTATTCAGAAAAATCCTGGGAGAAGCACTTATATATTTATTAATTTTTAAATTAATTACAATTATATCTATTTTTTTAATACCTGCTAAATTTGCGTTTGACAAGCACTGGATTAAACTAAATTGGCAATTTTGCTTCGGATGAGGGTATTTTTTTTAATTCAAATTAATCGTCGTAATTTACACCTGGGCTGCCCCAACTATTGTATATAAAACAAATTATTTGATTCTTAGGGAAAAATAGATTAAAACCAAAAATTTATTTCAAAATTGTGATCTTTATTATTTGTTAAAAAATTGTAATCTGTTTAGAACAAATTTTGAGAACAAATTTGGTTTCAGTTTTTTATTTATATATTAAAGGAAATATGAAACAAATAATACGTTTTTCATATATACATATTTAACTTTAAGATCAGTTTCCCAAGAGCAAAAAAAAAAATTTAACTTAGGACGTTTGTCAAATGTCTATACAACTTCTTAACGGATTGTAATAGAAGAATAAGGGTAAGGATGTTAATAAACAACTTAAATAAAGAAGCAACTTTATCATGTTTTCTGAATTTTAGGACAAAAAATGTTTGGGACGAAGCAAGTCCTCTCAACCAAAATGATTTTTTTTTCAATACAAATAATAAAAAACAAATGAAACTACTATACCAAATATTTTATTTTTATTTCTATTTTATTATACGGAAATTGAATAATTTTCAAATCAGATCCTTTTTAAATCCTTTATATTAACTTCACTTTTCCACAAACTTAGAAAGTCAAAATTGACCCACTTCCCGGTATCCAATCGAGCTGAAATTTTGCACGTCGCTTTGTCGTCGATGACAATGGACTTTGGCATCGACACATTCACCTTTATGTTCATTTCAAGACCGGGTCCGCAAACTTAGAAAGTCAAAATTGACCCACTTCCCGGTATCCAATCGAGCTGAAATTAAGCACACCGCTTTGTCCTTGATGACAATTCACTTTGGCATCGACCCATTCACACTCACACACCTTTATCATTTAAATTCTTTATATCAACTTCACGGCCGTTTCCACAAACTTAGAAAGTCAAAATTGACCCACTTCCCGGTATCCAATCGAGCTGAAATTTTGCATATCGTTTTGTCGTCGATGACAATGCACTTTGGCATCGACACATTTACATACACACACACACACATATATATATTATATGAACTTCAGCACACTTTCCTCAAACTTACAAAGTTAAAAATGACCCACTTCCCGGTATAAACTTCACCACCTGGTCTGCAAACTTAGTAAGTCAAAGTAGACCCAATTTCCGGTATCCAATCGATCTAAAATTTTGCACATCACTTTGACGTCGACAACAATATACTTTGGCATCACAGACTTTGTTTTTATGGGTTGTGTTTTTAAATCCTTTATATTAACTTCACTTTTTCCACAAACTTAGAAAGTCAAAATTGACGCACTTCCCGGTATCCAATCGAGATGAAATTTTGTACATCGCTTTGTAGTCGATGACAATGGACTTTGGCATCGATACATTCACCTTTATATTCATTTCACCACCAGGTCCGCAAACTTAGAAAGTCAAAATTGACCCACTTGCCGGTATCCAATCGAGCTAAAATTAAGCACATCGCTTTGTCGTCGATGACAATTCACTTTGGCATCGACACATTCACACTCACACACGTTTAACTACCCTATTCTGTATATCAACTTCATGGCCGTTTCCACAAACTTAGAAAGTCAAAATTGACCCACTTCCCGGTATCCAATCGAGCTGAAATTTTGCACATTGCTTTCTCGTCGATGACACTGCACTTTGGCATCGACACATTCACACACACACTTTTATTAATTGAATTCTTTATATTAACTTCACACCGTTTCCACAAACTTAGAAAGTCAAAATTGACCCACTTCCCGGTATCCAATCGAGCTGAAATTTTGTACATCGCTTCGTAGTCGATGACAATGGACTTTGGCATCGATACAAAGAAAACAAAATTTAAATAAATATCAATTGCCTATCCTATAAAGGATTTATATCAAAAACTTGTTTTTATGGGTTGGGTTTTTTTTCTCTAATTAAATTTTAAATTTTTTTTAG
This sequence comes from Hybos culiciformis, assembly GCA_964007475.1. Taxonomy (NCBI): domain Eukaryota; kingdom Metazoa; phylum Arthropoda; class Insecta; order Diptera; family Hybotidae; genus Hybos; species Hybos culiciformis. Next base: position 77,179,113 of record OZ023273.1, on the reverse strand, counting down.
GTTTGAATTAAAAATAATGAAAATTTATCATTTAACACCGAAATTATTTAAAATAACTACCTATTTTGTTGTGATCCTATTTTCCAAAAATTTAATAAAATACGTCTTCCTTCTTCAACTGTACATTTATTAATTATTTAAAAATCAAAATTACCAATACAATCCAAAAAATTAAACTTCAGTTCATAGTACAAAATTAGAAAGAGATAAACTTATGAATATACATTATTTTTCCTTAACTACTATTATCCACTGACACAGAGGGCGCATCAATTTATTCATTTTTACATTACATTTTGTTCTATCGGTGATATCAAATTAAGACATAGTAAAAGGACCTGTAAGCGTTCGGTTAAGGAATTTTCTGACTTTGATAACGCATAAAAATCTTGTATATACAAAGTTTTATTCGATGGATGCAAATAAAGCCGCGTGAAATAGCGCCGAGAAGATTTTTTGTTGCGGTCTTATTTCATTTTGTAAAATAAAATTAGACCGCAAAAAAAATTCTCGCGGCCTTATTTCATTTTGAAAAATGAAATAAGACCGCAACAAAAAACCTATCGCGGCCTTATTTCACTGCGCCGTTTTATTCTAATTTGAATTCTTTTTGTATCTGCGGTTTATTTTATGTTTCGTTTGTTTATGTTTATAATAATGTAATTCAAGCCTGTCTTGAGCCAAATGTGGCTCTTTAGATTTTTTCGTGGCTCCCAACATAAATCTGGATTGACAAGGTTGTGGCTCTTATGAAAAACGAAATTTCATAGAAAAAAAACGTAAATTACATATTTAGTTAGAAATTGACCACCATGAGAGCAAATAAAAAAAACCATATATTCAAACTAATTATATTTATATTATTTCCGCTTATAATCGACCATTTATGAATGCAAAAAGCGTGCCGTAAATGACTGATTACAGTCGAGTTTCATATTGGGGAAGAGTACTGTGATTGTCTATTACAATCGAGTTGTGGCATGGTGTAGTATTGAAATTGATGAAATATTGAATAACAAGTGTCAATATCATCTGTTTGTTTTGTTTTGAATTGTGTGGCGCGTGTTATTACCGTCGACTTTCATATGTAGCAGTCATATTCGAATCGGCTAAAATTTCTTGTGTAACCGTTATTATTTGAAATTCATTATTTAAAATACCTTTTTATTTGCTTCAATGGTCTCTTATAGGCGGAAATAATATAAAGTAACATAATTAACTCGAGTCTAATGAGGTAATTGATGTCTCAGTGGATAAAATTTCCTCGGGCTACCGCCCTCGGACATTTTATTCACTTCGACTGTAATTACCTCATTACGGCTATACTTAAGTAATATACTATTATATATTCAACAATTCAACCCAAAATTAAGTCAAAAAATTTTAAAATAAACTAGAATTTAATAATACATTTAGCATATATATAATAAAATATAAATTAAATCACTAGTTTTTGGTTTAATTTTTTTTTCATAGTGGCTCCTACAAATGAGGATAATTTTCAGATTGGCTCCTAAGTAGATTTGTGTTGGACAGGCCTGATGTAATTTATAAGGGAGCGTCTACAGTTACGGCAAACGTAACTCTTTTTTTTTTTTTTTAAGTTACGGCAACCGTAATCCTGTTCAAAATTGACTAAAGTTACGGCAAACGTAACTCTTTTTTTTTTTTTTGAGAGTTACGGCAACCGTAATCCTGTTCAAAATTGACTAAAGTTACGGCAAACGTAACTCTTTTTTTATAGTTTTTTTAGAGTTACGGCAACCGTAATCCTGTTGAAAATTGACTAAAGTTACGGCAAACGTAACTCTTTTTTTATTTTTAGAGTTACGGCAACCGTAATCCTGTTGAAAATTGTTTAAAGTTACGGCAAACGTAACTCTTTTTTTTTTTAGAGTTACGGCAACCGTAATCCTGTAGAAAATTGTCTAAAGTTACGGCGGACGTAACTTTTTTTTTTTTTTAGTGATTACGGCAAAGTTTTTTTTTGAGCATTATGACTTTTTTTTTAAATAAAAAGTTGTTATGCTGAATGGGGGACGGCCGCCGCCTCCCCCAAACCCCCTAGGGCTTCTTTTTTTTTTTTTTTTTATTTTGCTTTGGCGCTTCGCGCTTTTAAAACTATTTTTGTATTTTTGTATAACTATGTAAGGTTTTACTATTCTTGCATTTTTTGTATGACGATGTAAGGTTTTTACTTGTCAATAACTTTCACATGTACACATAATTTATATTTTCTATTTTGTACACGTTTATAATTTTAATACTGTAGCCGAGAGGTAGAGTGGTAGAATGAAATGCTAAAGAACGAGGTTCGAATCCCGAAGAAAGGGTTAAAACAAAAAAAAAGGAAGAAAAGAAAGAAAAGAAAAAAAGAAAAACAAGAAAAAAAGAAAATAAAAATTAAATAAATTTTTTTTTTTTCGACAAAAAAAAATTGCCGTAACTTTAAGCATTATGTAAAAGTTACGGTTGCCGTAACTTTAAAAAAAAAAAAATAAGTTACGTTAACCGTAACTGTTAAAAAAAAAAATAAGTTACGTTAACCGTAACTGTTAAAAAAAAACACACGAAGCAGTCATAGGAACTGCCGAAAAAAGTTTATACTTAAAGCTTTCAACTATGAAATAACAGATGGGCTGCTCAGTACAAAATGTAAATTAAAATAAAAATCAGTCCAGCAGTCCAAAAGCAGTCCATTATTTGTAGTCATTGTTATTTCATAGTTTAAAGCTTTAAGTATAAACTTCTTTCGGCAGTTCCTATAACTGCTTCGTGTGTTTTTTTTTTTATATTTTAAGCCAGGACGACTCTAAAAGCCAGCCCTCACTTCTGCCGTAACTTCAACCTCTCTTCCGCCCTCACTTCCGCCCGCACTTCTGCCCTAATTACCAACCTCTTTGCCCTCACTTCCGCCCTGATTTCCGCCCTGATTTCCGCCCTCACTTCCGCAATCACTTCCGCCCTCACTTCCGCCCTCACTTCCGCCCTCATTTCCGCCCTGATTTCCGCCCTGATTTCCGCCCTCACTTCCGCAATCACTTCCGCCCTCACTTCCGCCCTCACTTCCGCCCTCACTTCCGCCCTCACTTCCGCCCTCACTTCCGCCCTCACTTCCGCCCTCACTTCCGCACTCACTTCCGCCCTCACTTCCGCCCTCACTTCCGCCCTCATTTCCGCCCTCACTTCCGCCCTCACTTCCGCCCTCACTTCCGCCCTCACTTCCGCCCTCACTTCCGCCCTCACTTCCGCCCTCACTTCCGCCCTCACTTCCGCCCTCACTTTCGCCCTAATTCCGCCCTCACTTCCGCCCTCACTTCCACCCTCACTTCCGCCATCACTTCCGCCCTCACTTCTGCCCTCACTTCCGCCCTCACTTCCGCCCTCACTACCACCCTCGCTTCCGCCCTCACTTCCGCCCTCACTTCCGCCCTCACTTCCGCCCTCACTTCCGCCCTCACTTCCGCCCTCACTTCCGCCCTCACTTCCGCCCTCACTTCCGCCCTCACTTCCGCCCTCACTTCCGCCCTCACTTCCGCCCTCACTTCCGCCCTCACTTCCGCCCTCACTTCTGCCCTCACTTCCGCCCTCACTTCCGCCCTCACTTCCGCCCTCACTTCCGGCCTCACTTCCGCCCTCACTTCCTCCCTCACTAACGCCCTCACTTCCACCCTATTTTCCGCCCTCACTTCTGCCCTAACTACCAACCTCTCTTCCGCCTCACTTCCGCCCTCACTTCCGCCCTCACTTCCGCCCTCACTTCCGCCCTCACTTCCGCCCTCACTTCCGCCCTCACTTCCGCCCTCACTTCCGCCGTCACTTCCGCCCTCACTTCCGCCCTCACTTCCGCCCTCACTTCCGCACTTCCTTCCGCCCTCACTTCCGCCCTCACTTCCGCCCTCACTTCCGCCCTAACTTCCGTCCTAACTTCCGCCCTCACTTCCACCCGATTTTCCCCCCTCACTTCTGTCCTAAATACCAACCTCTCTTCCGCCTCACTTCCGCCCTCACTTCCGCCCTAACTTCCGCCCTCACTTCCGCCCTCACTTCCCCTCACTTCCGCCCTCACTTCCGCCCTCACTTCCGCCCTCACTTCCGCCCTCACTTCCGCCCTCACTTCTGCCCTAACTACCAACCTCTCTTCCGCCCTCACTTCTGCCCTAATTACCAACCTCTCTTCCGCCCTCACTTCCGCCCTGATTTCCGCCCTCACTTCCGCCCTCACTTCCGCCCTCACTTCTCCTCACTTCTGCCCTCACTTCCGCCCTCACTTCCGCCCTCACTTCTGCCCTCACTTCCTACCCTCACTAACGCCCTCACTTCCACCCTATTTTCCGCCCTCACTTCTGCCCTAACTACCAACCTCTCTTCCGCCCTCACTTCCGCCCTCACTTCCGCCCTCACTTCCGCCCTCACTTCCGCCCTCACTTCCGCCCTCACTTCTGCCCTCACTTCCGCCCTCACTTCCGCCCTCACTTCCGCCCTCACTTCCGCACTTCCTTCCGCCCTCACTTCCGCCCTCACTTCCGCCCTCACTTCCGCCCTCACTTCCGCCCTCACTTCCGCCCTCACTTCCGCCCTCACTTCCGCCCTAACTTCCGTCCTAACTTCCGCCCTCACTTCCACCCTATTTTCCGCCCTCACTACTGCCCTAACTACCAACCTCTCTTCCGCCTCACTTCCGCCTCACTTCCGCCCTCACTTCTGCCCTAACTACCAACCTCTCTTCCGCCCTCACTTCCGCCCTCACTTCCGCTCTCACTTCCGCCCTCACTTCCGCCCTCACTTCCGCCCTCACTTCCGCCCTCACTTCCGCCCTCACTTCCGCCCTCACTTCCGCCCTCACTTCCGCTCTCACTTCCGCCCTCACTTTCGCCCTCACTTCCGCTCTCACTTCCGCTCTCACTTCCGCCCTCACTTCCGCCCTCACTTCCGCCCTCACTTCCGCCCTCACTTCCGCCCTCACTTCCGCCCTCACTTCCGCCCTCACTTATGCCCTCACTTCCGCCCTCACTTCCGCCCTCACTTCCGCACTTCCTTCCGCCCTCACTTCCGCCCTCACTTCCGCCCTCACTCCCGCCCTCACTCCCGCCCTCACTCCCGCCCTAACTTCCGTCCTAACTTCCGCCCTCACTTCCACCCTATTTTCCGCCCTAACTACCAACCTCTCTTCCGCCTCACTTCCGCCCTCACTTCCGCCCTCACTTCCGCCCTCACTTCCGCCCTCACTTCCGCCCTCACTTCTGCCCTCACTTCCACCCTCACTTCCGCCCTCACTTCCTTCCGCCCTCACTTCCGCCCTCACTTCCGCTCTCACTCCCGCCCTAACTTACGTCCTAACTTCCGCCCTCACTTCCACCCTATTTTCCGCCCTCACTTCTGCCCTAACTACCAACCTCTCTTCCGCCTCACTTCCGCCCTCACTTCTGCCCTAACTACCAACCTCTCTTCCGCCCTCACTTCCGCCCTCACTTCCGCCCTCACTTCCGCCCTCACTTCCGCCCTCATTACCCAAAATTTTTGGTCAGGTAATCTAACTATTTCACCGGAGGAAACATTTTTTTTTAACATATTTTGAGACGGCACGACGTAACCGTAGGTCCCTGCCCAAAAATTTTTCGGCAGGTAATCTTTATTTCACCGGACCTACCTATTTTGAAAAATAAATTTTAGTTGTTAAATAATTTGTAAACGAAAGTTTTTTAAAAAATAATTTGAATTTAAATTTTCCGCGCTAAATTATTTTGTTTTTATAAATGACAAATGATTATTCAACTACCTAATTTGAAAAAAAAATTAAAGTTTAAAAAATTTGTAAACGAAAGATTTTTAAAAATAATTTGAATTTAAATTTTTTGCGCCAAATTATTTTGTTTTTATAAATAACAAATGATTATTGAGTGGACTCATTTTTTTTGAGTATTCAAACGGTACAGCATGTCGTTTTTTTTTTTAACTCGAAATGCGAATGAGTAAAATAATTTTTACCCCCTATAGAATTACTCATTTATATCATACACCGCGCCTAAAGAAGTATAAACTTCAAAAAAATAAGTTACGGTTGCCGTAACTGTAGCCACTCCCAATTTATAATTTATTATTTTTTCTATTTTTCTATCTAAATTTTTTTTGTTTTTTCAAGTCTCCAGTTTTTCCTCGGTCAAGAGTTGGCAACCCTGTACTCAATACATTTTTATATTAATGGATAGATACACAATTCTTCTCTATATTTCATTCTAGAAATAATTTATCTAAAATGAAAATTAAAAAAAAATAATTTCAATTTGTTTCCTAAATTAAACCTAATTGTAAGCATAAACATAAAACCTTAATTGACCCCACTGTTACTATTGTATTCAGGCTGTCTGATTGCGAGATTAGTCTTAATAGTCTTAAGGCATGTTCGGTCGTGGGTTCGATTTCCACATCAAACTGGAATTTGTGTTAATTTTTCAATTTGTCTCATTTGTTTTTTTTTTTTTAAATCCTTCCTTGCAAATTTTTTTTACTGAATGTTTTTCTCTGGATTTCCCTTTCAAGGAAAAATCATTCGGGTTTCAAAATTAATCAATTTTTTTTCTACGGAATGTTTTTCTCTGATGGTTTTTCCTTTCGCAGGTGATTTAATAAAAGTAAAATAGTTCTGTGGTGGGATGTTAAGATTTCGAAAAATTCGATATTCGACATTCGATCGAATGGTAGTATGTTATGACAAAATCGCTTCTACGTTTTCTCGCTACGGTATCACAAAAAATTTTTCAAGTGATACGGAATCGAATAAAAAAAATATATGAAAAAAGAAATTATTTTTATTCAAAATTATAAAAATTAATTTTGAATAATCAAAAATTTTTTTTTTTTAATTATTTAAAAATATTATTTTAATATTTAATAAAAAAAAAAGAATCTAAAGGTAGGTAGGTAGGTAGGTAAACATTTTTATTTATAAAAATTAAAAACAATTTTAATAAATGTAAATAAAAATAATTATGTATGAACAATAATTTATTATTATTTACTTTTTGGTTTTTTTTTTTTTTTAACGTCAACAATTCTTTCAGAAAATGATTTTCGAAAGTATCGAAGCGAGAAAAACTTAACATGTTGCCAAAAAATCCACTCGCTTCGATGTTCGATACATCTTCGCTGTTCGAATGACAACTTAACATGCCACCACTGGGCAAATTCAAAAATAGAATTCTTTCTACTGAAGGGTTATTATGAGACTACAGTTTGCTACAGACGGCTAAAAAAATGAATTCGATGTCCTTGCAAACGAATCGTTATGGGAAATTTTAAATGTATTATTATTACAGATTTGTTAAAAATAAAATTGAATTTCGGAACGATTTTTTGCTGAAATTAATCTGGATATATAATTTTAGCTGTCAAATCGGATCGTTCCATTATTCAAAAGAGTCAAAAGTAGAATACCGATGCAAATGCCGGAAGAAAGACTATTAAAAGTACATACTTTGTCGCTTTGAAGCTTCTAGGTTTTTTATTTTATGTTGTTTTTCTGCCTTAAAATTAATTATTTCATGGTCGTTATGCCTTGTTCAGACAATGAACTCTGATCATGATAATCTTACTTTTTGAGATTATCTTTCTTTTTTCACGATTTGCTCATACAAAAAAAATTATCATCGGAAATCAAAGAAGCAAGAAGCTAAAAATTCTGTTTAGATTATAAGTTAATAAAAACCATTTTATATTTTCACCGAGGAAGTTTTTTTATTTAAAAATAAGATTACAACATTAAGGAGGTAAAATAAATTATTTTTACCTATAGCAAAAAAAGAAAAACAATTTTTTAAAAATACATTTTTTTCTTATAATACAATTATAAGGCATAAAAAAAAAAAAAACTGTGCAACTTGCACAGAGATCTCCTAGTTTTTTCTTTATATCAATTTTTGTCAGCTGTCTATCCAAATATAGAAATTATTTTAAGAATATTTTTATCAACTCCAGCATCCAATTGTTCAGCAGAAAGGTCTTTTTCTGCACTGAGAAGAATAAAAACTTACTTGAGATCAAACTTATGTGATGAAAAATTGAATGATTTTACGATCTTAGCAATAGAAAATAAAATGTTAGAAAAAATATCGTTTGAAGAAGTTTTCGAAAAATATGTTACAATAAAATTACGAAAAAAATTCTAATAAATTAAAAAATAAAGATATATCTATACATTAACTTTTGTACATAGTATTTTTTTCATTTATTATAAATAACTTTTGGTTTTGGTATGATTTATAGGGCGCAATTTTCAAAAACCGCCCAGGGCTCAAAGTTATGTAAATCCGGGCCTGGCTCTAACACATTAGTTTTTTTGTATCTTCTGTTCTGTTTTGTTTTGAGATCTTTTTTTTTAGCCATTGTGTAAATCGCGCTTTAATAGGCAATCTGAATTTATGCAAAAATAATTCAAGTGAACACCACTATTTATTTTATTTTTTTTGTTTCAATTTATAATTTTCAAACTGCCAGCCAAGCCAGCCGATATTCAAGCGATTCTCTTTTGATAATTATGGCACTGCTGCTGCTGGCTTCCATTTATTTAAAAAATTGACAGATTTTTTTTAGCAAAGCAAGCAACAAAACACCAAAAGAAGAAAATTCAAATTATTTTTTATAAAATTATTTTTATTTGGATTTTATTTTTTTTCCATTATTCTAGATAAATTTAATAAAAAAAAAAAAAAAAAATTAATAAATAATAATGGAAATGTAATTGCAGAAGACTGGCAAACAGTTTTTGTGTAACAAAAAAAAAAAAAAAAAAAGTGCCTAAAAATCTTGCTTGCAAAAAAAAAAAAATAAAATTTCTGATTTAAAAAAAAAAATTCAAAATAAAAAATAATGGATCTTTTGTGTACAGAACGTGTTGACTCTGAAATTTTTCATCAACAACAAAACGCCATTTTACAACCACCATCATCACAACAACAGTCTGCTGCAACATTAACAACAACAACAACAACAAATAATAATGTTTATGGCAAAAATCCAATTGGAAATTTTGGAAATCATCATTTTAATAATAATACAACAACAATGACAACAATGATCAATTCTCAGCAGCAGCAGCAGCATGTTAATACAGCTACATTAGATCCAACTTTTTTAGCTGATCGTTGTCTCGAAAATTTATTAAAAGCTGAAGAAAAATCACCATTTCAAATAAATTCATATTTTAAGACAGTCCAAAAAGATATAACACCTGATATGAGAAAACTAGTTGCCGAATGGATGATGGAGGTATGTAGTATAACTAGCTACCTAGGTAGGTACTTACTTACTTACCTTCCTACTATAAGAATCGTCATATTTATTTCGAAAATTCTTTTTGAACTTAATACCTAGGTAGGTATTCTAGGTAACTACTTTAATAGTTTTAAGTATGCAATTAAATTAGTTAGTTGAATTTAAAAATTAAAGTAGGTAGGTACAGAATTTCTCGAATACCTAGGTAGGTAGGTTGTTGAGAAATTCTATAGGTACACCTACCTACCCATATTGTGATGGTGACAGTTGAAAACCTATTATTAAATTCTTTTGTAATAATTTAACTTGTGCTAAAAAAAAATTCAGTAGGTATAATGTCGTCGACAATGTAGGTAGGTATGGAACTACCCCTGATATATCATATCCACATCTTACTTAAAATAAATTTAACAAAAATAGTGTGTACTAACCTAATTATTCCCGGTATGTTATGGGTTCCGCAGAATCAACATATCTACTTCACTAACTTTCAGAGTAATAATTTATACATACACGTATGTAAAAATATCCAACCTATTGTAAGTAATTTACTATTATTTTTAAAAAAAACATCATCCCTGTGCATTGGTGGGTTCCTACTACATAATATATCCACTCAAGTGTATAGGTACTTACCTACCTTCATAGTGGAATATAAAGTTGGTTAATCTTAACCAATAATTTTACAAATGAAGATTAGCAAACTACGTAAAAGATGAACTTCGAGATATCGCAAAGTTGTTTAAAATTTTATTAACGAAATAAACGTATCAGTGCCAGTGTTTAGCTTCAAAATAGAGATTCAATTCGCGAGGTCTTCCTAGTTTGGATTTTAAATATGTACTTATTTTAACAAATTTCTAATGAAAATCTCCTTTTATTAATTTTCTCCAAATCAGAGCTGACTTAATTTAAGTATTTTTGTACTGAATACAATACGAAGTACAAGTATACTGGTATACTTCAAAAATACTGCAATCTTTTTCTACTGGTACAGCAGAAAATTTAAATATGTACCAGTATGTTGGTATTACAACAATACTGCAGTATTTTTTGCAGAAAACAGTAAAGTATCAGAAAAATAGTGCATTACCAGTACACTGGTAGTTAAATTTTCTGCAGCACCAATACATTCTGAGAAAAATACTGCATTATTTTTGCAGTACCATTATACTGGTACTTATATTGCAAAATACATACTAGAATTTAGTCAGCTCTGCTCCAAATAGAAATTTTTGATTTTCTATAAATAAAAATATCTCAAAAGTAGAATCTCTTCTTTCGCTTTTACATTTGTTAATCCTGCTTAGATAATGTACCTTTTACCTACTTACTTACTTACTTACTTTATAATCTTTTCTTTTGAATCTTTAAAGTGTCATTTATTTTATTTATTTTTTTTACACAAAGTGCCAGAAGTCAAGTCGTTATTTATTGATTTCGATTTTGTATATCGTCAGCCGTCATAGTGTAGTCGTATTAATTGCCCTTATACGTCGTGTTCGGTAGTGGGTTCAATTCCCACCTCGGACTGGAATTTGTGTTAATTTTTCAATTTGTCTCACTTGAATTAAGTGTTTGTGTTGAATTTCGCTAATAACATAAAGCGTGTAGGAATTTTTTTATGTATTTCTGCCGACGATTTACCTTTCGATACATAAAATGAAAAAAATTGTATTGATTAAATTAATTTTATTTCTTGATATTTTACATAGCATTGGACTTTTAAACTCACAATCTAAGTAAGTGTGTTACCTATTAAAATTTAAAAACAGTTTTCTTTTCAGCTGTGATATTATTTTACGGAAAAATATTTCTTCGGGCTTAACGAAAAACCTTATTGCAAAAGTAAATTTTACCTATTTAAGTAGAAGAACTTTCTGCAATATATAATAATTTTTTTATGAACAAAAAAATTTTATACTAAGTATATAATGTGTACATATAACTTCAGATCAGTGGTTCTTAACGTTTTCGTCGGGATCTTGGAGCAAATTTAATTACATGAAACTTTGCTGGAGCATCAGAAGTAGTTTTGTATTGATTATATTAATTTGGATTAGGTATATCTACGGAAATATTATATAAAACTGTTCATTTTTTCCCAATTAATCAATATTAGGTCATATATGAATAAATAATTAATATTTTTATGTAAAATGAAAATCCGAAATCAAAACCTTCTATAATGGGGATTCCGGTCAAATGCCCGGAGTCGAAAATCCCGGAGGTACGAAATCCCGGAAATTTTTTTTTCTCCGTTTCCAAAAATCCCGGAATTCACAATCCCAGAAGCTAATATCCCGGATTCTGAAATCCCGGAAGTTAGAATCCCGGAAAGACGAAATCCCCGAAGTCCAAATCCCGAAAACACTAAATCCCGGAACCTGAAATCCCTAAAAGACATAATCCCGGAGGTTTTAATCTCTAAAGCTCCGCAGGTACACTTTGGCTCTCGTAGCAATGGACTATGTTGCGAAAAAATAGGGTTTCAATCCCTGAAGACACACGAAAAGACTTTGGCTCGCGTAGCCATGAGTTAAGTTGCGGAAACGGAGGTTTTAATCCCTGAAGCCCCGCAGGGACACACAAAAGGACTTTGGCCCGCGTAGCTATCGGTTAGTTTGCGAAAAAGGAGGTTTTAATAACTGAAGCCCCGCAGTTAATTTTTTCTTCCAAAGATTGTAATAGATGAATAAGGGTAAGGATGTTAATAAACAACTTGAATAAAGACGCAACTTTATCATGTTTTCTGAATTTTAGGACAAAAAATGTTTGGGACGAAGCAAGTCCTCTCAACCAAAATGATTTTTTTTTCAATACAAATAATAAAAAACAAAATAAAATGAAACTACTATACCAATTATTTTATTTTTATTTCTATTTTATTATACGGAAATTGAATAATTTTCAAATCAGATCCTTTTTTCGGTTTTTTAGGTTTGAATTTTAAAATAATTATGAAAATTTATTATTTAACACCGAAATTATTTAAAATAACTACCTATTTATTCATTTTTACATTACATTTTGTTCTATCGGCGATATCAAATTAAGACATAGTAAAAGGACATGTAAGCGTTCGATTAAGGATATTTCTGACTTTAAAAATCTTGTACAAGAGATATTGAATACATCTTTATATTAATGTATAGATACACAATGATTCTTCTCTATATTTCATTTTAGAAATAATTTATATAAAATGAAAATAAATAAAAAATAATAATTTCAATTTGTTTCCTAAATTAAACCTAATTTTAAGAATAAACATAAAACCTTAATTGACCCCACTGTTACTATTGTATTCAGGATGTCTGATTGCGAGATTAGTCTTAATGCATGTTCGGTCGTGGGTTCGATTTCCACCTCGAACTGGAATTTGTGTTAATTTTACAATTTGTCTCATTTGTTTTTTTTTTTTTAAATCCTTCCTTGCAAATTTTTTTTACTGAATGTTTTTCTCTGGATTTCCCTTTCAAGGAAAAATCATTCGGGTTTCAAAAATAATCAATTTTTTTTCTACGGAATGTTTTTCTCTGACGGTTTTTCCTTTCGCAGGTGATTTAATAAAAGTAAAATAGTTCTGGGCAAATTCAAAAATAGAATTCTTTCTACTGAAGGGTTATTATGAGTTATGATCGAACGTAAAAATCTTATGAAAATTCTACTCTGATTTTCTAATCGACGAGTGAAACTAGTAATGCATTCCCGTTGAATTTCATAGAAATTAAATTTGAGAATAGGATTTTTGTGAGATTCTTACGTTCGATAGGAACTCATAATAACTTTCCTGGTTTTGGAACCGCCCAACGCTAGCAATATTCATAGTTAAATCTATTTTCAAATACATTTCTATTATTTTCAAATTTATTTCAAAATATTTCTACAAAATTACGAACTTAATGATAATTCCTATTTATTTTTTTTTCGCAAATGAAACATTAAATAAAGCAGGTATATACCTATGGTCTCCTCGAGACCATTGTTGAGTCCAACGTGAACTTCTTACCAAAATGATATCTCTTTTGATATAATGATGATGTTTTATTTATCGTTAAAATAAAACTATGTTTTTAGTTTGAAGTTCTGTTTAAGACTGATTTTATTTTATCAAAAATGTAAAATTATAAAATTATTTCTAAACAAAAAGAATGTCAATTCAAAAAAGGGTATGAAAATCATACGATATTTTGTACCGTTACATTAGGTAGATTGATTTGATTCTTTCGTATTAATGTTAATTTGTTGCGAACGCCACATACCTATAGAAATTTATTTGGAAAAAGATTTTTTAAATTTTCATGACCAATTTAAAAAAAATACGTTCAAGTAGGTGAGTTAGATCTTTTCCAATAAAAAAAAAAAATTAATTAATACCGGTCACATTAATCTCTAACCGCATATACAATTTTCCGTCATAAGATTTTTTTTTTTGATTTTCGGTCGGAGAGTACTTGCACACACTTGCTCCGACTCCAAATTTTCAACCAGGTCATTTTGATTTAACCATATAACTTCAGGTACACTTTCCTATCAAAAAAAAAAAACAAAGTACGTACTTCTTTCAGTTTCAGTTGCTAAATGTACTGAATTCAGTTTCAGGTGTATGAGACAACAGGGCTTAATAAGAATTAAATTGGCTTAAATAGCAGAGACACTAAATTTGCGGATTAAAAAGAATGTAAAATTAAAATAATAATAACGCAAAAAAGGAAATTTATGTATATATTTGTATAAGAATAATGAATGAAGGAAATTCATTAAATTTACATTTATTTATAATTTTTTCAAATATTTTTCTTGCAATTTGTACTTGTTTGTTCAATTTGACTTTTAATGTTATCTAGTTTTAGACAGACATATTTAAAAGTTAATGTAATAATAAAATTAGTTAAGAAGACTTACTCCGCCCCAAACATTTTTGTTTGTGAATGAAATTTTTTTTTCTAAATTAAATTTTAGAATAATCTTAACCGCCTTTTCAATCAAATTTAGGGAGAAAAAGGTTTGGGACGGAGCAAGTCCTCTTAAGTTTGGATTTTTTGTCCGAAAATTTGATTGAAAAGCTGTTTGAGATTATTTTAAAGTTTAATTTATAAAAAAAACATTTCATTCACAACCTCCGAACTGTTGGATACTTTAAAAGGGTATAAAAGTTTTTAGAATCGGTTAAGTCTAAGTGCTCGGAGTGTCTTCAAAACTATTTTTTTTGTGTCAAAGAAGAGATTTCGAGCACTTAGCCTTAACCGATTCTAAAAAATTTTATAACATTTTAAAGTATCAAACACTCCTGAGGTTGTGAATGAAATGTTTTTTTTTAAATTAAATTTTAGAATAATCTAAAACAGCTTTTCAATCAAATTTTCGGACAAAAATTCCAAACTGGTACCAAGTCCTGTTAATATGAAAATAAATGTAGGTAATAACGATTAGTAAAGGAATTTACTGTACCTAACTATTGTAATGTGCGATATTATTGGTTTTTTTTTTTTTATTAAATTTTTTCTTGTGAATTTCATAAAAAAATATTTAATCTAGCTTTTTGTTTCAATTCATAAAAAAAAAAAAAAAAAAATTAAAGTTTTGACCTTGAAATATGAGGTTGTTGAATGTTTATGCACAGTCGCTTTTTTTTTTTTTTTTTTCTTATTATTGTTTTCTCTTCTTTCATTGAGAAATTTAACTTTTTTTTTCTTTTTTTTTTTTTTAATATAAATAAATATTTTCCTATACAAATATGAAATAAATAAAATTAAAAAGTATTTATTTTTTATAATAAATAATTCCAACTTAAATTTTTGGATCAAATTAAGTAAGTAGTAACCAAATACTTATGTGTTATACTTAAGTAAGCATTTTTGTTTTTTATTTTATTAATAAAGATTATGCCTTTGGTTTAACCATAGATTAAGAATACACCAAGATGGGAAGCTTCATACAACATTATTTTTGGTATTTTTAAGTCAATGTGTTAGTAAAACAAAATAAAATACGTGATAATTATCAATGTATGAAAAGAATTTTATTTAGTTTTACTAACACCTTCACAATAAAATACCAAAAAAGACTGAAAAAATGTTGTATGAAACTTCCCATCTTGGTGTATTCTTAATCTATGGTTTAACTGTTGTCATAATATGATGGTATCTGTTGCACTATTTCTAATGCTGATAAAATTAATTCCTAAGCTGTTTAATTAAGTCAATTATTACGTTGATGATGGGACGCTAACAAAATTATTTTATCTTTATATTTTGCCTTATCAATGTATTCTATTTTTAAAGCTCTAAGGAACCACCACATTATTCGTCAACCAAAACTAAATGGAATATTAATATGTGTAGCTAAATTTAGTGTTTAATTTTTAGTGGTCGATTATTAAAACAAGAAAATTAAAAAAAAATATTCTTTACTCAAAAATAATAAATAGAAGAATGAATGGTTTTTATTCCACATTTTCCTGAAAATAATAAAAATTGTTCAGAAATTGTATATTATGTAAGTATTCGTCGATGACAATTATGACAATTAGCTGTATAGTATTTTCATCATTCTTATCTCTTAGATTTAAGTTTTCTAAATTATATACATATTTATTGTTAATATTTTGTGAACAAATAAATACTTAATTTAATTTAATTCTTTACTTATGAAGAAATCTATTGTTATCGCAGAGTTAAAAAATTTCCATTTATTTTCATATCACGATTTTGTTTTGTTAATGATGGGGGCTGTTGTAGATGAGACAAATAATTTTTTTTTATTTTAATTCAATTTTTGAAACATATAATTAACCAAAAACTCATCTTTGATAGCAAATATCCCGTTCTACTCAAGTTCATAGAACTAATAATTAGTTCAAATTTTCATATAATTGGTTATAAAAAAAAACTAAAAAAAAAAGTGCATTTCGGGAAATATTGACCTTTTTTTTATTAAAAGACACACGTACTTATTTGAAGCATGTTTTAGAACGGTTGAATATTTATTGAAGAGGTCTTTCAACATGTTAAAAATTTCACTACAGATGTACATATAAACTAAATAAATTGAAAAACTTGCCTCCCAAAAGTCTTTCAAACATTAATACACGCTACTCAACTTGTCTAAAAGAATTAAAATATGTAAATAGAACAGAAATTAGATTTTAAAAGTGACATTAACATTTCCTTTGATCCGGTTGTAAAATAATTTCATGTCATTATTTATTTTTATTTCAAGATCGTTTAAATTCTTGCAGCTACTTATATACCAGGCAGGTATTATCGACGAATATTTTATATCTTGCAGTAAGTCCAGCTAATTTGATGTTGTTTAGATACAGCAAGTACAGAAACGGATCAAGTATTGATCCTTGGGGGACTCCAACTTCAAGTAACATCGTATTAATTAATTATTTCATTATTAATTTTTAGATAAATAGTTTCTAATTAATAAAAGTGCGTTCCATATGTAAAAATATTTTAAAGTCCCTTTTTTGCTCCTGAGACTATTTTCTGCAAAGTCCTACCCATAAAATATCTTTTGACAATTAATTTGTTGAATTTTCTAAGATCATATATTTTATAAATTGTATGTAGGAATATAGTTTGGTAAACGCAACATACGAAAACCATTGATCATAATTAACCGAAAAGTAAGCGAGATATCGAAACATTTTTTTATCTCATCGAGCTCTACAAGATAACGTGCCAAAATTACGGCGCCTAAGCTATTTTAGGCTTGTATCTAGCATTTTTGCTGTCGAATAGTGTCGTTTCAAAAGTAACAAAAGCTTAGAAAAAAAAATATTGTGCTAGTTTTATGTAAAATAGTGGCTTTGGAACACACGCAATACCTCTTAATCCTAAATCATTAAGTTGATCAAGTTAAATTGAGCGATCGACCATATCTAAAAAGGCCTCTTATATCATTTGTTGGACAAAGAAAAATTTAATTTCTTTTATTTTATTTCATTTTGAACATTCATATAAAAAATATTTAGTAAGTGCCCATTGTAGTATTTGGGTTCAGCTGTGTCTCCACTCCAACCAATTGCAACATGGGGTTGAAAATAGATTAAAATTTGTATTAGGTACTAAAATTCCGATATAGCACACATTGATTGTAAATTATAAAATTAAGAAAAATCAATCGAATTTTTTGTGCAATTTTTGGTTTGTTCTCGAAAAAAAAGTTTTAATCTCTGAGGTTCTGCAGAAATACGCGAAAAGGCCCCAAATAGCGTAGCCATATGTTAAGTTGCGAAGAAACAATAGGTTTTAATCCCCGAAGCCCTGTTGGGACATAGGAAAATGTCTTTGCTCCCAAAACCGGTTTTTTAAGTAGCGAGAAGGAAAGTTTTTATCTTTGAAGCCCTGCAGAAAAGATGTTTTAATCCGTGACGTTCTTTGATCGCTAAAGTTAAGTTTCGAAATCTGTATGCATCATACAGGATTGGAAGTCTGCCCGGAGGGCAATTGTGTAAATAATAAATTAGGAATTTCTTATTTTCGGGATTTTAAATTCCAGGTATTATAAAATAACTTCAATTTTTCGGATTTTTGAGATTAAATACTCAACCCAATCATAAATTTAATTATTAACTTTGTAATGGGTATGTTGACTAGCCTTCTGTAAAACTGTCTTCTAATGGTGTGAGTAATTCCTACGAATTTTCCAATTCGAAAATAGCCTTATGTGTGTGAGGAAATTTTGAAAAAGGTGAGAAATTTGATGAGCAGATTTTTTAAACATTCGTAGTATTATTGACAGCACAAATACCAGCACATAACTGTGATTGTTTATTTGCTATATTATGTAACTTTGAAGAAAGTTTATATCTATTTAGTTAGTATTATACACTGTAATGAAATATTTTCTATGTACATAACATATATAAAATAAAGACAGCTTGTACTAAAGATTATATTCTAAACTAAAAATAAAATCTAAATTAATGTTTCAACATAGTTTTTTCTAAAAGATAATAATGTTTTTTTTTTTTAATTGTTGTTTTAGGTTTGCGAAGAAGAGAAATGTCAAGAAGAAGTGGTTTTACTTGCTTTAAACTATATGGATCGATTTTTATCAATAAAATCTATCAAGAAAACACAATTACAAATATTAGCTGCTGCCTGCCTTCTTTTAGCATCAAAATTAAGAGAGCCAAGTTGTAAGGGCTTATCCGCAGAATTGTTAGTTTTTTACACTGACAACAGTGTTATAAAACAAGACTTAATTGTAAGTTATTTTTTGAAAATATGTTTTTCGCTTCTGTTTACTGAAACATTATCTTGGTACCTAATAGTTCTTTGTAATGTTCGCAAATTCGCAAATCAGTGACAAAATTATTGTTTACAGTTTTTACAGTTAACGAAAAAGTTGATAAATATATTCGAATTTGCAAGATTTTTCAATTGTGGTAATGATTTTTCGCCATAAGATGTCGAAACCATTCGAAAATTGCACTGAATTCCCACTGAATTGAATTCTGATTTTTTGCCTCAATATTTCAATAAAATATTTAACAATCCAAAATAATTTGTTTTGAATTAATTTATTTTGAATTAAGTTTTTAAGTTTTTTCGCTATTTACAAGGAAAAAATATGAATGGGATTCTGCTGCGTAAAACAACTACTTAAAGTAGTGTGTTATCATAGTGGTGTTAATGATTACATCACATTCATAAGTCGCAATCGCAATGCAAATAAAAGATTCAAAAAATCGCCAAAACTGACCTGAGCCTTTGCAAACTAAAGGAAAATGTTTGGATTCTGAAGCCTGTGTGTAGTGTAGAGGTTCTCAACACTGCCTTAAAATGCGAATTACTTTCATACGAGTTTGATATTTCAAAAATTGTTTTTCAAAAAACTTTAATACACAATCTTATAAAATGAATTAAATGAAATGCTTTCCTCGTCCCAACGATTAGGACAATGACTTTTTGAATCCGATTGGGACTTGTTTATGTACAAAAGAAGGCATCCGTAGATTATTTCTGATGATTTTTTATATTTAATATATTTAATATTTTATATATTGTTTTAATAAATAATTTATTTTTCAGGCTTGGGAATTATATGTTTTGAGTTACTTAAAATGGGATTTATCTTCAGTGACGCCATTAGACTTTTTGGAGCTTTTATTAATACGATTACCTATTAGAAATAGCAGATGTTTAGATTTAAGTGTAGATAAAGTAAGAATGCACGCACAAGCCTTTATTTCATTAGCAGCAAAAGGTATATAAATATTTTAAAATTTATTTACAATTTTATTTCTAAGTACAGAATTATTTAATATAATTAGTTACTTATTTTTGATGTAATAAATTTTTTACTATCAAAAAGTATTACTCAAACAACGATTATGCAGTAAAATCCAAATTTCTATGAAATATGTAAATCTAATCGGTTTTTTCCACATTTTTACACTTTCGTTTCTGTGGGCGGGTTTGTGTGTTTGCCTGCAACTTTTTCACAACCAATTTTCAACCATTTCTACTAAGGCTAATGTGTTGTCATTGATTTGTTATCGTTTGTTATAATTTTTCGATACTTACTTGAGCTTTTCAAATACTTTAATAATCATAATAAAATAAAAATACTTAAGGGGACTTGGTACCAGTTTGAATTTTTTATCCCAAATTTTTTTTGAAAAGCAGTTTTAGATTATTTTAAAGTTAAATTTAGAAAAAACATTTCATTCACAACCTCCGAACTGTTTGATACTTTAAAAGGGTATAAGACTTTTTAGAATCGGTTAAGGCTAAGTGCTCGAAATCTCTTCAAAACCATTGTTATGTGTCACAAAATGGTTTTGAAGAGATTTCGAGCACTTAGCCTTAACCGATTCTAAAAAGTTTTATGTCATTTTAAACTATGAAACATTCCTGAGGTTGTGAATGAAAGGTTTTTTGTAAATTAAACTTTAAAATAATCTAAAACGGCTCTACAATCAAATTTTGGGACAAAAAATTCAAACTGGTACGAAGTCCTCTTAATAAAAAAGTTTTAAGTACAGTACCGACTCGATCGATGCAACACTCGATAGTTGCAACTATTCAGTCGTTGCAACCGAAAAACCATTAAAATTTTCCTCTGAAAGACCTAGTCGTTGCAACTTTCAAAATTTTTTACCTGATCGTTGCAACAAATTATTTTTATACAAATAGTTTAAATAGAACACTCATCGGAGTAACGTTGCTATATATAAGTGCGGCAAGTTTGCTATAAGAGGTTCCTTATAAACAATGATACTCGGTCGTTGCAACAAACGCGGTCGTTGCAATTCGCCTGGTTTTAATTAGTTGCAACGATCGAGTCGGTACTGTACCATGTTTTTTAATGGACTAAAAAGAAGAAAATAAAAATTCTAAATCGATGCTGTATAATAAGTTGCAAGAATATAAAAAAAAATATTCGTACATAACAAAACAACTTTTTTTTCAACGAATTTTCAACCTTTTTTTTAACAATTTAAATTATCAATTATTATACATTAGTACTGAACTGCTGAACTGCCAGTTATGACTAATTATTAAACCATTCTTGATCTTTTTTTGGTATTGGATGTTCAGTTCTCAAAAAAATAATAAACTACTAAATATCATTTAACATTTTGAATACAAATATTTCACGATAACACAACAAAATTTATAAAACTATATTTTAGTTAAAGTAAACTGAAGTAAATTAATTCTCTTAATTTTTTTTATGACTAACCCATACATTAAAAAAAAATATTGGAGATGGGTTGAGGAAACATTATGTAAGATTAAGCACTACTCCTATTTTGTTTCATACAGTAACAATTTTCAGTACTTTATTTAAATTACGGTATTTTACGGTATACAGAAATATAATTTAAAAAAAAATATATTTTTAATAATAATTTATAAATAAACTTACGTTTTAAAAACCCAAAATAGTTCATTTACATACATAACAGCTCAAGTAAAATGAGAAATCTCAGTTTAATGGTGAAAACACAATTGGGGCGACGACGACGGCGACAGCGATTTTTCATATAAAAAAATCGCCTCAATTGTTTCATTCTCATACAAATATATGGTTTTTGACAGTCGCTATCGCTGTCGCCGTCGTTGTCGCCCCAATTGTGTTTTCACTTTAAGTTTTTTTAGAATACATACTTGTATGTTTATTGAAATTAAGCTGACCATTTTTGTCCTCCCAAAAGGACGACATATTCAGAATACTTTCAGTATTTCGCAAATATCTCGCGAGGTTGTCCAACCTACGGTGACCGTGAATCCAACTTTTACCTATTAACTATTATTACCTATTCGAAACGAATAAATAAAATCTGTAGCTTCTTAAGAAGATTAGTACATTAAGTAAGTATCTTAGTTTCTATTTACAAGGTTTGGTTACAAAAACTTTCCACCTAAATATACTAGTTTTTTTTTCGACAATATAAGATCGTAAAAAATATTTAGAGATTTTTTATGAATGTAGATCGACGCGATCAACAAAAAAGACAGGAAAATGTAAAAAAAACATGTTTTCTGAAAAGTAAGGCCTACGAGCTGACAAAATGTTCAATAAAATTTCAGTTGTTTTAACTTTATTTCATACAATGTTTTTTTTGCAAAAGCACGAAAAATATTTCAATTTTCAAAAGTTAAAACCATATTTGTTCTATGAAATGAGAATTTAAATTTCTTGGTTTCAGAAAAAAAAAAATAGTTGAAATTGTTACTTCTGGAAAAAAAAACAAATTTTTTATATGGAAAGTCAGGAAAATGAATCTGAATAAAAAGTGGGAACCCTGTACGGCTCATTCAGAGGACACACATACTTGAAACTGATTACAACAGTTTCAGTCTGTAACTAGAAACGGTGGGGGGCATTTTTGTGGTAATAATATAGATGCGCAGATGTGCAGGTAAAAATTTTACGAAACATATGTCATCTGACAACTAACACTCTTATAAACTTAAGATCAAGTTTTATTGAATGATTTTAAAATCACTTCAATTCTTATTTTGTGCGATCGATTGCAATCAATAATTTATGTTTTATTATGATTTATTTATTTATTTTCTCATTCTCAGTGAGATAACTTAATATTGTTGAGGCTATATAAAGCAGTCTGATAATAACTTAAAATCAATTGCTATATAGATCAATTGAGCTCCCTCCTAATTTTTTATATAATTTTTTTTCCGTCAAGTAAATATGACAGAATTTTTTACAAAATTATCATTTATTTTTATAGAACATTATTTTTCAATGTATTCTGCAAGCACGATAGCGTCATCAAGTATAGCTGCATCTTTAAGCGGTTTGAAATGGCATATAAGAACAGGCGTAGATATTCGAAACTTGTTAAATCTTCTTACAGATTTGACAGGAGTTCAGCAAGTACAGTTCTTATGGATTTTTTTTTTTTTTTGAAATAATTTTTCTTTTTTTTTTTTTTTTAAGGATTATCTACACGATTGCATGTTATCAATGGAAAAAATTTTTGAAGAGCACCGATTAAATTTGCAACCTTATATTTCAAATGTAATTATTCAATCTGATAATCACGACGATAATGCCAGTCATTGTGCTGCTAGTTTTAATATTAATGATACCCCTGATTTAACACAAACATGTAAAATGCAAGCAAATTCACAAAAAGATATAAAGGATATAGCTTTTTAAGCATATGTATATTCAAAACTGCGATTTGTGTTTTACAAATTTTTCTATGTGTAGTGAAAATAATCTCCATTAAATTTCACACGATATATTTTTTTTTTAATTCAAGGAATTTTAAGATTTTAAGTGATAATTAAATTGAGAATAGTTTTTTGCCAACTGAAATTAAAAGCCAAAGTTTGCAATAAGCCAAAAGTTTGATTTTTAATCACTATTGCAAATTCAAAAAATGGCATTTTCAATATTTGGAATTTTTGCTCTGGTCATGAAGTAATTTTATTGCAAAGTAACTTTTTTAACTTTTTTTTAACTGAATAGTAGTGTAGTGTAGAAATTTTACATTACCTACTGTATAGATAGTAAAGTATATATAATACAATATACTTCTTTTTAATACTTTAAGTCAAAAAAATATAAAAAAAAAGTCTTGACGGGTTCCGGAATTGATTTCTTTTCAGTTATTTATAGTACGTTCAGTAAGTACAGATTGTCCTTAGCTAGTGACAAAATCCTACGTTGCAGACAATCTGAAGTTTGTGAAAGACAAAATCTGACAGCTAAAGTCCTTAAATACAGACAATTTCTACAAAAAATCGTTCAGTAATGCAATCCTACCTCAAAACTTCTGCAAAGGGAAATTTTATAATTTCCCATAATAGTCCGTATTCTGGGAGTACTTTTTAGTTGGCCTTAGCTAAGGACATTGATAATTTTGATTAAAAACAAACAAAAAAAAGTTAATTTTAACAAAATTTTTTGTTTTCCTAAATAAAATTTGAAATTATATATTTTTATTTTAATAAAATACAAAATTTTAAATAAAAATATAAAATGTTTAATAAAAATATAAAATTTTTAATTTTATTTACATATTTTATCAAATTTAGTTCAACCCATATACTTTAAAAAGGTTTATACCGAGTTCTTGTTTACATTTCACTACAAGCTATCCTTCCTTTATGATGATTTTTTTTCAATCAATTATGCAAATTAAATAAAAATTTTCGATATCTTCCTTAGTTTTCGAGATATCAAACATTTTATCTTTTAAATAAAAATTCACTACAACAAGAAAATATTAAGAAACTTCGTAAAGAAGGGAGAACGGCAACATACATTAGCATAATGTTAATAAGACATCAGGTCAGGTGCTTTGTACTTTTAATATTTGTTCACCAATAGCATGACACTAGTTTTAGAAATAGAAATACTTTTTCATCGGTGAACCACTAGTGAATAGGAAGTAATAATTCATGTTGAAGTGAGGCAAGATCCTATTTAAAAAGTAAATTGTTCGTACTTTTTTGCTCTATTAAAGAACTTGCAAGCGATATTCAGCTTGATTCAATACAGAGTAGGAAACATTAATATATGTAAAAAAAACACATTCACTCAATTTTTGTTCATGCATTTTACTAGACAATTTGTATTAAGTAAGTTTTATTTTTCATAATTTTTATGTGTTACCTTAAAAACATTTAAAAAAGGCAGAATTTTTGAAATTTCATCAAATTTGTATTTCCTTAAACAATATACATGCATATTATTAATAAATGTTACAAATGATTCTTCAAAATTGGAAATAGAACAAATGACACATTTCAATATGCCCATATAATTTTTTTTAATGTATATGATTTTAAAATGAAATGTAACAGCTGTCCTTATCGTAGGGGTTTGCAGAAGTTATTTGCAGGATTTTGCAGAAAAGGGAATTCCTTAGCTACGGACAATCGGTACTTACTGAACGTACTATTAGTATAATAGAGTAAAATTGTATTCGTTATGTATAAATTTTACTCTATTTCAGTTTAATGATGTTAAAGTATTTTTTTTTATTTTAGTAAAAATGTTTTCGAATTAAATTTCTTGTTAAACTTTAAATGTTAAACTTTAAATGTTAAACTTTAAAAATACTAAAATGTAAAAATTAAAATAAAATTTTCAAAATTTAGAAGAAATAAAGATCATACAAAAAAAAATAGTCTTGAAAACTAATAAGTAACTAATGTACTAAGAAAAAACTTTAAGTGGAACATATCATGTAAATTTTTTATATACGCAACCCATAGTGTAAATCGAAGTCATGATTTTTTTTGTTCAGATTGAAAAAAACTAAAGAAATAACCAGACATTTTTTTTTTTTTAGTTTGAAATTATTTAGATTAAAATTTCATTCCCTCTCACGATGGTAACAATTCCAAGAAATTATTGTTCGATGAATATAAGTTCAACGAAATTTGAAGACACAATTTTTTATATTTTCATCCTCTGAATCGAACTTCTGGACACACTTTGTTTTTTTTCAAAGAATATTCAGGGTTGAACAGCTTAATCTAAGTATGTCAACAAAATTTAATTGTAATTATTTTTTTGTTATTAACATATACATTTCGGCCAGATTCATCATTTCGCATTTATTCTAAAAAACCTCAACAAATTAACAAAAAAAAAATGTATGCAAAATATGGTATTTTGACTTTTTAAGAGGACTTACTCCGTCCCAAAAATTTATGTCCCAAAATTTGATTGAAAAGAATAAAACGGCTTATTTTAAAATTTAATTTAGAAAAAAAATTGTATTCAAAATCTCCCAACTGTTTCTTACTTTAAAATTATATAAAACTTTTATAAGTAAAACCGAAGTTTTATTATATAAAACTTCGGTTACGGCTTAGTGCACGAAATCTCTTCAAAACTATTTTTTTGTGTCATAAAATAGTTTTGAAGAGATTTCGTGCACTTAGCCTTAACCGATTCTAAAAAGTTTTATACCATTTTAAAGTATGAAACAGTCCTGAGGTTCTGAATGCAGTTTTTTCTAAATTAAACTTTAAAATAATCTAAAAGGGCTTTTCAATCAAATTTTGGGACAAAAAAGGTTTGGGAGAAGCAAGTGCTCTTAAATTATAACGATAAATTACAATTTACAAATAACCATTGAATTTCTTGCTTGTAAAAGGAAATTATTTAACGCATCAGAGAAAAAACTTTTAATATTATTCAACAAAAAATCTGATACTGGTGGTGCATGGTTTCATTATCATATTTTTAACAACAATAGAGTAATTTAAATTTAAATAACTTATAATTAAACTTTTCTTCTTAT
The DNA here is from genome assembly GCA_964007475.1 of Hybos culiciformis. NCBI lineage: Eukaryota > Metazoa > Arthropoda > Insecta > Diptera > Hybotidae > Hybos > Hybos culiciformis. Next base: position 77,153,081 of record OZ023273.1, on the reverse strand, counting down.
ATTTTATTGATTCTTATTCTTAAGTTACTTACAATTCATGTCTATATCATTTGCATACATAGAAAGTTGTGGAGTCAAACGGAGCTGTCAAAAATGTTTTACTTTTTATTATTCACATCGAGTAATTCGTTACCATAGTGAGAAATTTTTTTCTGAAATAAAGAAAATTTAAAAACATTTTAGTGTCAATGATAATTTATACGATCTGATCTTAGAGGTCTTAGAGCCAACATTTCTTTTTTTTTTGTCTTAATCAGTAACAGAATACCAGTCCTTTAATATTAAGAAGGTACATGTACAAAGTATTTTTGCTCTTCCGAGTATGGTGTGTTTCTGTAACGTGAAAAATGCAATTTTAAAGGGAAAATTTTTGTTTCATACGAGCTCACGAGACTGAGAAAAAAAAACAATTTTGTATTAATTTTACTTTCGAATTTTTTTGTTAAGATAAGAACATGTAAAGAACGTACAGCAGTTTTCCTGAAAATATGTTCTCTTATTAAACAAAAATAGCTAGAAAAAAAAAAATTTTAAACTTAAACTTTTTTAATTAACTATTTTTTTTTGATTTTAATTCTTTGTCCCCATTTATTGTAAAAAAAAATAATTTTATTTAGATTAAAATATTTTTTCATTAAAAATAAAATCATACTTTCAGTTCTCAATTTTTTTGTGTATTTATTATTTATTTATTTATTTATTTATTTGAGTTAATTTAAATACATTAAAATGAATTAAGATTACAATTTTTAGTGCACTCGGTAACTTGACATATTTTGGCACTTTTAAGTACATGAGCCTTAAATTTGAAAAAACATATTTACAATGTTGTATTACTATTTAACAAATTTAATGTTCTTACAGTACTCTACCTTGTTTGATTACAATTTATTTTTGAGTTTTGTTTTTAAAATTTTTATTTATAACTAGTCGAAATACCCGGCTTCGCACGGTAGTTCCGAACTTATATTAATATTAAAACACTTCAATCCAGATTTTGTGCACTAAAAAAACAGAATTAAAAAATTTGTTAAATAGCCACTTCCCCGGCGCCTTAACACATCCAGTCTTCTAAATAGTCGATTCGGGTCCAACGCTATAATATTTTATCGGAATATACCTAAATTGCATTTTGTGCACTAAAAAAAACATAATTTCAAAATTTGTTAAATAGCCACTTCCCCGGTGCCTTAACACATCCAGTCTTCTAGCCGTTTCGGGTCCAAAGCTATAATATTTTATCGGAATATACCTAAATTGCAAAACCGGCTTCTAAGATAGCCCCCACGCCGGGGCCTAGGGTCAAAATTTCTAGTACTCTATAACCATCTCAGGTCCCAATGCTACTTAACTTCAAAATTTCGAAATTTGTTGTATAGCCCCCCCAATTGAGCCCTGAGACAACGGTTGGGGCCTCTCAACATCCAGTTTTTTTAAATAGGGTTTCGGGTCCCACTCTACTATATTTTAATAGAATATTCCTAAATTTCAAAACCGGCTTCTAAGGTAGCCCCCCCGTCGGGGCTCGGATCAAAATTTCTAGTACCCTATAACCATCTCGGACCCCAATGATACTTAAGTTCAAAATTTCAGCCAAATCGGTCCATCGGTTTAGGCGTGATTGAGGACAGAGAAACAGAGAAACAGAGAATTTTCATTTTTATATATTAGAAGAAGATAATCTGCCTAATATGTGCATATGTATGTATGTATCCATATGCATTACATATTCATATCTTCTAATATATAAAAATGAAAATTCTCTGTTTCTCTGTCCTCTGTCCTCAATCACGCCTTAGGTATATTCCAATAAAATATAGCAGCGTTGGACCCGAAAACCCTATTTAAAAAACTGGATGTTGAAAGGCCCTCAACCGTTGTCCCATGGCTCAATTGGGGGGCTATACAACAAATTTCGAAATTTTGAAATTTTGAAGTTAAGTATAATTGGGACCCGAGATGGTTATAGGGTACTAGAAATTTTGATCCGAAGCCCGACGGGGGGGCTACCTTACAAGCCGGTTTTGCAATTTAGGTATATTTCGATAAAATGTTGTAGCGTTGAACCCGAAAACCCTATTTAAAAAACTGGATGTTGAAAGGCCCCCATCCGTCCCAGGGCTCAATTGGGGGTTATGCAACAAATTTCGAAATTTTAAATTTTTGAAAATAAGGAGTCTAGAGACCCGATTGGTTATATTTTTGATCCGAAGCATCGACGGGAGCTACATTAGAAGGCGGTTTTGCAATTTACGTGTATTCCGATAAAATATTATAGCGTTGGACCCGAATCGACTATTTAGAAGACAGGATGTGTTAAGGCACCGGGGAAGTGGCTATTTAGAAAATTTTGAAATTCTGTTTTTTTAGTGCACTAAATCTGGATTAAAGTGTTTTGATATAAATATAAGTTCGGAACTACCGTGCGAAGCCGGGTATTTCGGCTAGTTTTTATATAATTGTAAATTTTAACATTTTAGTTTCTTATTACAATTATTATTGTTTTGTACTTTATTTATGTAATTACGAGGAAGGAGAAAAACATATTTATGTTTCTTCCGTTGGACTTTATTTTGTAAGTTTTTCTATTTCAGTGAGTTCCAAATTCAGAGTGATTTTGTTGTATTTAGGTGGTTGAATGTTTTGCCAAATTTGATTCAAAAAACTTGTGAAATTTTTCCAAATTCGTTTTTACTCATTTTGTATTATAGTGATAGCTGGGATTTAGCTAAATCTTTTGGCTGCTAAATGTGCTCTGGAACCCAAGTTACTATATAGAACCTACTATTTAAAATTGCTATTGATGGTGTTGCAAATGTAAGGTCAAAATTGGTAAGTGAGGAAAAGGTGGAGTAGAGGTTGGGTTGCCCTTGGTTAGCTGAAACTAGGTCCGAATTATTTGGTGTTGGTAGATGTGTTCCCCCATAAGGGATATCACTCATTAAAATCGCCCAAGAAGATAAAAGGACTTTGGAGTTGATTGATTAAGTTGTGTAAACCTTGTTCATCAAAGACAAAATTGTGTTCAAGGCATATTTGCTATTGTTTAATAATGCTTTGTATTTAATTTTATAGTACTAAGCAAGAAATTTGAATTTGGTTGAAGTATTGAGAAGTATAAAGAATTGTGTATTAGGAAGCCGACTCCGCTTTTGTTTGTCTGATGTTTCTGTTAAATACAAATTTGTAGTTTTTAAAGTTTATTGGTCCATCACCTGTTTTTATGTGGATTTCTTGTAACGCAATAATGTGGGGTTGTTTTTCTTAAATAAGCATTTCTTAAAAAAGATAAAATGCTGTAAGAACCCTGAAGATTCAATTGGAGGATTCATACGTCATGGATTTTATTCATATTTACTAATTTTATTCAGGTAGTTTAGTTGAAACGTAGTCTTCAACAATTTGACTATCTATCTTATTAAATGTATCCTCAAATTTATTGACTTAAAAATTGTTTTTTAGGTGCGGTGTCTTAACGTAAAGGGACATAATGTAAGTTTACTTTATGTCCACATGAAAGCGACATAAAGTAAATTTATCTTATGTCTTTATTGAAAAATGACATTAAATAAATTTACTTTAAGTCGTTTTTGTTCTTTATTTTAAGTCTTTTAAGCCTTTTATTTCAAACGAAAAGTGACATAACATAAATAAACTAACATTTTCCAAAAAATAAATTTTATTCGTTGCCATGCTATAAACCCTAACGAAAGAAGACCTAATAGGTTTTATTTCACATAAAGATGAGAAATAAAGCCTAATTCGTAGATTTTTTAAATTAGGTTTAATTTCTCTTCTGAATGTGAAATAAAGTCCTTAGGCGATTTGATCTATTTTATGTGGAAAAAGTGTCTCGGAAAACGGGAAACGGCTGCCGTAATTTTTTTGGAAAAGGTCAAATTACTTACTTGATTTCCATTTTTTCTAAATTATCAGAAGATATAATTTGTTATAAAAAAAAATATTAAGAAAAAAACCACGTTTTAAAATATTGAAATTGCTTTAAAAAATCGATTAAAAATCACACAAAATAATCGGTATTTATTGTTCATATAAAAAAATATTTTTCTATTGTATAAAATCATACCCTAATTAACAATTGATAAACATTTTATAAGACAACGTTGCAGTAGCAATATTATGGATAAAAATATCAAATTGATGATAAACAAAAACCGTTTAAATGCTAGGAAACGCTTATTAAATAACCATGATGTAATTAATTTTAATGATGTTCCAGAACACATAGTGAATGCCTTTTTTATAGAAGGCACGTATAAAACTAGGCTCCTAGTTGCCACATTTGGTTTCAATAACGGGTTGTCAGTTGATCAAATTTTCAATCTCGTGAAGTGGAAGCCTTTGAAAGGTACTGACAGAATTAAAATAATCCAACTATACGAAATGCTGCAGAATCCAAAGAAGTCCTATAAATATTATAGTTATAATGTCAGCTAAAAGCTTTTGGTTTATACTAATGGTGACATAAGGTACTTTGGTTGTAGAGAAAAAAATTCACATGTACATAATTATAATAATCATAATTAATTAAAGATTGTTTATCAAAATTAAAAGGAATTTCATTTTTTTTTATTCCAAATTTCTTCGTTGATTTTAGGCCTTTTCCAAAAGGATGTTGTTCAAAGATCTTTTTTTTTTAAGTTTCGTACAATTTATTTTATGTCCACGTGAAAACGACATAAAGTAAATTTATTTTGCGTCCTTTTAATTCTTTACTTTATGTCACTTTTTAATAAAGCCATAAGATAAATTTACTTTATGTCGCTTTCATGTGGACATAAAGTAAATTTACTTTATGTCCCTTCACCTTAAGACACCGCACCTGTTTTTTATTGAAAGTTTTCATCTAAAATAGATGAATGTTGAAACAAGTTCGTAGAAAATAGTATTTTATCAGTAGGATTCGTTAGTTTTTTTTACTTGTTAAAGTTTCTATTTATAATTGGATTTTTGTATTTTTGTCTGTCTGTCTGATTAGTTGATGAACTAATTATTTGTTGATCCCCTCGGGGGGAGATGCATCCCTAGAGGGCGCGTCCCCAGGTGGCGGATAGGGGAACGCTCTGTAGATATACAGGGTAGGTGGGAAATAAAATACCACCCGCGGACCAAACAAGAAATCCAGAAGCGTCTGTCCCATATTGGGCGGCTGTTAACACACCCTTCTGGAGAGGGGTTAAATTACTCCAGGGCATCTCCCAGCCTGCCTCCGTGGCTAAACGGGATATGGGAAGGTCACCCAGAAAAGAATACCAACCATGGAGCACACCATCAAAAACAAAGTTACGGTGCAGGGGAACGGATACCCAGTACCGGCGGCCGTCGGGAGTGAGCGAGCGGGCTCCGGGTCGTCGATATCAAACGACCGCAATCCAATACTAGTGGCTGACTTGGCTAGTAGTGGAGATAATATCACAAGCAGTACAGCAACAAAGGTGGAGTTAATGCAGTCTACGGCAAGCCCATTCAATAGAAGTAGTTTGGTCAACCGTTCACCAACATCGAAAGGGGGCAGTACATGGTCGTACAGAGGGCGCCCTTTAAATAGGTCAACAGTAGAGACATTGGTAACAATAGAACCATTGGTAAGCCAAAATAACAAGGAAGAAATTAAACAGATAAGTAATCCGACAGCCAACGAGAAGCCAAAGATGGTAACAGAGACAAGTAAAAACATGGAGGCAAATAAAGGTAAAGAAGAGAAAAACGCCAACGCAGATGACCAACAACTGTCTGGAGCATGGAAACTGCTAGATAGAGACTTAGCAGATCAGTCCAAATGCATTTTGGAAACAGAAAAGTGCTTCAAAGCCATGATGCTAGCCATGCCCAAAAATACTCCGATACAGGTAAAGAATTCAATGGAAAAAATAGCAGAACTACTCAGCAGTATGATTATATCAAACGAGTACGTTAGCAATGACAAGGCCGCTTTGGAGAAACTACTAGCAACCAAAAACTTTACTAGATCTCCAAACAAGCAACAAGTCCGAATAGATACCCCATCTACTGCAAAGATGCACAACAACGAAAAAAGTAGCAAAAGAAACGCTTCGTCACCATTAACAGGTACCCCGAAGATGCAGAAGACTCCTGGTATAAGCAATGCTGCAACACCGAATCAAAAGAAGACCGTCCTAGGGGGAGAAAAAGAACAGGTAGCGACATCAGCTTCAAGGATCCGGAAAGAACAGACCTGGCAAAAAGCGGAATACAAAAAAGCAAGGAATAGGAAGAGTGCGAAGCCCGCAGAAGATCCGAAAGTCAAAATTAGAGAGCGGAATAGAAATGATGCAATAAGAATATCGGCTAAACAAGGCTGCTCCTATGCTGATATTCTTAAGAAAATGAAGACGGCAATCCAGCCTGCGGAGTATGGAGTAGAGATCAAGCAGATTAGAAGAACGAAAAAAGAGGAAATACTGTTGGTAATTAAAACAGACAACTCGGAGAGATTCAACAAAGCACTAGCTGAATCTATCAACGATCAAGCCGAGGTGAAAAATCTCTCGAAGATGGTCGCAGTGGAAATAAAGGATATAGACGAAGCGGAGTCGAAGGAGGAGATACTAGGATGCTTGAGAGCCGCGCTCGGGGCAGACCTAGACCCAGAGAAAGTCCAGTTGTTCAGAGGCTTCGCCAACACGCAAATAGCTAGGCTGGAGGCAAATCAAAGGGCAGCAAATATTCTACTGAACATGGGGAAGATAAAAATTGGTTGGATAAACTGCAGAGTCCAAAAGAGGGTCGAAGTAATTCGATGCTTTAAATGCCTCGGGTACGGACACCGGTCTAGTAGCTGTAAGGGCAATGAAAAACGGGGAAGGTGTTGGAATTGTGGAGAAGAAGGGCACATCGCAAAGTCATGCAATAATGCTGCAAAGTGTCTAGTTTGCTGCGAAGCAGGAGGGAAAGGTGACCACAAAAGGGGAAGCAGACATTGCCCAGCTTTTATGGCTGAGCTAACGAAAGCAAGAGGCACAAGATGATAAAAATCCTACAATTAAACCTCAATAAATCCAGGCCGTCCCTGGATTTACTCATGGAAGTTGCTAAGGAGAAATCAGTTGACATCGTCACCTTCAGCGAGCAGTGTAGGAAACCGGATTCTGTTTCCTGGTATCAGGATAAATCTGAGAGGGCAGGTATTGCTATATGCAGTCCTGACCTACTCGTTACAGATTATGGTACTTCAGATCACGGCTTCGTATGGGTGGAGACCGATTTGTTCAGGTTATACAGCTGCTACTTTTCGCCGAACGACGCACCCGACAAGTTCAAGGAAGACCTCGACGAGTTGGAAAGCAGTATTAGAACTTCCAGCAAAGAAGTGCTAATAACGGGGGACTTTAATAGTAAGTCACCTTCCTGGGGGGAAATCAGGCTGGATAGCAGGGGCAAACTGACAGACGAAATGATAGCGGCAAACGACCTATTAGTACTTAACAAAGGAAGTGAGCCAACTTTTAGAAGAGGCTCGAGTAGCTCAATAATCGATATATCTGTAGCGACGCCGGGGATAGCGAGGAAAGTAGCTAGATGGTGCGTTCTTGACACGTGCTCATTAAGTGATCACATGTACATAGAAATAGTAATAACCAAAGCCTCCAATGAACAAGAAAATCCAAGAAAGAAGTGTCTGGGGTGGAACTTAAAAAAGTTGGATAAAACAAAACTCCGGAGGTTTATTCAAGAGTCGTCTGCCATAGAGGACCTGGGTTGGATTGCAGGCGGAGATAATCTGTCCACAATAGCAAGGAGAACTCTAGGGACCATACAGGAAGCTTGCAGTGCTTCAATGCCAAAACGAGCGCAAAGGGGAGCAAATAGGTCACCAGCTTTTTGGTGGACAGAGGAAATCGCCAGTCTTCGAAGAGCCTGTAATGCTAAGAGGAGGCAGTGGTGTAGAGACCAAAATAACAGGGAACTGCAAACGAGCTACAAAACGTCCAAGAAGATTCTCCAAAAGAGTATCAGAAACAGAAAAATGGAATGCTGGAGAGCCTTGCTAGAAGAAGTTGAAAATGATGTATGGGGAACTGCATACAAAATTGTATCAAAGAAACTAAGAAAGAGGGAAGACATACCAGAGTTAAATGATCAGAGCCAGGTGCAGGTCATAATACGAAGCCTCTTTCCAGTAAAGGCCACAGAAATAGGAACGAGGCGGCCAAACATCAGCGCTGAAGCGGCGGAGCCATTTACAGAAGAGGAGCTGCACTCAGTTGGCAAAAGACTGAAGAAGGGCAAGTCCCCAGGCCCGGACGGAGTGCCGAACGAGGTGTTGATGGAAATGATAAAGCATTCCCCAAGACTTATCCTGAAAATGCTTAATAAGTGCTTAGAGCAGAGAGCCTTCATAAAAACTTGGAAGAATCAAAAATTGATTCTTCTAAAGAAAGCGAAGAAACCAGCAAATCAGGCGTCATCCTATAGGCCCATTTGCTTGTTGGATACAATAGGAAAAGTGCTGGAGGGACTTATCCTACAGAGATTAGAGGAGCACATTAGCGAGCAAGGTGGCCTATCTAACCGACAATTTGGTTTTAGAAGGGGCCGTTCAACAGTGCATGCTATACAGGAAGTGGTCAGGTTGACCAAGCAGGCAAACCAGGGAGATGGTAAGAAAAAAGGATTCACAGCACTCATATCGATCGACGTTAAAAATGCATTTAACTCGATTGGTACGAATGACATAATTCTAGCTCTTAGATCGAAAGCAGTCCCGGACTACCTAGTGGATCTAATAGAAGACTATTTAAAAAAACGACAAGTGTTCTTCGAGGGGAAAAACTTCAAAGTGGAACACAATACAACGTGCGGGGTTCCACAAGGATCCAAACTGGGACCCTTTCTCTGGAATATAGTCTACGATGATCTGTTAAAAATCACACTACCTGATGGCTCCTACCTAGTAGGTTTTGCCGACGACGTCATTATAGTAGTGTCGGCAATGGATCTAGAGATACTACGGTTGAGAACAAATGATAGCCTCAGGAGAGTTAAAAGGTGGTTGGATATGAAGACTCTCGAAATGGCGATACAAAAAACAGAAGCGGTGTTAGTAACCGATAGGAGGAAATTCAACAAACCGCCCATTGAAATTGATGGCGAAATAATACCATGGAAGAGCCAACTAACATACCTAGGAGTAGAATTGGACAGAAGACTTAACTTCAAGCCTCAGATGAGCAAACTGGCAGCAAATGGCGCAAATGCTTGCACCAGCCTGTCCAGGCTAATGCCGAATGTTGGAGGCCCAACATGCATGAAAAGGAAAGTTCTAGCAGGGGTCATCGTATCCAAAATGCTGTACGCTGCCCCAGTATGGGCACATGCCATGGAAAAGCCGTCCTACAGAAGTCATGCAGCCTCGGTGAATAGATGTGCAGCGCTCAGAATAGCGTCTGCATATAGAACAGTTTCCGACAGCGCTATTCTTGTGATAGCCGGTACCCCGCCGATAGACTTGATGGCGGCGGAGAGAAGCAAAATTTTCTGGGAGATACAGGAAAGAGGGGAAGAGAGAGTGCAGCAAATCAAGATGCAAGGTAGATGCGAGACTCTAGCTAAATGGCAGGAACGCTGGGAAGAAGCAACAAACGGACGGTGGACTCACCGTCTCATCCCCAATATAGAAAAGTGGGTAAACAGGAAACACGGAAACCTAAATTTTTACACCACGCAGGCACTTTCAGGGCATGGATGTTACAAAAAGTACCTACACAGATTTAAAAAACGGCAAGATAGTGTATGCGATTATTGCGGAGAAGAAGAAGATGACGCGCTTCACACTTTCTTCGTCTGCAAAGAATGGGCGAATGAGAGGCACAGGCTAGAGGAAAAGTTTCAAAAACCAATAGGGCCAGGAAATATAGTAGAAGAAATGTTGGAAAGTAAAGACAAATGGGACGCAGCAGAAACATTTTTCAAAAGGATCCTTCAATCGAAGCAAGAACTCTTCAACAGAGAAGAATAAAAAAGAAAAAAAGAGAAAAAAAAAAAAAAAGATAACAATAGCAGATAATTAGGGAAAGGCCAGACTAACTTTGAAGTAATGCCGAAAGGTGGTGCCGAGGTTAGTTACTTGGCGGACAAGAAGGTTCAGGGTTTTAGTCGGTAGTCCAAAAGTGTTTTGGGAGTCCGGCACTACGTGCGTAAATGCAATTCCCCCCTTCTAAAAAAAAAAAAAAAAAAAAAAAAAAAAAAAAAAAATTATTTGTTGATCAAGTGTATTTAAATTTTTTTGCGATACTGCAGTTTACGTTAACCGATCAGAATCAGCTGTGCCTGAACCCCCAAAACCAAAAACAGTTCTTGTGGCAAAGGCTCCGTTTCGGAGATACTGCCCCTCAAAGTTTCATACATTTCTTACGCGGAATGTCTGGCATCCTAACTCTTCACTGTGTAAATAACGAATTAAGAGCGTTGAGAAATAGAAAAAAAAACAAACCCTGGAAGAAATATGTGTACTTGAATACTGGTGTAGATTATTTTAGAGTTTAAGAATCTGAACTGCAATCATACAATAATTTTTTTTGCTTAATTTTTTTTTCAGGAATTTTAACTTTGATGTACATTATTTTAGTTTTTTAAGTTTGCTTCGTAAGACTTCACTTACATGGTTTTTTATAGCGAATGGTGGGTGGCCAACATATCTCATTTTTAGAGAACATGTCTTCTTTTTTAACGCAAATCTTTTGTTTAATTCACTTTTTTGTCAAAAGTTCACTATTTTGGAGATATCGTATTAAACTATTAGACAATGATGTATCAAAAACAAAAAACTTATTTATATAAATAAAACAAAAATCTACTAAATAAATTAATTTTAATGTGTACAATTTTATTACTTTTACAAATAATGAATAAAATAAATTTGATTGCAACATGCAAATAACATCTAAACTGATATTTTTATTACCTTATTCTATAAAAATAAACTATTAAAAAAAAAATTATCAATTTATTCTATGTTAGGAATTATTCAAATTATTATTAGGTTTTCCCCAAAACCAATTCAATAAAGCAGTTGATGGCGATTCATTTGATTTGGCTAAAAAGAAAAAAATGCATATATATAATATTATAATCAATGCAAAATATGTTTATGTAGTCTTTAATTTTGCTTTGCTTGTTTAATTATATTTGCATTAAATATATTTAGTGTTAATGTTCTTTTTAACCTCAAGATCCTTGAACGTTAAATTAATATTAACTATTGTTCAAAAATCTCAATCTGTATCAATATCTTACCAATATCTTGACCAACTAATTCAGAAACTGCCTCAGCAGGTATGTTAACAATATCCTTCTGAATTTTTTCTATTTGTGAGCCTCTGTTTTCATAAATTGTTTTATCTTTCATGTAACCCAAAGAATGTAGCTCAGAAAGTCTGAAACGATATTTATATGTGAATTAATATTTAGATAATTCCATGATTGAAAACAAATGGTATTTACTTTTTAGTAAGTGGTTTATTTTTCATTTCATCTTCGGATGTTCGTAACGTTACACCTTTTGCCCCGGAAATGTTCTCTGAAATATAAAATTAACAAATAAATAAATAAGAAAAATTATAAGTAATCGAAATTTGATCTACCATTTTCTTGAAAGCCCGAATTAAATTTCATTTCTTCTATTTTTCTTATTGCATCTGACAATTTCAATTGCAAAGTGTCTGAAAATTGAGATATAAAAATTAATTTATTATATACTATTATATACTACTTATGTTTGACATTGTTTTAATTCAAATTCATAAAAAAATATATATGTGTGGCGTTCGCAACAAATTAACATTAATACGAAAGAATTAAATCAATCTACCTAATGTAACGGTACAAAATATCGTATGATTTTCATACCCTTTTTTGAATCGATATTCTTTTTGTTAAGAAATAATTTTAGAATTTTACATTTTGATAAAAATAAAAATCAGTCTTAAACAGAACTTCAAACTAAAAACAATGCTTTATTTAACGATAAGTAAAACATCATCATAATATCAAAAGGGATATCATTTTGGTAAGAAGTTCACGTTGGACTCAACAATGGTCTCGAGGAGACCATATATAAATTAAAACAAAACATAATATACATATGACAAAAGCGTACTGGTTTTATACCTAATTATTCCTTAAAAAAAATGGTTGTTTAGAATTCCAACGACATTATATTTTAAATTAAACACTTATAATTGTAACATAAGGTTAATTTGGTTGACTAAATAAATTAAATCAGAGTGAACTAATGGCGATTTAAAATTAGTTATCTACCTGATAATGTTTAGAACATTATTTTATATTATTTTAATTTAATAAAATAAAATGGAATTCAATTTGATTTAAAAATAAGGACAATATTTATTTCACTTTTCCATTTTAGTGCCGCTGCCGACTTCGTTTTTGGAAATTTTAAATTATCACTCATTTATGTATCTCCTACTTTAAATAAGATAAGTAGAAATTGAATTACAAAATCGATTTTCCTTTATTACTATTCATATTATTACCACAGAGAAATATAGTACATAATTTCATACAACTTTTTTAAGTACGAAATAACTGGTGGGGATTAGCTGTATTTTATAGTAGTATTTCATCGATTTGGTTTTTTTTATTCACATTCTTACATATATATACTATCAAATGGATCTAAACGAAAAATTTGTTTGAAATTATCCCTCTGGGTTTTTAACTATATTTCTTAATACCACAAAAAGTTTTTTTTTGTTAAATTATCAATTAATTTAAATTCATTCATTAAAAATTATATATAATAATTAAATTATTCCTATTTCAATTTATATGCTTAGCTTGATTAAATTATTTTTAATTTATTTAAATTTTTTTCTTATATTACCTCTTTCTTCCAATAAATTCACTAATTCGAATGTGAGTTCTTCATTTCTCATATCCTTTTGATGAATTAAATATTGATAAAAATTTAATTCGGATTGCTTGATTTCATCTCGATTTGAATTTTTTTGACTTAAATACGATGATGTGGAAAGTGCGTATGGATCATATTGTGCAGCTAATTTAGCAAATTCAGCACTTCTTACAGCCTAAAATATTAAAAAAATGCAATATAGTAGAAAAATTAGCAATTTTAAATTTTAAACGAAACAAAATCCTGAATTCCTGTTTTTAACCTATTGATGATCAAATTAGAGTTTTATAAGTTTTTGATACATGTAAATCCAGCTTAAAGCCTTATTAACATATAACGAGCATATTAATAAATTTGCTGTGTGTAAAAATTTAAAAAATATATTTGAAAAATTGTATTCTTTATAGGGTTTGCTTTTATAGCAGCATTTCGAATACTGTGTGTAAACAATTTTCCAGTTGCTATACTGCTCCGATAAAAGAAAAACATACTATCTACTTTCACTGTCACACATATTATGAGAGTGAATGAGTGTTTTTTTTACAATCAAAAGTTAATTTATATTAATCCCCGTAATTTTTGTAGTCGTAAGGTTTTACAAAGGTTTGAAACCAAGTTTCAAGATTATTTGTTTTGTGAAATTGCATGGATTGAAATAAAAAAGATTAAAAACGAATATTACCAATTGCTCCTTTAATGTTACTATTTCTAATTCTTGACTTTCCAACGCATTTCTCATACTTTTAGCATTCATGTCTTCATCAGTCAAGCTTGCGCTTTGAACAATAACATTCTGTTCCATTTGAATTTTTAATTGATCATGTTTGTCTTTCCACAATGTATCATTATCTGATTCCGTTTTCGTTAATTCATCAATTTGTTTTGCCAATTCTTCACATTTCTGTTTCCATAATAATAATTCTTGATCAGCTGGAATTTGTAAATAATTATCTCCTTCAAAATTTTCTCTAAGATTTTTCACTTCTTCCATTAAATCATTGCACTTATTTTTCCACAAAATTACCTCCTCTTTCTCGTTTGCCAAACTAGCACAATTTTCTGCCCACATTTCTTCATTTATTACGAAATTATTAGTAAAATTTTGATTTGACAGTATATAATCGTTAAGAGTTTTTAGCTCGTGTTCCATTTCTATTTTTTCAATTTGTAGTTTTTCAATTTCTTTATCCTTGGAATTATCTTCATATTTTGAATTATTTTTGAATTTATTCTCCAAATCTTCAGTTATTTGAATTGATAAATTATTTTTTAATTCAATTGCTTGGTCAGTGAGTTCTTTGATTTTATTTCTTAAAGATTGAATTTCTTGATTTTTTATACAAATTTCTTGAACCAATGCTGATGTTTGATCTTCCTGTTCTAGTCTTTCGACATGGTTTCTTAGTTGTGATAATTCTATTTCTCTATACTCTAATTGGGAATTTTTATCAAATATTTGCTTTTGTAATTTGTCAATTAAATCTTGCGAATCATTATTTTCAGACTGGGATAATTGTTCTTTTAAATTTTCAATTACTTTTAAATTAACTTCAATCTTTTGATTGTGATCATCAATTAAGAGTTTTTGCTGTTGTTTCATTGCACTTATCTCCGTATTCAATTTATCGATTATATCCTTACAGCTTTGAAGCTCTTTTTCAATTTGATGTTTATCTAACATATTTGAATTGGATTCTACTAAATTTAATGGTTGTTTTTCAGTATTCTCAAGAACAGTAATTTGATTCTTCAATGAGGTTACTTGACGTTGGAGATCACGATTTTTTTCCATCTCTTCATCCAATAACTGCTGTGTGTCATCTCGATCTAATTCTAGTTCTTTTATTTTACATTCAAATGATTTAATTTCCGATTTATCAAATTCCATTACAACCGGAATATTTGTATTAAATGATTTTTCTTCATTGTCACCCCATTCCTCTAATGCTTTCAATTTTTTATTCAATTCAGTTATGTGGCTTTGTAAATATTGCATTTCAATATCTCTTTTCTCTTTAATATCTATCAGCCTATCGTTAGCATCTGATAGAACATCAATTTTTTTTTTATAAATTTCTTTTTCTTGAATTTCTTTGGTTAAATTATTTTGAATTACGGCCACATTTTGTTCTAGATTTTTAATCTGAATTTTCATTTCATCTTGAATTGTCAAATCTAAATCCGATGAGTCAATTGACAATCTGTTGTCACATTGCTGCTGTTCAGATAAATCTAATTTTAATTTATATTCTTTTAATTTTTTCATCATTTTTCCTGATTTAATTTGGAGATTTTGTTTCTCTTTTTCTAGCCGATTTCTTTCTAGTTCAAGTTCATTTATTTTATCCTAAAAATAAGTTATTCTATTAAAATATATGTTATTCTTAAAGACGATAATTTTATTCAAGTTAATTAAGTTAATTCAAATTTTGCTAGAAACAATGAATTTTCTTTAAAACACACCAAGCAATTCTTAAGAAGACTTGTCAAACATTTTTGTCCCAAAATTTGATCGAAAATCCGTTTTAACTTATCTTAAAATTTAATTTAGAAAAAAACTGCATTCAGAACCTCCGTATTGTTTCATTCTTTAAAATGGAATAAAATTTTTTAGAATCGGTTAAAGCTAAGTGCACGAAATCTCTTCAAAACTATTTTATGACATAAAAAAATAGTTTTGAAGAATTTCGTGCACTTAGCCGTAACCGATTCTAAAAAGTTTTATATAATTTTAAAGTATGAAACAGTTGGGAGATTGTGAATGAAATTTTTTTTCTAAATTAAATTTTAAAATAATCTAAAACGGCTTTTCAATCAAATTTTGAGACAAAAAATCCTCTTAAGGGGACTTGGTACCAGTTTGAATTTTTTGTCCCAAATTTTTTTTGAAAAGCAGTTTACGATTATTTTAAAGTTAAATTTAGAAAAAACATTTCATTCTTAAGAGGACTTGGTACCAGTTTGGATTTTTTGTCCCAAAATTTGATTGTAGAGCCGTTTTAGATTATTTTAAAGTTTAATTTAAAAAAAACATTTCATTCACAACCTCAGGAATGTTTCATAGTTTAAAATGACATAAAACTTTTTAGAATCGGTTAAGGCTAAGTGCTCGAAATCTCTTCAAAACCATTTTGTGACACATAACAAGTCAACTAAGCACTAAGTCGTAACCGATTCTAAAAAGTTTTATATAATTTTAAAGTATGAAACACTCCTGAGGTTGTTTTTTCTAAATTAAACTTTAAAATAATCTCAAACAGCTTTTCCTCTTAAAGAAACTAAAATTTACAAGTGTTTATTTTGCTTAGATAAGCGAATTTTCAAAATTATTTACCTGTAATTTCTTGTTATCGATTGCAGCGGAAGATAGAACTAATTTTTGTGTCATATTTTCAAAATCAATATCCTTGTCGCTGCAAACGTATGACTTTTTAGGTACAATAACTTCTTCGACAACTTCTTCAAGTGGCGACAGTAATTGTTGATCAAAAAGATTTTCACCAGCCGAATCTTTGAAGAAACTAGAAATTTCCGGTGTCGAACTAATTTTGAATTCTGAATTATTTTTAATTTGTAACAAATTAAGTTTCTCTTTTAGCTCTGTGATATAAGCAAGTAAATTTGAATTTTCCTCCTGAAGAACTTCTACCTCACTTTTCTCGCGGAAAATTGGTGCGTTTGTAGTAAATAATCCAGTTTGAAGTTGATTTTTTGGATCTGAAATAATTAATTCATCAGTATCAATAATATTGAAATTATCCCAACCAGTTGAATCAAGCACTGCGTTTGATTGATTCGATTTCAATGATTCAAATTGTAACAACAAGTTATCATAATCTGTTTGCAAAGACTGTAAATGTTTTGCTTTTGACGCACACAATTCTTCTAAATCCAATATTTTTTTTTCCAATAAGTTATCATTTTTGGGTTGTGAAGTAGTTTCTCGCTGTACATCAACGTTCTGTAGATGTTCATTAAATGCAAACGGATCAATTTCATTGGCAAACAAATCAGCATTAGCACCGACAGCAGGTTGAGAATAATTGGCCATCTGAAGTTGTAAATTTTGTTTTTGATACATTTCTAATTGAGCATCTCTCTCGACAAGTAAATCTTTTAATTTCTTAATTTCTGTGTCCATCACAATTTGATCATCTGTTCGATTTTCTTCGGAATTCAAGTTGCTATTAAAATTATTCTGAGAATTTCGTTCAAAATCATAGTTTGTACGCTCAATGTGTATTTGATTTTGTAAATTTTCTATTTCCTTGGCAGAATTGGACAAGCTCATTCCTAATTCTTGAATTTCCTGAGTTAGGGTGTCGTTTTGCATTCGCAGCCAGGTCAGCTCACGCTCAAAGTCATTTTTTGTCTGTTCCAATGAATTGGCAATTTCTTTTAATTTACAATTTTCATCTTTATAAAAATTTATTTCAATTGAAAATTTTTCTTTGCTTTCATCAAAATTTTTTTCCTTTTTACGCTTTTCATTTTCAATTTTTTCCAATTGTTGACAATAATCATTTTCTAAATCATCAAAATCGTTTCGAATTTTCTGCAATTTATCTTCGTAATCATTTTTTTGAGTTTCAAATTTATATTTTAATTCAGTGTAATCATCCTTTAAAGTTTTCTCCTCATTTGTTTTAGACAGAATAACATTGTTATATTCTTTCTCTAATTTATTGTGTTTGGAAATTAATTCGGCATGGGTTTCTTTTAAATCGTCTAATTTTTTAATCAATTCTTCATTTTTTTCTTCAATTTCCAATAGTCTTGTGCCAATAACATCATCATGTTCCGACAGCATATTCAAACGATAAATTAATGCGTCCTCATGCTGTTCATATTCATTGGTTTTACTTTGAAGTTCGTCATTAAGAATTTTGGCACGTCGTTCTAACGACAGCCGACGTTCTTGAAATGAATTAACACAACTCTCCAATTTGTAAATTTTTTCTTTGTAATTATTATTATCAGTTTCTAAAATTTCAATATATGCTAAATTTTCTTGCAGCTTAGCTTCTAAACCATTATGTGAAATCTCCAATTTCTGAACCATTTCCTATTTGAATCAAATAATAAATTATTCAAATAAAGCATAATGCATTATTATGGACGTAAGAACGCTCTGTTTGTTGATTTTTTGTCTACAAACCCTTTCGGATCTATAATACACGTTTGTGAGTTTAGTTTTTAAGCGTACGAAAATCCTACATGCATCGAAAGTTCGTTTATTTTTCTTTACTCTATCTCGGAGCGGTAAAGAAATTTTTTGATTAAATACCGATGCAACACAAAAAAGTGACTGTCCTTTTTACAAGGATTAGGGAAAAATATTTTCGGCTTCTTTGAGCTAATCGAGGTAAACCAATTTTTATCAAATTGTGATAATATTTCAATTTCAAGTCGGAAAGGGTCATGCCCCTTTCGCGTATGGCCTTAAGTCCATAAATTAGAAAGGGACATAAGTAAAGCAATAATTTTTTATATTTTATGTTCATCATTTTTAAAAAAAAAACCTCCTTTTTCGCAACTTTATCTTTAGGCCTTTGCTCACTTCAGGCTACAGATTGAATTGCGAAAAAGGAGATTTGAACTCTTTTCCAGAGAAAGAGACACACGCAAAAGCCTTCGATAGTCATAAGTTTGCATTTGTTAACATCATATGAAAAAAAAATTTATTTCTTTCTTGTAGACATTTTATTTTTAAATAATTGGATTTTTGAAAGGGACTTTACACCTTGATGACCCTTTATAACGGAACTTGAGGCCACATGCGAAAATTTTACGACAATGGCTTAATGTCTCTTAGAAAAGGTCATTAGGGCAATAAATCATGTGGCTTTATATCAGGTCACCGGTGCTAAAAAGATGGATTTTCCTCGTTTTAGTAAAAAAAAAAAGAAAAATTAAATGAATTTTCTTGTATTAAAAGTTTTATAATTTCATGGAAAAATAAAAACTTTCAGTGTTAAGCCGGCCGCACACAGAAAAATCAAAACAGTTTTAGTCAAAAACGTTTTTGACTAAAACAGTAGATGTTACAATACAAAGTAAATGGACTGACGCACAGAGGTCAATGATATGTCTTAAATCACATTTAGGCTCATTTAGTCACAAACATGCGCTTAGATGTCGAACACTGGATTTTTGTTTTATGTACATATGTTCTTGTTTTATGTAACATTTTTCACTGAACTGACCGGCAATAAAATGTTTTTTGTAGAAGGAACAAAAACGTTTCCGTTAAAAGTTTTTGACTAAAACAGTTTTGATTTTTCTGTATGCGGCCGGGTCGGCCTAACAGGTTTGCCAAGTATATAAATTACCTGAAATGTTATTTTCTCTTCATTATAATTGCACAAAAGTTTCTCATATTTTTCTTTCAAAGCAATAAACTCAGTTTCAAATTGATTATTTGATTCTACTTGCCGGTTTGTTTTCTTTAATAAAATATCTTTTTCTTGATTCAATTTATTCCATTCAGAATTTTTATCTTTAATTACTGATTTACATTTCTCAATTTTATTTTTTTGATTTTTATTCTCATGCAAGAGAAAATTATATTTAAATTCCAATTCGGAAAGATTATTTTCCATTTCTAAATTCTTTTTATGTTTCACAGCTAAGCTTTCGAATAGATTTCTAATTAATTTCTTTGAATTTTTGGAATCCAAATTTATTTGTTTTAATGTAACAATTAGATTTTTAGCATCATTTTTGATAGAATCCAACTCTTCGTCTTTTATTCTTAAATTATTTATTAAGTGTTTTTTCTCGTCATTAAGAGATTGAAGTGACGACTCTGAACTATCAGATACTGTATTAATTCCATTCATTTTCAATTTGTTATCTAACTCTTGAATTTGTTGAGCTTTCTTCTTCAAATTAGCCGCAAATTTTTTTAGCTTTTCCATTTGTTCGGTATTCTTTTCTTTCAAATTATTATTCATCATCGTCAGATCAGAAATATCCTTTTTCAATTTACAGTTTTCTTCACTCAGAATATTTTCCCCGGCTACCTTATCGCAAGAGTTTTCTTCAAAGAATTGTAATTGTGATAAAGTTTTTTTATTCACGTTGTCTACTAAATTGCTTGAGCTGTATTCTTTATTAAAATTTCGAATAATATTTTCTTTAAATAAAATTTCTTCTTTCAGTTTTAAGATATCATCGTCTTTTATGAATAAATCGTTAGTTTTTTCCTCCATTGTTTTATACATTTCCATTATTTGATCATTTAATGTATTGACAGTGATTTGCTTATTTGTCAGCTCTAAATTTTGTTGTTCTAGCTGCAAATTGTATGATTCCAATTGGGTTTCATGATCTTCTAGCATTGAACATATTTGTTCTTTTTGCTCTGAAATTAAATTTCGTAAAATTTCTTTCTCGTTTTCGCAAGTTGTCAGCTTGCCACCAAGATCATGATTATCTTGAATTTTAGCATTCATATCGATTTGAATATTAATTAATTGGGTTCGAAGATTCTCAGTTGTGATTGAATCCATTTCAGATTTCGTTGTTAGATCTGAGATGGTATATTTTAATTCTGATACTTTATTTTGCAATATGATTTTCTCAGTTTCTAAAGTTTTTAAATTTTCAATATGTTTTTCAATTACATTATCTTGTAATTTATTGTAATCTTCGAAAGCTAAAATTTTTTCTTCTAAAATTCTTTTACAATTTTCAGAAGATTCTAATCTATGTAAAAGATTTTGAATTCTATCATTTGAATTAGTAGTGTCCTCTAATGTGGTAATTTTATTTTTTAAAGAATTATTATCTTTTTCTGAATATTCTAATTTTTGCCTAAATTCTGTATTTTCTTTTGTACAATTGCCTAATTTTTCTGATAAATTTTTTATTTCATCATTTTTAATTAGCAATTGTTTATGTAAAATATCCATTTGATTTCTTAGTTCACTATATTCTTCTGAATTTTTTTCGATGAACTCTACAGTTTCCTTTGGTTCTTCTCTAGCTTCATCTAATTCAGAATTTTTATTATTTCTTTTTTGATTTTTTACAACTTTTAGGAATTCTTCAACTTGTTTGTATGTATTCAAAGCTTCCTTTGCCAATTTCTTACTGCAATTTAATTTCGCATTTTTATCCGTAACTTTTTTATAATTATCAATTTCTGTTTTCAATTTTTCCAAACATTTTTCACTTTTCTCAGTTAAATCAAGAATTGATGTGGAAAGCAGTTTATTTTCATCCAATTGTAGCATCAAATTTGATTTGTGTTTTTCCAAAATTTCGATTTGATTTAAATTCAATTGATTTTCTTTTGTTAAAATTTCCATTTTTTCGAGAACTTCTTTACGTTCTACAGTGAATAAATCAACTTTGTGCATCAGTTCAGAGCTTTCTTCACGTAATTTAGTCAAAGAATCACTTAATTCTTGTACCATTGAATTATCTTGTACTCTTGAATTTTTCGATTCATTACTTTCTTCTATTTTTCGAACATTTAATAAATTATTTTTATCCAATGTATTCATTTCAATTTTTTCAATTGATTCAGCCGATGAACTGGATCTATTAAATTTCTCAATTTTATCTAATAGATCTATATTTTCGACAATATAATGATTAATTTGCGCCTCAAGTTCTTCCTTCTCATGTTGTATTCGAGAATTTTTCTCTCTCAGATTTAATAATTCCGTTTCATAATTACCAATTAGTTTTGCTGAATTATTTTCATTATCAGTTTGTTGTTTTATTCTTTCATCGTCATTAATATTAATTAATTTTAACATTAATTGACCTTTCTCATCTTCAAGTTCGATTATTTTTTGAGAATATTCTTCATTTAATTCTGTTAATTTCACAAGTTCTGAATGAACATCAGAGATTTTCTTAAATTTACCAATCTCTTTTTGAGCTTGCTTTATTTTCAATTTCATTTTTATCATTATTTTATTACTGTCGTCTAATTGCTGTTTCAATGAATTTATTTCAGATTCGTTTTGTGACTCTGATGATGTGAACAGTGATTTCGGGAATGAGGACTGCAATTTTTCTTCCAAAACACAGATTTTTGCTTCTAAAACTTTAATTTCAGTTTGTTTCTCTTCAATAGTATTTTCAAATTGCTCACATGTTTTTAATAATTTAAAATTTTTTTCATTTAACTCATTAATATGAAATTCAAATGATTTTATTTTTTCAACTAAATTTGAATCGGCCGAAAGAATTTCAGTGAAATCATTTTTTTCATTATTACTACTTTTTAATTCTTCGATTTCATTTTCTAATCGTTCGATTTTTTCAACATATTCTTCACCAATACTCTCTTTAAAAATATCATCTTTATTTTCGTCTGCAGTTCGTTGAATTTCATATTTTGAAATTTTTTCCTGCATTTCAACAATCAGAGCTTTGAGCTCATTATTTTTCGATTCTTCATTTTCTAGATTAGTTTCAATTTTCGAAATTTTCATTGTAAGTTCGAAACGTGTTGACTCCAATATATCATTTATCTGTTCTAAATTAGTCGATTTTGTATCCAGATCTTTGATTTTATTTTGCAGACAAAGTATTTCAGAACGATAAGAATCTTCACTTTCTAAAAAGTTTGATTGCATTTTAATCATTTCTTGTTTTGTTTCTTCTAACAAATCGACTGTGTTTTTTCCTGTAAATACAAAATTGTGTTTTTAATAACATTTTTTAAAAGAATACCTAGACTTAATTAGTATGAACTTTTCACTAATACATAATGTATAATTTAATATCTAAGGCCTTAAACTGAGGATCTGGACAATTGATCTATTTTTCTACGCATCGCGGGAATTTTATAGTGATGCCATTTGAAAGGCTTTGAATGTAGATAAGTTTAGAATTTTAAATTTTTTCGCTGCGATAAAGGAAAGTGTCAAAAACATAAGAAAAATATAAAATATTGTAAAATATGAAAATAAAGTGTAGGAAAGAATATTTGAACTATAAAGATAAATTTAAAGGTTTACTTTCAAAACAATCTTTTCTTAATAATATACCGAATTTTAAAGTTCTGGAAAACTTGAATAGCAAGAAAGAAGAGGTGTTTTCAAAAAAATTTCCCAGAAAATGTCCTATTCTTATTTAAAATGAAACAGCTAACTAAACATTAAATATTACTCAAAATCAGATTCAAAATGAATATTAAGCTCTAGCTATGACAACAAGTTTTTAATTAATTATTAAAAAATTATGTAAATAAATAAAACTACAAATTTGATTGCATAACCACATCATTGAGATTCAACTTTGAGTTGTATGAAAATTTTCCTGTCAAGTCATTATATTATGTGATAATTATATCTTCATAATCCATGGACGATATCAAAATAAAGTTTATTAATTTTTTTTAATACGATATATATAAATAACTTCCAAATTTAAAACCTATCGTTAACAAATTCCGAGATAAAATAGACTAAAGATGTTTTTGAAATATAAAAATTCCTAAGCTCATTAATATAATTTTTTTATAATATAAAGGAACCCTTTTCGATTAGGAGTAGAGTTTTAAAAGTAAACACAGTTATTATTTGTGGCTTGTGACATGTGTAAAGTTTTTTTTAAATGTTTTTTTTCATATTAGTTTTGATATTAATTCATATTATTTACTGTTTAATACATTGGTGTAATATTTTGTACACATGTAATGTATGCAATATTGAACAATTTTGTAACTTATAATATGAGCTTGTTTTAAGCTATCAAGTAAAATAAATAAAACATATGAAATAATTTAATACTTCAAATCTAATTTAATCTTTACACATTATCGCAAAAAAAAAAAGTCTTAACTTCCGAAATGAGTTCCTATTATAATTTAAACACTCTGTTTGTGTAACAAAAAAAAATGTACAGCCTCTTAGAAAAAGAATTTATATTTTTTTATAAGAATTTATATAAAAAAAAACTAGTGTTTTCAAGAAATAACGACATTTTTCTTCTCATATGCGTTGTGGCAATGTCAAATACCTTTGGCAGATAAATTTTCTGTCAATAGTGTGATGGCTTTGGTTCGAGCTTCAATAATGCAATCCTTTTCATTTATATTTTCCTTTAAATCAATAATATCCGCTTCTAATTGTTTGATATTCACATTACTGTTGGATGCATCGCTTTTTATGCTAACATTGAAAGATTTTTGCTTTTCATTTTGAATTTCTTTTTCTAAATGTCGTATTCGATTTTCTAAAAACTTAATTCGTTCCTTATCGATATTGAGGAGCGGCGTATTCGATAAGTCCGATGATGATTTATGCTTGTAGTTAACTGGCTTCGAAGCAAATGAATTTAAATCTGACATTGATCTGCCCAATTCAGAGGAACGATTTAATGATTGCTGTGTATTAGTGATATCAGCTTTTAATTTAACAACCATCTGTTCGATACCCTTTTTATTAATTTCACGTTCGGCCATTTTAATTTTATTTTGTTCCATTTGTTGTCTTAATAATTGAAATTTTTCACTACTCGGAGTTTCCGAACTTTTTCTTTGAATACCACTACTTGCTCTTATTATTATTTGCTCTGTCTCTTCTTCTAAAATTGGAATAACTTCTGTACTAACAGAACGATCCAGATTTTGTCTTTGTTTTGCTTTTGATTTGATATTTGTTAAACATTGAGCTATATTACGAACTTTTTCTTGGGTATTCGTATTGCTGGCTTTACTGTCAAATTCAGCTTTTCGGACCACTTCACGCAATGCCAAAATTTTAGCCTAAAAAAAAAATTTAAAAATAATAAAATAAAATAAATAAATTAACAATTTTTTAATAGAGGATAATAGGAAAGTTTTACATAAATTTACGAATATTATCAACTGTTCGGTAATAAGTTTAAAATTGCTCAAATTATAAAAAAATTTAAGAATCTCGTAGATACCTACCTATTGTTGATTTCTCAGATGTGCTATTTACCTAGATATAATATATGTTGCGATACTGATGGGCCTAATCAATAATACCTACCTACTTAATACTGAACCTCACATTTCGATTTAAAGTTACCGATCTTGTTTTTGAGTTTCCACAATTGAAATCTGCTTATAGGTCGGTTACCTACACTTAGTCCGAGATCCTGAGCACGATCGGGGGCCTCAACATTAGGTTTAATCTATTTACTCAAATTCCTAACTGCATTAAAATTCGTTTTCACTCTCATTTCGAATTTTTGTACCTAGGTAGGTAAACCGAGCTTAAGTTTTTCATTTGTGAAAGGAAACGGGCTAAAAATCAATAGTTAGTTATTATTAAAAGTTTCTATCATAGATTTTCCATTGCAGTTTAATTTGGCTGGAATCAACTGAGAGCCAATTTTATTCAAAAAGGAAATACTTAAGAGATTAAATTTTCGAATTCGAATTCAATTTCCCATGGAGACATTGTCAGCGTAGGACTAGGTAACATTACCTACACAAGGGATGATATTATAATTCTCGATTTACAAAAAGTAAAAAATATTTTTTTAATTTTAATTCTTTTATTTTTATTTTCACCTGTTGTTCATTAAAGTTATCCTGAATATTTTTCATATTAAAAGGTTCCTTGCTACTGTCAGACATTATTTATTTTTTTTTGTTTTATTTTCTTCTATTGTTAATTTTTTTTTAATTAATTTTTAGTGAAATTTTTTTAATTTTTTTTTTCTAAATTTAATAAAATAAAATTTCGATTGAACACATCATCAACTTTTGATATTTTTTCTTTCTTATTTTTATTTGACTTGACACTTGACTGCTTTCACTTTCAATATGTCAAAATCAAAATCAGAGCTGCCAGAATTACAACAAAAATAAGGTAACAATCAAGAACAATACAAACAGGTTGAGTAATAAGCTGTCTACAATTCGGGTTTAAATTTTTTTTGTGTAAAAAAAAAGATTACAAAAAAAGGGCGCCGTGACATTTGTTCGCGGGACATTTGTATGGAAAACTTCGCGGACAAATGTCATTTTGCATGGAAAACTTTTGTATGGAAAACTTCGCGGACAAATGTCATTTTGCAAAATGTCATTTGTCCGCGATTGTAAAATGACATTTGTCCGCCGCGAACAAATGTCTCAAAATTAGCGGACAAATGACATTTTGCAAAATGACATTTGTTCGCGATTGAATTTTCTAACTTTAGCGGACAAATGTCATTTTGCAAAATGTCATTTGTCCGCGATTGATTTTTCGAATTTTTAGCGGACAAATGTCATTTTGCAAAATGTCATTTGTCCGCGAATGAAATTTTTAATTTTTAGCGGACAAATGTCATTTTGCAAAATGTCATTTGTCCGCGATTGATTTTTCAATTTTGGAGATACTGCAGATTACGTGAACCACTCAGAATCGTCTGAAGCTTGGAAAAGGGAAGAGGGGTAGAGTCCCCCCAAATTGTTCATACATTTTGTATATGCAATTTTTTTTTTTTTGCCCGATTTGCCCCTTAAAGAGAGGGTGGTGGGGGGCGGCGGGCGGGCGGGTGGACTGGTGGTTGGTCAGTGGGATTTGCGGCTGACGCCGCAAATCCCACTGACCAACCACCAGTCCACCAGTCCACCCGCCCGCCCGCCGCCCCTCACCCCCCTCTCTTGTTGTGCCGATTCTGATTGGTTCACGTCATCTGCACATTAGCCTCAAATTTTTAGCGGACATATGTCATTTTCCAAAATGTCAATTGTCCGCGATTGCTTTTTTTAATTTTTAGCGGACAAATGTCATTTTGCAAAATGTCATTTGTCCGCGATTGATTTTTTAAATTTTTAGCGGACAAATGTCATTTTGCAAAATGTCATTTGTCCGCGATTGATATTTCAGATTTTTAGCGGACAAATGTCATTTTGCAAAATGTCATTTGTCCGCGATTAATTTTTATCGCGGACAAATGACATTTTGGAAAGTGTCATTTGTCCGCGGCGGACAAAAGATATTTTGAATCGCGGACAAATGTCATTTTTATGTCCGCGATACAAAAACAAATCGCGGACAAATGTCCCGCGGACAAATGTCCAACCCCCCAAAAAAAGCTGTTTGTACTGCTTTAACTCATTAGTTTTTGTATCTTCTGTCCTGTTTTGTTTTGAGATCTTTTTTTTTTAGCCATTGTCTAAATCGCGCATTATCGTACAAAAAATTTATATGTTTTAAAGTTGAGTTAAATGTGAGTTAAATCAGGTTCACCTGATAAATTAAATGAATATGTTCTGATTACGTAAAAAAATTATCGGTTGGGCAGGTACGTTTGAATAATTAAAAAAAAGAAAAAACAAAATGTCTAAAAAAAAAGCAGAAAAATAAAATAATTTTTTTTTTTTAATTTTTATTTTTCGAATTTTAATTTTATAGTAATTATAATATATGTTTGGTATTAATTATGAGTTGTGTATACACAAAAACACATAGACAGGAGTCAAAATTATATCACGAAACCGACGGTCGAGTGATATAATATTGACAAGTGTCTATGTGTTTTTGTGTATACACAACGAGTTGTTATAACAAATTTTGTTAACATGTCTCATATACCTACTGCTTTAATGTGTATGTTAGAGGTAGTTGCAATCAGAGAATTTAGAGATAATTTAAAATAAAAAATGAAAGAACAAGACAAAATAAACATAAAAATTCCCTTCTCTTTTGAGAAGAAAATATAAAGAAAATACAAAAGAGAAAAAAATACTTTTCTGTATTATTTTTATATTCAAATACGAAGTTGTGAAAGAAGAGGTAGAAGGGGTAAGAAATATTGCTTGAAAAAAATAAATTATCTTTCCTTTACTTCGTTTATTTTTCTTATTTTATCTTCTCCTTTATTTAAATTTTATTTTAATTTCTCTTTCTCTTAAGGAGCGTCCACATATGCGTGAGTGAACTTTTTGTTCATTGATGAAATTTCATGTATGAAAGTGCTGTCCACACATAATTTTGATTTAGAATATTCGTGAATGAAATTTGATGTAAAAAAATATTAGTTGCCCAATTATTAAATATGTAAAATATTTATATAAACTTATATATTAAATTAATTATGGTACATAAAAAAGATCTTCAAGTTGCTGTGGCTGGATATTTTTTTCTGTCATACAATTTTTTAATTTTTATAATTTTGAAGTATTATTTTGAATTTGAATAAAGCTTGATTTACACAATGGCTAAAAATGGCAAAAAAAAAAGATCCCAAAACAAAACAGGACAGAAGATACAAAAATTAATGTGTTAGAGCAGTACGAACAGATTCATCTTTTTTTTTTTTGGTGTCTTTTTTTGTAATCTTTTTTTATAGCAAAAAAAAAAAAGATGAACTAGTTCATCTTTTTTTATAGTTCACGTCTTTTTTTTTCTAGGCGCGTAAATAAAATGTATGTTATAATTTGAATTTTATAGTTTCTGAAAAATTATTATTGTATTTCTAACCTGGGGGTTACACTTGCTGAAAAAAAAAATCATGATTTTTTTTGAATCTATGTGCGAAATTTTGTGTGAAAAAAAATCAAGAAATAATCATGATGAAAAATCATGCTTCAAAAAAATCAGTGTTGATTTTTTTCTGTCAAAAGGAAAATTTTTGGCTGCCAAAGAAAAAAGTAAACTCTTGATGTTGTAAATATTCAACGACAGATGGCAATATACCCAGTCTCTTAACAGAAGTGACATTTACAATTACAAATGAATTATTATTATTATTCCGAATATTTCATCAGACGAAGAACGTCGTTATAATTTCTATTTCTTTTTCACGTTTATAATTTTAAATAAAATAAATAAATTAATTATTACTTTAATTAATTTAAATGAGTTTTGTTTGATTGAGTTCCAGTATTTATTTTCAACACGTTATCAGCACGAAGCTCAGTTGAGTTTTTTTATATTGGAATTCGTTCAAATTGAATTCATTTTTTAAGAAAAAGAAAAAAAGTAATTCCCTATAAGGAATAAATTTTTCAAAATGGCGACTCGTAAATCGAATTTGGAACAACTAATTGGTAATGAAAATTTTGCTGGATGGAAAGTTCAAATGCTTGCTGTTTTAATTAAAAACAAATGTAAAAGAGCTATTGTACAGAAATTGGCTGACGGTGATGAACAACAAGAAAATGCATATGGATTGGTCATTGAATCAGTAAGTAACCAAATAGCCAGTACTATTTCTGAATATTCAAATGTATACGACATATGGCAGGAATTGTTGGCACGGTATGAAACTTCTGGTGTATCCAATCAAATGACAGTTCTTAATCAAGTACTTAACATTAAATTAAATGACTTAAACAAAATAGATGATAATTTAACAATTTTAAAAAATTATTATTACAAAATTAATAATATAGGAGATGAAAACCTAAAAATGTCTGAACATTGCTTCGTTTTAATCGTCCTTAATCTACTATCATCTCAAACCAAGCTTGAACTTCCTGAGAGGTTACAAATTACTGCTACGGATAAATGTTTAAGTATTGAAAAAGTATTTCCTTCAATTTCTCGTGAAGCTTCCATTAAAATGAACACAGCTAACACTTCAAGTACCTCAAGTAAAGTAGCACTCAAATCTCAAACAAAATTTTGTACCTATTGTAAAAAGAAAAATCATAATAAAAATGAATGTTTTCGTTTAAAAAATAAGCAAAATAATTCAGTCGATAAAAATAAACACAATACAAATAATAACGAAAATAATTCATCGAAAAAAGAGGATAGTAAAGCCCTAATGGCAAGTAACTTAAATTCCGATGGTTGGATATTAGATAGTGCTGCTTCTCATCATTATTGCAATAATAAATTATTATTCAAAAATTTAACTAAATTAAAAACACCAATTAAAATTCACACATTCGGTAATAACAAAGTAGACGCTCACTATAGTGGTTCTTTCGACATTAATTGTAACAGTGGTACATTGTCACTCAATGGAATATATGTCCCTGAGGGTGAAAATCTTATTTCAATACCACAGCTATATAATGATGGTTACAATCAAACAATCGACCAAGATGGATGGTCAATTTGGAAAAATAATAAATTAATTTTTAAAGTCGAATCATTAGAACTAAAAAGTGGTTTGTTTGTTGCTTGCCTCAGTAATGCAACAACACAAACAAATAACAATAATTGGCATTTAAGATTAGGTCATATTAGCAATAATAAACTTTCATTATTAAAGAAAGATTTTCCAGAATTAGATATTAAATTGATAAATGACTGTGAAATTTGCGCTGAAAATAAATTAACTAAACCACCATTCAAAAAAAGACCTGCAACAACAAGCAAACCTCTTGAAATAGTTTATGCTGACTTATGCGGGCCATTTCCACCTAATGTTGAAGGGGATCAATATATGGCGGTATTAACTGATGACTTTAGTCGTCATAGTGCGACATTTTGTATTAAAAATAAATCAGATTTTTACGATATTTTTGTCTTTTATGTTAATTGGGCAGAGCGTCAAACTGGTCAAAAATTGAAAACATTTTTCTCAGACAACGGCGGCGAATTTATAAATAGCGAAATGAAAAAGTTCACTGATGAACATGGCATTGAACACTTAACTTCAACACCATATACGCCACAATCAAATGGTATCGCTGAAAGAAAATTTCGTTCATTGGTCACTATGGCTCGTTGTTTGATTAATGAAGTTCATCTACCAATTAAGTTTTGGCATTTGGCAGTAACTTATGCAACAATATTACAAAATTCTTTGCCTCAAAATATTATCAAAGGTAAAATTCCTTATGAACTATTTTTAAATAGAAAAACTAATTTTAAAAAATTACATCGATTTGGTGCTATAGCATATGTGAAGAAAACTAAAGTCGACAATAAATTTGAAACTCGAGGTAACAAAATGATGGTTGTAGGATTTCAATTTCCCAATAAATTGAAATTGTTAAATCCGACTACCGGTGAAATTATCTATTCGAGAAATGTTCGAGTTTTCAATCACAATCTATATGAACTACCTATTGATGATAATATCACAATAATTAACGAACAATTTGACAACATAATTGCCACAATCGATGACATCGATAATTTGTCAATTCCTGAGAATGATACAAATACATCTACTGAAAATGACATCGATAATGATACAAACATGGCTAATGAAAATGACGTCATTACAAATAATGAAGCTAGTTCAAGTAATCAAAGTAACCAAACAAATCGACCACAAAGAAATGTTAAATTACCTTCACATTTAGATGATTACATTTGTTATAACGCAGTTGCTGAACCAAACACATATGAACAAGCAATGAACAGTGAGTTCGCAGAAGATTGGATTCAAGCGATGAATGATGAATTTTTCCAATTAAATAAATTAAATGTTTTCACAATTATAGATAAGCCAGATGATAATATAAAAATTTTAAAATCTCGTTGGTTGTATAAAATCAAAAGAAAGGAAGATGGGTTGATAGACAGATTTAAAGCCAGATTTGTAGTTAAAGGTTATAGTCAAGATCCGGCAATAGATTTTGGCGATACCTATGCTCCAGTAGCAAGCCACTCATTGGTGCGATTAATTCTTTCTATAGCTGCTAAAAGAAAATGGCAAGTTCATCATTGCGATGTGAAAACAGCATTCTTATATGCAGACCTACAAGAAACAATTTATATTT
Organism: Hybos culiciformis; assembly: GCA_964007475.1. Taxonomy (NCBI): domain Eukaryota; kingdom Metazoa; phylum Arthropoda; class Insecta; order Diptera; family Hybotidae; genus Hybos; species Hybos culiciformis. The sequence continues at coordinate 77,121,546 of OZ023273.1, read as the reverse complement.
CACCTCCAACTGGTTATCACAAACCGAACACGGTATGGAAATTAAATAAATCATTATATGGATTACGTCAAGCATCTAAATGTTGGAACGATAAATTGAATTTATTATTAACAGAAGCAGGCTTGAAACAATCAGGTACTGATTCATCAATTTATTTTTCAAATGACTTATTAGTATTAGTTTATGTAGATGACTTACTCATTTGCGGTAAAAATTCAAAAGTAATTAAAAATTTAATAACAAAACTAACAAAATCCATTGAAATCAAAGATTTAGGTAAAATTTCAAAATTTCTTGGCATGGCAGTAAATGAATCAAGGAAAGGCTACTTAATTGATCAAAATAACTACATTGAGACTGTTTCTCAAAAATTTAATATTAAATCTTCCAAATTAACTAAACCACTTTCATCGGGTATTACTTATTTATACGATACTCTTGATAAACCAATAAATTCAAATTATCCAGTAGCAGAATTACTAGGTTCACTTATGTATATAACCAATTCAAGACCTGACATAGCATCTAGTGTGTTTCAGCTGTCGCGATTTTTACATCATCCAACAAAAGAACTATGGCACGCAGCATGTCACGTACTAAAATATTTACTTAATACTACATCGAAGAAACTTCTTATTTCACCAGCAGAAAATTATCTCAATTGTTATTGTGATGCGGATTTTGCAAATGATGCAATCAATCGTCGATCACACAGCGGTGTCGTAATTAAGCTCGGTAATGCTATTGTATCATGGATTAGTCAAAAGCAAAGAACAGTTGCTCTAAGCACTTGTGAAGCAGAATTATCAGCTGTCGTACTTGGTTTAACAGAATCATATTGGATAATAGAATTATGTAATGAAATTGGACATGAATTAGTTACACCAATTAAAGTTTACACCGATAACTCACCAGCAATTCAACTTCTTGAAAATCATAAAACTAAATTACGAACTAAATATTTATCAGTCAAATGTAAATTTATTCAAGAAATGATGCTGTTTAAAAAGATCGAGTTACAATATATCGATACAAAAAGTAATCCAGCAGATCCATTAACCAAACCATTAGATTCAGCTAATCGTCTTGTTGACATCTGCATCGAATAGGCGGTATTTGTTGTAAATATTCAACGACAGATGGCAATATACCCAGTCTCTTAACAGAAGTGACATTTACAATTACAAATGAATTATTATTATTATTCCGAATATTTCATCAGACGAAGAACGTCGTTATAATTTCTATTTCTTTTTCACGTTTATAATTTTAAATAAAATAAATAAATTAATTATTACTTTAATTAATTTAAATGAGTTTTGTTTGATTGAGTTCCAGTATTTATTTTCAACACTTGAAAGTGCAAACAACAATAATAAAAGCGGTTTGTTATTACGGGATTTGAATTTGAATGTTGAAATTTAAAAAAATCTATGTGAATTATTTATTAAATAAATAAAATAACTAAACTTTTTATGATTTTTCTGGTTCCTATAGATTTTTCCGATATTTCATAATTTATAACTTCCTTAAGCTTGATTTACACAATATTTATTGAAAAAGGTGAAGTTTATAAAAATTAAGAACTTAGTAGCCCTTATCATGGAAGGCGCTGTCGCCGTCGCCAGTCGCCAAAAGCGACAATTTGGTATCATGGAATTCGCTGTCGTCTTAAGGCGACTTGTCGTCTAGTCACCTGGGCGACACTAGACGACAATCAATTGAAAATCCGAATTATGGAAGGCGCTTTTGTCGCCTTTTTAATAAATTTACTGTCGCCTACTTTCAACTAGACGACTAGTATATTATTTTGATGATTCAAATTTGAAAAAAAAAAATAAATTCAAAAATATATTTTGAAAATTTTTTTTTTAACTCAAGAATCAGAAAAATGAGGTAAATAAATATAAGTTTTTTATTTATTAAAATCAATTTTTTTGAATTTTAGCTTCAAAAATTTTTGAAATTTTTACGTTTTCTTTTGATTTTTATTTAGGTGTTTCTGTTATTCACAAAAAAAATCAAGTGTTATCAAGTTGAAGGCGCCTTGTAAATTACAGTCACCTGAAATTTGCGCGCCTTCCGTAATACGAAAAAGAGTCGTCGGCGACTCTAAAAGACGACTTTGGCGACAGACGACAGCGTCTTCCATAATAAGGGCTAGTAAAAAAAGAGAAAATAGAAAAAACATGTCGAAAAAATTTTATAAGGAAAAAATATTAAAATTTATAAATTTATACAGGGAGCGAATGCATCTGGAACATGAAGTCTAATGCGTTGATTATAGCTACCACAGTAAAGTAATTTTTGGAGGAATGTTCCGGAAACCTATTCACAGCTAATTTTATCTGAAAGTAAAAAATCAAATGCAAAAAATATAAAAAAAAATATTTTTGACAGGAAAGGTAACGTAAAAATATATTATATTAGGTAGGAAACGTAATGAAAAAGAAAAAAAAAAAAATAATTTTGTGAAGTAATGAAATTTTTCAGATATAAAAAAAAACATAAATTCAATTTTCTTAGTTATTTGAAAATATTTTTAAAAAATTCTTTTTACGAAAAATAGATAAAATTAATATCTTCATTTTCAGTAAATTTGCTTAAATATAAATATAATAATAACATAGAAAATAGGTTTTTACGGTATCATTTTTTCAGATAGGTCAATTAGCTATAAACAACGAATAAGCCAGTATGATTTTTGACTCATAAAAACCGGACTTTTTATCGTATGCAGTTTATCGTAAGGCAGTTTATCGTGAGCAGTTTATCGTACGGACACTTTATCGTATGGACATTTTATCGTACGGACATTTTATCGTATGTACACTTTATCGTACGGACATTTTATCGTATGGACACTTTATCGTATGGACATTTTATCGTATGGACACTTTATCGTACGGACATTTTATCGTAAGTAAATTTATCGTGAGATTTATTAATTTGGGTCGCGGCGGCCCAAATTAATAAATCTTACAATAAATTTACTTACGATAAAGTTTTTTGTTCACATTTTAACACAAAATATATAAAAACATAAGAAAAATAATTTTTTAATAAAATTTGATTACATATATATATCATATATCCTATAAATTTGAAATAAGTATAATTTCTTAATGCAATACATAGCACATTTGATAATCTTACAAAAAAAAATAATAATAATAATAATAAAAAATAATAAAAAAAAATAAAAAAAAAAATAAATAAAAGTATTAGTTGTTCACCACGTCCTCGTCGTTAATCTTGGGTTTAAATGTTACGGCGAATTTCGGTAAATGTGAGTTTACTTTTGGTAAATGTTAATATTACATTTCATTTACCGGCCCGATTGACCCATTTGCGCGCGCCGCAAATCCCACTGACCCATCACCAGTTCGCCACCCCGCACTCACCTATTTGGATAAGGGGTAACCCCTCTACGCCCTGTACAAAAATGGGGCCAATCGGGCCGGTAAATGTTATGTAATATTATAATTACGGGTTTTTAAACTCACATTTACCGGAATTCGTACATTTACAGTAACATATATACGATAAAATGTCCGTACGATAAAGTGTCCATACGATTATCAAATGTGCTATGTATTGAATTAAGAAATTATACTTATTCCAAATTTATAGGATATATTTTGTGTTAAAATGTGAACAAAAAACTTTATCGTAAGTAAATTTATCGTAAGTAAATTTATCGTAAGATTTATTAATTTGGGCCGCCGCGGCCCAAATTAATAAATCTTACGATAAATTTACTTACGATAAATTTACTTACGATAAAGTGTCCATACGATAAAATGTCCATACGATAAAGTGTCCATACGATAAAATGTCCGTACGATAAAGTGTCCATACGATAAAAAGTCCATACGATAAAGTGTCCATACGATAAAGTGCCCTTACGATAAACTGCTCACGATAAACTGCCTTACGATAAACTGCATACGATAAAAAGTCCGTAAACCAAATTTCACACTACATTAAAAAAAATCATAATCATGATTTTTTTTCAGCAAGTGTAACCCGCATGTAAATTTGCTATAAAATTTGTTTATGTTTTGTGCTATAAAAGGAAAAAAATTATTAAATTTCTGTCTACTTCTTTCACATGTTTGTTGTTGTTGTTTATTTATCACCAATTTACACCAAAAAAAAAAAAAGATGACTCTGTTCGTACTGCTCTAACACATTAGTTTTTGTATCTTCTGTCCTGTTTTGTTTTGGGATCTTTTTTTTGCCATTTTTAGCCATTGTGTAAATCAAGCTTAAAGCTTGATTTACACAATGGCTAAAAATGGCAAAAAAAAAAAAATATCCCAAAAAAAAACAGGACAGAAGATACAAAAACTAATGTGTTAAAGCAGTACAAACAGCGTAATCTTTTTTTTTTTTGGTGTCTTTTTTTGTAATCTTTTTTTATAGCAAAAAAAAAGATGAACTAGTTCATCTTTTTTTATAGTTTACGTCTTTTTTTTACTAGGCGCGTAAAAAAAATTTATGTTATGATTTGAATTTTATAGTTTCTGAAAAATTATTATTGTATTTATAACCTGGGGGTTACACTTGCTGAAAAAAAAATCATGATTTTTTTTGAATGTATGTGCGAAATTTTGTGTGAAAAAAATCAAGAAATAATCATGATGAAAAATCATGTTTAAAAAAAATCAGTGTTGATTTTTTTCTGTCAAAAGAAAATTTTTGGCTGCCAAAGAAAAAAGTAAACTCTTGAAAGCGCAAACAACAATAATAAAAGCGGTTTGTTATGGGGGTTGGACATTTGTCCGCTAAAGTTTGAAAATTCAATCGCGGACAAATGTCATTTTGCAAAATGTCATTTGTCCGCGCATTTTGAGACATTTGTCCGCGGCGAACAAATGTCATTTTACAATCGCGGACAAATGTCATTTTGTAAAATGACATTTGTCCGCGAAGTTTTCCATACAAATTTCATCGCGGACAAATGTCACGGCGCCGTTTGTTATTACGGGATTTGAATTTGAATGTTGAAATTGAAAAAAATCTATGTGAATTATTTATTAAATAAATAAAATAACTTACTTTAAAAAACAAGATATTTTATTGAAAAAGGTGAAGTTTATAAAAACTAAGAACTTAGTAAAAAGAGAGAAAATAGAAAAAACGTGTTTAAAAATATTTTAATAATTAAGAAATATTAAAATTTATAAATTTATACAGGGAGCACGAATGCCTCTGGAACATGAAGTCCAAGCCAGTATGATTTTTGACTCATAAAAATTTCACACTACTACATTAAAAAAAATCATAATCGTGATTTTTTTTTCAGCAAGTGTAACCCGCTCGTAAATTTGCTATACAATTTGTTTATGTTTTGTGCTATAAAAGGAAAAAATTTTTTAAATTTCTGTCTACTTCTTTCACATGTTTGTTGTTGTTGTTTATTTATCGCTTTCTCGTTCTATTTTGACTAGAAAAAATTAAAAGATTACAAATTTAGCCATTGTGTAAATCACGCATAATGCATATTATTAATACAATTTCAAAATTAAATTTACAGATAAGTAATTTTAAAATCGTATTGAAAAAAAAGAAATGCGCAAACATTTTTTTTTTTTTCCAAAATTTAAGCTTAAAATTATAAATAACTATGTTATTAAACCCGTGAAAAACCCCAATTTTATATAAATGTTCATATACATGGCGAATATTTCCGCTCATGTAGCGGAAATATTCATGTTCGTTTAGGGATGACGAATAATCTTTTTTTTAAACGAATATTGTGTCCACACATGCGTCATGTCTAAGCGAATAACGAAATTTCGTGTTCGTTCACGCATGTGTGGACGCTCCTTTAGAAATAGAAGAAAAAAGGAAAATATATTATCGTTATCTTCTCCTTGCTTTTTCTTTTGAAGATAATTTAATGAACTCTGGTATTGAGTGCTCATTTTAGCAATACATGTGTTTGTTATATGTGAATAGATTTTTTTTTCATTTTCTTTTTTTGTTATTATTCTGTGTTGAAATATTGTGAGGGGTGAGTGATATTATTTTTGTGTATGAATTACGCAGTTCCAATATTTTTTCTTTTTTTTTTGTATTTGTCTGTATTGAAATATTGTGAGAGATATTATTTTTGTTTAGGTATTACGCAATATTCAATACGAAACATCTAAATGATTTCATTATTTATGCTGATGCATCTAAATGATTTCATTATTCACGCTGATGCATCTAAACGTTTTCATTATTCACGCTGATGCATCTAAATCAGTGGTCGCAATTACGTGGCACGCGTGCCAAGATTGGCACGCTTCGAAATTTTGCTGGCACGAGTCGATTTGAGAATAATGGTCGAATATCAATTAAGAGAAAATGATATAACATTCATTTAACATGGACGATGAAGTTCTAAAGTTGTCGCAAAGTCTTCCAAATCAGTTTTCATCATTAAAAAAGCTAGCAATAGGTGTATTAACAGTATTTCCTTCAACTTTCTTTTGCGAATTCTTATTTTCTCAAATCAATGTAATTTTAACCAAAACCAGAAACAGAATGGCTAGTGACAGTTCCGAGGATTGTGTTGCTTTAAAAGTAACCAATTATATAACAAATATAGGCCACTTAGCATTGCAATTTATTCAAAACAGATCTCATACTGGACAACAGTAGAAAAAATATTGTGTTCCTTGCTAATTTAAGTAAACTTTTATTTATTGATTAGTTTTTGATATTTTTTATTTTTCGTTGTTTAATTCTTATTATGTTTTGTTTAATTTAATTTCTGATATTGAAGAATATATCTGACATTTTTGTTTTCTTTTGATTAAATATATTTAGGTTTTTTTTATATAAATTTATATTTAAATATAAATATAATTAATGTATAAATGAAATAAATAAAAATTAATATATAAAAACGAATAAGTACATATTAATTTCTTACATCTCAATACTATTTTATTTTATCGAATAGATTCGGCACGCCGAAATAATGGTTTGAAGAAAATCATCTTTTTTGGCTCGACACCTAAAATCTAATTGCGAGCACTGATCTAAATGATTGCATGTGTATTGACGGATATAATATTCCATTTAGTGATCTAAATTCTATAACACTAAATACTGTTGGTTTTTATAATTTAATCCAAGGCTACATAGACGAAGATGTGAATGTATGGAATGTACTATCTTGTACTATTTTTCATATCGATTGATCCTCGGGGGGAGATGCATCCCTAGAGGGCGCGTCCCCAGGTGGCGGATAGGGGAAGGCTCTGTAGATATACAGGGAAATAAAATACCATCCGCGGACCAAACAGAAAAATCCAGGAGCGTCTGTCCCAGATTGGGCGGCTCCCTGGTCAGCGTCTGTCCCATATTGGGCAGCTGTTAACATACCCTACTGAAGAGGGGTCAAATCACTCCAGGGCATTTCCCTGCTTGCCTTAGGGCTAAACGGGATATGGGAAGGTCACCCAGAACACAAAACAATCATGGAGTCAACCAATCAAAACAAACTTACTGTGCAGGGTTTCGGAAACTCAGTACCGGCGGCCGTCGGAGGCGAGCGAGCGGACCCCGGGTCGTCGATATCCAGCGACCGCAATCCATTACTAGTGGGTAACTTGGCTAGTAGTGGAGATAATACAACAAGTATACCAAAAAGACCGAAGTATCGACATCAAACCCTTTTCACAGAAGTAGTTTGGTCTACCGTTCACCAACATCGCAAGGGAAGCATTGGACATACAGAGGACTGCCTTTAGGAAGGACACCAATTGAAGACCGCAACCTAAGGTTAGTGGATGATGCGAATTGTACTGGAGAAAATGCCACAAGAACGCAGACGCCGGATCTCGTAGATCTGAACAGCGAAGCCACTGAAAAAAGGGTTCTGGATGCCGAGCTCCAGTGACGGAAATGGTGATGTCCAACGTGCACTTAGCGCCGATCAGGTGATCGGACCAGAAATTTCCACCAGCAAAATCAAGCAAGTGGATCATAACATGAAAAACGACGAAAAACTATCCAGAGTATGGAATGTGCTTTGCAATGACTTAGCTGCACAATCGAATGATGTTCAAGAAATTTACGGTAGTGGTGAGGGAAAGTTTCAACCGGCTGACAGAACTTTTGGAGAGTCTCGTTAATGTAAACGAATATGTGAAACGAGACATGGTGGACTTGGAGAAAGAGTTAGGCGGGGGAATAGTAAAACATAATAGCCCAAGGCAAGTGAAGACCCAAAGTACTACCAAAGTACATAAGAAAGCGCTTCCTCGCCACCTAGCGTCACTCCTCGATCAAAAAAACTCCCCGGGAAAAAAAATGCAGAGCCCGTAGCACCACCCACGATTAGTACGAGAGAAGAAAATGGTGAAAAGAAGGAAAATTGGCACACGGTCCAACATAGAAAGTCCAATAAGAAGAAAAAAAACGAAAGAGAAATTACCACCAGAACACCAGCGGCAAAGGAAAGGGATAAAAGAAGGACCGAAGCCATAAAGATTTCAGCAAAAACCGATTGCTCGTATGCCGAAATCTTGAAATCAATGAAAACATCGATAAAACCTGGAGAATATGGAGTAGAAATCAAGCAAATTCGAAGGACGAAGAACAAGGAACTACTCCTGGTACTTAAGGCAGAAAATTCGGCGAAGTTCAGCGAAGCTATAGCGAAGTCTGTTAGCGATAAAGCCGAGGTGAAAGACCTGACGAAGATGGTTTCGATTGATATTAAGGATATAGACGAAACTGAAACCATGGAAGAAGTTCGGAAAAGTCTTGCCGAAGCAGCAGGAGTGGATCCGGAATCCATTGAGCCCAAACTATTTAATGGCTTTGCCTCCACGCAGGTGGCAAGTCTGAAAGTAGCCGAGGCGATAGGGATCAAGCTTCTAAGGATGAAGAAAGTGAAGATCGGTTGGGTTAACTGTAGGATACAGGAGAGGGTCGAAATGCTATGGATACGGCCACCTAGCCAGGGAATGCAAAGGAGAAGAAATAAAAGGATCCTGCTGGAAATGCGGCGAGGAAGCTCCAATTGCCCGACCTTCATGGCTGAGCTAACAAAGGCAAAAGAGCTAAAATGTTAAGTATCCTGCAGTTAAATCTTAATAAATCGAGAATAGCTCTGGACAGCAAAGGAGAAAAAACTGACATAATCGTTCTCAGCGAACAATGTAGGAAGCCCGAGTCAGCCGCCTGGTACCAGGACAAATCGGAAAGAGCAGGAATTATCATATGCAATCCTAATCTGCCCGTACAAAGCCATGGAGCGTCGGTCCATGGATTTGTGTGGGTGGAGATAAAGAGGCTGAGAATATACAGCTGCTATTTCTCTCCAAATGACCCGCCAGCAACTTTTGAAAACGACCTAAATGCACTGGAAGACAGCATTAGGTCCGCAGAAGTGGAAATCATAATAACTGGAGATTTTAATAGCAAATCACCGACCTGGGGAGAGAGCAGACTCGATAACAGAGGTAAAATGGCTTCCGATTTTGTTGCTGCAAACGATATGGTGGTTCATAATAGAGGAAACGAGCCTACATTCAGAAGAGGAACAAGTAGTTCCATTATTGACCTGTCCATTGCATCGTCGGCGACAGCAAGCCGGGTCATAAACTGGAGAGTTTTGGATGTATCGTCCCTAAGCGATCACATGTACATCGAGTTCCAAATAGCGGATTCAGCTTTTGTCGAATCAAACGCGGAAAGATGCACGAAAGATCTAGGCTGGAACGTTAGAAAGCTGGATGGGTCCAAACTAGTACGCCAAATTCTTGAATGCAAAGCTATTGCGGATCTGGGATGGGTGGAAGACAGAGATGACCTAGGGACGATAGCGAAAACAACGATGAGAATAATGACAGACGCATGCAAAGCGTCAATGCCAAAACGCCTTAGTGCACCAAACAGGTCGCCTGCTTTTTGGTGGTGTGAGGAAATTCACAGTCTTAGAGCAGCGTGCAACGCAGCGAGAAGGCAATGGTGCAGGAAAACTTGGAGCTCAAAATGTCTTACAGCATGCAAAGAAACTCCTCTAAAAGGCTGTAAGAAGGAGAAAAGCTTAATGTTGGAAGGATCTGCTAAACGAGGTGGAAAATGACACTTGGGGCCTGGCCTACAAAATAGTGTCAAAGAAAATTGTCAAAAAACAAGCCATCCCAGAGCTAAATAACCCCAAGTGGGTCGAAAAAGTTATAGCAGATCTGTTCCCTGAAAAACAGGCTCGAGCTGAATCGCCCCAAGGGAGAAATGAGCCAGTGACCACAGAACCATTCACGCTCGAAGAACTAGTTATAGCAGGACGCAAATTGAAAATGGGTAAGTCTCCTGGCCCAGATGGAATACCCAACGAGGTCATAGTGTAGGTTATGAAACACTTTCCGGAATGCCTCTTAAAGCTATTCAATAAATGTCTAGCCGAGGGAGTCTTTCTGGAAAAGTGGAAAAACCAAAAGCTGATTCTTCTGAGGAAGCCAATGAAGCCGACGAACCAAATATCATCCTACCGTCCGATTTGCCTCCTGGACACCATGGGTAAGGTTTTGGAAGGATTGATTCTCCAGAGGCTGGAAAGTCATATAGAAGAACACGGTGGACTGTCAAGTCGACAGTTCGGGTTCAGAAAAGGATTGTCAACAATCCATGCGATCCAGGAAGTGGTTAATATCGCCAGACTAGAAAACGCAGGAACCGGGAAGAAGAAAGGCTTCACAGCTCTCGTCTCAATAGATGTAAAAAATGCCTTTAGCTCCATAGAATGGGAACACATAATTAAAGCGCTGAGGCTAAGGGAGGTGTTCTACGTAGGAAAAAACTTCAGAGTAGCGCAAAAGATGTCCTGCGGAGTCCCTCAAGGCTCAAAACTGGGACCCTTCCTGTGGAACATTGCATACGACGGATTGATTCTGCCAACAAATTGCAGTCTGGTTGGATTTGCAGACGACATAATAATCTTATGCTGGGCTGTCGACTTGAATCTTCTGGAGATCCGAGTAAATGACTGCCTCAGAAAGGTGAAAAGGTGGCTCGATTCCAAGGGCCTCGAAATGGCAATTCATAAAACAGAAGCAGTGTTGGCGACGGATAGAAGGAATTTTAGGTACCCTTGCCTACAAATCGGTGATACCTCCATCCAGTGGAAGGACCAACTAACTTACCTGGGAGTGGAGCTGGACAAAAGACTTAGCTTCCGGGCCAAGCTAGCTGGGAAAGGAGCACGTGCATGCAGCAGCCTCTCAAGGTTGATGCCCAATGTTGGTGGTCCTTCAGACACCAAAAGGAAAATTCTATCCGGAGTCACACTGTCGAAGATGTTGTATGCTTGTCCGGTATGGGCGAAGGCAATGGAGAAGCCATCCTACGGGAGCAGTGCTAATTCCGTAAACAGATGTTCGACGTTGAGGATAGCTTCGGCTTACCGAACTGTCTCGGAGAGCGCAGTCCTTGTGGTAGCGGGAATACCCCTATTGACCTGATAGCGGGAATACGCCTATTGACCTGATGGACGGAAAGGAGTACGGTCTTCTGGCAGTCACAGGAGGTAGAAGTTGACGAGACTCGGACACAAATAAAGAAAGCAGCCAGGCGCGAGCTACTAAACAAATGGCAAATGCGTTGGGATGGTAGTACATCAGGTAGATGGACACATAGGTTGATTCCAAGAATAGAGAAATGGATAAGTAGAAAGCATGGGAACGTGAACTTTTATATCACCCAGGCTCTCTCAGGTCATGGTTGCTATAAAGGCTATCTACATAAATTCAAGGTCAAAGAAGAGGGATCATGTGATTACTGCGGAGATGAAATTGATGATGCCTTCCACACCTTTTTCAAATGCAAAGAGTGGGAGGGTGACAGAACAAGGGTTATGGAGGAGGTAGGGGTAGAAATAAAACCAGAAAATATGGTAGCAGTGATGTTAGAAGCAGAAGAAAAATGGCGTGCAATGGAGGTGTTTTTCAGGAATATTCTAAGCAGCAGCACTTGAACGCCTAAATTTCTGGAGAGGCACCATGGAAACGTGAAGGAAGGAGATAGTAGGAACGGGCTGGACTACTCGCGAAGGAATGCCGTAAGGTGGTACCGCGTGTAGCTACTCAGCAGCCAGGAAGGTGGGGTTTTAGTCGGTAGTTCAAAATAGTCTGAAAACTAGTTTGAGAGTCCGACACTCTGTGAGTCAATGCATTTCCCCACCTTCTCGAAAAAAATAAAAAATTAAATAATTATCTTTTTTTTTACTTTTTCTACTCATCCTCTTAATAACGATTATTTGGAATTAATAAATTTATTTTTATATTATAAAAATAAATGGTCTTATTAATTATTGAAAGCAAGTCCAGGTAGATATAGATTCACCGGTGTTCCAGGATTCACAGCTGATCATAGATAATTTATCAGGTTATGGGCCCAGAGGCGTCATTGGAATAAATTTGTAACTGTAAAAATTGTTAATTCTTATTTGTAATTTGAAGGTGATTCTTCGAAATGGATGCTGCAATTTCAGCAATTGGAAATATAGAGTTGGAATTTTGTTAGAAAAGGATGATTTAAGGAAATTTATTGAAACAGATTTAGAAACATTATTAGAGACAGCAATTGATGAAAACAAAAGAACCGCAATAAAAAAGAAAGAAAAGATTTGTAAGGCTCAGTTAGTGGAATGCATTCATGACAGTCAACTGGAATACATAAAAGACAAAGAGTTTGCAAAGGAGATTTTCGATGCACTTTGTGCTGTTTTTGAACGAAAATCTGTGTCTGCACAGTTACTGTTACGTAAGCAACTACTAACAATGAAATATGATGAAAATGAAAACATTGATCAGCATTTCCTGAATTTCGATAAAAAGATAAGAGATTTAAAATCAATAGGCGCGAAATTGGAAGATATTGACGTTGTATGTCATTTATTACTTACGTTGCCAAAAAGTTTTGATAATCTAGTTACTGCATTAGAAACTTTAGATCCTGAAAAGTTACCTATTGATTTTGTTAAAAGTCGTTTACTTGACGAAAGTAGAAAACGAAATTCTGTAAGCAATAACAATGTAAAATCTGAAGCAAGTGCAATGAATGTAAAGAGAATAAAATGCTTCAAATGTGGAAAAGCTGGGCATATGAAGGCACAGTGCTGGTCTAAAAATGATAAGAATAATCCAGGTAAATCGAATTCTAAAAATGGAAATAAAAGTGCCAACAATGCAACAAATGAGTCTGAACATAATCTGTTACTTTGCAAAATAAATAATAATTCTCAAAAATATGAGAATAAAAATGTTTGTTTAAATGCTGAGGAAAGAAATATCAGAACTGTTAAATTTCTTTTGGATTCTGGTGCAACTCAGTATATGGTGAATTGCAAAGAATATTTTAATAAATTATATAACATTAAAAATGCTATAATATCGGTTGCTAAAGATATAGTTGCTAAACAGCAAGGTGAAATTTTGGTAAAAACTTGTTATGATGGTGATTATTCCACAAAAACAATTCAAGATGTAATGCTAATTGAAAATTTAAAATGTAATTTTATGTCAATCGAACGTTTAACTCATAAAGGCTATAAAATAATGTTTGAAGGTGACAAAGCCATAGTTTCTCATTCTGGTGTTACAAAATTTATTGAAATTTAAATGGTAACTTATATGAGGTAAATTTTTATATTGATCAAAATTTGTTTGCAGGAATAGCAAATGAAGGTGATCAAAAGAAGATTTTTCAAAATCTTTGGCATTATCGACTTGGGCATTTGAATTTCAAAGATATGACAAAATCATCAGATGGTAAATGGTATTCAAAAATCAAATATAATTGAAGAAAATAATTTTTGTGAACCATGTACATATGGGATACAAATACGAACATCATTCCATAGAAACAAAGAAGTACGTTCGAAACGTATTTTAGAACTGGTACATTCAGATGTTTGTGGCCCTATGTCAGAACCAGCTTGGGATGGTTTGAGATATTTTGTAACATTTACTGATGATTATTCAAGAGCGACAAGAATATACTGTATTAAAACAAAAAATGAAGTGTTTTCAAAGTTCAAAGATTATCAAGCGATTTCTGAATCACAGCATGGTTGTAAAATATCAAAATTAAAATGCGATAATGGTGGTGAATATATTTCAACAGAATTTAAAAATTATTGCAGAAACAGTGGCGTAAATTTAATGTATACAGTTTCGTATAATCCAGAAATGAATTCAGTGGCAGAAAGAATTAATCGTACATTAATTGAAAAAGCAAGAACAATGTTAATTGCAAGTGCTTTGCCAAGAAAGTTTTGGAATGAAGCAGTATTAACTGCGACTTACATTAAAAATCGTTGTCCAACAAATGCTATTGGTAAGCAATTTATTAATAACACACCTGCTGAAATTTGGTTTGGTGTTAAGCCAGATTTATCAAATTTAAGAATATTCGGATCAATCTGTTATAACTTAATACCCTCTGAAATTAGAAAGAAATTAGATGCCAAATCAACAAAGTGCCTAATGCTTGGTTATTATACATCACAATTGTCTTATAGATTGTGGGATGCAGAAAATGACAAATTTGTAGAAATGTTGTGTTCAACGAAAATTCAATTTTAGATAAATGTCAAATAATAAACTATATTAATTCAGAGGTGGAAAGCAATGAAAGTGACAGTAATAAAAATGACAGTGGTGAAAATAAATCAGATAACAATTTAAATGAAACAAAAAATGATGAAAATAATGAATGTATTGAAAATGAAACCATTATTGATAATCAGAAATAATTAAAACTCGTTGTCAAAGATCAATTAAACCACCAGATAGATTAGGTTCATGGGATTATGAAGCGAATTTTGCATTATCAGCTCAAGAATATGTAGATGATAATCCAAAAACATTAGAAGATGCGAAACAACGTAATGATTGGCCACAGTGGAAGAAAGCTATAAATAATGAATACGGTTCACTAATTAAAAATAAAACCTGGACGTTAACTGATATACCAAAAGACAAAAATATTATATCTTGTAAATGGATTTTTAAAATTAAGCATAAAGCAAATGGGGATATTGACAAATAAAGGCACGGCTTGTGGCAAGAGGTTTTAGCCAAGAAAAGGGGTTTGATTACAATGACACGTACTCACCAACAGCAAAAATGACAACTTTTCGTGTTATAATGTCAATAGCAAATCATTTTGGTTACCATGTACATCAAATGGATGTGAAGTGTGCATTTTTGAATAGTAAATTGGATGAAAAGATTTTTATGTATCAACCCGACGGATTCGAATGTGTCAGTTCGAAAGTATGCTTATTAGAAAAATCATTATAGGGATTGAAACAATCTTCTAGAATGTGGAATATTAGATTTCATAAATTTATGACTGATTATGATTTTAAAAGATGTGAATCCGATCGATGTTTATATGTTAAAATCAAAAATAAAGTCAAATGTTTTATTTTATTATATGTCGATGATTTGATAATCGCATCAAATGACATGAAAATGGTTAATGATATTAAAGGTAAATTAAATAATGAATTTGAAATGACAAATGTTGGAAAAATTGACACATTTTTGGGAATGAATATTCAAAGAGATGAATCTAATAGCACAATTAACTTAAGTCAACCACAATATTTTAAAAATGTTCTGAAGAAGTTCAAAATGTCAGATTGTAATAGTGCAACAACACCAATGGAGGTTGGTCTTGACTTAAACAAAACTGATGATACTAATTGCAATGATGATCCATATAGAGAGTTAATTGGTTGTTTAACATACGCTATGATTACAACAAGACCAGATTTAAGTGCTGCAACTAATTATTTTAGTCGATTTCAAAGTTGTCATAAAAGTGAACATTTTATGCATTTAAAAAGAGTTTTGCGATACATCCAGGGTACTATTGATTTAAAGCTAACTTATTATCGAAATGATATGGTAGATGTTCTGATTGGTTACACTGACGCTGATTGGGGAGGAGATAAACATGATAGGAAATCTACATCTGGGTATGTTTTTAAAGTATTTGGTAATGTAGTAATTTGGTCATCGAAACGTCAAGCAACAGTCAGTTTATCTTCAACTGAATCCGAATACATAGCTTTAGCACAGGGTGTTTGTGAAGCCAAATGGTTAAGATGTTTATTATCTGAACTTGAAATTAAACTAGATTCTCCAACTAAGATTTTTGTAGATAACCAGTCTTGCATTCAAATTGCTAAAGAGCCTCGTGAACATCAAAGAATGAAACACATAGACATAAAGTACAACTTTGCCAGAGATGTAATTGCTAACAAAGAAATTGAATTGAAGTTCATCCCATCAAGTAATCAGCTGGCAGATATCATGACAAAAGCCCTTGGAAGAAACTTATTTATGAAACATCGTAATGATTTGAATTTAAGTTGTTGAATAAGATTGATTAAATTAAGAGGTGGTGTTGGTTTTTATAATTTAATCCAAGGCTACATAGACGAAGATGTGAATGTATGGAATGTACTATCTTGTACTATTTTTCATATCGATTGTATGGCAAAATTTAATTTAAATAATTATCTTTTTTTTTACTTTTTCTACTCATCCTGTTAATAACGATTATTTGGAATTAATAAATTTATTTTTATATTATAAAAATAAATGGTCTTATTAATTATTGAAAGCAAGTCCAGGTAGATATAGATTCACCGGTGTTCCAGGATTCACACCTCACCATAGATAATTTATCAAATACAACATAGCGATCACATGCGCATTAAAATTAATTATTTCAATTATAGAATTTTTTTATATAATTTTTAAATTATTTTTGATTAAATTTTATTCACTAATTTTTATTTAGAAATTTAACAAAAAAAATAAAAATAAAAAAACAACAAAATTAACCCGGGTTAAAAAAAATCATGGTGTGAACAGCAAATTTCAATTGAGGGATAACCTGATTTAATTTATGAATGAAATTCCAAGTTTGAAAAGCCTATAAACTAAGAATTTTATTAATAAATTAAATCAGGTTATCCCTCAATTGAAAATTGCTGTTCACACCATTATTTTTTTTAACCAGGGTTAATTTTGTTGTTTTTTATTTTTATTTTTTTATGTTAAATTTCTAAATAAAAATTAGTGAATAAAATTTAATCAAAAATAATTTAAAAATTATTTAAAAAAATTCTATAAGTGAATTAATTAATTTGAAATTAAAATTCGAAAAATAAAAATTAAAAAAAAAAAAAAATTTTATTTTTATGCTTTTTGTTAGTCATTTTGTTTTTTTTTTTTAATTATTCAAACGCCCAACCGATAATTTTTTGACGTAATCATAACATATTTATTTAATCTAAATAAACAATACTGGGTTTTATCCGGTGAACCTGATTTAACTCACATTCAACTCAAAAAAATTTTTTGTATGATAAACCTTCTTTAACTCAACAACTATTTATAAATATTTTCGAAACTTTATTTAAACCCGAAATGTATACAGCTTATAAGAGTGCGTTCCATAACTATTTTTGTCTCGTACGTAGAATCTCATTTTTCTGCAAGCCAAAAAACCCCTGTCGAAAAAAAAAAAACCGATTTGACATTTAATTTGGTTGAATCTGCTAAGATCGTATACTTCATTAATTTTATAAAGGCATATAATTTAATGCGTCATATTTCATTTTTTAAATTTTTATCAAAGTTCCAGAAATCAATAGGTTTTCTCCCTGAAAAAAATTTAAGAATTTGAAATTCTGCATTAAAAAAATTTTTTTTTACCTGAGAATGCTCAACACCGTTGACATTCGAAAAACAAAAGAGAATAGGAAGTTGTTGTTGTCATTTTAGAAAAAACAAACTTATTTAATTTTTTTTTAATTTAACAGAAATTGCTCAAGAAATAATTTTTTATTTATAAACTTTTTTTTAATATTTTATTTGAAATTGATCAACAATATAATATTATTTTTTTTTAAAATAATTTGGCTAAAATTCAGTTTTCTTGTAAGAGTCAGATTTGGTTCAAACTTAGTGAAAGGGAAGAGGCAATCCTCAAAAGTCGAAATCCAACTTTTACCGAGAAGCCTCCGTTTCAGGGATATGAACTTGCAAAATTTCCCATAAGATATCTAGTTTACCTACGCCAAATGCATTTTTTCTCAGTAATTTTCCACGAAGAGCAAAGGAAATAAAAAACCCTAAGAGGTTTGGAAGAGGCAACTCCATTCCGCATAAAAACTTTTTATTGCGAAAAAATGTATTTTATCCCAACCAAATTATTGGACACTTTGGGAGGCCATATCTCTTCACAGGGGATTGCCCTGTGGTTTTTTTTTAAAAGGTTCGGTCCTAGTTATGTTCCACAATTTTTTTTGAACTGTAACTTCTTTGCAGAGGAGTAAACAAAAAATTTTTGTAACGATAAATGTACACCCACTAAGAGTGTGCTCCATTATTCACGATTTTCCTAAAACTGGTGTAGGATTCTACTTTTGAGTATTTTGAATAATAGAACGATGCGATTTGACAGTTAAAATCCTATATCCAGAATAATTTTTTCAAAAAATCGTTCCGAAATTCAATTTTATTTTTAATAAATTTGTACAAAAAATTTAAGGACTTCGGAGTAAACAGATTTCAAAAGTAGAATACTAGTTTTAGGTAAAATCGTGACTTATGGAAAACACTCTATGTTTCTTTTTTCCGAAATCAATATTTTTAATATTCTTTGAAATTACTTATATATTAATTAGAACTTTAAATTTGTTAAAAAAAAATTTATTTTAAAAAAAGTTTTATATGGTTTATTTCTAATCATATACTTTATGATTTTATGAAGGTTTTATGGTTTCTTTGAGCCTTTATCTAATGTCTTGTTCACACTTCGCTAATTTAACATGTTCGAAAGGAGTTAAACACCTTTGGAAAATCAACCGTTCAAACGATGTTTTTCATACGTTAACATGTTTAGCTCTGTCAGATAAAGAATTTCAAATAATACCGGAGATAAGCTCAAAGGAACTGACGCGCCCAAAAAAGTTAAAATATATGAAGTTGTGTCAAGGTTAAGAACTCGCGCGTCATTTATCTTGAGTGTATCTCCACCTTTATAAAATTTTAAAGTCAAAAATGACATACCAAGTAAAAATTAATACATACTGAATATTGCCTAACAAAATATTATTCAAAAATTACTCATTCATCCCTGAAAATTAACATGTTTTTGTAGAAACATGTTGAAGAACGTGTTTCTGTTTTAATTTTTTTACTATGAAAAAACAACATCAAAACACCAACGGAACATGTTCGTCGTCCGAACATGTTAAATTAGCTAGGTGTGAATAAGCTATAATGCAATAAGCAATTTTGGTTTGTGCTATGCAATGAACTTTATATAACGAAGAGTATATTATTATTACAAGTGAAGCTTTTTCATTTTTCAAACTACCGTATTGTCAAAAAAGGAACAAAAAAAAAGAAAAATTCATAAAAACAAAAACAAAAATTTTTATGAATTTTTCTTTTTTTTTTGTTCCTTTTTTGGCAAATACGATATTTTGAAAAAAATAAAAAAGCTTCATAGGCTTTCACAGTAAAATATATAATTTACTCTTCCTTATATATAAGTTCATTGGTGTTATGATATCATAGCAGATCCTAGCAGTAATAAATAAATAAATAAATATTGAAATTTTACCAGTCGGCTATATTTTGCTACAGTCGGCTAAAAAAATGAACTCGATTTTTGTATTTATTTCATTATTTTCAAACATTTCTTTTTCATTTTCATTTTGAAATAATATTGATTTCTGGAACTTATTGTTAAATAATAAAAAATTAAAAAACTAAAATATGAATATGACGCATTAAAAGATGCCCTTATAAAATGAATGAAGTATATGATCTTAGCAGATTCAACCAAATTAAATGTCAAATCGGTTTTTTTTCTACGACAGGGGTTTTTTGGCTTGCAGAAAAGTGAGATTCTACGTTAGAGACAAAAATAATTATGGAACGCACTCAAAATTAAATGTCATATCGGTTTTATTTCTACGATGGGGTTTTTTTGGTTTGCAGAAAAGGGAAATTCTACTTTTGGGACGAACATAATTATGGAACGCACTCTAAATTAGGTTATTCTACAATTGGAAATTTCTGTTCACACTAGTGCTTCACCCTTAAAAAATTTCAAATTCTGAATTTCAAATTCCTAATGTATTTTGTTAGTGTAATTTAATGTCAAAAAGAAGTTTTCGGGTGAACACTTTTTTTCACTTTTTTCATAAATTTTAAATATTAATAACTAGACTGCGGATTTATATGCAATTTTTTGTTTTCAGGTTAAAAAAAGAATATACTTTCAATATCGTCTTCTAATAAATAGTAAAAGAGATTTTCGTTAACATATCGAAATATGCATTTTTTATGCAAAATTTATTCAAGTGCATATGCAGCAAATATGCACAAAATATGCAAATATATGCAAACACATGCAAAATATGCAGAAAAATTCATTAGAGGAAAAAACAATTATTGAAATAAAAATTATTATTTCACTCTAAAATTAGTTATTCAATTGATAAAAATATTCAATTATAATTCAAATCGGAATAAACTATAAATTTGGTGCTGCTAAAACAATTCCTTTAAAGTAATACTAGTCTAAGAACTCGCAACGTTTTTGACACGTGATTTTAGGAAGGCTTATTTTTAATATTTTGTTCCATGCTACGGTGCAGAACCCATAAGGGTAGTCTGGCTGTCAAATCACATTGCGTTAAGAAAAAATGCAAAATTATTATCACTTCTTTTTATAACAATTGTTTGTGCTTATTATACGGAATGTTAATCCCTCATTATCAGACAGATTCGGAGTTGTTAATACCGTGCCAGACCTTGATTTATAACAAAATAAAAACATCATTTTTGTTGAAATGATAAGGTATAACCGACCTTTGATAGCAATGTTAAGTATGCCACATTGCCACACACCACACACAACTTTGTGTTTACTTATTTATGTTTACATATTTGCCACTAGAGTTTTTATATTATTTTTATATGTGTAGAGTAAAGTTATTAATTAATATTCATTCCAATAAAGATTATTGTACAGAAGAGATCTGCGCCTTTTATTTAATATTAACAAGTATACAGGCAGGCCCGGCTCGAGGCGTGTGCGAACTGTGCACTGCACACAGGCGCCGTAGGCGCCAGTAATGAAAAGGCGCCTACAAGCCAATATGAAATTTAAATTTCAACAAAAATAATTTTTTTATTTTTTATCTGAAATTGTTGTCTCGCAAAATTGAAAATGATATTAATCCAGAAAACATTTTAAACTGGATTTATAACAATAATGTTGAAGAACTCTTTCCAAATGCACTGATTTAAGGGTATTACCATAAAGGAAGTATAAATATGAGAAATTCATTCCATACAAAAAAATCAAATTAAAAAAATTAAACAAAAAATATGAAATCAAAAAATGAAATCACTATCCCATTATGCCTTGTTCGCATTATAATTTAAATTCCACTTAGATTCCGGAAAACAAATTGCCGTTCGCATTACAATATTTGATGAGAACTGGAATTTGATGATGTATAAAAAACAATTGAGAAAGAGAAAAAATGTTTGTTGTTGAAAATTTTGACTTTTTATCTCGCTTTTTATCAATTTTATTTTGTTTTTTCTTCATTTTGACTCGAATTTGACAAAAAAAATTGTTGCCACCTATAACAAAATTTCAAAAAGTGAGTGAAAGTAACTATAAATGTAGAATTCCAAACCTGACAAACTGGAATATAAAAGTGGAATATACAAATTCCGGAATATTTTTTATATGAAAAATCCAGTTCATATTCCTGAAATATTCCGGAAAACAGCATATTCCACAAATATTCTCCTAATGCGAACAGCATATTATTGGGATAGTGATTTCATATAGACCCACATTTTTGTTTAGTTTTTTTAATATGAATTTTTTGTATGGAATGAATTTCTCTTATTTATGCTTACTTTGTGGTATTACTAACTTTACCCGTTTCAGTTGCTAAAGGTGAGAGAACTTTTCCA
Organism: Hybos culiciformis; assembly: GCA_964007475.1. Lineage (NCBI taxonomy): Eukaryota > Metazoa > Arthropoda > Insecta > Diptera > Hybotidae > Hybos > Hybos culiciformis. The sequence continues at coordinate 77,099,497 of OZ023273.1, read as the reverse complement.
AAATTAAAACTGATCAAAAATTACTTCGGATCAACTATCGGGCAAGAAAAATGGAATTTAGCTAGTGTTTGCTTTTTGTAGCCTTTGAGTATCTAATTGAAAACTTTTTCAAAGGCGCCAATCATTCCTTACACACACACAAAAAAAACCACGAGCCGGGCCTGTATACAGGAATAGCTTTCATCATCCCCTTTCAACAGGTTATGGGCCCAGAGTTCCAGAGTTTCAGAGTTCCAGAGTTAATGTGATGCAGAATTAATAATTGAATATTGATTCAATTTTATTTTTATTATAAATTTTTGCCGAAATTGAAGGAAATTTTTTTTATTGAAATTTTCAACATCGATAGTTGCTGCTGATTTGGTTCGAGATTTTGCTGTGTGCTGTTCTCAAATAATTGTAGCTGGTTGGAGATAATTGAAATTGGTTGGTAATAAATTGATGATCGTGAGTGATCAAGAATTATTGACTGGTAAAAAGAATTTTATTTTTTCTTAAATTTATTTATTGGATTGAGGTTAAGTAAAAGGGCGGAAAAATTGAATTAATTTTTTTATTGAAAGCATCTCATTGTTTGATTTATTCATTTTAGATAAAAGAAGAAACTACAGTATTTTTTATTGAATAAAATGGCACAAAGTTTTTTAGCGTCAATTGAAAAATTGAAAGGACGCGAAAATTATTCAACATGGAAATTTTCTATGGAAAATTTTTTAGAACATGAAGGCTTGTTGAAATGTATTACAGGCATAGAAACTGATAATACCAAACTTTCAAAAGCTAAAACGTCATTGATTTTAAGTGTTGATAAATTAAATTTTGTGCACATACAAGATGCGAAAACTCCCAAAGAAGTATGGGATAAATTGAAATGCACATTCGAAGATACTGGAATGATGCGTCGAATCGGTTTAATGCGAACAATTATTAATACCAAATTAGAGAGTTGTGATTCAACAGAGGATTATGTAAATCAAATCATATCTTCAGTTCATAAATTAAATGGAATTGGATTTAGTGTACCGGATGAGTGGGTGGCTACATTTCTTTTGACAGGCTTGACGGAAGATTATGCTCCGATGATTATGGCAATGGAAAGTTCGACAACTACAATTACAAGTGATGCTGTTAAAACAAAACTACTTCAAGATATTCGTAAAGACAATCAAGTAAGTGCATTTTTTAACAAAAATAAGAATAGTAAGAGTAAGAAGTCGAAATTTCAGTTTAGGTGTTACACCTGTAATAAAAAAGGCCATAAGTCACCGGATTGTCCAAATAGACAGAAAAATAATCATGGTAATTCAAATTCAAGGTCAACAGAAGATGAAAAGGCTTCAGCAGCATTTGACGCGACGTTTCTTTCTGGTAAATTTAGTATATCAGATTGGTACATCGACTCCGGTGCAACTCGCCATATGACAATGAATTTAGATTGGTTGTTATTGTTAGATTGTAAAAAATCCTCAATTAGTGAAATTATTACAGCAAATGACACTAAAATGAAGGTTGAATCATGTGGTTTGGTTAAATTGAAAGTTAATTGTATTGGCAATAATAATGTTATAGGTGTAAAAAATGTTCTGTATGTCCCAGATTTAGCTGCAAACCTTTTGTCAGTAAGTCAGATGGTCAGTAAAGACAATCAAGTCGAATTTAGTTTAGACAAATGTGTTATTAAAGATTGTAATGGAAATTTATTGGCTTCTGCAACAATGGTGGACAATATGTACAAATTGAATGGTACAACTGATTGCAGTTTAATGTGTAATAATAAAAATAATGAAATTATTACGTGGCATCGCAGGTTAGGCCATATTAATTATACTGATTTGATAAAAATGAAAAACGGAGCTGTAGAAGGTATAAATTTTATTAATAATAATTGTAATAATAAATGTGTTATATGTTTACAAGGCAAACATTTTAGAAAACCTTTTAAAAATAAAGGTACTAGAGCGACAAAATTGTTAGAGGTAGTACATGCGGATTTATTTGGTCCCATGGAGAATAAATCTATTGGAGGCAGTAGATTTGCTTTGGTATTGGTGGACGATTATAGTCGTATGGTGTTTATTTATTTTTTGAAATGTAAAAGTGAAGTATTTGATAAGTTCAAATTATTCAAGGCGTTGGTAGAGAAACAAATTGGACAAGCAATTAAATGTGTTGCGTTCAGATAATGGTGGTGAATTTATAAATTGGCAATTTAAGCAATTTTTTGAAAGAGAAGATATACAGCAACAAACTTCTATGTCGTACACTCCTCAACAAAATGGGTTAGCTGAGCGTACAATTCGTACAATCACCGAAAAAGCTAGATGTATGTTGTTCGATGCGAGTTTAAGTAAGTCATATTGGGCTGAAGCTATGAATACTGCTGTATACATCAAAAATCATACCATATCTAAAACATTGTCCAATAAGTCACCGATAGAAATTTGGAGTAAAAAGAAACCAGATTTAAGTCATTTCAAAATTTTTGGCTCACCAGCTATGGTACAAATTCCAAAGCAAAAAAGGCTTAAACTTGACCCAAAGTCAGAAAAATATTTATTTGTTGGCTATTGTGAAGGTAAAAAGGGCTTTAGATTAATTCATCCGATATCTAACAAAATTGTAGAAAGTAGATGTTTAATTCTAAACATTTTTTGATTTCAAATAAAAATAATGCAATTTTGAAAAATTCATACAACCGAAATAGTGCGATATAAACATTTTTTAGACCTTGAAAAAATATGTAAGTCAGTGTACTCACTGCACACGTAAAAATATAATAATAAATTTTATGTTAAAATAAGTATATCAAATTTCTATTGAATGTTAAAAATTGATTTACTTGCAATATTTTGTGACAAAAATAGTATTTAAGGAATGAATTTATAAAAATAAATTTATGTTAAAATTGTCAATCCAAAAGACAAGTTTAAATTATTCTTTTTACAGGTGCAGCGAATTGAGGACCTACCCAAGGTATCCTCAATTCTTCATTTTACTAAATTTCAGGTGCAGTGAATTGTGGACCTACAAAAGGTATCCACAATTCTCCAAAAGAAATCAAAAGAGATTTCTTCATTTTGGTGACCCCGACGTGATCAATCACAACTAAAGCCTGTCCCAGGCAGAAAACCGAGATCCAAGAGCACAGGCAAATTTCTTCAGAAGTCCAATACAATACAATGGCTGACTGGCTTAAACAAGTTGAACTTCAAGTCAAGGCAACAAAACAAATTGAGAAGGCATTTGATAATTACAAAAAGGATTCAAAGGAACGTAAAGAACGGATCTCTTATTTTGATAGCAGATTAACAACTTTAGAGGCTCTTTGGGAAGAAATCCAAGACAGACATGGAGAGATTATGGAAAACATCAATGATACGAAACATGACTACATCAAGACCAAATACTTTGATCAAGTCAAGAAATTAAAAGAAAAATATCATGAAAAGTTAACTGAAGGTCTCCGAGCATTACAAGAGGCGAAGAATAACCAAGAGAGCCAGAATACGAACGAACTGAAAAGAGTTATCCGACTTCAGCAAATTTCTATAGTTCAAGTGGAGCAATTAATTAGACGAATAACAAATCAATTGGCAGAGGAACAACCACAATTATTTTTCAAAACCTCATATGAAATCGTAACAGAAAAATTCAATGACATATCGTCACGAGATCAGTACATTTGGACTTTAACAGTTGACGACGAACCTGAAAACTATACTCCTGAAATTTTGGTAATCTACAAGAAAAGGTACAAACTCTTCTAATCCAACTTAAATTAAAAATTGATATCCGTGAAGATGCAAACGAAGAAGCAACTAATATAAGAGGAAATTGTGGTAGTTTCAAGCTTCCAAAAATAACATTACCAAAATTCGATGGAACTTACAGTAACTGGCCAGAGTTTCGTGATCTATTTTGTCAAATGATTGATAACTCCCAACTAGGAAAGGCACAAAAAATGTGGTATCTTAAAGAGGCACTAACAGGGGCAGGTAGTCAGATAATTTGCCACACGCCAGTTTCAGAGCTAAATTATGATGCAGCATGGCAAGCAATTCAAAACAGGTTCAACAATAGAAGGTTGATAACGTCAGCTTTGCTAGAAAAATTAATTTCTCAACCTAGCGTTATACCAAGCAATGCTTCAGCATTGAAGAGATTACACGACCTTACTCAAGAGTTCATGTTAGGATTAAATTCTATAAACATAGACACAAAACAATGGGACCCTATCATTGTACATTTACTAATAAAAAAACTGGATAGGGCTTCTCACGACCTTTTCGAACAAACACTGAAGGAACCGAAAGAGTTACCATCTCTTAATATATTACTTTTATTTATAGAACAACGATTCCAAGCCTTGGAAGCACTTGGGGATGACAAGGACAACAATCGAAAGAGAGGAAGTTTTTTAACTGCAATAGGAAAACCATGCCCCATTTGCAAGGAAGACCATGTAGTTTACAATTGTGCGAAATATATCAATTCGGACACTGAACAAAGGTGGCAACTAGTAAAAGATCACCGACTACGCGTTAATTGCTTAAAAGAGGGACACATAAGCAAAAATTGTAGAGCAAAAAGCTGTAACAAATGCCAAAAGAGACACAACACCAGCCTACACTACAAAGATAACTCATTTAATGACAAGGAAAGCAAAATAGTTACAACAAATACACCTGACATCACTGATGAGTTATCTTCAAAAAATTCGAATACTACCGTTCCAATTCAAAACAGTGAAGATAATAATACAACACTAGCTGCAAGAGCAAACCACGAAAAATCATACATCTTTCTTGCCACAGCATTAGTTCAAGTTAAATCAAGCCACGGTGAACTTTTTCAGTGTAGAGCCCTTCTAGACAGTGGATCACAATTAAATATAGTGACGGAAGGATTAGTAAAAAAATTGGGGTTCAAAACAACAGCAGCAGATCTAAATGTGTTAGGTGTAGGAAACAACAAGCAAACATCCAACAAACGTGTGTACATTCAGGTTAATTCAAGAAATTCCGAATTTTCCATGGAAATTGAAGCATTTGTGTTACCAAAAATTACGAACCAGCAGCCGCATGAACACATTGTAGTGCGCCCTTAGAGTATGACACTCTTCACTCATAGAATATTAATTAAATATAATATGAGTGATGAGTGACATCGGCTGCGGGATACTCTCGCTCTCTCTTCTTTATTAATATAAAATATAATATATTAGTATTAAGCAGCAGAGTTGTAAATTAGAAGTCAAAGAATAAAGTCATATAAATAATCTGTTCACTTGTGTTTCAATTAATAATAATACCGGTAGGTATTACATGGCGACCGTGACAGATTTTTTTTTCAAAAAAAAAAAAATATATATATATTAGTAAAATAAAATTAACTAAAATTAATCTAAAATAAAATTAATTAAAATTAATCTGAAAAAAAAAATAAAATAAATTTCTATTGAAATATAAGTGAACAAAAAATAAAAACTGAATCAAAAAAAAAATGGTGGAAATTGAATTTTTACAAGTTCAAAAAAAAATAAAATAAATTTCTAAAATAAAAATCGAATTCAAGATTTTCAAAAGTAAAATATGAAAAAAAAAATTTTTTTATCAAATTAAGAAACTAATAAAATTTGTGACAACGAAAATCAAATCAAAAAAAAAATTTTTTTTTTAAATTGGAAATTTCTTTTGAAAGAAAAAATGGTGAAAAAAAATTTTGGATAAATGAAATAAAAATGGAAAAAAAATATTATTATTAAAAGCTATAAAATCTCAAAATAGAAATATTTTTTTGTAATTTAAAAAAAAAAGGATTAAAAAGAGGAAAAATTTTTCAAAACTTAATAAAATAAAATTTTTTCCCTAAAAACCTGAAAATAATTCAATTTTTTATCATACTTACTTACCTAGAAAAAAAAAAAAGGGAAAACCTAAATTCATAAAACGGGAAAATAAATTTATTTTAAAGAAAATAATTTTTTTTTAAATCAAAATAACTTTAAAATTGTAATATCTCGCCTGAGATCTTCAATAAAACGCTCCTTTTATTATAATTGTTAATCTTAATATATTAGTTGTTTATTGCTTGAAATATGGTTACAGAATGACAGTACAAATAATAATGACAGGTAAGTATAACCTGTGTCATAGCTTACTTTAATTAGCCTATTATTACATTGCTAAGTAATACGTTACAACACCTCCTTCCCTATTACAAAATTACATTTTTTAATTCTATTTTTTATTTAACTATTTTATAGTTAATTTGATTCTATTTCGTCTAATACATAATCATTGCGGAACTTAAAAGGTAGCTTTCTATCCCGCTGAGGTCGAACGTTTTGCGAGCTCGATTTTAAAACATTCTCGTCTGTCACTGAACCTTTATGTTCAAAAAGAGGATCAACATCCTCACCAACTCGGGTATTTCCACTTTGACCTTCATCGGAACTAATAACTCGATCAATGCTATCGTCGGTATTTGCGTTATCGGCAATATCTAATTCAAAACCTAAATTTCCTATTACCCTTTCTCTTAATTGATCGATATGACGTTTTCTTATTCCCCCATTATTTAGTGTTATAATGTAACTCGTTTTACCCTTTCGTTCAACTATTTTCCCGTCTGCCCAATATTTCTTCTCCCCATGAAATTCCCGCGACCAAACTAAATCTCCTCTTTCAAAAGGTTTACGCTTAATTCCGCCATAATATTTGCTCTGATTTTCTTGAGCCTTTTTAGCCTTTTCCATAACCTTTTCATTCAAAACAGGTTCACCATCCTTTGAGCTAAGCATTTCTAATCTGGTTCGAACCGATCTTCCATACATCAACTTAGCAGGTGTTTCACCTGTACTTGCATGCGGAGTCGTTCTGTAGGTAAATAGATAGTAACGAAGTGATTGCTTAACATTTTTCTTTTCCATAAGATGTTTTGACATTGCTTGTTTGAATAACTTTACCCCGTTTTCTGCAAACCCATTACTCTGTGGATTTTTAGAAGGAATTAATACATGCAACACGCCATTTCTTTTGCAAAAATCTCTAAATTCCTGTGAAATAAAAGCGCCCCCATTATCTGACACCATTACCTTAGGCAACCCAAACCTGGTAAACATCTCTTTCAATAATTCAATTGTGGTACTTGATGTTAATTTTGGAGCTTCGTACACTTCTGGCCACTTAGTGTAACTATCCATACACACAAAAAAATCTTTTCCATTTATTGGCCCACAAAAATCCACATGAATCCTTTCCCACGGCTCCTTGGCCAAACTCCATGAATGCAATACCGTCTTCTGAGGATTTGTGTGATTCATATTACAAGCATGACAACTTTTAATCATTTGCTCAATTTCGTAATCAATCCCTGGCCAATATACATACCCTCTTGCTAACGACTTAGTTTTCACTATTCCGAAATGCCCTTTATGCAACTCTTCTAGCACTTGCTTTCGTAATGTGTCAGGAATTATCATTCTGAATCCTCTCATAATGCAATCTTTTTCAATCAGCAACTCCCCTTTAATTGTTGCGAATTTTTTTAATTCATCTGGTATCTCCTTCGGCCAACTCGTTAATATAAATACCTTTAATTGTTTCAAATCAACATCTTTCGCAGTTTCTCGCGCTATATCCTTCGGGGTAATTGGTAGCTTCGACTCTTCAAAATAGTTAACATGGCATTCGTCATTTTCATCTGCCCCCTCAAGATCCTTCCCCTCTAACGGCATTCTCGACAAAAAATCGGCTGGATTCTTTTCAGACTTGATATATTTAATATCGAAATCATAACCCGACAAAAACAAAGCGTACCTCTGTAGCCTATTTGCCGTCATTTGTGGGATGCCATTTTTACTACCAAAAATAGATATCAACGGTTTTGCGTCAGTAAAAATTGTGAACTTTCTTGCATACAAAAATTGATGGAAATGTTTTACACCCCAATAAACCCCTAACGCTTCTTTTTGGATTTGACTATAGTTTTTCTCAGCATTCTTTAAGCATCGTGAAGCAAAAGCTATTGGCTTCACCACGTTGTTCTCAAACACATGTGCAATGCTTGCACCTATACCATAATCACTAGCATCTACCGTCAATTGCACTGGCAATTCTTCATTGTAATGTACTAATGTTTCTGATGACAACAACATTCTCTTAACTTTAGCATAAATTTTTGAAAACGTTTCGTTCCAAACCCATTTTTGGTTTTTCTGCAATAATACGTACAAAGGAGAAACTACTTCCGATAACCCCGGTAAACATCTTCGATAATATTCTACCATACCTAAGAATGATTTAAGTTGTGTTACGTTTTCAGGATCGCCAACCTTAGAAATTGCTTCTACTTTATCTTTGGATACTTTCAATCCCTCTTTTGAAATAACATATCCTAAATATGATACTTCGTTTTTAAAAAAAACACATTTTCCTTTATTAACTGTAAGTCCCGCTTCCCTTAACTGTTCTAATACCATCTTCAGTTTAATTATGTGTTCGCTTTCGCTTGCAGTTGCCACACAAATGTCGTCGAGAAACACAGCCACCCCTTTCATCGGCTTCACAACAGACTCAATCGCTCTTTGAAAAATAGCTGGCAACGTTTTAATACCATATGGGCATCTAGTGTACTTGTACAGTCCCTTATGTGTGGAAATCGTAGTCATTTCCTGACTTTCTTCTTCCAATAATATTTGTTGGTACGCACTAGTCAAATCTATTTTTGAATAAAAAACCCCTCCAGACAATTTTTCAAATAAATCATCTATTCTTGGTAATACATAACGTTCCATTTGCAATTTGGTGTTTAGCGTTACTTTATAGTCACCACACAATCGAACCGAACCATCTTTCTTTAGTACGGGCACTACTGGCGTGCCCCATTGACTAAATCTTACTGGTTCGAGAATTTTCAACTCGACCAATTTCTCTATTTCTTTTTCTACTTTGTTTTTAATTGCAAATGGCAACGGTCGCGGTGTACAATACATGGGCTTAGCCCCCTCATTCAGGTACAGTTTGCCTTTTCCAAACTGGAAAGTACCCATTTTGTCTGAAAATACTTCTGGAAATTCTTTAACTAATTTTTCAATTTTACTATCAGCCTTTAATTGATTAACATTCAGCTCAATATTAAAATTTTGTAGAAAATCTCGACCCAACAAGGGTAAGCCTCCCCCCTCAATTACAAAAAAATGTACGGGACCTTTTCTTCCTTTATATTCTACTTGCAGTGTACAATTTCCCTTATGTTTAATTTCCGCGTTATTATAAGACATTAATTTAGTAGTATTTTCCCTAAGCTCATAAGTCTTAAAATATTTATTATAAAAACCCCAATTAATACAACTGATTGCCGCCCCCGTATCTAATTCAGCTTGACTATTCACTTTTTCTACAACGATCGATAGCATTATCGGGTTATTTTTATTACCTGAGATGGTGAACAGATCTTCTGATTCCCTTTTTGATTCTTGTGACTCTCTTTGTTGTTCTATAAACCTATTACTTGCTCGATTCTCACTACCGACTTTGTTTGTTGACTCTCTTTTGCATACCTTTTTAAGATGACCTTTAGTGCCGCAATTATTACATATATACTCCTTAAACCTACAATTTTTAGAAATATGATTATTTAAGCCACAACAAAAACATTTCAATTTTTTATCTTTATTACTACTACTACTACTAAAATTTTTACGACTACCAGCTTCTTTTTCCTTATTACTTGCCGCTGCTTGTTTCACTTTATTTACTTGACTTTGCTTGGAATTCAACGCTGCCTCAGCTTCCAAAGCCAGTTTGACCGCATCCGCAAATCTTAAAGTTGCAACATTTTGGGTATACAATTTATCTTTAACTGGTCCTTTCACCATGTCGATTACAAACTTATCCCTCAAACAATTTTCAAGACCTCCACCAAACTCACAAGTTACCGCCCATACCCTTACTTTTCTTTCCCAATCTTGTATTGAATCACCATTTGTCATTTTAGACGTATAAAATGTTTCTCTTTGGCAAAAGACTGAAACCGCTGTGCTAAAATGGCTGTCCATTGATCCAATCAAATCGGCATATGAAGCTTCTTCTGGTTTTTCTGGATAACACAAAGTCACCAATAATTTATACGTTGATTCTGTTAGCATAGTTAGCAATATTGCTCTCTTTTGGTCATCATTGTCAATAGCATTTGCCAAAAAAAATTGACTGATTCTATTGGAGTAAATTTTCCAATCCATATCCGCATGGTCAAATTCCCGCAATGTGCCAATGGAATAAGATCTGCCTTTATCTTTATCATCCGTCATTATTTTCTTGCTGCTTTACCAAAAAATTAATGGCCACTTATTTACGCTCGTCGCCAATGTAATATCTCGCCTGAGATCTTCAATAAAACGCTCCTTTTATTATAATTGTTAATCTTAATATATTAGTTGTTTATTGCTTGAAATATGGTTACAGAATGACAGTACAAATAATAATGACAGGTAAGTATAACCTGTGTCATAGCTTACTTTAATTAGCCTATTATTACATTGCTAAGTAATACGTTACAAAAATGACCTCAAAAAATTTACAAAAAAAAAAATAAAACTTAACGAAAAAAAAAAAAGGAGAATTTTCTAAATAAAAGATAAAAATTAAAATAATAAAAATTTTGCCAATAGCGGCCATTAAAAAAAATTTATAAAAATTATTTATTTGGACAAAGAAAATTTTTTTTTAACACATACATGCAAATTTTATAAATTGGCATTTATCTGTCAATTCACAATGAGAAAAAAAAAAACATGAAAAAAAAAATAATAATAATAAATTTTATGCAAAAAGCGAATCGAATTATTGGAAATTCTTTTCGAACACCCAATATAGTTTAAAAATAAAATTTTAATTATAAAGAAAATCTAAATTATAAAAATAAAAAAAAATAATATAAAATTAAAATATTATTCTAAAATGGAAATAAATTTTTTTGAATACAACATCAACAACAGCAGCAACAGTAACATTAGCAACAGCAACAGCAGTATAAACATTAGCAGCAGCAACAGTAGCAATATGATTAGCAACAACATAATCAACAACAAGTATCTCATTTAATTATTAAATTATTATTATATTATTTATATTTAATTTTTTTTTCAATATTATTACCAATATTATTTAAATTTTAAAAAAAAATTAAAAAAAAAAAAAGAAAAAAAAAAATTTTTAAAATGAATTAAAAAATTTTTAACTAGAAAATTTAATTGGATTTACACTATTTCAAAATAAAACAAATATTATCATTATATAAATTTTTTTTAACATATATTATTATTAAATATAAAAACAAATATTCTTATTAACGATTATAAAATAAATTTTTATTATCATTAAGATAAATACAAATTAATAAATATTATAAATTTTTTATCGAAACTTTGAATGGACTTCTTTCAATTTCTTGTTGACGAATTTTTTTTTACTACAAAATTTTATATTGCAAACTATAAAAATATCGAATTTATTTTTGATTGTTTGCTTGACATCTTTATTATCTCTGAAGTATGAATTTCTTCATGATTTCCAGTATAATTCAGATCTCATTTTGTAACATAAGGTAACCACTGCTCAACATTTTTTTTCTTAGTGAACTTCAACATAAGGTAACCACTCCTCAATTTTTTTTAGTGAACCACAATATAAGGTAACCACTCCTCAATTTTTTTTAGTGAACCACAATATAAGGTAACCACTCCTCAATTTTTTTTTCTTAGTGAACTACAATATAAGGTAACCACTCCTCAATTATTCTAAAGGGACAACAACATAAGGTAACCATTCCTCAATTATTTTAATTTCAATACAAGGTAACCACTCCGCAATTATTTTAATTTCGAAAATTTTTTTTATGGAAGAAGCTCGTCTCGAAATTAAAACAGCTAAAGAAAATTTTTGTAAAGCTTACAAACGCATTCTGAAAGACCTTAAACCAAAAAACTTAGAAACATTACAAGCAATTAAATTAAATATTGAAGAAACATATTACATCTACGTACATACAGTTCTTCAAGCTTGTATTACATTCGAAGAACATCATCTAACATTAACTAAAGATTGTCATCATTGTTACGATAAATTACAAGAAAGCTTCAAAAAATTAAAGTGTATAGATCTATTTCCAAAAGATATTCTAATACAGATCAAAATAATTCAAAGCGATACAGAACAAAGTTCAGTAAAATCAAATAGTTCTGAAGAAAACTTTGACAATACTTTTGACAAAATGGCTCTTTCTAATGTTGAATTTTTGCGTACAGCTAGTTCACAAATAAATAGAAACTATAGTGGTGATCCATTATCACTTAAATCTTTCATCGATTCAATAAATTTATTAGACACACTAGCAGAAACACAAGACTTAAAAAATTTATTAGCTAATTTTATTTTATCAAAGCTTGATGGTACAGCTCGCGAATCTATAGCTGATACGTCTAATACAGTAGAACTTATTAAACAAGATCTTAATAATTCAATAAGACCAGAAAGTTCTAAAATTATAGAGGGAAAAATAAAAGCTTTGAGAACGGATAGGAACACTTTACAAAATTTTTCAGAAAAGGCTAACGAATTGGCTGAAGCTTTTCGTCGTTCACTTGTCTTAGAAGGTATACCAACACAAAAAGCTAAAGAAATTTGTATTGAAAAAACAGTTGAAATGTGCAGAAATAATGTAAGATCTGATCTGACCAAAGCTGTTTTATCATCGACCAAATTTGAAGATCCTAGAGAAGTAGTCTCAAAATTTTTAATAGAAATAGACTTACAATCGCAAGAAAAACAGGTTCTGTCGTTTAGAACAAAAAACAATAATAATTCGTCTAGCAATTCTTATAGAAATCGTACCAATAATAATTTTCGTGGAAATTATAACAGGGGAAATTTTAGACACCAAAATCAACGATTTGTAAATAATAATTTTCAAAACAATAATCGTAATAATTGGAACAATAATCGAAGTAATTTTAATAATAATCGAGGTAACTATAACAATAATCGTGGAAACTTTAATAATAATCGCGGTAATAGAGGAAATATAAATAGAAATTTTAACCAAAATAATTATGTACGATACGCGGGAAACGACCAGGCCCCCCAAAACGGCCAGGGGGAACAAGATCAAATGCGTTTACAGCAAAATTAAATAATAACGCTAACTTTAATACACATTACATTAATCCTAGTTCACAATTTAACTCACATTCAAACTCGAATACAACTAAATTTTTTTATAACTCTAATTATAAACCAAATGCAAACAGAAATACGAATTATTCAAACGAAAATAAAAATTTTCTCAATTATTATCCAAATTTAAATACAAAATCTAAATTAATTACAAAAAATGTTTTTAACATCAATCCAAATTTTTCTGATTTTATTATCTTAAATTCTAAATTAAATTTTCAAGGCTCAACATTTCTAGTCGATACTCAAGCAACTTAAAAAATAATCTAAATTCTAACAATATTATAAGCATTTTGGGAATTACACAAAATTCTATAAAAAGTTTAGGTACAATCAACGTCAACTTTCATTTTAAACATACAATTTTATCTTGTTTACTACACGTTGTTCCAGACGAATTTAATATCCCTTCGGATGGTATTTTAGGCAAAGACTTTCTTAAATTCTATAAGTGTCAAATAAATTATGATTCTATGCAATTAACACTCAACAATAATTCTTATTCTTTTTCAATTCCAATTTTAGAAAACCCTAGTGAAAATTCAATTGTTTTACCTTCTAGATGTGAAGTCATTCGTACTTTCATTCTTCCAAATGATTCTCCTTGTGTGGTACTTGACCAAGAAATAGCACCTGATATTTTTATTCCACGTACGATAGTTTCATCAAAAACTCCTTTAATTAAAGTTTTAAACTTATCAGATAAAATTCGAATAATTCCTAAAAATACTTCACTTAAATCAGAACCTCTTTCAAATTTTAACATCCTAAGAATTGACACAAATAAAAATCAGAATAGAACAAACAAATTGCTTTAAATAATATCTAAAAATACCAAACCGCAATATCAAGAAAAATTATTAAATTTATGCGAACAATATAGTAATATTTTCCATATGAAAGATGATAAAATGACAACAAATAACTTCTATACACAAAATTTAAGGATAGATAATAATACTCCAGTATATGTGAAGAATTATAGACTTCCATACTCCCAAAAACAGGAAATCGACGACCAAGTAAATAATTTATTAAAAAATGATCTTATTGAACCAAGCCAATCTAATTTTAACAGCCCTATTATTTTAGTGCCTAAGAAAGGTTCAGATAAAAAATGGAGATTATGCATAGATTACCGTCTAGTAAATAAAAATATGTGTGAGCCTCATCCTCATAAGCTCACGAACGAAGTTTAACTTTTTTATTTACTTGCAAATATTTATTTGGCTACGGACTCTGGAAGAGGGGGCTAAATTTTTTCTTACGAAATTTGTGTGTAATCATTTATTCTTTTTTACGTACCAAATTTGAATGAAATCGGACGAACTTTAGAAGTCGCTGGGTAGGATCAATCAATATTTTGTTACAAAATTTATGTGTTTAATCGTTTCCTCTTTTTATTTACCAAATTTGAATAAAATCACACGAATTTTAGAAGTCCGCCCTAGGGAATGCAAAACCGGTTTTTTGGATCCCGGAAATCCGAAATGCCCCTGTTTTCGAATTTCAAAAAATTCGGAATTCAAAATGCTAAATTCCGAATTTTTCGAATTTGGTGGAACTTTTACTGGCGGGAATTTTGACCAATTGTTTATTTTTTTTTTATTATTTAGGCATAAAGCATTAAAATTCACAAAAATTGAAATCTAAGTAGCTATCGCAAGTCTGCAAATACGTAAAACTTTTTTTCACATTAATCAACATTAACAAAATAAGTTGGAGTTCAGTGATTTATTTGGAATTCGAAGTGAAATTAAATTTTCCGATCAAGGGGGGCCCCCGAGGAACACTTTTGGAAAATCTCTAATATAACTTATTAACAATGCTGCAGGAACATTTTCAATAAAAATTCGATTAAAACTCAATGTTAAAACATTGGATACTTTGTGTTTCAAATTTTTATTTTTCCATTCAGTTTATTCACTTTCGGTTTATTGAAAAGTATAAAATTTTATTTTAATAAAAAATATTTCATAATTTAATTTGTTATAATGTTTTGAACTAAATAAACTAATATTTATGTTAAAGAATAATTTAATTTAATTTTTTAATATATTTTAATTTTTATATGAAATTCCGGAATAAACCGAAATCCGGATTTCATTTCAAGACAATTCCAAAAATCCGGAATTAAATTTTTATTAAAAAAATGCATTCCCTAGTCCGCCCCCCGTGGTGGTCGCTGGGTAGGATCAATCAATTTTTTGTTACGAAATTTACGTGTTTAATCGTTTCCTCTTTTTATTTACTAAATTTGAATGAAATTCTTTGTTACGAAATTTGTGTGTAATCATTTCCTCTTTTTACGTACCAAATTTGAATGAAATCGGAAATAAATTTTTTGTTACGAAATTTGGGTGTAATCAGTTCCTCTCTTTACATACCAAATTTGAATGAAATCGGACGAACTTTTGAAGTGAGCCCTCAGGGGAGGTCGCTAGGTAGGAGGCCAATCAAATTTGAAAATAGCCTATAACGACCCTCGATCTGAGACAAAGAAATAGTGTAAGTTTGAAAACGATCGGCTGAGCGGTTTAGGTACCTATTCGGAATAGACAAACAGACAAACAGCGTTCTGTTTCATATGATAGAATTTCACTAATTCGAAAAGAAAATAAAGTAAATAAATATTAACAACAAAATCAGTTGATCTTTGATTCTGTTATTATACAATTTTTTAATTCTATATATTGTAGTTTTTTTTTTCGTTTTTTGCTTTCCACACATCGTTAGTATTTTGTTATGTGTGTGTAGTATCGCTATTTTATTTTCGTAAATACATGCTACATGCTACAACGTCTTATATTTCCCTGCTTTTATATTTGTTTTTACTTTTTAACATACTACATTCTGTGGTTATTACCCCTCTTTTGCAGCGTTGTGGCTTTTATTTATCATGTCGCAGCACATACTATATTCTGTCTTCTTTTTTCCCCTATTTTGATCAAAAATTTTTAACAATACCTCGCTAAAGAAGTTAAACTTCAAAAATTAATTGCAGATAAAAATCCACTGCCAAGAATAGAAGACATATTAGACAATTTAGGCAGATCAAAATTTTTTACTGTACTCGACCTTTACTCAGGATTTCATCAAGTTCCACTTAATGAAAACTCACGAGATATAACATCTTTTAGCACAGACAAAGGTTCTTTTAGATGGAAAGTTCTTCCATTTGGTCTAAATGTCTCACCCAATTCATTTTCTAGAATGATGGCGTTAGCGTTCTCAGGTCTTACACCGTTACAATGTTTTCTATATATTAACGATATCATATGTATTGACTGTTCAGTCGAACATCACCTTAAAAATCTTGAATCTATTTTCGAAGTTTGTAAAAAATTCAATCTTAAACTTAATCCAGAAAAATGTTCATTCTTTAAAAATGAAGTTACATACCTAGGACATAAATGTACCGATCGAGGTATTTACCCAGATAGTAGCAAAATAGATACGATCAGAAACTATCTACTAACTACTATAGAAAATTTATATCCAACTTTGCATCTATAGCCAAACCATTAAATAATATGACAAGACTAAGAGTAAATTTTTCTTGGACACAAGAGTGTCAAAAATCATTCGAAATTTTAAAAAATTGTTTAATTAATCCTCCAATCTTAAATTACCCAAATTTTTCAAAACCTTTCATCATTACTGTTGACGCTTCTAATTTGGGAATAGGATCCACCCTAAGTCAGGAGATCGATGGCAACGATTTACCAATTTCATATTCTTCACGTAGTTTCACAAAAGGTGAAATGAATAAATCAACGATCGAAAAAGAATTAGCTGCAATACACTTCGCAATTTTACACTATAGACCATATATTTACGGAACAAAATTTACTATTAGATCTGATCATAAACCTCTAATTTATCTGTTTTCTTTAAAAAACCCATCTTCAAAATTAACTAGAATGAGACTAGATATAGAAGAATATAATTTTACAGTAGAGTATATTAAGGGAAAACATAATGTTGTAGCAGATGCACTTTCTCGTATCTCAATAGATGAATTAAAATCAATACAAAACCAAGAACATAAAGTTAATGTAACAACGCGATTAATGTCTAAAAATAAAGAATCACAAAATACAAAAATTCATGAAAATAATAATAAAAATACTATCAAAAGTTTAGATCAAAAAAGAAAAATAATAATTTATGAGGGTAAATTTAATTATAAAATACCTCAACTAATCTTTAACTCAATAGATAGTTGTAAAATATACAAAAAACGTAAACTAGTTTACACAAACGACATTTCAAATATTTACCAGACATTAGAGCCTGGATGTAATAAAATTTTAAAAAAAGAGACAATTTTAGCATTGTTTCTCGTTCAACTAGAAAAAACCCTAATTAAAACAAAAATTTATAAAATTCAAATAAATAAAGAAGATGATATATTTAAATTATTTAATACGAAAGAATTCATTAACATTTCAAAAAAGAATAAAAAAGAATTAGAAATCGCGATAGTTTCACGTCCTTTACTGGGGAGAAACAAGAACTTTTACATCGTTATCATAATGACCCTATATTTGGAGGTCACGCAGGTCAAAAAAGACTATACGCAAAATTGAGATCAGGATTTTATTGGAAAGGAATGAAAAAAGACGTGGCGACGTACGTCAGAAATTGTAAAGATTGTCAGCTAAACAAAGCAAAAATTAAAAACATCGAACCGCTTCATATCACAAAAACACCTAATAAAGCGTTCGATACTATAATTATAGACACGATAGGCCCGCTTCAAAAAACCATTTATAAAAATCAATATGCAGTCACATTAGTCTGTGACTTAACAAAATATTTAATAACTATACCAGTAGCTAATAAGGAAGCTACCACTATTGCGCAAGCTATTTTCGAACACTTCGTTCTTTTATACGGCCCAATGAGGAAAATTATTACTGATTGCGGTACTGAGTATGCCAATAGTATAACAGCAGAATTATTTAAGTTACTAAAAATTAAACATAGTTTTTCGACACCTTACCACCACGAAACAGTTGGAACTGTTGAAAGAAACCATCGTGTTCTCAACGAATATCTTAGATCATATATCAATGAAAATCATGACAATTGGGATGAATACTTAAAATACTTTACGTATAATTACAATTTAACACCAAATTCTAATTTTAATTTCAAATATTCTCCCTATGAGTTGATATTTGCTAAACAACCAAATTCTCATGATTTTTTGTTAGACAACAAAATAGAACCGGTGTACAATTTTGATAGTTATACCAAACATGTAAAATACCAATTACAAAATGCAAACAAAATTATTCAAGAGTTACTACTTAAGGAAAAAATTCGAAACAAATCAATATACGATATGAAATCGACAGGAAGTCAATTCAAAGTAAACGATAAAATTCTTCTAAAAGAAGAACATAGAAAAAAATTAGATAATTTATATTCTGGCCCCTATACAATTACAAAAATTGATGGTTTAAACGTAACTTTTTTAAATGATAAAAATAAACCAATTAGGGTGCACAAGAATAGAATTATAAAATAAAAGGATTAACCAAAATTTTCATAATATCTTATTATAATTATAATGTAGTATAAACTTTACTTTTATTTTTTAATATTATTTTTTATAGTTTTATATTAACATATACATTTTTTTATTTTTTTTGGTACCAAAGTAAAACAAAATAAAACAAAGTAAAACAAAATAAAGAAAATAAAACAAATAAAATAAAATTACAATAACATTTTTTTTTAGATTTTAATAAATATCCATATATTATAGTTTTAATAAAATTTCATATATTATAGTTTTAATAAAATTTCATATAATATAGTTTTAATAAAATATTCTAATAAAATTTTATATTTTATATCTTAGAATAATTCTCAATTGTATAACTTTAGTATAAACAATAATTTACAATTTTTTATTAAATAAAATTTTAACTTGATAATATGAATTCAAATCAAAAGTAAATACTTTTGGTGAATTGAACTCACTTTTTTGTAAGTAACTTCAATTTCCAAAAGGAGGGAGGTGTAGTGCGCCCTTAGAGTATGACACTCTTCACTCATAGAATATTAATTAAATATAATATGAGTGATGAGTGACATCGGCTGCGGGATACTCTCGCTCTCTCTTCTTTATTAATATAAAATATAACATATTAGTATTAAGCAGCAGAGTTGTAAATTAGAAGTCAAAGAATAAAGTTGCATAAATAATCTGTTCACTTGTGTTTCAATTAATAATAATACCGGTAGGTATTACAACATTAATAATGAAAGATGGCCCATTCCACAAAACATCAAACTGGCTGATTCCAACTACAATATACCACCACAAGTTGATATGCTTATTGGAGCAGAGTATTATAGTCAACTAATGACGATTGGTCAGATAAATCTAGGTAAGGATTTACCAGTTCTTCAAAACACTCGACTAGGTTGGATTGTATTAGGCAAAGTAGTAATGAACACCAACAAAAATACAACTTTATTATGTACAACGATCGAAGAAAAATTAGAAAAATTTTGGAACATTGAAGAAACTCCAAGCACAAAAAAGGTATTATCAGAAGCCGAAAAGGAATGTGAGGAGCATTCTGAAAAACATACTAAGAGGGATCATTCAGGTCGATTTATAGTTAGAATTCTATTTGTAGCCCAAACTAAGCTAGGACAATCCAAGGCCATAGCCATCAAAAGATTCGAAGTTATTGAACGACGTCTGCAAAAAGATCCTGAACTCATGGAACAATATAGTAAGTTTATGAATGACTACATCAAATAAGGACATATGGAACAAATTCACGGGAAAGATATATCTAAAGACCATTGCTTCTTACCACATCATTGCGTGCTAAAACCCGACAGCTCAACAACAAAACTCAGAGTTGTGTTCGATGGATCAGCTAAACCGAGTAACAATTTATCGCTAAATGACATTCAACACACAGGGCCTAAAATTCAAGACGATATTTTTAATATTTTATTACGCTTTCGCTTACATCAATTTGCATTCTCAGCAGACATCTCAAAAATGTACCGGCAAATAGAAGTTCATCCAGAAGATCAACAACAACAACTAATTGTATGGAGAGAGAAAGACTTTCTGAACCTTTGCGATATTATAAATTAAAAACAGTAACCTACGGGACAAGATCAGCTCCATATTTGGCAGTAAGATGTTTAAAAAAACTGGCAGATGAAGGAGATGAGAAGTATCCATTAGCATCAAGAGCCATAAAAAATGTCTATATTGACGACGTTATGACAGGTGCCGATAGTTTAAAGGAAGCTCTTGTTTTACAAAACCAATTAATAAAATTATTAAAAACAGCAGGGATGACAATGCATACCAATCTATACCAGTCTCTCAAAGAGAATATGAATTTAAAATTGAGGAATCAAACAACACAGTCAGTACACTTAGACTTATTTGGGAACCAAAAAACGATGAATTCTACATCAAAACAAATTACTGTCCACATAAAAAGATCACTAAGCGAAGTATTCTTGCAGAAACGGCTGGTATTTTTGACCCACTTGGGCTAGTAAGTCCGGTAGTTATTATCCCTAAGATATTACTCCAAGAGTTATGGGAATCAAAATTGGACTGGGACGCGGCTATAGATCAGGTTATGCACCAGAAATGGCAAATGTTTAGAGAACAATTTGGACTATTACAAAACATTCCAATTCCAAGATACGTTTTACAAAAACATTGTAAAAAGATTCAACTACATGGATTTGCAGATGCCAGTGAGAAGGCCCATGGTGCATGTATTTATGTAAGAAGTTCTGCTGAACAGCATTTTGTTCAACTATTATGTTCCAAATCAAGAGTTTCACCGATGAAAAAACTATCTATAGCTAGACTAGAACTATGTGCTGCTTTGTTATTAGCTAAACTGTCAAAAGCGGTAATATCCTCACTGAAAACTAGTAATATCACTATCGAATCAACCACGATTCAATGACTACATTAGCATGGATAAATTTTACATCATACAAACACTTTATAGAAAATAGGGTCTCGTCAATTCTGGAGTTAACAACAAAAGAACAATGGAGATACATCAATACTAAAGAAAATCCCGCTGATCTCATCTCTCGAGGTTTATATCCCAATCAACTCATTAACAACAATTTATGGTTCACAGGGCCCGAGTTTCTAAGATTAAATGAAGGAAGCTGGCCTGCACGAAGATCAATTGAAGAATCGATAGAGGAAAAACGGATAAAAAAATCAATTTTAACAACAAGTCGACTTAAAGATTCTCACTTCATAATGGAAATCGATCACCATAACTCATTCCGTAGACTTAGAACTGTAGTAGCTAATGTGTTGCGATTCATACAAATGGCAAGGAAAAAATTAAATAAGATTACGACTACTCTCTCACCACAAGAATTAGAAGAATCAACAAACGAAATAATGAAATTAATGCAAAAGGAGAATTTTAGTGAAGAAATAGATGATGTAACGCACAACAAACAAGTCAAAATAAAGAGTACGTTAGCAACATTCACACCATTCATCGATGATCAAGGGCTGTTGAGAGTGGGAGGTAGACTTGAAAAATCGAACATACCTTATAATGCAAAACACCCTATAATACTTCCACATACCCATGTATTTACGAAGCTATTAGTGGAGCAAAAACATAAACAACATCTTCATGCCGGACCACAAGCCTTGCTGGCAATAATCAGGCAAAAATATTGGCCAATTCATGGAAAACAAATCGCACAATCCGTAGTTCATAATTGTGTACAGTGCAGACGACTCAGACCCTTGACAGTAACACAATTAATGGGTGATCTGCCGCGAGAAAGAGTTGAACGGTCACGGCCGTTTTCCAACGTAGGTATTGATTTTTGTGGACCAGTAACCATTCATTACAGTCTGCGGGGTAAAAGACCAACCAAGGCTTACATTGCCATTTTCATTTGCTTCGCCACCAAAGCAGTACATCTAGAGTTAGTATCAGATCTTACAACAGCTTGTTTTATCGGAACTTTAAAAAGATTTTGCGCCCGGAGAGGTATACCAAATAATATTTTTTGTGATAATGCCACTAATTTTGCTGGGGCACATGCTGAACTAGATGCGTTAAAAAATTTTGTGTTGCAAAACAACGAAAGCATTTGTCAAGAAGTCAGTTACATAGGAATAAACTGGCACCATATTCCTCCAAGATCACCTCATTTTGGAGGTCTTTGGGAAGCTGCTGTGAAATCAGCAAAGATACACATACGACATGCAATATTAAGTGCTACCCTGACGTATAAAGAAATGAACACTGTAATTGTACAGATTGAAGCCATACTGAATTCACGGCCACTAATTCCAGTTTCATCAAATCCAAATGATCTCCAAGCCTTAACTCCAGGCCATTTTTTGATCGGAGAGCCCCTTAGCACAATACCAGACGTCTATGCACAACAGCTGAATACACCTTTACAACAAAGATGGAACAGAATAAAATCAATACAGCAAGAATTTTGGAGGAGGTGGTCCAGAGAATATTTGAAAGAACTACAGTTAAAACAAAAATGGACCAGAGATAGGCCAAACTTACAAAAAGGGATGATGGTGACAACGCACCTCCGTTACAATGGAAGCTTGGTCGGATCGTTAATACTATTGAAGGGAGCGATAAAAAGGTAAGGGTAGTTATAGTTAAAACTTCAACAGGAGAATTCAAAAGAGCTGTACACCAAGTTTGCCCTTTTACCAGTGGAGTATGAAAAAGAACAAACATCTGGCAACTTATTAACCACTCCAGCCACACCAACACCAATCAGTGAAACGCAAAAGAATAGCTCCAATTAATCGAAGATGGGTTGAAGATGAAGATGATGAAGATGTCATTTCAAGTAACAGTTTACCTGACAAAATATCGCATTCAAAGAAGCCATGCAGAATATCTGCTTTAACATATTTACTTAGTTTATTCTTATTACTGGGACAAATTTTTGCAAACACCGAGCCGGTAAGCATTGATTTTTTTAAGAACAGCCCAGGAATATACTTCGAGAACATAGGCAATATTAATTTTATTACAAACGAGTGGAGACTTATGGTATATTATGACATGAATCTTTATTGGAGGGAAATAAAAGGTATGAGGAGTAACATTGAACATTTAGCTAAATTGGGTGAAAACCACTCCAATTGTCAAACAATAGCAAACGAATTACAGCACCAATTACGAATTATCGACCAAAATAATGAGATTTTGGGAGCTAATAATAGACAAAGAGATAAAAGGGGTTTAGTGAATGGTGTAGGAAGAGGATTAAATTACATGTTTGGAGTACTAGATGACAACTATGCCACCGAAATGACAAACACAATAGATGAATTACAAAACGACGAAAAATCAATTAATTTATTATTAGCAAATCAAACATCAATCCTAGAATCAACAGTTAACATTTTAATGAAATCAAGTGAGCACGTAAACGACCAATTTCTAAAAATACAGGAGTACATTGGAAACATCACCTCCCATCTAGATAACATATCAACGTACTTAAAAAATGAAGAATTCGAAAAACTTTTTTTACAAGCAGCTACACACACATATATGATAATAAACAGTTATCGAGAAATTCAAACTGCTTTAATTGACACTGTTACAGACGCTTATCATGGAAAAATCAGTTATTTAGTACTTACGCCTCATCAACTAAATTCAGAAATTATCAAAATTAGAAATTTCCTTCCCTCAACATTAAGGCTACCAAATAATTTTAGAGACAATACTATTTTACATGTATACTCCTTATTAAGTGTAAAAACCCGAATCACCAGAAAATACACACTATTTGATATAAAAATTCCATTAATATCACTTGAAGACTTCGAATTGTTTAAGGTCTCAAGTGTACCTACATTAATTAATCAAACATTTGCATCCATTGTGTCAACTACAGAATATTTTATAGCCAATCTTCACAGAGACTTATTTTCAACTATGCAACGTCATGACGTCATCAACTTCTATCTAATCGTCATCACTTTCTATCTAATCAGAATCGACCTATTTTTAACAAAAACATGAACATCAGCCAATGTGAAGTAGGTCTATTTCAACATCAAGTAACTCCTATTAGTTGTGTCATAAGCTATTCTCATGTATACAAATTTTGGCTTCAATTAGAAACTCCCAACTACTGGCTCTTTTCCATGGACAAAAAAACAATCATTAATATAGTATGCACCTCAAGAACATATCAGCGAGAAATCGAAGGTACCGGAATTCTGAAGTTTAACGATAATTGTATGATAAAACAGGAAGCTATCCAGATCAGTTCACATAATTTATTCTCTTCAGAATTACGCACAACATTTACCCCAACTACAAATATCATAAATCTTACCACTAATTATATTAACTCAATCAACTAATTTGAACCGCACTGGACATCATCAATGGAAGAAATAAAATTGTTACAAACAAAAATTAGAGATATTGCAACTTATCATCTTCAACAAATGAATAACAAAAAAGACGTACATCAATTTTCCATTAGTTATTTAGGACTCATAATAGGTTTATTATGTACTGCAGCTATAATATATAAATTGTACTGCAAAAGAACCCATAGAAAAATTAAACTACCACAAGTAAACTATATAAGTCCTCCAAAACCACGAAGACAAAATCAATTCACAGCCAAGCAACCAGTCAAAAAAGAAATGGTTACGAAATTTGAAGACAAGATCACTCTTTCACCTGATGATTTCCATATTCACCATGTATAGCTGTAGAAGGGGCAATATGTTTAATTCTAAACATTTTTTGATTTCAAATAAAAATAATGCAATTTTGAAAAATTCATACAACCGAAAAAGTTCGATATAAACATTTTTTAGACCTTGAAAAAATATGTAAGTCAGTGTACTCACTGCACACGTAAAAATATAATAATAAATTTTATGTTAAAATAAGTATATCAAATTTCTATTGAATGTTAAAAATTGATTTACTTGCAATATTTTGTGACAAAAATAGTATTTATGGAATGAATTTAGAAAAATAAATTTATGTTAAAATTGTCAATCCAAAAGACAAGTTTAAATTATTCTTTTTACAGGTGCAGCGAATTGAGGACCTACCCAAGGTATCCTCAATTCTTCATTTTACTAAATTTCAGGTGCAGTGAATTGTGGACCTACAAAAGGTATCCACAATTCTCCAAAAGAAATCAAAAGAGATTTCTTCAGTAGAGATGTTGTTTTTATTGAACCAGATAATTCAAATCAATGACTTCTCTATATAAAAGACGAAACATCAAATTTGTCTATGTATTAAGGTCGAATAAGCTTTTCATACAAAAATCAAATATTTGTATGAAAAATTTATTTTTATTTTTAAAAATCATTTTTTTTTATAAGGACTTTCAATTTGACATGTAAGTATAAATTAATATTAATAATTTTTCTAATCTTTCAAAAAAAAAAATTGCCAAGAATATTACGGAATATGCTAAAAATTCGTAATATTTTTGGCAATACAAAAGAAGAGTGTTTAAAACCCATTTGATAGGGGGGACCCCTGTTCAAATTTTTTTTTTTTACAGTGACGGAAAAAAAAAAGCGTGCAGTCGAAAAAAAAAGATGAATGAAAAAAAAATTAAGAAAAGATTCATTCTAATTCAGAAACAGGACCTTTTGCCCCAAGAACTGTTTTTGGTTTTGGGGGTTTGGGACCGCCTCAACCCCCCTCCAAGTTTCAGTCGATTCTGAGTGGTTCCCGTCATCTGCAGTATCGTCGCCGAGAATAGAATTCAAAGATAGTATGAAGATATTACTGTCGGCCACAAGGAAAAAAAAACTTTTGTACCCCGGCTGATAATTGGTCCAGCTCATTATAAACGATATTTAAGCTGTTTTATAGATTCCTAAATGTAAAAACAGTCAAATTTAGTTGTTTTTGTTCTTAAATAAAATTTTGCATCGAATTCTATTCTCAGCCGGGGTGGCTGACAATTAAATTTACCCAAAATTTTGAAATGTAATCTCGACCATGTGAAAATTTTGAGTAAAATAAAAAAAAAGGTACCCATTTTTTTTGATTTATGCAGATAATTATCTCCTTTAATAATTTAAACCACTATAACTTTGATTTTTTACAAAAATTTTGATTTTTAAGCTCGTTTATCTGAACACCTTTTTTCATAAAATTCTAATTTTTTGTACCGAACTGATCGCATCGACAGACTTGTTTGAAATTAATACTTTTTAATCAATTATTTTAATTCCGAACTATTTTATTTTTAGCATATGATTAGAGGAATAAACACTCTTTTAAATTCAATTTTGGTTTTTTGGCGGAGATGTATACTTTTCGTAATACTCATGGGCAAAGTTAAAGTGGCTGATAATTGGTCCCGGCTAAGAATACCTGCCTTTACCCTATGTCGAACTTTCACTATCCAGATAACAAAGTCGCCAATCTTCGCTGATGCTTTAAGTTAAATTAGTTTACCTTCGTACATTTTAAAAAATATTTAGATTCAAATATTTAACAATATTTATATTCTTCATATTATAAAATTTCTAATTATTTAAATTTTTTTTTTAAATGTAATAAGTTTTTTTCCTACAGTGTATATTTATTTTGGTCGAACCATTTGACAGATAAAAATTTCTATTTGTAGTCTTTATATAGAGAAGTCAATGTTTAAATTTTATAAATTTTAATATTTTAGATAATTATGAAAATAGTGAAAATGGTTCTACAGAATGTAATGAGGAAAGTGATGAATCAAATTGTTATTTAGAAGCTAACACAGATTCACTTGATAATACATTGAACGACAATGCAGATTCTGATTATACGCCTCAGATAGAAGTTGAATAAAATGAGACAATATTAAGAAAATCGGATCGAAGACCTAAACCAGTAAGTAGACCTGATTTTATTTCTTATATTGCTAATGATGTTAAATTAATTGATGAGCCGATAACGGTAGATGAGGCATTAAGTGATCAATATAGTAAAGAGTGGAAGCATGCTATGCAAAGTGAATATGAATCCCTTTTAGAGAATAAAACATGGAAATTGGTAGAGTTGCCAAAAGGTCGAATACCAATAAAAAATAAATGGGTTTTTAAAATTAAAACTAATTCTGAAAACAACATAGAACGTTTTAAGGCCAGATTAGTTGCAAAAGGGTGTAGTCAGCGGGCTGGAATTGATTATGCAGAAACTTATTCACCAGTAGTGAGATATTCATCGATACGTTTTCTTATTGCATTGGCTGTAAAATATGAATTGAATATTCATCAGATGGATGCAATTACTGCATTTTTACAAGGTGATCTTGATGAAACAATTTATATGCAACAACCTGAAGGCTATGATGACGGAAGCGGTAGAGTGTGTTTATTGGAGAAGTCCATTTATGGATTGAAACAGGCTAGCCGTCAATGGAACATAAAATTAAATGAAGTTTTAATTAAGGCAGGTTTTAAAAGATCAAATGTTGATTCTTGTATATATATAAGAAGACATCGAAATCCATGATAATTGATATGATATGATTGAAATACATTGTGATAATCGTAGTGCCATTAATATTGCTGAAAATGGAGCATATAGTGCAAGAACATCATCATTTTGTACGTGAGAAGGTTTCAAATGGGATGATCGTTTTACAACCAATTGATACCGAAAGTATGATTGCTGATTATTTAACAAAAGCAGTGAATGTTGATAAGCATGGTTTTTGTACACAAGGTTTGGGTTTGATAGCAAATGTCGATTAAGGGACAGTGTTGAAATGATAAGGTATAACCGACCTTTGATAGCAATGTTAAGTAGGCCACATTGCCACACACCACACACAACTTTGTGTTTACTTATTTATGTTTACATATTTGCCACTAGAGTTTTTATATTATTTTTATATGTGTAGAGTAAAGTAATTAATTAATATTCATTCCAATAAAGATTATTGTACAGAAGAGATCTGCGCCTTTTATTTAATATTAACAAGGATAAAGGAATAGCTTTCATCATCCCCTTTCAACAATTTTCACGTCATTTTAGCAAGGTTGATATTTTTATATGTTATAGATTGGATCTTTTATAGACTACATCCAATTTGCCGGACGGAAATACCGTTGCTAAATGGATGCCAGACCTATGTCATTTAAAAGAAATCTGCTATTATCAAGTAATTTTGCATTTTTATCTGGTTCTGCTCCCACGGGTAAACGGAACGTCGTCTGACTGCCAAAATACTCGTATACGTCCAGCACCGTAGCAATATAATAAAAAATGAACCTTGCTAAAATCACGTGATTTTTTACGTTGCGAGCTCTTGGACTATACCGTTTCCAAAAACGTTTTAGTTTCTTTGACGAAATTTAAACTGAAGTTATTAAAACAAATAAGACTGATTCATAAAAAAAAACAATTTTCTAAATTTTTTGATTAATTTTTTGGGTAACTGAAAAATCTTACCAAATAATCATTTTCACGACAAAAGAACTACAAATTTTTCTAAATACGTTAAACATTTTCACAAAACTATTTCACAAATTTAATAAAAATATCGCCAGCAGAACACATCAAAAAATTGTTACCTTTTCGAAGAAATATTGACATTTACAAGCAACTACAACAAAATTTCAAAACCAACCTTCAAAATTTAAAAAACAAATCAATGCATATGCATTTTAGTAAATTTTTTTCAGCGAATCACTTTTTATCGTCGATTTCGCGCATTATTTTTGATACTATGATTTAAAATTCGTTAGGAAGTACTATGCCGTACTATATTGTAATAATTATACCTTACAAAAATGTTTGTCAAACTGATAGTACATTTTCTAAATGTGCCAAAAAAGTATGTAATAGATTTTGTGAATTTTTCTGAGTACGACTGATCGACGCGTCATCAAAAAGTACATAATATTGCATCATTACCTCAAAAGTGGCAAAACATCGTGATAGGACATATTCCTGTTTCATGGACGATATGTAAAATATAGATAGATATGCAAAATATGCAAATATGCAAAAATATGCAGTATCTATATGCGAATATGCAGATATAAACACGTTTCAAATAATTTGCTTTTACAAGAAACGTACTTAGCTGTTTCTCTTTTTCTTCTAGGTCACTCCTGTACGAATATGAAATTGCATATAAATCCGCAGTCTATTAATAACAAAGCTGCCAGAGTAGGATTTTCTTTCCCTAAATTTAGAGAGTTTCATTATATCGGGGAAAAATTATGAACAAAAAATTATTGTACAAGAAATATCTCAGAAAATTTGCGGAATTTTTTTCATCTGCCATGTTTTTTTTTTTGATTTGACAATTAGAAGGACAGAACTAGATTCAAATTTTTTTTTTGTTGTTGTGAATTTCAAATACACGCTCTGAGGCGTGTATTTGAAATTCACAACAACAAAAAAAAATTTGAAATTTTACACTAAGAAAATATATTAGGAATTTGAAATTCAGATTATGAAATTTTTAATTTTTTTAAGAGTGAAGCACTAACTATGAATTTTTTTAACCAAGGTTAATTTGTGTTTTTTTTTAATTGTTATTTTCTAAATAACACTTAATGAGTAAAATTCAATCAAATATAATTTAAAAAATATATCAAAAATACTATAAGTCAATTAATTATTTTAAAATTAAAATGCGAAAAATAAAAATGACAAAAAAAAAATTATTTATTTTATGTTTTTTTTTTAGCAATTTTTGGAACGTAGTTCCTTATTCTACTAGAATAATTCTACGCTCTTATGGAAAAATTTATTAAAAATTTGAACACTTTAGTGTCAGTACAAAGTGTCGGTACACACTCCGACGCGATCATAGATTTTGAGCGAGCAATGATTTTTTTTTAGCAGCAGTTCCAAAAAATTTTGAAAATATCGCTGCTAAGCCGCAGCGACCAAAAATATGATCGCGTCGGTGTCTGTCGGTACATGATAAACAAGAAAAAAAGTTAAGAAAAATTATTATATTTTTATTATATTTTTTTAGGTATTTTAATAAATATTGTGTTCTTTGGTTTGCATTAATAATTAATAGAAATAAAACAAAAAGAATAGTAAACATCCAATGAAATTTATAAAATTAAAATCCAAAATTCTATCAAAGTTATCTATCAATATTATCTGTACAAAATAATTCCGATGTTTCACATCTATCAAACGTCCCGCCGGCTCTTGTATTTTTATTGAACTTTGCATGAAAATTGATAAACTTAAATTTTATTTCAATTTATAAAATATTTATAAAATAAAATATTTAGTAAATATTAATTTTTTATTATTAACTAATTAATATTTTATAGTTCAAATAAAATTTAGATTTTCATACTAATTTCAATGTTAATAAAAATCTTGTATAATTTTGTCAGTATTATTTTGCCAATATAAAGGCGCTATTCGGTACCAAGGCAAGTCAAGTCGTCTGCCGGCGTTAAATATTTCGATACTTTGCCATTTTGGCTTATGATATTTCTTTTTTTTTGTGTTGCAAAAACAACAAAAACAAAAAATTTAAATTTATAAGTATTCACTTGTTTAAATCTCCAAATAGCGACTCCTATGGCGAAAAAAGGCACATACTTATGGGTGAAAACAAATGTAAACAAAAGAGTCACACTTAGTTAAATATTCAAATAGTGCCCCAATGGCGAAAAATAGCACATACTTATGGGTGAAAAAAATTTAAATAAATGGGTTGTCAAAACAGTCAATATTAACGATACCTGTTAATTTTTTTAAAGTTTAAATAATGAGTCGACGCCGTCGCATTTTATATGATTTGATAAAATGTAAACAGTCCCTTTCGCGGCAAATAAACAGTCCCTCTCGCGGCAAATAGTAATAGTTTTTTATTGAACGTTGTATGAAAATTGATAAACTCAGAGTCACAATTTCTAAATTGAGGACGTAATTTTCTGCATTCTGTATAATCTGCTAAAATCAACTACTTATGAAATAATATTTGGCTGACTGAAATCAAAAACTTATAATAATACGTGACCGACCGAATTTTCTTACCCATTTTTGCCGCTTTTTTCTTTTCTATACAATTTTAGTTTTTGAATTCACCTACAAATTTAGTTTGTTATGGGAAATTTAAAATTTCCCTTTGCAGAATTTTAAGAAGTAAAATTGAATTTGTGAACGGCTTTAGGACAAAATTATTTAATTTTTTTAAAATAACAGCAGTAAAATCGTGTCGTTTACAAATTAAAAAATCTGGAATATTAAATCCGATTTCAATTGTTTCAATAATCAGTAATAAGTGAACAGACTCTTAGTTTTAGTTTTTTGAATTTTCGATGTTAAAAAAGATCTTCGAAATTCGAAAAAACAGTCTAAAATTGCTCCTTAAAAAAGGTTTCTTTAAATGAAAAAAATTCAAAATTAGAGAAAACTGGGAAAAGTAGAAAAAAGTTTCTTTTTAAATTAATAAAATTTTGAATTGATAAAAAATGAAAATTACTTATATGTACGCTAAGGAACTACGTTCCAAACTGGTGTCCCATGACAGCTCTTTTGTTTTTTTTTTCCTTTTTTTTTATCCAACGATTTTTTTGGTTCAATGAATATGTTCTGATTACGGGATTTCATAACTTATTAATTGAATCTAAATAAAGAATGCTGGGTTTTATCAGGTGAATCTGGTTTAACATTTAACTCAACTCTAAAACAAGCGTCAAAAAAACTAAATTTTTTGTATGATAAACCTGCTTTAATTCAACAACTATTAATAAATATTTGTTAAACTTATCTTATTCAAACCCGAAATCGCGTAATTTGTTGGGATTGTGCGTTTGAATAATAAAAAAAGGAAAAAAAATTGCTAAAAAAGAAGCATAAAAATAAAATAACTTTTTTTTGGGCTAAAGTGCAGATGACGTGAACCACTCAGAATGGGCTGAAACTTGGTGGGTGGGTAGGGTCGGTGCCCAAATCCCCAAAACTCAAATCAGTTCTTGGGACACAGGCCTCGTTTCGGAGATATGGCCCCCCCAAAGTTTTCATACATTTCGTATGTGCAATTTTTTTTTTTGCTCGATTTGCCCCATTTTTTTTGTAGAGAGTATACCCAATCAGGCAAAAAAAAAATTGCCCATACAAAAATGTATGAAAACTTTGGGGGGCCCTATCTCCGAAACGGGGCCTTTGCCCAGTTTAATAAAAGAAAAAAAAGAACTGATTTCAGTTTTGGGAGTTTGGGCACCGCCTCTACCCCCTCCAAGTTTCAGCTCATTCTGAGTGGTTCACGTCATCTGATCTGCACTATCACCTTTTTTTGAAATTTTTATTTTCCAAATTTCAATTATAAAATAATTAATTCACTAATAATATTTTTTTATATATTTTTTAAATTATATTTGATTAAATTTTATTCACAAATTTTTATTTATAAATTTAACAAAAAAAAATTACGAAAAAAACAACAAAATTAACTCTAGTTAAAAAAAAACATAGCGTGAACATAAATTTTCAATTTTTTTTTTTTATTAATGTTACCAAATCACTAGGTGGGATACCTTTTATACTATAAGATAAGTATGGATTTGGTAATGAGGACAGGAAGTTTAGACGGGATTAAAAAGTGGGACAGTTAGTAGGTAATCATTTACAATTTTCTTAAACCGGCGCAAGTCGTAAATCAAGCGTCAACCAGCTGTCAGGAACAACTTTAACGAGCAAACACAATTGGGGCGACAACGACGACGACGACGATGACTACAACGACAACGACAGCGATATCACTGGAGTGAACACAATTACGGCGACGGCGACGGCGACGGCGACGGCGACGGCGACGGCGACGAAATAAATAAACACGAAAAAAATAAACAAATAGAAAAATAAATAAAAAAAATATATTGTTGTCGTTGTCGCCCGGCGAGAAAATAGAAAGAATTCTAATTTGTCGTCAGGCGACAATGTCGTTTGTCGCCAGTCGTCTCAATTGTGTTCATTCTCATACAAATATATGGTTTCTATTTTTTTTTTATAGTCGCTATCGCTGTCGTTGTCGCTGTCGCCCCAATTGTGTTTACTACATTAATGGGAGAGCATTCCACATTCGCGAGGTGCGAATTGAAAACGAATCTCCGAAGCTCGTTCTATCACATCTGGGAATTTTTACGAAATATGGGTGTGGCGTTGAAGCGGTACGTGTTTGGCGTGAAGTAGAGTAAGTAGGGCCTTTACTTCCAGGGAACACGAATCCGTTCCAACAAAATATTTATAGAGAATGGAAAGTGAACCTACATTACGACGGTGGTTGAGTGAAGTTAATGAGCTGGTGGCTTGGTCATTGTTCATCAATCTAATAGCCCTTCTCTGAACTTTGTCCAGGTATTCAAGATGGGTTTTGGAAGCACCAGCCTAATATGTGAATTCTATTCTAATTTTGGTCGTATGTAGGATTTGTAAATGTTTAAGAGATCAGAGGGGAAAAGTATTGTTTACATCTTTTTAAAAAACCAAGATATTTCGCTGCGTTTTTTGCCGTTTCGAAAATATGAATTTTCCAGCTTAATTCGCTAGTTATTTTCGAACCTAAAATATCAAGGCTTCCAGATTTGGCAATACTTTCTCCTTGAAAAGAAAATTTGGGATCGAAAGTTGACAGCTTTCTAGAAATTATGCAGCACTGTGTTTTGGATGCGTTAAACTCTGTTGAGAAGACCCCATTGAGCAATTTTTGAAAGGTCGTGGTTTATGCTACTTTGCAAGAAGTTTCGTTTAGTAGTAACAGCATTTGAGGATGCTGATTTCCTATTAATAAAATCGTAGCTTGCTAGCAAGTTACTGTCATCGGCGAAGCTGTGGACAGGGCTAAGAGAAGATTGCAGAACATCATTAATGAAATTAGAAAGAGGGTTGGTGAGAGAACACACCCTTGGGGTACACCGGAGTTGATGTTGAAAAGATGTGACCGATACCCATCCACAACAGCACGAATAGAGCGGTCAGACAAAAAGTTGCTGACCCAATTGACAAAGGCTGATCCAAGACCCATTGATTCAACTTTAGAAATTAGGGCCGAGTGCCACACTCGATCAAAAGCCTTAGCTATATTCAAAGCAACAACTCAAGACTCACCGGAGTTGTGAAGACTGGTGTTGAGTTTGTCGGATAAATATGTCATCAGATCACCAGTCGATCTATTCGCGCGAAAACCATATTTCTGGTCATTTAGCAATTTGTTGTTTGTATTTTTTAACTTTATTATTAATGAGAATAGAAGTAAGCGTAATAGGCCTGTAGTTTGAGGGATCGCATTTATCGGCTTTTTTGGAATAGGCTGAACATGCACAACTTTCCAATTGGTGGGGTAAATGCAAAGTGAATATGAAAGATAGAAAAGGTTGCGCAGAGGTTTAGCTAGAACAGTGGCAGTATGTTTTAGGACCACAGCCGGAATACCATCACGGCCAGTTGACTTTTTCACATTCAGATTTTTGAGAGCTTTTAAAACAACACGTTGCCTAAAGTAATCTCTTCCAAAAGAAGAGTTTACTGGAGGCAAGACTGGTGGATCTTGAGCTGAAGCTACAAGTGTTGAGTTTTGACTAAAGGGTTTTGCAAACAGATTAGCCTTCCCAACCAATCTGCTATGATCCGGTCACCATCTACAAGGGGAGGAAAAGATGTAGGCGAACAAAAGTTTTGTTGTACACTTTTAGCGAAGGTCTAAAAGCTTCTGCTATTTTTAGGAAAGTTTAATATTTCTTGACGCTTCCTCTGGGTATACAAAACATTATGTTGGCAACAAATCTTACTGCATCTGTTTCTGAACTCTCGCCAGCGCTTCAGTGAATTTAAAGAATTGTTTTGTTTATACTCACGAAAAGCATTATCCCTATCGGCTATGGCCTTTGCACAGGTGTCATTGAACCACGGATTTTTAGTATTCGTTTTATTTTGAACCTTTTTATGGAGTATGAAAAGTTTCATCCCTAGCAGAATAATTTCAGTAATGACAGCCGTGCAAAGGTCAACATCCCTCTCCAAGAAGCAACGAGACAGATCCATCCGTCCAAGAAAACTGGCGAGCCCATCCCAATCAGCTTGAGAATAGGTCCATACCAGACGTGCTAACGAGACAATGATCGGAGTTTCCAAGGGGGGAAACTAATTGAAGCTTCTTGATTCGATGTCAGAAACAGATCCAAGAGATGATGAGCCTGATGGTTTACATCTGGTATGTGGGTGGGTTCAGAAATAATTTGAATCAGATTATTAAGACTTGAAAAAAACTCTACATGTCTGCCCTCGGGACTGGTGCGATTTGAATGACTAAGCCATGACACGTTATGTACGCTAAAATCACCGACTCGGGGTTTTTCGCCAGAATTTGATTTATTTGGTCCGATAGCAAGTCGAACTCAACAACGTGATCACTGCCAGTCAGTTGCGGGCTTCTGTAAAGGAAACAAAAGTGGATGACGTGTTTGTTGGTTCTTAATTTGAACCAAAGAAAATTTAATAAGGGACTTAATGATTTTAAATCTTTAATAGGATAACAAGCAACGTCATTCCTTATATAAACGGCGACTCCTCTGTGGGCAACGTGTAAAGTGTGAAGATCATAACCGGGGATTGAAAAACTCACTTAAAGCCAGAATATTTGGCTTAGCGGAAATTCGCTTCTAAACCTCGGATGTTACAAAAATTAATACAGAATTAATACAATTGAGGGATAGGATAACATAATTTAATTTATGAATTAAATTCATAGTTTGGAAAGCATATTAGAGTTAAAAAAATATTTTCAACAAAATCAATTCCAAATTAGATTTATGTAGGTCCTTTCATGATTTCTGCTCAAATGGTTTCGACAATCCTAATGCCATTCATGTCTTTATTTATACTGAACTTAACAACTTAACTGGTGTTCTTTAAACTCACACTCGTGTTGAAGTAGTTAAACTCAATTGGAAGAATGTTATATCCCCGTGATATCCTTGAACGTAAAATTGATATAGCTACACTCAAAAAATTTTCGTTGTATATTAAATAAAAATACTATTAAATTAATAAAAACGTTATTGATATACGTTATTGATATAATGAATGGTGATTGAAACAATAAGCGTTAGTTCAAAATACTATATTTTGGAGAGAGCATTTGAGAGAGAGTATAACGGTAAAAATCGACCTTAGCTTCAATCAAATGTAAGATTAATTCAACAAAAATGATCATTCAATTGATTAAAAAGAGTTTTAATTCAACAATAATTGTTATTAGAAACATTGCACATGAGGTGTAAGTAATTTTAAATTCAATAATAAATTATTGGTGCAACGCAGGTGATGGTTGAATTAATAAAACGTTTGTTACAATAAACATACAAATTTTTAATTCAATTATAAGTATTATCAGTTGGATAACAAGAATTTTGTGTTCAATAAATTAAGTTGTTGTTTCAATAATTCTAATTATTTATTCAAACGTGGTCTACTATCAGATTGACAACAAAATTATTAATTCAATACCAATTATTATTAGAAGAACCTGACATGAATTATAGGTAATTGTCAGTTCAATAATAAATTATTGGAATAACGCAGAAAATTATTGAATTTAATAAATTGTTTGTTGAAACAAACATACAAATTGTTAATCCAATGATTCGTTTTATCATTTCAATAACAAGAATTTTGCATTCAATAATTAAGTTGTTGTCCTAACTATTTATTCACACGGACTAGTTATCTTGTAACTGTAATACAGTTACAAGATAACTATCATATTAAGTTTAATATCATTATTAAAGATATTAAATCAATATGATAGCGTCCATGTGAATAAATAGTTAGGATTATTGCAACAACAACTTAATTATTGAATACAAAATTCTTGTTATTGAAATGATAAAACCTATCATTGAATTAACAATTTGTATGGTTATTTCAACAAACAATTTATGAAATTCAATAATTTTCTGAGTTATTCCAATAATTTATTATTGAATTGACAATTACCTATGCTTCATGTCTGGTTCTTCTAATAATAATGCCTGTTGAATTCATAATTTTGTTAACCTCAATTGGTAATTTTATTATCTAAGTATCTAAATTGGATTGGGACAGCTTAGTTATAGTTTGCTTCACTTGTAACTTGAAGTTTACCCTTGTATCTGAAAATCAAACAAAAAAATACATGGAACTTAGCTGAAAATAGAAAATAAACCTTGTTGTACAAAATATAAAGAAAATTTTATTCGCTCTTATTATTATTAAAAATAGTTCAATTCAATTTAAAGAAAATATTATATAAATTCTGAATAATATAAAAATATATTTATAAAATCATCGCATTTTGAGAGTCACGAATTGAGAATTTTTTATTTGTTTTGCATTAGTGATAGTTGCTCTTGCTGTTGGTACCAATATGTGATGCAACATGTAAAAAGTGATAAGCAATTTTCCGTCTGTATTAAGAATAAAATTGTCAGTTTCAATGAATTAATTTACTAACTTAAATATTATTAACTACTTAGTTAAATAAATAATATTTTGTGATTATCTTACTTTGTGGAGTTTCTTCTTTGGAAAGATGATCGAGGAGGTGGTGTTTAGTAGACGGATCCTTTATTTGCTTATTGAATATCTCGAACATTGTTTGAATATCTCGAACATTGTTGAATATCTCGAACATTCAGAACATTGAAAGACTATATTTTCCAACATTTCTGTATCTGTGATATTCATTTCGTGGAAATCGATAAGAATCTGTTATAAAAATAAATTAAAAAAACATATAGAGGTGTAATGCCCCCTTATCATTATGTATATAATACTATATACATTGTATATTATATGCTCTCTTTCTTTTATTATTATTATTCGTTAAGTTATCTTAGTATTAGTTAATAAGAAAGTATAAGACATCTATGTACTTAGTTTTAAGCAGTCAGTTTATAAGCAACTCTTAAACAGTTTACGTAATAAAATATAAGTTGGAAATATAATAAGATCACCTGTTTTATTCAAAGATACCCTAGAGGTATCACATGGCGACCGTGACAGTTGTGTGTGTAACTGTTGGCTGGGTTGGCAAAAATCTTAAAAAAGCAAAAAGTAATTTATTTAAAACTAAAATTTTTTTTTGGCAAAAAAATAAAATAAAATACTTTTAATTATTAAATAAATACTATAAAAAAAAAAAAAATAAAAAGAAAGAAGTAAATGAAAAATTATTTTAATAAAAACTGAAATTTTTTTTCTTTTGAAAAAAATTTATAAAATTAGACGCCCCTTGTTAATAAAAATCATCAAAAAAAAAAATCATCAGAATAAAAAATTTTTTGTTAAAGAAAAAAAAATGGAAGAAAAATTTTTATTAAAAAGAATAAGAAAATCACATAGAAAAAAAAAGTGGAAATGAAAATTTAAATTAATTTTAAAATAAAATTTTGACAAGAAAAAAAAAAGAAAGAATTTTTTTTTAAATTAAAAACTAAGAAAAAAAAAACCTGAAAAAAAAAAAAAGAAGAAAGAAAATTTTTTTTTGGAAGAAAATGGCGGAAACATAAATTAAAAAAAATAAATTTATTCTTAAAGACGTTTAATTGGAAAAAAGAAATTAGAAAAAAAAAAAAGAAATTAAAATAAAAAAAAAGAAAAAGAATAAAATCCGTTAATTGTTATAATTGAAAAATACAAAAAAAAAAAAAATTATTATTAAGAAAAAAGAAAAAAAACACACATATATACAAATACTAAAAAAAAAAAATGAATGAAACGAATTGATACGAAATGAAGTAAAGATATTACGAAATGAAATGAAATAAAACAAAAAAAAAAAAAAATAAAAATAAAAACAATTTTTTGACAATTATAAAGGAAAAGTTAAACAAAAAAAAAAAAATAATTTGGAAATAGAAATAATTTTTGGTTAATTTTGGAAAAATAAATAAAAAATCATCAAAAGAAAAATAAATTATAAATTATTTTAAAAGAAATAATAAAACTTTTAACGAAACAAAAAAAAAAAATAAAAATTAAAATAACAAAAAATTTTTTGGAAAATAACAAAAAATTTTTTTTGGACAACAATATTTTTTTTCTCCTTTCAAAAAAAAAAAATAAATTAAAATTTCCTAAATGGAAATTCACAAAATAAAAAAAATAATAAAACGAATTAAATTCAAAAAGCGAATCGAATGAGGTAAATTCTTTTCGAACTCCAAAAAAAAAAAAAGAACAACAAAAAAAAAATAATAATAATAATAATAACACAAAAAAAAAATTTTTTTGACAACAACAGTAACGAAAGCAGTAAAACAACAACATCAGTATTAATAGCAACAGTAGTAGCAACACCAACAGCTATACCAACAACAGTACGAAACAATCAACAACAACAGCATCAGTATCACACATAACATCAAATTCAACAACAAGTACTTCACTAAATTAATAAATTTTTTTTTATATACAAATATTTTTTTTTTTTTAAAAATACATTTTTATTAAATTTAAAATTTAAATAAAATATAATTAAAAACAATGTAGATCCAAATTTTTACATAAACAATTTTTAATTTTCAACTTAAGTAAATAATTTTCAAATTTTTCAATTTCAATCAAATTTTTTAAATTTTAATATTTGGATGTGCACTGTTTCAAAAATTTTTATATTAAAAATTATGCTATATTATTTTACAATTACTAAAAATTAAATATTAAATATTAAATATAAAATATAAATATATTAAATATATTAAAAAAAATTTAAATTAAAAATAAATATTACATAGTTAAGAATTACATAATTTAACATAATTTACTTTGAAATTATTATTACACATAAAAATTTTGCAATTGAATATTACATCATTTACTTTGAATTGATTTCTTCAAATTTTTTTTTCTTCTTCGAAAATAAATAAAGTTATAATAATATCTCTTATTATTACTTATTATTACTTATTATTATATTATTACTTTTTACATGTTACTACAAGATTTCAATTTTGATTTAAAATCGCATAATTAAAAATGGTTTAACATAAGCAAAATTATGTTAAGCAAAATTTTGCTTATTTTATTTGGCATCTTTATTTTCGCTGGAAGTGATTCGTATTCCAATAACAACCGGATCTAATTTTGCATATACAACATAAGGTAACCACTCCTCAAATTTATAGGGACTTTCAACATAAGGTAACCACTCCTCAAATTTTTTTTTAGGGAACCTCAATATAAGGTAACCACTCCTCAAATTTTTTTGGAAGCTACAATATAAGGTAACCACTCCTCAATTATTTTAAGGGGACTACAATATAAGGTAACCATTCCTCAATTATTTTAAGGGGATTACAATATAAGGTAACCATTCCTCAATTTAAGGGGATTACAATATAAGGTAACCATTCCTCAATTATTTTAAGGGGACTACAATATAAGGTAACCATTCCTCAATTATTTTAAGGGGATTACAATATAAGGTAACCATTCCTCAATTATTTTAAGGGGACTACAATATAAGGTAACCATTCCTCAATTATTTTAATAGGACTATATGATACCACTAGGGTATCTTTTAATAAAAAACAACAGGTGGTTAAACTTCAGACTTATTTATTATATGTTTACTATTTAAGAAGTGATTATAAACTGAACTAAAAACTAAGTACCTAGACATGTCTTATACTTTCTTATTAACTAATACTATGATAACTTAACGAATAATAATAATAAGAGAAAGAGAGCTTATAATATACAATGTACATAATGATAAGGGGGCATTACACCTCCCTCCTTTTAGAATTAAACTTATTTGAGAAATACAATAAGAACATTATTATGTTTTAAAAATAAGTTTAATTAAAAAATTTAATTTAAGAAGATAATAAAATTTTTAATTTAAAATGTAATTTATCAATATTTATTTTTAATATTTATATTTATTTGTATTAATAAGAATATATGTTAATAATATATATTAGACTAATAATAATTTTTTTTTTTGAATTTAACAATTATTTTTAATTATTCTATTTTTATGGACTTCAATCCTTTTATTTTTATTTGTTAACAATGTAACATTTAATCCATTAATTTGAATTATTTTATGAGGACCAGAATATACATTATCTAATTTTGTCCTGTTTTCTTTTTTTAAAAGAACTTTATCATTTATTTTGAACCGATTTTTCGTTGATTTTTTATCATAAATCTCTTTATTTTTTAATTTTTCTTTTTCTAAAAACTCTTTAATAATCATATTTGTATTTTGAAGATGAAATTTTACATGTTTCGCATAACTATCGAAGTTATATACTGGTTCTACTCTATTATCTAGTAAGAATTTATGAGAATTTGGTTCTTTACCAAATATTACCTCGTAAGGAGAATATGAAAATTTGAAATTTGAATTTGGAGTACTATTATAATTATACGTAAAATATTTTAAATATAAATCCCAATTATCATGGTTTGCATTAATATACGATCTTAGATATTCATTTAGAACCCGGTGGTTTCTTTCAATAGTTCCGACTGTTTCGTGATGGTAGGGTGTCGAAAAACTATGTTCAATATCTAGTAATTTAAATAGTTCAGCTATTACACTATTGGCATACTCAGTACCGCAATCAGTAATAATTTTCCTCATTGGGCCGTATAGTAGAACGAAATGTTCGAAAATGGCTTGCGCAATAGTGGTAGCTTCTTTATTGGCTACTGGTATCGTAATTAAATATTTACTCAAGTCGCACATTAATGTGACTGCATATAGATTTCTATTTTGAGTTTTTTGGAACGGGCCGATCGTATCCATGATTATAGTATCGAACGCTTTATTTGGAGTTTTGGTGATTTGAAGTGGTTCGATGTTTTTAATTTTAGCTTTATTTATCTGACAATCTTTACATCCTCTGACGTAGGTTGCTACGTCTTTTTTCATGCCTTTCCAGTAAAAACATGATCTTAGTTTTGCATATAGTCTTTTTTGACCTGCGTGTCCGCCAAATATAGGATCTTTATGATAACGATCTAAAAGTTTTTGTTTTTCCCCAGTACTAATAATGGGTAATGGACGTGAAACTATCGCGATTTCTAATTTTTTAATATACTTTTTTGCAATGTTAATAAAATCTTTTGTATTAAATAATTTAAAAATGTCATCTTCTTTATTTATTTGAATTTTATAAATGTTTGATTTAATTATGTTTTCTTCTAGTTGAACGAGAAACAATGCTAGAATTGTTTCTTTTTTTAAAATTTTACTACATCCAGGCTCTAATGTCTGGTAAATATTTGAAATATTATTTTTGTATAGCAATTTACGTTTTTTGTATATTTTACAACTATCTGTTGAGTTAAAAATTAGTTGAGGTATTTTATAATTGAATTTACCCTCATAAATTAAAATTTTCTCATTTGAATCTACAGTTTTTTCTCTATTTTGAATGTTATTACTATCGTTGAAATTATTATTTTGGGATATTTTATTTGATTTTGATCTTGTTGTAACGTATACTTTATTATCTTTATTTTGCAAATTTTTAAGTTCGTCGATCGAGATACGGGATAGGGCATCTGCCACCACGTTACACTTTCCTTTAATATATTCTACTGTAAAATTATATTCTTCTATAT
This sequence comes from Hybos culiciformis, assembly GCA_964007475.1. NCBI lineage: Eukaryota > Metazoa > Arthropoda > Insecta > Diptera > Hybotidae > Hybos > Hybos culiciformis. The sequence continues at coordinate 77,056,623 of OZ023273.1, read as the reverse complement.
CTAATCGCATTCTAGTCAATTTTGAAGATGGGTTTTTCAAAGAAAACAAGTAAACTAAGGGTTTATGATCAGATCTAATAGTGAATTTAGTTCCATAAATGTACGGTCTATAATGTAAAATTGCGAAGTGTATTGCAGCTAATTCCTTTTCTATTGTTGATTTATTCATTTCACCTTTTGTGAAACTACGTGAAGAATATGAAATTGGTAAATCGTTGCCATTGATCTCCTGACTTAGGGTGGATCCTATTCCCAAGTTAGAAGCGTCAACAGTAATGATAAAAGGTTTTGAGAAATTTGGATAATTTAAGATTGGAGGATTAATTAAGCAATTTTTTAAAATTTCAAAGGATTTTTGACACTCTTGTGTCCAAGAAAAATTTACTCTTAGTCTAGTCATATTATTTAAGGGTTTTGCTATGGATGCGAAATTTGGTATGAACTTACGATAATAGTTCATAAATGCAACAAATCGTTTGGTAGCGTCTTTATCTTTTGGTACAGGATAATTTCTAACTGTATCTATTTTGCTACTATCTGGGTATATACCTCGATCAGTACATTTATGTCTAGGTATGTGACTTCGTTTTTAAAAAATACGCATTTTTCAGGATTAAGTTTAAGGTTAAATTTTTTACAAACTTCGAAGATAGATTTAAGATTTTTAAGGTGATGTTCGACTGAACAGCCAATACATATGATGTCGTCGATGTATAGAAAACATTGTAACGGTGTAAGACCGGAGAACGCTAATGCCATCATTCTTGAAAATGAGTTAGGTGATACATTTAAACCGAATGGAAGAACTTTCCATCTAAACGAACCTTTGTCTGTGCTAAAAGATGTTATATCTCGCGAGTTTTCATTAAGTGGAACTTGATGAAATCCCGAGTAAAGGTCGAGTACAGTAAAAAATTTTGATCTGCCTAAATTGTCTAAAATATCTTCTATTCTTGGCAGTGGATATTTGTCTGCAATTAGTTTTTTATTTACTAGACGGTAATCTATGCATAATCTCCATTTCTTATCTGAACCTTTCTTAGGTACTAAAATGATAGGGCTGTTAAAATTGGATTGGCTTGGTTCAATAAGATCATTTTTCAAAAGTTTATTGACTTGATTGTCGATTTCCTGTTTTTGTGAATATGGAAGTCTATAATTCTTCACATATACTGGAGTATTGTTATCTATTCTTAAGTTTTGTGTATAGAAATTGTTTGTTGTCATTTTGTCATCTTTCATATGGAAAATATTACTATATTGTTCACATAAATTTAATAATTTTTCTTGGTATTGCGGTTTGGTATTTTTAGATATTATTTGAAGCAATTCTTTTGTTCTATTTTGATTTTTATTTGTGTCAATTCTTAGGATGTTAAAATTTGAAAGAGGTTCTGATTTAAGTGAAGTGTTTTTAGGAATTATTCGAATTTTATCTGATAAATTTAAAACTTTAATTAAAGGAGTTTTTGAAGAAACTATCGTACGTGGAATGAAAATATCTGGTGCGATTTCTTGATCAAGCACTACACAAGGAGAATCATTTGGAAGAATAAAAGTACGAATGACTTCACATCTAGAAGGTAAAACAATTGAATTTTCACTAGGGTTTTCTAAAATTGGAATTGAAAAAGAATAAGAATTATTGTTGAGTGTTAATTGCATAGAATCATAATTTATTTGACACTTATAAAATTTGAGAAAGTCTTTGCCTAAAATACCATCCGAAGGGATATTAAATTCGTCTGGAACAACGTGTAGTAAACAAGATAAAATTATATGTTTAAAATGAAAGTTGACGTTGATTGTACCTAAACTTTTTATAGAATTTTGTGTAATTCCCAAAATGCTTATAATATTTTTAGAATTTAGATTATTTTTTAAATTGAAATTTGTATCGATTGATGAAATTTTTATTAGTGAAATATCTGCCTGAGTATCGACTAGAAATGTTGAGCCTTGAAAATTTAATTTAGAATTTAGAATAATGAAATCAGAGAAATTTGGATTTACGTTAAAAACATTTTTTGTAGATACTTTAGATTTATTATATAAATTTGGATAATAATTAGTAGAATTTTTATTTTCTTTTGAAGAATTTGTATTTAGCGTAGCATTTGGTCTTAAGTTAGAATTATAAAAAAATTTTGTTTTATTCGAATTTGAATGAGAGTTAATACTAGGATAAGTGAAATGTGTATTAAAAGCGTTAGTATTTAATTTTGATGTACACGCATTTAATCTTGTTCCCCCTGGCCGTTTTGGGGGGCCTGGTCGTTTCCCGCGTATCGTACGTAGTTATTTTGATTGAAATTTCTATTCGCTTGAGGAAATGCTCGTGGATTTGCATTATTAAAGTTCCCACGATTACCACCAAAGTTTCCTCGATTATTATTAAAATTTCTGCGATTATTATTGAAATTACCTCGGTTATTGGACAAATTATTTCTATAATTATTGTTTTGAAAATTGTTATTTAGAAAATTTTGATTTTGTTGTCTGAAATTTCCCCTATTATGATTTCCACGGAAATTGTTATTGGAACGATTTCCATAAGAATTTCTAAACGAATTATTATTATTTTTTGTTCTAAACGACAGAACCTGTTTTTCTTGTGATTGTAAATCTATTTCTATTAAAAATTTTGAGACTACTTCTCTAGGATCTTGAAATTGGGTCGATGATAAAACGGCTTTGGTCAGATCAGATCTTGCATTATTTCTGCACATTTCAACTGTTTTTTCTATACAAATTTCTTTAGCTTTCTGTGTTGGTATACCTTCTAAGACAAGTGAACGACGAAAAGCTTCAGCCAATTCATTAGCTTTTTCCGAAAAATTTTGTGTTCCTATCCGTTCTCAAAGCTTTTATTTTTCCCTCTATAATTTTCGAGCTTTCTGGTCTTATTGAATTATTAAGATCTAGTTTAATAAGTTCTACCGTATTAGAAGTATCATCTATCGATTCGCGAGCTGTACCATCAAGTTTTGATAAAATAAAAGTAGCTAATAAATGTTTTAATTCTTGTGTTTCCGCTAGTCTGTCTAATAAATTTATTGAATCGATGAAAGATTTAAGCGATAATGGATCACCACTATAATTTCTATTTATTTGTGCACTAGCTGTACGCAAAAATTCAACATTAGAAAGAGCCATTTTGTCTAGAGTATAGTCACGTTTTTCTACAGAAATATCTGATTCCCCTGAACTCTGTTCTGTATCGCTTTGATTTATTTCAATCTGTATCAGAATATCTTTTGGAATTAGATCTTCGCACTTTAATAGTTTGAAGCTTTCTTGTAACTGATCGTAACAATACTGACGATCTTTAGCTAAAATTTGAGTATGTTGTTCTTCGAATGTAATACAAGCTTGAACAACTGTCTGTACGTAAATGTTATATGTTTCTACAATATTTAATTTAATTGCTTTTAATGTTTTTGAATTTGTTGGTTTAAGGTCTTTTTGAATACGTTTGTAAGCCTTACGAAAATTAAGTTTAGCTGTTTGAATTTCGAGACGAGCTTCATCCATAAAAAATTTTTTTTTTTTTTTTTTAAGAAATTAGAATATTTGCGTATTGGATACCTTGTATTGAAATATTAAAATAATTTAGGAATGGTTACCTTATATTGTAGTCCTATTAAAATAATTGAGGAATGGTTACCTTATATTGTAATCCCCTTAAAATAATTGAGGAATGGTTACCTTATATTGTAATCCCCTTAAAATAATTGAGGAGTGGTTACCTTATATTGTAATCCCCTTAAAATAATTGAGGAGTGGTTACCCTATATTGTAATCCCCTTAAAATAATTGAGGAGTGGTTACCCTATATTGAGGTTCCCTAAAAAAATTTGAGGAGTGGTTACCTTATGTTGAAAGTTCCTATAAATTTGAGGAGTGGTTACCTTATGTTGTATATGCAAAATTAGATATGTTGTTATTGGAATATGAATCACTTCCAGCGAAAATAAAGATGTCAGATAAAATAAAGTAATTTTGTTAAGCAAAATTTTGCTTATGTTAAACCATTTTTAATTATGTAATTTTAAATCAACATTGAAATATGTAGTAACATGTAAAAAGTAATAATATAATAATAATTAGTAATAAGTAATAATAAGAGTATAATAATATCTCTTTATTTATTTATTTATTTTCGAAGAAGAAAAAAAAATTTTGATGAAATCAATTCAAAGTAAATGACATAATGTTCAATTGCAAAATTTTTATGTAGAAAAATAAGTTCAAATTAAATTATGTAAAATTATGTAATTCTTAATTTTGTAATATTTATTTTTAATTTAAAAAAAAATTTTTTTTTTTTTTTTTTTTTCATTTATATATATTTAATATATTTATATTTTATATTTAATATTTAATATTTAATTTTTTGTAATTGTAAAATAATATAGGATAATTTTTGTAATATAAAATTTTTGAAACAGTGCACATCCAAATATTAGAATTTAAAAAATTTGATTGAAATTGAAAAATTTGAAAATTATTTAATTAAGTTGAAAAGTAAAAATTATTTATGTAAAAATTTGGATCTACATTGTTTTTAAGTTTATTTTATTTAAATTTAAAATTTGGTAAAAATGTATTTTTTTTTTTTTTTTTTTTTTTTTAAAAAAATTTATTTGTATATAAAAAATTTTTATAATTTAGTGAAGTACTTGTTGTTGAATTTGCTGCTGCTTCTAGTTGACTGCTTTGCTGTTGATAATTGAATTTTGGTAGCTGCTGCTGCTGTTGTCGTTTCTGCTGCTCATGATGTACAAATACAGCTGTTGTTGTTGATGTTATGTTTATTTTTATTTATTTTATTTTTTTTCATAATTTTCTGTTATTTAAAAAAATTATTTTTTTTTTTTTCAATTTATATAAGGAGTTCGAAAAGAAATTCCTATATTTCGATTCGCTTTTTGGAAAATAATATTTTTTAAAAATTTTTTGAATTTATTTATAAGTTTTGTTTTTTTCAAAATTTATTTTGTTTTGAAATGTCAATTTATTATAAAAATTTTTTGTATGAGAGAAAAATGTTTGAAATGTTTGAAATGTCTTTTTTTTTTTCTTTCAAACCAATTTTAGTTTGTATGTATGTGTAATTAATTTTTTAATTTTTTCTTTATTTTTTTTTTTCAACCATTTCTTTTTTTTTTTTATTGTATTTTTTTTTTTTTTTAAAAAATATTGTTTTCTTTATTATAGGTTTTTTGCGCCTTTTTTTTTTCTTGTGGCGTGATTTAATTTTTTATTTGAAAAATATTTTTTTTCAATTAAAATTTTTATGTCGCCATTTTTTTTCTTTTCTTATTTTTTTCTTTAATTTTAGGATTTTTATATAATTTTTTTTTCAGGAATTTTAAGGTAGGTAAAAAAATTAATTTAATTTTTTTTTTTTGGATAATTTTAAGGTAAGTGAGGTAAGTTAAATAAAAATTTTCTTTAATTTTAGATAAAATTTTAAATTTTTCAAATTTTTCTTTTTGAAATAATTTAATTTTCTTTTTTTTTTTTTCAATTCTTCATTTTTTAATTTTTAAAAAAATATAATTTTGATAAATAATTCCAATTTTTCTTATATTTTTTTTTTTGTTAGAAATTTATTTCTCTAATATCAAGTTAATTTTTTTTTTTTTCAAATTTTTCCTTTTTTTTTTTTTTTTTTTTATAGTTTTATTTTATTTAGAATTTTTATAAAGAATTCCATAAAATAAAATAATTTTATAATTTTATAGTCACTTTTAATAACTTTTTCAAACTAAAAAAAAATTTCAGCCTGCCTAAATGGCAGCTGTCACGGTCGCCATGTGATACCACTAGGGTATCTTTTAATAAAAAACAACAGGTGGTTAAACTTCAGACTTATTTATTATATGTTTACTATTTAAGAAGTGATTATAAACTGAACTAAAAACTAAGTACCTAGACATGTCTTATACTTTCTTATTAACTAATACTATGATAACTTAACGAATAATAATAATAAGAGAAAGAGAGCTTATAATATACAATGTATATAGTATAATGTACATAATGATAAGGGGGCATTACAACTACAATATAAGGTAACCATTCCTAAATTATTTTAATATTTCAATACAAGGTATCCACTCCGCAAATATTCTAATTTCGTAAAATTTTTTTTATGGATGAAGCTCGTCTCGAAATTCAAACAGCTAAACTTAATTTTCGTAAGGCTTACAAACGTATTCAAAAAGACCTTAAACCAACAAATTCAAAAACATTAAAAGCAATTAAATTAAATATTGTAGAAACATATAACATCTACGTACAGACAGTTGTTCAAGCTTGTATTACATTCGAAGAACAACATACTCAAATTTTAGCTAAAGATCGTCAGTATTGTTACGATAAGTTACAAGAAAGCTTCAAACTATTAAACTGCGAAGATCTAATTCCAAAAGATTTTCTGATACAGATCGAAATATATCAAAGCGATACAGAACAGAGTTCAGTGGAATCAGATATTTCTGAAGAAAAATTTGACGATACTCTTGACAAAATGGCTCTTTCTAATGTTGATTTTTTGCGTACAGCTAGTTCACAAATAAATAGAAACTATAGTGGTGATCCATTATCACTTAAATCTTTCATCGATTCAATAAATTTATTAGACACACTAGCAAAAACACAAGACTTAAAAAATTTATTAGCTACTTTTATTTTATCAAAGCTTGATGGTACAGCTCGCGAATCGATAGCTGATACTTCCAATACTGTAGAACTTATTAAACAAGATCTTAATAATTCAATAAGACCAGAAAGTTCGAAAATTATAGAGGGAAAAATAAAAGCTTTGAGAACGGATAGGAACACATTACAAAATTTTTCGGAAAAAGCTAATGAATTGGCTGAAGCTTTTCGTCGTTCACTTGTCTTAGAAGGTATACCAACACAGAAAGCTAAAGAAATTTGTATTGAAAAAACAGTTGAAATGTGCAGAAATAATGCAAGATCTGATCTGACCAAAGCCGTTTTATCATCGACCCAATTTCAAGATCCTAGAGAAGTAGTCTCAAAATTTTTAATAGAAATAGATTTACAATCACAAGAAAAACAGGTTCTGTCGTTTAGAACAAAAAATAATAATAATTCGTTTAGAAATTCTTATGGAAATCGTTCCAATAACAATTTTCGTGGAAATCATAATAGGGGAAATTTCAGACAACAAAATCACAATTTTTTAAACAACAATTTTCAAAACAATAATTATAGAAATAATTTGTACAATAACCGAGGTAATTTCAATAATAATCGCAGAAATTTTAATAATAATCGAGGTAACTTTAATAATAATCGTGGGAACTTTAATAATGCAAATCCACGAGCATTTCCTCGAGCAAATAGAAATTTCAATCAAAATAACTACGTACGATACGCGGGAAACGACCAGGCCCCCCAAAACGGCCAGGGGGAACAAGATCAAATGCGTGTACATCAAAATTAAATAGTAACGCTTTTAATACACATTACATTTATCCTAGTACACAATTTAATATTAACTCTCATTCAAATTCGAATAAAACAAAAATTTTTTATAATTCTAACTTAAGACCAAATTCTACGCTAAATACAAATTTTTCAAAAGAAAATAAAAATTCTACTAATTATTATCCAAATTTAAATAATAAATCTAAAGTATCTACAAAAAATGTTTTTAACGTAAATCCAAATTTCTCTGATTTCATTATTCTAAATTCTAAATTAAATTTTCAAGGCTCAACATTTCTAGTTGATACTCAGGCAGATATTTCACTAATAAAAATTTCATCAATCGATACAAATTTTAACTTAAAAAATAATCTAAATTCTAACAATATTATAAGCATTTTGGGAATTACACAAAATTCTATAAAAAGTTTAGGTACAATCAATGTCGACTTTCATTTTAAACATACAATTTTATCTTGTTTACTACACGTTGTTCCAGACGAATTTAATATCCCTTCGGATGGTATTTTACGCAAAGACTTTCTCAAATTTTATAAGTGTCAAATAAATTATGATTCTATGCAATTAACACTCAATAATAATTCTTATTCTTTTTCAATTCCAATTTTAGAAAACCCTAGTGAAAATTCAATTGTTTTACCTTCTAGATGCGAAGTCATTCGTACTTTTATTCTTCCAAATGATTCTCCTTGTGTAGTGCTTGATCAAGAAATCGCACCAGATATTTTCATTCCACGTACGATAGTTTCTTCAAAAACTCCTTTAATTAAAGTTTTAAATTTATCAAATAAAATTCGAATAATTCATAAAAACACTTCGCTCAAATCAGAACCTCTTTCAAATTTTAACATCCTAAGAATTGACACAAATAAAAATCAAAATAGAACAAAAGAATTGCTTCAAATAATATCTAAAAATACCAAACCGCAATACCAAGAAAAATTATTAAATTTATGTGAACAATATAGTAATATTTTCCATATGAAAGATGATAAAATGACAACAAACAATTTCTATACACAAAATTTAAGAATAGATAACAATACTCCAGTATATGTGAAGAATTATAGACTTCCATATTCCCAAAAACAGGAAATCGACAATCAAGTCAATAAACTTTTAAAAAATGATCTTATTGAACCAAGCCAATCCAATTTTAACAGCCCTATCATTTTAGTGCCTAAGAAAGGTTCAGATAAGAAATGGAGATTATGCATAGATTACCGTCTAGTAAATAAAAAACTAATTGCAGACAAATATCCACTGCCAAGAATAGAAGATATTTTAGACAATTTAGGCAGATCAAAATTTTTTACTGTACTCGACCTTTACTCGGGATTTCATCAAGTTCCACTTAATGAAAACTCGCGAGATATAACATCTTTTAGCACAGACAAAGGTTCGTTTAGATGGAAAGTTCTTCCATTCGGTTTAAATGTATCACCTAACTCATTTTCAAGAATGATGGCATTAGCGTTCTCCGGTCTTACACCGTTACAATGTTTTCTATACATCGACGATATCATATGTATTGGCTGTTCAGTCGAACATCACCTTAAAAATCTTAAATCTATCTTCGAAGTTTGTAAAAAATTTAACCTTAAACTTAATCCTGAAAAATGCGTATTTTTTAAAAACGAAGTCACATACTTAGGACATAAATGTACTGATCGAGGTATATACCCAGATAGTAGCAAAATAGATACAGTTAGAAATTATCCTGTACCAAAAGATAAAGACGCTACCAAACGATTTGTTGCATTTATGAACTATTATCGTAAGTTCATACCAAATTTCGCATCCATAGCAAAACCCTTAAATAATATGACTAGACTAAGAGTAAATTTTTCTTGGACACAAGAGTGTCAAAAATCCTTTGAAATTTTAAAAAATTGCTTAATTAATCCTCCAATCTTAAATTATCCAAATTTCTCAAAACCTTTTATCATTACTGTTGACGCTTCTAACTTGGGAATAGGATCCACCCTAAGTCAGGAGATCAATGGCAACGATTTACCAATTTCATATTCTTCACGTAGTTTCACAAAAGGTGAAATGAATAAATCAACAATAGAAAAGGAATTAGCTGCAATACACTTCGCAATTTTACATTATAGACCGTACATTTATGGAACAAAATTCACTATTAGATCTGATCATAAACCCTTAGTTTACTTGTTTTCTTTGAAAAACCCATCTTCAAAATTGACTAGAATGCGATTAGATATAGAAGAATATAATTTTACAGTAGAATATATTAAAGGAAAGTGTAACGTGGTGGCAGATGCCCTATCCCGTATCTCGATCGACGAACTTAAAGATTTGCAAAATAAAGATAATAAAGTATATGTTACAACAAGATCAAAATCAAATAAAATATCCCAAAATAATAATTTCAACGATAGTAATAAAATTCAAAATAGAGAAAAAACTGTAGATTCAAATGAGAAAATTTTAATTTATGAGGGTAAATTCAATTATAAAATACCTCAACTAATTTTTAACTCAACAGATAGTTGTAAAATATACAAAAAACGTAAATTGCTATACAAAAATAATATTTCAAATATTTACCAGACATTAGAGCCTGGATGTAGTAAAATTTAAAAAAAAGAAACAATTCTAGCATTGTTTCTCGTTCAACTAGAAGAAAACATAATTAAAACAAACATTTATAAAATTCAAATAAATAAAGAAGATGACATTTTTAAATTATTTAATACAAAAGAGTTTATTAACATTGCAAAAAAGTATATTAAAAAATTAGAAATCGCCATAGTTTCACGTCCATTACCCATTATTAGTACTGGGGAAAAACAAAAACTTTTAGATTGTTATCATAAAGACCCTATATTTGGCGGACACGCAGGGCAAAAAAGACTATATGCAAAATTAAGATCATGTTTTTATTGGAAAGGCATGAAAAAAGACGTAGCAACCTACGTCAGAGGATGTAAAGATTGTCAAATAAATAAAGCTAAAATTAAAAACATCGAACCACTTCAAATCACCAAAACTCCAAATAAAGCGTTCGATACTATAATCATGGATACGATCGGCCCGTTCCAAAAAACTCAAAATAGAAATCTATATGCAGTCACATTAATGTGCGACTTGAGTAAATATTTAATTACGATACCAGTAGCCAATAAAGAAGCTACCACTATTGCGCAAGCCATTTTCGAACATTTCTATACTATACGGCCCAATGAGGTTAATTATTACTGATTGCGGTACTGAGTATGCCAATAGTGTAATAGCTGAACTATTTAAATTACTAGATATTGAACATAGTTTTTCAACACCCTACCATCACGAAACAGTCGGAACTATTGAAAGAAACCACCGGGTTCTAAATGAATATCTAAGATCGTATATTAATGCAAACCATGATAATTGGGATTTATATTTAAAATATTTTACGTATAATTATAATAGTACTCCAAATTCAAATTTCAATTTTTCATACTCTCCTTACGAGGTAATATTTGGTAAAGAACCAAATTCTCATAAATTCTTACTAGATAATAGAGTAGAACCAGTATATAACTTCGATAGTTATGCGAAACATGTAAAATTTCATCTTCAAAATACAAATATGATTATTAAAGAGTTTTTAGAAAAAGAAAAATTAAAAAATAAAGAGATTTATGATAAAAAATCAACGAAAAAACAGTTCAAAATAAATGATGAAGTTCTTTTAAAAAAAGAAAACAGGACAAAATTAGATAATGTATATTCTGGTCCTCATAAAATAATTCAAATTGATGGATTAAATGTTACGTTGTTAACAAATAAAAATAAAAGGATTGAAGTCCACAAAAATAGAATAATTAAAAATAATTGTTAAATTCTTATCTTATTATTAGTCTAATATATATTATTAACATATATTCTAATTAATACAAATAAATATAAATATTAAATATTAAATATTGATCAATTACATTTTAAATTAAAAATTTTTTTTTTCTTGAATTAAATTTCAATTTTTATTGAATTAAACTTATTTTTGAAACATAATAATGTTATTATATATTTCTCAAATAAGCTTAATTTTAAAAGGAGGGAGGTGTAATGCCCCCTTATCATTATGTATATAATACTATATACATTGTATATTATATGCTCTCTTTCTTTTATTATTATTATTCGTTAAGTTATCTTAGTATTAGTTAATAAGAAAGTATAAGACGTCTATGTACTTAGTTTTAAGCAGTCAGTTTATAAGCAACTCTTAAACAGTTTACGTATATAAGTTGGAAATATAATAAGATCACCTGTTTTATTCAAAGATACCCTAGAGCACTGATGCCCAAGCCTATGCTCGCGAGCAAAAATTTTTTTTTTATACTCAAATGCATAGGAATAAAAAAATGTGTAATCATTTTCAATGAAAAAAAAAAATCGTATACTCGCATATAAAATCGTATACTCATTTCATTATTTCGTATGCTCACTTTGATTCAAAAAAAAAAAAAAAAATTTTTTTTTCCTTTTTATTTCTAGTCTTTTTAAATACACTGTTAAAAATATAAAATTTATATTTCTTACTCTTTTAGACTGGAAGGTCTTTTATACAATTTTATTTTAATTTTTTAAAATCCCGAAGGAATCACTTTTCATATAAAATATTATTAGAGTACGATTTAAATCAATTGACCGTTGAGTTTTTATGAAAGGGTAAAATTTGAATAAATTTTTAAATCAATCTTTTTTCTTCAATCATTTCTCCTTAATTTTATATCTCTATCCCTTTCTGGCTCATACAAATTTCTGTATTAAGTAAAACAAAAAACTGACAGAAAAATCTTTTGTTTTAAATGGAAAAGGAAAGCTTTTAAAAAAAATTTGTCAGTTAATGTGAATCGTAATATATCAGCTTAAGAAGCATTTTTGAAATTTTTTAGGATTGAATTAAAACTGAAAAATAAAACGTAATTTTATTCAAAAAACATACAACACACAATTTAGTTTTCTTAATTATGTCTTTAGAAATAATTTTTTTACAGTGAATGTTTTTTAAATAAAAATTGCGTTGGTGTGATATGAAAAAAACCTTAGTATTTTCTATATGCTCTAAATTAGTTCTAATTTGGGCTTCGCTGCCCTAGAGGTATCACAGAGGCAAACAAATTAATTAGTACAAACATATTAATTAATAAGAGTTTTAGTTTAAATAAAAGTGATAACAATTACTTAAAATTAAATTTTTATACATACCTTTTTAATTATTTTTCTATTTTGAATTCAAATATTAGTAATTCAAATTATTTTTTAATTGTTTTATTTTTTTGCAAATAAAATAATTTGAATTTTTTTTATACAATTCCTATTTAACACGCGTTCACAGGTTGAAACTTTAATTTAAATGAGCAAAAATTAAAAAGTCGGAGAGAGCAAAAATTGATTTTTGATTCAATAATCAAAACTATTAATACAAACTAATAATTATTATTTGAATAATTGCAATTATTAATATAATAGTCGATCATTATTTTAATAAAGCTACTTTAAATATAATAACTCTTGGTTTCTTTTATAATAGTTTATATTATATATATAATATATAACAATTTATATTATTAAAATAATAAAATATATTATTTTTTTAATAATAACTTTTACAAAATTTTAATGATATTCATTGTTAAATATACAGTTAACAGGGAATAATAAAAATTATTGCGTTAATAACAGTTGCAGTAAAAATGATTTCTTCAATAAAAAAAATTAGTAATGCAACAAAATGTTATTATTGTCTTTACTATAACAGCAGTTGTTATTGAAAATAAAAGCAAAATTGTTGTTTTAATAACAAAGTTTTGCATTTTAATAACAACTACTATCATTCTAATAAAAACGCTTATTAAAAATTTTACAATCGATTTTAATAAACGGTTTATTGAAAAAATAGCTGAAATTTTTTGAGTGTAGGTTTACAATATTCCAATTTAAGAAAAAGAGTACGCTTTGGTAATATTATGGGGTCTCCTATCCAGAACATAAAAATTATATAAAAACAATATAAAAACAAACAATATAAAAATTATATATAAAACAATATAAAAACATAGCTCCAAATTTTTATTTATTTATTTTTTTTAATGACAAAATAAAATTTTGCATTAATTTGAATAACGTACAATAAAATAATTGATAAAAAAGTAAGAGAACAATTCTTTTATATCCAAAATAATAGATAAATATTAAAGAAGCCTCTTCACTATTTTATTAGAAATTAAATTATAATGCATCTTTCAGCAAAACTATTTAGTTAGGAAAACTGGTATTTTTCTTTGCTGCGAACTTCCAACATCAAACATTAATTGTTAAACAATAATCATAAAATTGTAGGCAGTTAAAGTGCTTGAAATTATATTGGACCATCAATAAACTTTCGACCGATTTTGGCACTAAAAGTAGTCTATTTCTATCATCAGTCCATTGTCCTTTCAATAAACTAAAAGTTTATTCCAAATTAGCGCAAGTAAATAAAAAAAAGTTAAATGAGAGCTTTTAATAAAAAAGTATAAAGTGAGAGTACTAAGTTAAAGTGTAGAGTAGAGGTTAAAAAATCAACCCGTAAAACTAAGTTTTTCACTATAAATCCTTTATATGTATATGTGTGAGTGTGTGTGTATTGTGTGTGTGTATTGTGTGTGTGTATGTGTGTGGGTATATGTGTGTAAGTGGTTGTGTGTGTGTGGAAATGTGTAAGCTATGAGTGTGTGTGTGGGTGATGCCAAAGTGCATTGTCATCGACGACAAAGCGATGTGCAAAATTTCAATTCGACCGGGAAGTGGTTCAATTTTGACTTTCTAAGTTTGTGGAAACGGCAGTGAAGTTAATATTAAGGATTTAAAAAGAGTACTGTACTCTCTTAAAGAGTTCTATAATTCAGAATACTCCTAACTATTTTTTCATCATTTCAACTTTAATTTTGTTTTATTTCCCTTTTTGAAGAACCCTTGCTGTTGTTTAATTTATTAATTTATTATTGAAAATGTAAAAGCAAAAAATAAGGAAAATAATTATTTTTATATTGTTGCTTATATTATTGGTTTTGTTTCTTTACGTTGTACGGTATATTTATTTTTAAGTTTTGATGAAGATATAAAGATTACTTACTTACTTATTTAAATTTACTTATTAAATGTTAGGTTAGGATAAGTTAGGGTGGCGACCCAACCGGCCTCACATAGACCCATAGAGTCAGTAGTGGTACCACCGACAAAAATTCTCCCTCAATGTTTAAGGTTGAGGACTAGATTTTATTATATTAAAAATCCCAGTTCGAGCAAATTCTAAGCTCGTTTCTTGAAGCCTCGCTTAAGTCTTTGATGTGATAGATAGCTAACAGATCCCTCCTGGATATTGCTAGTGCTGGACAGTGAGACATCAAATGTTCTACGCTTTCTTCCTTAGCATTTATGATTGTTTTAAAGAAACCAAACTGCATTGGGATGCTAGTTCCGTGTGTTTTGGTGCAGTTTTACTTCAGAAACAAGTCGATAAAAAATTTCACCCTGTTTTTTATTTTTCAAAAAGTTCTTCTATTGCAGAATCAAAATATCATAGCTTCGAATTAGCAACTTTGGCCATAATATATGCATTACGTCGGTTCCATGTTTATTTACATGGTATACCATTTAAAATTTTTACAGACTGTAATTCTCTAACATTAACATTAAAAAAAAACTTGAATCCGCGAATAGCTAGGTGGGCACTTGAATTAGAAAATTATTATTACTATACAGTGCAACATCGTGGAGGTACGGGAATGGCCCATGTCGATGCTCTTAGTAGACAGATTTTTGTAAATAACATTGAGGAACAAGATAGTGAGTTCACTTTAACCGCTACGCAAAATTGTGACGAAAACATTACCAAATTTAAGAAAAAAATTAGAAATTGAACCATCCGATTGTCTTGATAATTTTTATTTAAAAAAGATTCATCGGAAACACATATTTTTATGTCCCAGAAGAAATTGAGTCAAACATTATTAGATTGATACATGAAAAATTAGGTCAGATATCCGTTAATAAATGTTATGACCAAATTAGATTCCTAATATGAGAACAAAAAACGAAAAATTAATTCGTAATTGTCTTAAATGTATAATGTTTTCTTTTTTCTAGTCTAACTAATAAAAGTGAGAGAAATTTGCATAATATTCCATAAAAATCTGTACCTTTTGATACATTACATTTACATTTAGGGCCACTTCCTTCTATTAAATCAAAACGCAAATTTGTTTTAGCAATAATCGATTCATTTACTAAATTTATTAAATTATACCCCGCAATCTCAACTAGTACTAGGGAAGTCATCCTATCACTGAAAAAATACTTTGAATATTACAGTAAACCTTATAGAATAGTAACTGAATGTGGAACTTGCTTCACTTCAAGTCAATTTAAGGAATTTCTAAATAATAATAATATAAGTCATGTAAAAGTTGCTTCAGGTTCTCCACAAGCAAATGGTCAAGTTGAACGATTAAATAAGGTACTAACACCAATGTTGGCGAAATTAAGTGAGCCTTCACAACATTCAGATTGGACTACAAAACCTACTGACATTGAATACGCAATTAATAATTCTATACACAGTACTGCACGACATAGTCCATCATCTTTGCTATTTGGAATAAATCAAAAGAGACGAATAGTTGTATGGTGAACTGAATATTTAGACTGTTTAAAAGAAAATGTACAGCTTAGAATCTAATAGAGTAAATGCTACGCAAAATATAAAGAAATCTCAATTTTATAATAAATATTATTTTGAAAATAAACATAGACCTGCGAAGATTTTTAAAATAGGTGACTTTGTAGTAGTCAAAAACGTAGACGTAACATCTGGGGTTAATAAAAAACTCATTCCTAAATATAAAGGCCATTACGTTATATCGAAAATCCTTCCCAATGATAGATACTTAATAACTGACATTAAAAATTGTAGAGTAACTCAAATTCCATATAATGGTATAATAGAGTCTCATCACATGAGAAAATGTTTAGATCCGTTGGAACAAAATTAAATTGAAATTGGTAATGGCTGTGTGACCAAAGTTAGTACAACAATCAAAGATGGAATCGTAAAGCATTAACTCAAAGAGTTTAGGAATGTCGGAAAGCTTTGCAATAGGACGGTAATTGTTGACATTTTTTTGGGCTCTTTTTTGTCAACTGGTCGAATAAAAGCTTCTTTCCGTATGCCCGGAAAATATCCGGAAGAAAGTGAGATGTTAAAGATCATTGAAAGTGGGAAAGAAAAACTACTTGAGCAATGCCTCAATATAATTTCAGGGACATATCGGGTCCTCCGTTTGTATTTGTTCCGAGTTTGTCTAAATATTTTTTATCTGATTCACTATGATACACAGGCATGTGAGTAAAATTGGTCTTTGGAAAATTGTCAAGGTGAGAAAAATGATTCTCATTAGGAATGAAAACGGAGTTTGAATAAGTTTTACCGAAAAATTCACAAAAGAACTCCGTTATTTCGCTCGAGATATCACTAACATGACCATTGAATTCCATGAATGTTGGATATTGATCGTTTTTTTTTTTAGAATTAACATACCTCCAGAAACATTTTGGGTCAAATAAAATTTTTGATGACATACTACGAACATAGTTCTGATATTTTTGTTCAATCAAATTTTTAAATTCATCATAAACTCATTACAAACATTAAGTCTGAGGAAAATTTCAAAAAAACCTTATATAGATATTTTAGCTTTTATTTAAAACCTAACTCTAATTCCTATACTATGCATTATACTAAGTGAAACTTATCCTAAAGACTTATTTTAAGTTGATTCATAATAAGTAGAGATTACTTATTATATTATTGTTTGAATAATTACAATTTCTTTCAAAGTTTTCACAGATCTCATTTAGTTTATTTTGAATTGTTTTCGTATTTGACATTAAATGAAGTTCTTTGGTTGAGAAATACCAGGGTAAATTGAGCATTAATTTTAGAATTTTGTTTTGTTGTGTTTGTAATTTTTTGATATGACATTTCCCACAGTTGTGCGAGACTGGGGCAGCATATAACATAAATGCTTGTCAAGCATGATTATTTTGTTGTGATTATTATATATATAGTTTCGATTTTCTATTTATGATTGGGTACAGAGTTTTAATGGAAATATTAATTTTGTTGGTAATTTGAGTAAAATGACATTTAAAGGTAAGTTTTTTGTCTAAATTCAGATCCAAGTACCTAGCATTTTCTGCCCACGGGATTTCATCTTCAAAGATTTTTAGATTTGTGTTTGGGTGATATATTTCCTTACGTCTTCTAGTAAAAAACATTGCTTGAAATTTACTGAAGTTTATGATAATTTTCCATTTAGTAAAATATTCAGAGATACGGATTAGCGCAAGTTGAAGATTGTGGATAATATCTAACGGATATATTTCAGAGGTGAAAATTGCTGTACAAAAGAGCTGGGATAAGAGTCCTTTTGTCAAAATTTACTGAAAATATTTTTCATTAGCTTCTCTATTGCGTTGAAGGCGAGTCCTGTTGTTACTAGTAATAAAAGATTCATAATTTTTTAAATCAAAGTCCACTTGTTTATCAGAAATATTTATGCCTTCATGTCCACCCGCCCGCCCGCTGCCTCCCACAAAAATCAATCGCGGACAAATGACATTTTGCAAAATGACATTTGTCCGCTAAAGCTAGAAAATTCAATCGCGGACAAATGTCATTTTGCAAAATTTCATTTGTTCGCTAATTTTGAGACTTTTGTCCGCGGCGGACAAATGTCATTTTACAATCGCGGACAAATGACATTTTGCAAAATGACATTTGTCCGCGAAGTTTTCCATACAAATTTCATCGCGGACAAATGTTCCGCGGACAAATGTCACGGCGCCTTCTTAAGCTCACATATACATTTCAACTAGTAAAATATTGACATGACTGCATAACTACTTTGTCAGATTTTTTTTACTTGAAGGGTTAATTACTACAAACAATGAAAATATTGTCATGACTCATAACTTTTTTAAATATTTTTGCTAAAATTTCAAAAAATTTAAAATATATATATATAGTATACTTACTTATACTTACCTGTTCTTTCTTAAATTCCTATTCGGTACAGTTGTAACATTCTACAACTGTACATAAATTCTATATATTGCTTATTGCACTAAACGTGCCAATTCAATTTCCTATCAATTTTAATTTTACCAAAAATGTCAATTATACATTTTTGGTAATTTGAAACTCTTCATTAATATTGAGTGCAAATCACACAATATTAATTCTTCTCCATTTCCATTCATTTTTATTAAATTCCAGTCCCTCTTCCAGTTTCACTTCCAATCATTAATAATATAATTACAGGTAAAATTTATTATAATTAATCATTAATAAAGTTAACGTTCAACCAAACAAAAAGTCTTATTATTCAATATTCGGATCTAAACTCTCAACATGGCGACCGTGACAGAGTTTACTAAATTTTTTTTAGTAAAATAGTTTAAATAAAATTAAATTTTTTTTTTTTTTTGTAGAAAAATTTCTTAAATAAAATTAAATTTTTTTAAAGTAGTTTAAATAATAGTTTTTTTTTGTAAAAAGATTTTTTTTGTATTAAATTTTTAATAAAAAAAAAAAAAAAAAAAAAAATTTTCAATAACTTTTCAAAAAATAAAATGGTTTAGTGAATTAAACACAGAAAAAATTTTCTTAAATTAATAATTACAAAACAATTTTTTTTGAAAACAGTGAAACAAAAATAAAATAATTTAAAATAATTTAAAAACTAATTAATAAACAGTAAACAAGGCAATTTGGGTAAAAATATAAAGTATGTAAATATTGCAGATAAACTTTTCGAAACATATAAAATAGCATTTTATAGACAAATAGCAAAACTTAAAAATAAAGATAACAATTAATAATTTTTTTTTCAAAAAAAAAAATTTTTAAATTCAATGATAAATTAATATTATAAAAAAAAAAAAATAAAAATAAAAACTCATAAATAAAAAAAAAACATTTAAAAAAAAAAAAAAAAGATTCACAAAAAGATTTCATCTTAATAAAACAAAAAAAAAAAATAAAATTTAGCCGTAATGAATGATTAGCACCGTAATGGTAAACAACAAATCTTCATCGTTATGAATTTTCATCGTAATGAATCGTCATCGTAATGAATCGTCTTCGCAATGAATCTTCATCGTAATGAACCAACATCATAGATAAGTCCATCCAATTTTAATATTATTTCAATTAATATAAAATATACTTTTTTTATATATACTTATATATTTACTTAAAATTGTACCAAAAATTCTTTTATAAATTCGAAAAAAAAATAATTATAATATTGAAAAAAAAAAAAAAAGAAATTTAAATAATTTTATTTTTTCACAAAATTGTATTAAAAAAAAAAAAAAAAAAAAAAAAAACGCATTTTGAATCATGTTTGTTTTTCTATTCAGAACTTAATACATAAATAAAATATTGCAAAAACCCAACAATTTTTGAAGTTTATACTTCTTTAGCGGCGTTGGAAGAAATTTGGTAGAGGGTAAAAATCCATTTTCATATAGAATTTTTCTGAGAATCGTCATCATTTTTCTGAGAATCGTCCGTCATCATTTTTCAAATATTAAAAAAAAACAAATCATAATTGGGTTCGAACCTGGCACCTTCAGACTTATTTTTTTATCAAAAAAATTATTTTCGATGAAATAAAGGTTAGTTGGCTTAAAATTTTGGGTAATAGTAGAAGGAGTAGGGTCCACCCGACCCAAAAAAAATTTTTTTTTTTTGTTTTTAATTGTAAAAGTTACCTGTCGTTAAATGAACGTGGCCGGCATGAAAATTTTGGATCGGAGCAGGAGGCGAGGGGGTCTCCTACCCAAAAAAGACCAACATTTTTTTTTTAACAAAAAAATTATTTTCGATGAAATAAAGGTTAGTTGGCTTAAAATTTTGGGTAGTAGAAGGAGGAGTAGGGTCGACCCGGCCCAAAAAAAAATTTTTTTTTTGTTTTTAATTGTAAAAGTTACCTGTCGTTAAATGAACGTGGCCGGCATGAAAATTTTGGATCAGAGCAGGAGGCGAGTGGGTCTCCTACCCAAAAAAGACCAAAATTTTTTTTATCAAAAAAAATTATTTTCGATGAAATAAAGGTTAGTTGGCTTAAAATTTTGGGTAGTAGTAGAAGGAGTAGGGTCCACCCGGCCCAAAAAAAATTTTTTTTTTGTTTTTAATTGTAAAAGTTACCTGTCGTTAAATGAACGTGGCCGGCATGAAAATTTTGGATCGGAGCAGGAGGCGAGGGGTCTCCTACCCAAAAAAGACCAAAATTGTTTTTATCAAAAAAATTATTTTCGATGAAATAAAGGTTAGTTGGCTTAAAATTTTAAGTAGTAGTAGAAGGAGTAGGGTCTACCCGGCCCAAAAAATTTTATTTTTTTTATTTTTTTAATTGTAAAAGTTACCTGTCGTTAAATGAACGTGACCGGCATGAAAATTTTGGATCGGAACAGGAGGCGAGGGGGTCTCCTACTCAAAAAAGAACAAAATTTTTTTTTTTATCAAAAAAATTATTTTCGATTAAATAAAGGTTAGTTGGCTTAAAATTTTGGGTATTAGTAGAAGGAGTAGGGTCCACCCGGCCCAAAAAAATTGTTATTTTATTTTTTTAATTATAAACGTTACCTGTCGTTAAATGAACGCGGCCGGCATGAAAATTTTGGATCGGAGCAGGAGGGGGAGGGGGTCTCCTACCCAAAAAAGACCAAAATTTTTTTTTTATCAAAAAAATTATTTTCGATGAAATAAAGGTTAGTTGGCTTAAAATTTTGGGTAGTAGTAGAAGGAGTAGGGTCGACCCGGCCAAAAAAAAATTTTTATTTTATTTTTGAAGTTTATACTTCTATAGCGGCGTTTGATGAATTTTGGTAGAGGGTAAAAATCCATTTTCATGTAGAATTTTTCTCAGAATCGTCATCATTTTTCTCAGAAGAATACTTATTTTTTTATTATATTTAAGAAACCCAAAATCGTATGGACAGTATGGCTTAGTGGCTACAACATCAGACTGTAAGTCTGAAGGTGCCTGGTTCGATTCCCAATGACAAGATTTTTTAATTTCAAATATATGTATATATAGGGCCCAATATTACAAGCAAAAAAAGCTACGGTTAGGTCGTGCCGGAGCAAAATATACGAAAATTTTTTTTTTTTAAATAGGTAGCTCCGGTGAAATTAAGATTATCTGAAAAAAAAATTTTGGGTGGGGAGCTACGGTTAGGTCGTGCCGGAGCAAAATATACGAACATTTTTTTTTTTTTTTCAAAATAGGAAGCTCCGGTGAAATTAATATTACCTGAAAAAAAATTTTGGGTGGGGAGCTACGGTTAGGTCGTGTCGGAGCAAAATATACGAAAAAAAATTTTTTTTTAAATAGGGAGCTCCGGTGAAATTAAGATTACCAGCCGAAAAATTTTGGGTGGGGAGCTACGGTTAGGTCGTGCCGGAACAAAATAAACGAAAAAAATTTTTTTTTTTTGGGTGGGGAGCTACGGTTAGGTCGTGCAGGAGCAAAATATACGAACATTTTTGTTTTTAAATAGGTAGCTCCGGTGAAATTAATATTAACTTAAAAAATTTTTTGGGTGGGAAGTACGGTTAGGTCGTGCCGGAGCAAAATATACGAAATTTTTTTTTTCAAAATAGGTAGCTCCGGTGAAATGAATATTAACTGAAAAAAATTTTTTGGGTGGGGTTAGGTCGTGCTGGAGCAAAATATACGAATTTTATTTTTTTTTTCAAAATAGGTAGCTCCGGTAAAATTAATATTACCTGAAAAAAAAATTTTGTGTGGGGAGCTACGGTTAGGTCGTGCCGGAGTAAAATATACGAAAAATTATTTTTTCAAAATAGGTAGCTCCGGTGAAATTAATATTACCTGAAAAAAAATTTTTGGTTAGGGTCGTGCCGGAGCAAAATATACGAAAAAAATTTTTTTTTAATAGGTAGCTCCGGTGAAATTAAGATTACCTGAAAAAAAAAATTTTGGATGGGGAGCTACGGTTAGGTCGTGCTGGAGCAAAATATACGAAATTTTTTTTGAAGTTTATACTTCTTTAGCCGCGTTGTGCGTTTTTTTGGTAGAGGGTAAAATATATATAAAATACGCGTTGTGCGTTTTTTTGGTAGAGGGTATACATTTTGTACTCAGCAGCCCATCATTTGTAGCCATTGTTATTGCATATTTTAAATCTTTAAGTATAAACTTCTGTAGGCAGTTCTATGACTGCTTCGTGTGTTTTTTTATAAAATTTTATTTTGTTTTATGAATGTTTATTGACTTTAATGCAAATCTCCACTTAGCAAGAATCTTATTCACAAAAAAAGAAAATCTTAAGCAAATACCATCGTACATTTTTTCATACACCGATATCATGGGTCATCAAGAGTCCAAAGAAGTTCGTCCCAGTAACGACGGGACTGTAGTTAATAGTATAGAATTCGTATCTACATCTATAGAAAATTTTGATATCCTTTTTATGTTATACATTCTTACTATAATAGCCATACTCTCTTTTCTACGAAAAATATATAAAACATGGCATCAAGCCACAAAAAGGAAATACTTTGATAGAGGACAATCAATGGTCCAACTAGTCTAAAATATTTACTATTACATTTTGCATTATAACCATCGTTTTAAACAAAAACAAAAATAAAATAAAATAAATAATAAAACAATTTAAATAATTATGAAAATTGAATTTATTTCATTGCATTACTAGATAATTTTTTTCCCTTATTTTTTTATTGTCCGAATTTTTAGGCATTCATTTTTTATGATAAAGCTTTGTGCATTTAAAAAAAAAAAAAAAAAGATTTTTTTTTTTTACAATACAACTTATTAGTATAAATTCTAATTTTTTTATATAAAAAAAAAAATATATTCAATGTAAATAAATGTTTATAACTACAAACAATGAATGTTTATGAAAATAAACATACAATGAATGTTTATGAAAATAAATTGAATAAAATTAACATAAAATCATTATAACTATTTAATGAAAATTTAAAAAATTAATTTTTTCTATTTTAAGTTGACAATATTGCACGAAATTTTTTTTTAAATTACCAATCTTCTCAGTTTTTCATTACTTTAAGCAAAAAATATTTATTAATATGGTAATGAGAAATTAATTATTCTTTCGACGGCAATTACAAAGTTTAAGTATATTTTTTATTTGATTTGTTTTGCATACAAAGAAATATGAGAAAGATTTGATCAATATATATATATTTTTTTGGACTATTAGAGAAATTTCTTTTATCAAATCATTTTCAATGCTATTATTGGAGTAATATTTCGTCTATTGGAGTGATATTTCTTATTTTATATAAATGTCATGGACTATAACCTACGATAAGTTTATAAAATCCCACAGGGAAGATATCGAAAAATCTTTTAAATGCGTAAACATCGCAAAGCCTCCTAAAGGCGACACAAGAAAATACCATATTAAAATAATAATAAATTCTTTTAACATTATTTCAAGAACAATTTATAGTTTCATAAAACTTAATAAGTCAGAGTATGGTGCTTATACTATTTTTGATACAATCGCACGAAAAGTAGAAAGAGCCCTTAAACTATTGAAATACAAAAATTCAAAAAAATTAGAAATTGGAGACCAATTAGAAACCTCACAATTGGAGACAGATGATTCTGAGGAAAGCGACAACGAAATTCTGAATATAGAAACTAGTGATTCGGAAAGTAACGAACAAAATAATCAAAATCAAAAATTAACCTCAGATAATCCATCAAAATTTTCTGAAAAAAATATTCAAGTTGAAAACCCTGAAAACATTTCAAATCAAAAAACAAACATGCCACTTGAAGCACATGAATTTCTTTCACTGGCGGCGAAAATACTTCCCACTTTTAATGGCAGTGCGACCAATCTGAAATCGTTTATCGATGCTATAAATTTAATAAATTTACAAGTAGGTGCACATGAACAATTTCTTGTAGCTATTATAAAAACAAAATTAGAAGGTGCGTGTAGAAACCTTATTACTAATGAAAATACGGTTCAGCAAATAATCGACCGATTGAACCAAAAAATTAAAGGTGAATCTACTGAACTTTTAGTAGCGAAAATTTTAAACACCCGTCAAAACGGAAAATCTTCTAATCAATTTTCAAAAGAAATTGAGGAATTAGCTAAAGCATTAGAAAATGCTTACCTTTCAGACGGAGTACCGGCAGATATTGCTGCTAAGTATGCTACTCAATCAGCCGTTAAATCTTTAACTACAAATTGTAATTCTGATAAAACTAAAATAATAATGCAATCAGGTACGTTTAGTAATTTAAACGACGTCATTGCTAAATTTGTAGAAGTTAATACGGACACGTCCAGCATTTTGTATTTTAATAAAAACATGAATAGTAGAAATTCACGTAATAATCGGAACAACGGTCCAAATACAAGAAACTCAAACCGAAACTCACAGCATAGAAATCGGAACAATAACAACTATCCTTCGAATAATAATTATAATAACGGTAATTATAATAATCGAAATAATAATTACCATACTAATAACAATAATAACTATAATAACGGTAACAATAACAGAAATCAGAATCAAAATTGGCGAAATAACCCACAAAACCGGAATAGAAATCAACTTAATCAAAATCGAAATCGTAACGTGTATAATACAAATCGTGAAAACGCGGAGGAATCGGAGGGTCCCCAAGACCAACGGGATGGGGACCATTAAAAATTAAAAATGAACCCCTCTCTAGCTACAAAAATGTCTTCAACATGAATTTACATTTAACGAGCTATCTCTCCCTTAAAACGAAAATGAGCGGTATTTTAAATACATACCTTGTAGACACGGGCGCTGATATTTCTGTCTTTAAAGTAAACAAATTGAAAGACAATATTAAGGTCAGAACAGACAAAATCTCGAATTTAAACGGTATAGGCTCAGCAACAATTAAAACTCTCGGTTCAGTGGAAACTGACATAATCCAGGAAGCAGAAGGTAAATTCTTTGTTCTTCGACACACTTTTGATATCGTCGACGAAAATTTTCCAATTCCTGCGGACGGAATCATAGGAATGGATTTCCTTAAGAAATATAATTGTGTGCTAGATTATAACCGTGATAGTGATCTTTTAATTCTTCGCCCTGATGAAGGCCCGGTTGGCTTAATCTTAACTTTATCTAATACCCCTCATCGAAATGTATTTACCGTACCGGCTAGAGCTGAAGTTATCCGAAAAATA
This sequence comes from Hybos culiciformis, assembly GCA_964007475.1. Lineage (NCBI taxonomy): Eukaryota > Metazoa > Arthropoda > Insecta > Diptera > Hybotidae > Hybos > Hybos culiciformis. Next base: position 77,030,802 of record OZ023273.1, on the reverse strand, counting down.
TCCCTTGATAACTTAAATACTCAAGAAAAAGACGTTTTAATCCTTAATCAAGAAGTAGCTCACGGAGTTTATGTAGCTAGAACTATTGTATCTAAAGCTTGTCCCTACGTTAAAATTTTAAACACGACCGAAGATAATGTATCTTTAAGTAACATCTCATTCAAAACTGAAAATCTTCTCGACTATGATATTATCAATCTCCCAACAATAAGTTCAACAAATAAAGACGACATCTTAGGTAAATTATCTAAAAATTTTCCTGATTTTGTAAAAGATAAATTATTCGACTTGTGCACTGAATATATCGATATTTTTGCTTTAGAAAAAGATAAAATTTCTTTATATTAGAAACTATCGTATTCCCCATACTCACAAAGATATTATCAATAACGAAGTTGAAAGACTACAAAGAAATGATATTATCGAACCCTCTGTATCGGAATACAATAGTCCAGTCTTGATAGTGCCAAAAAAATCCCTTCCAGGCAGCTGTGAAAAACGTTGGAGATTAGTCATTGATTATCGTCAATTAAATAAAAAACTTATCGCGGATAAATATCCGTTACCCAGAATAGACGATATTCTTGATCAGTTAGGACGCGCTAAATATTTCTCAACACTAGATCTCACACAAGGATTTTTACAGATTGAATTAGACGAAAAATCAAGAGATCTAACTTCTTTTTCTACTGAAAAAGGATCTTTTAAATTTAAAAGACTTCCCTTCGGGTTAAAAATTGCACCCAATTCTTTTCAACGGATGATGTCCATCGCTTTTTCCGGACTATCACCCTCTAAAGCATTTTTATATATGGATGATTTAATAATTATAGGCTGTTCAGAAAAACATATGTTGAAAAATCTGAAAGAAGTTTTCGATGTTTGTCGAAACGTCAACTTAAAACTCCATCCGGATAAGTGTAGATTTTTTCAATTTGAAATTACTTTTCTTGGACATAAGTGTTCAAAAGACGGAATTCTTCCGGATGATTCTAAATTTGATAAAATTTTAAATTATCCAAGACCGTGTGATGGTGAATCCGCAAGAAGATTTGTTGCTTTCTGCAACTATTATCGAAGATTTATACCCAACTTTGCCGAATATTCATACCATCTAACACGGCTTACACGTAAAAATGTTCCTTTTTCCTGGACTGATTTATGTGAAAAATCATTTCTTTATCTAAAAAACTCTTTAATTAATCCTCCCATTCTTAAGTATCCAGATTTTGACAAAACTTTCTATATAACGACAGATGCGAGTAAAATATCAACCGGAGCTATTCTTAGCCAAGACTCAAATGGTATTCAATTACCAATAGCCTTTGCCTCTAAAACATTCACTAAAGGCGAACAGAATAAATCTGTCATCGAACTAGAATTAACTGCCATACATTGGGCAATAAACTATTTTAGACCATATATTTATGGAAAACACTTTATTGTCAAATCTGATCATAGACCACTATCTTATCTCTTCTCTATGAAAAATCCTTCTTCTAAACTTACGCGTATGCGTCTCGATCTGGAAGAATATGACTTCACAGTCGAATATATTAATGGTTCCGACAACAATGGAGCCGATGCGTTATCACGTATAGATTTCGACGATATCAAAAATCCTAATTTTCAAAATATTCTTAAAGTTACAACTCGTTCGGAAAATCGAAATATAAATAAGCCCAAAAATAATTCGCAAGCTCCTAATTTTGTGAGAGAAACGGAAAAAATTAATATTTACGAATCTACTAGTAGTCATGAATTAAGAAAATATCCCCGCATTATATTCAACCTAGACAAATCTAGATTCTGAAGAGAGGAAAACAAATTTTACTCTCCATTGATATATCCGGATATTTTGCAAATGATAAATATGATCTAAATCTTATTTTATCAAAGCTTGAAAAAGAAGCTTGCAAATTGAATATGCATAGATTGCAGCTGTCGCTAAATGATAGCATATTTTTATTTTATGGTACCCAAAAATTTAAAGAAATCACGGCGGAAAATCTCAAAACCCTCACTATTGCGTTATCTCCTAGAGTAAAACATATTACTACTAATGAAGAAAAAAATTCAATCATTGAAAAATACCACAACGACCCAATCCTAGGCGGACATACTGGTATTACCCGACTATTATCAAAATTAAGACAAAAATTTCATTGGAAATTTATGACACAAGATGTGAAAAAATTTATAAAAAACTGCAAACAGTGGCAAATAAATAAGAGTAGACCCAAAAATTCTGAAAACTTGGTTTTAACACCAACCCCTCAGCGTGCGTTTGATATAGTGTTAATAGACACTATTGGTCCACTTCCAAGATCCCATAACGGTAACGAATATGCGGTTACAATAATCTGTGACTTGACCAAATATCTCACCATTATACCAGTTCAAAATAAAAACGCAAGAACTATTGCCAAAGCAATAATTGATTATTTTATTCTAGTATATGGCCCAATGAAAGAGATAAGTACAGATTTAGGTACAGAGTATATGAATGAAACTATAAAAGAACTTCTTTCTCTACTTAAAATCTCTCATACAACATCCACAGCATACCATCATCAAACGTTAGGAACTATCGAAAGGAGCCATAGAACTCTCAACGAATATTTACGTTCTTTTATTGATACTAACAAATATGATTGGGATGATTATGCAAAATATTTTAGTTATTGTTTTAATACTACTCCATCCACTATACATAACTACTGTCCTTTTGAACTTATATATGCAAAAAATCCACCTGATTTTGAATTTCTAAACTCATCAGTTATAGAACCTATCTATAATATAGATTCTTACTGTAACGAGATAAAATATAGATTGCAGTTCTCTCAAGAAAGAACTAATCAATTAGTTAAAAAGTTAAAGGAAAGTAATAAAGCTAGTTATGATAAGAAAACTAAACCTCTCGACTTAAAAATAGGTGATCTAGTCTTATTAAACATGTCCGAAACAAACAGACATAAACTAGACCCTTTATTTAAAGGCCCTTATACTATAAAAAACATCCAAGATTCAAATTGCGTTATTGAACAAAATAATAAAGAACTGAAAGTTCATAAAAATAGATTGAAATTATTCAATCAACTATAAATAATAATACAAATCTTAATTTAAAAAAAAAAAAAAAAAAAAAAATTTTTTTTAATAAAAAGAACTAAAATCTTTTTTTAAATATTTTGTAGTCAATAATTTCTTTTTTTATATTGTGCGCACAAAAATAAATAATTTTTATATTTTTTAGATATAACATTTTTTTCTTAAAATTAAAATTTTTTTCTTAAAATTAAAATTTTTTTACATACATAATACTTATAAATAAAAAAAAAAAAAATAATAATAATAATTTTTTTTTTCTTTTAAATTTCTTTTCTATAATTAATTTCTTAAATTTAAATTTTTTTATTATTAGTCGTTAAAATAAATTTTTTTTTTGATTTAATTGTTAAAAACTAAATTTTTTTTTTTGAAACTTTCCTTATAATTAATTTGCTTTATAATTGAAAAATAAATAAATTTTTTTAATTTGTAATCATAACATATTTTATACATTGATTAATAATCCCTACAAAAAAATAAAAAAAAAAAAAAAAATAAAAAAAAAAAAAATAAAAAAAAAAACTAAAAAAAAAAAAAAAAGGGAAATTAAAATTTAATATTATAATTAAAATTAAGATTCATTTAATCAATATATTTTTATATACATAATAATATCCTATAAATCCCCACACCTTACTATCGTTTTTCTAAATTTTCAGAATAACCCTTCCCAAGGTTATTCTTCAAAAGAGGGAAGGTGTAGTATACTTACTTATACTTACCTGTTCTTTCTTAAATTCCTATTTGGTACAGTTGTAACATTCTACAACTGTACATAAATTCTATATATTGCTTATTGCACTAAACGTGCCAATTCAATTTCCTATCAATTTTAATTTTAATTTTAATATTACCAAAAATGTCAATTATACATTTTTGGTAATTTGAAACTCTTCATTAATATTGAGTGCAAATCACACAATATTAATTCTTCTCCATTTCCATTCATTTTTACTAAATTCCAGTCCCTCTTCCAGTTTCACTTCCAATCATTAATAATATAATTACAGGTAAAATTTATTATAATTAATCATTAATAAAGTTAACGTTCAACCAAACAAAAAGTCTTATTATTCAATATTCGGATCTAAACTCTCAACAGTACATTTGTGTACTTCATCGTAAATTCTTGAATTGCAGTATTTCGTTTTTTTTTGGTCGAAAATGTAGTACAGTACTTCCCAAAGAAGTACATCTGGCAACTCTATGCTTCACAAAGTTTGTCTGTGTTACAATGATGCCAACTTAGGGAATTTTTCCCTAGATTTAGGGATTTTTTTGGCACTTTAGGAATTTTAGGGAATCTAAAGAATTCTAGGGAATTTTACTAACAATCTAAGGAAAAATGGTAAATCTAGGGATTTATTTTCAGTCCAATATAGTTTGAATTCTTTTTAATAATTTAAAACTTTGTTTGCAATCAAAAGTGTCAAGTATTTCTTGAAAAATATTAGTTTAATTTACTGAATATTGGGAACGTTATTTTCAATTTTTTTACAGTGTCTGGCAAGGTTGATAATAAATTTTGACAATTTGTTTTGTTTTTCCTTTGTTCTGTTGTTTGTATTTCATTCTTCTATTCGCCTATTCTGTTCTGTATCTGCTAAATGCTTTTCCTTTTCCTGTTCCGTTTTATTTTAAAAATTGATGATTGATTGATTTTGTTTTTGAAAATTTATAGTGTGACTGACTGGTGTCTGTCAATTTGTGAGATTTCTTCGTCATTTGGATTTGGTTGATCGTCAAATAAAAATAATTAAACATATAATAATAAGAAATAAAAAATATTTTTTTTCTAATTCTGAAAAAATAAAAATTAATAAGATGGAGTTGTATATTGATATATGTAAGTTTTGTAAAATTTTTTTTTTTCATTTTATTTTATTTTTTTTAATAATTTTTTTTTTTTTTTTTTGTAACCAAAAGATCTTAAATAAAGTGTTTTTGATTAAAAAAAATAATTTTTAGAAATCTTTTAAATCTAGGGAATTCTAGGAAATTTTTTTACAAATCTAGGGAATCTTTTCAAAGACAAGTTGGCATCACTGCTGTTTTATTTTCGCAATTCATGTTGTTTAAGACTATTTCGAAACCGAATTTTAATTCTTGTTTCAACGCAGATCTTATTTTAGAAGTAACCAAATTAATATCTTTAATACAATTACAATGATTGTTGATTTCCTATTTTAAATTGTTAAATATTGACTGAAATTCATCATTAAGCTTCGTAAGCTTCTTTTCGATTAAGTGCTTTGTTCCAGAGTTGTCTCTTTTGAAACACTCATTTCGTTATCGTTACCATCTAAACTCATTTATGGTCATATGATTTGCATCAATAACCCTAATGGCTTTACTACTGATAATCAAAGAAAATAGAAGTAAGAAGGGAAACGCAGAATAAAAATAATTTTAGAGAAGGATAGCATATATTTTCATTTTTGTTTTAATTTTATATGAAAATTGGGCTTTAAACGCGTCATCGAAATATATTTTGGAATTTAAACGTGTCATCAAACTATATTTTAAATTTTTATAATGAATTTATAAATAAAATATGAGTGACAAATACAAATAAAAAATTTTAGTCTAAAAAAAAATTGTTTGATCGTTTCACTTCTTAATCCTTATATTTTCTTTGCTGATAATGGAGTTTTGATTTTCCGAAAAAGTGTCAATATTTTTGAATTGGTCCTCATTAATTGTTTTTAATAATTGATAGAAATCAATGCACTTGTCACAGACGTAGTGGGATCTAATAAAGTGGCCGTTTCTGGATTGTTGCCAATTTCTTTCCAAACCAATACAAAATCCATGGAAATCACGATGACAGAAACCATTACATCTGATAAATGAATCCGCAGTTGCGTTTTCAATTGTACATAATTCAATCGCGCATTTACAAAGCATTTTTGTTTTTAGGTGTTTTGGAATAATATTATTTTTTAATAAATTATTTTTCAAATTTCACTTATTCAGTACAATACGTACGAAACGTACGAAATTTTAATTGTACTAGGTCAAAAATAAAAATTATTTAATTGCACTAGGTCAAAAAAAAAAAATTAAATAAAAAAAAATTTTTAAGTTATGTAATTGAATAACTTAGTCAAAAAAAAAAAAATACAAAATTATTTATGTAATGAAAATGAATAACTTGGTCATCAAATTATAAATTAATTTAATAAATAATTAGAGCGAAAAAAAATGTACGTGTTACTTCATCGAGCGATTAAATTAAAATGAATTGAATATTATCAAACAAATGAGGCCAAGACCCGAAATGGGCTGTAGTGCCATTGAAGATTATCAAACTTTAACAAAAAAAATTAATAAGAAGAGTTGGGCCAACTATTAAATATGGAAAATATTAAGATATTTTCACAAATATTTCGAGACAGACCAATGTCAGCTTTGGAAACTTCAATGTACCTATTGGATTGAATATTTTCATTAGATATGACGGTGTATTCACTCCTTTGAAAAAACATTACCATGTTATCAATTTTATGTTTTGTTAGATGTTATCGATACAAAAATTCGTTCGTTTGTCGGTTTTCATAGAAATATATATAATAATAATAATATTATTTATATTAATAATATAATTAATGAGTAATGAATTATTTTTGCAACGTTTGAGCAGTTTTGTTATTAAGAAATTTTCCATTCGAAATCGGATACTCAATTACGAATAAAATATTGGTGGACAAAATAAAATTTCAACCAGTTCCATAAGAATGTATAAATATTTTGCTATTTTGAAAAATATACGATTTTGTAAGAATGGAATGATTATTGAGTTATATTAATCTAAAATGTAACTAACGGCTTGATTTAATAAATACATAAAAATTTCTACAATTAAACAATTTTTCGAAAACCCTAGAAAGTTTATTATTATTTTTCTGTGAATTGTAGTCCCTCCAAACATGTACGAAACTATGATCCAGATTATTTTATAAGTTACTAGCTGTACCCGCACACACGTTGTTGTGGAACACACGTTTTTGTTGTCAGATTGATGAACGATTGTAGGAGATATTATTTTATAAATTTGGGAAAATATCTAAGAAGAATTAATATTTATCATTTCTACTTATTCAACACTTAAATTGTATGAAATCGAATGATATCCTTCCCTTAAACAGGTTTCCAAACCAAACCAAATTTGTGTTTTTATCCATTTCCTCTTTTTATGAGTCAAATTTGAATGAAATTGGAAGAACTTTGGCAGTCCTCCCCGGGAGGGGTTTCTGGGTAGGGGTAGGGTGCCATTCAAATTTTAAAATAGCCTAAAACGACTCCGAGATAAAGAGACGGTGTAAATTTCGAAACGATCGGTTGAGTGGTTTAGTTTTTAATATTTTGTAGTTATTAGTAATAAGGAAATTGATTTCTATATATTCGAAGAGGGCCCCCTAAAAAGAGGGAGCCAAATTTTTTGTTACGAAATTCGTGTGTTTAATAATTTTTATGTACCAAATTTAAATAAAATCGGACAAACTTTTGAGGTCAATAAATTTTTTGTTAAGAAGTTTGCGGAATCAGTTCCTATTTTTACATTTCAAATTTTAATGAAATCGGACGAACTTTTGAAATCCGCCCCCGGGGGAGGTCGCTGAGTGGGAGGTTAACAAATTTTTTGTTACGAAATTTGTGTGTAATTATTTCCTCTTCTTACGTACCAGATTTTAATGAAATCGGACGAACTCTTAAAGTCCGCCGCCAGGGAGGTCCCTGTGTAGGAGGCCAAAAAATTTTTTGTTACGAAATTTGTGTGTAACCAGTTCCTCTTCTTACGTACCAAATTTGAATCAAATCGAACGAACTTTTCAAGTCCGGCCCCATGGGAGGTCCCTGGGTAGATGGTCGCTGGGTAGGAGGTCAACAAAATTTTTGTTATGAAATTGGTGTGTAAACAGTTCTTCTTTTTACATACCAAATTTAAATGGAATCGGACGAACTTTTAAAATCCGCCTCAATGGGAGGTCCCTGGGTAGGATGTTCCTGGGTAGGAGGTCAACAAATTTTTTGTTACGGAATTTGTGTGTAATCACTTTCTATTTTTACGTACCAAATTTGAATGAAATCGGACGAACTTTTGAAGTCCGCCCCCGGGGGAGGTCCCTGGGTAGGAGGCCAATTAAATTTTAAAATAGCCTATAACGACCCCCAACCTGACACAAAGTCATGGTGTAAGTTTGAAAACGATCGGTTGAGCGGTTTAGGAGCCTATTCGGAACAGACAAAGAGACAAAGGGACAACTTCTGCTTTATATCTGTGGCCACATGACATAACCGCTAAAGACGAGTTAGGCGGTTATGATTTTATTGTTCCAAACTGGTAGTCATATGATTCTACGTATACTCACAAATTTTTACGTTCCTAGCTTTACAATTAAACTTTTTAGAGCCAAAAACATAATAGCCCTTAGGCTATTATGTTTTTAATCTCTTATGATTTTGGAATAACAGCTTAACTCTGATTATTTTTCAGATATCAAAAGAAAAATTTCTTATCTTAACATAAGTCTTTATTCCGAAAATTTTTTTTTTTTTTTTAATACTTAGGTTTTTTCCTAACTTAACTTTAGCCAATTTTCAACTATTTTTAAAAATTTTTTCATTAAGGAATAAAAACCTAAATCAAGTTTGGTCTTTATTCAGTAACTTAACTTAGCGTTTATGTTTTCTTAACTCAATATAAGCTTTTATTCCAAAAATAATAAATAATGATTCCGTAGCATATGTTAATTTTGGTCTTTATTCCAAAATGAATAAAGAAAAATACGTCGCTTCAGTATAGTTTAGTTGTTATTCCAATTCTCTTGATTGGAAAAAATTCTAAAATTATAGTTTCTTATCTTAAGTTAAGTCGTTAGGTAAGGCGTGCTTTTTCTATTGGGCCCTAAAAAAACATCACATTTATTCAAAAGAAAATCGAGACGCATGCGTCAAGATAACAGAAAGCATGGCAAATTATACACAACATTGTTAGAAAAAAATATAAATGACAGGAGACCCGGGATTTCTAAAATATTTTGCTTAAAGTCATTAATTCAATTAAAAAATACCAAAACTTTGAAGCATATTTAGTTCTTAAAAATTTATTCAAAACGATAAAATAATAACAAAAAATAAACTTCAAAATACTAAATTAGTTATTCGTTAAGTTTTTTAATTGTATTGTAACAAAAAATAAACTTAAAAAATAATTAGTTTTTTTGTAATATTTAAATTACGTTATACGTTCAGAAATTGTTATTAATGCTAGATAGGAAATATTTTTCATGAAATAAGGCTTATAATTATTTAATTTTTTTCCCGGGAATAAAGTATAATTTCCCGGGATTCGGGATGTTTAAATTCCTGTAAAATCCGGGAAGCCATACCATAGTGGCTAACATGTTTATTATTTTCGTCAATAATAATCAACAAATTGAGTATATAGCTGATCACAAATTTTTAGAACCAGGTCATACACATATCGAATGCGAATGGGACCATGCATTGATAGCACGAAAAAAGAAAAAACTAATGTTGAAATTCAAATTCCCAGGGATTGGTATCAATTTATTAATTCTATAAAATCTCAAATAAGTGTTACTGAGTTGGAAAATAATATTTTTTTTAATTTTTCTGTTTTCGAAAAAAAAATTTAATTGGCGGCACTTGAATGAATCTGGAGAAATTTTTATACGGAATCAGTACAAGAAGGTATTCGGTACAAGAAGGGTTTTAACGAAATTGTATACAAAATGTCTTTGGACGAAAATAAAAAACTTTAAGACTCTTAAAATTGGAAAAAAGGGTGTTAATTCAATTACAGAAGATGAACTAATTATTATGAATGACCCACCCAAAATTTCCCTTGAAAAAAGAAAGAATTTATTAATCCTGGATTTCAAGCTTATTATAAAAAGATTTGTTGGATAATGAAGAAGAAAATTTTCTTAGGTTTATTTTTCTATTAATAAAATTTAATTTATTTTTTTTTTTTGTTAAAAATGAAAATGTTTATTTGCAGAATAATAATAAAAAAAAATATAAAAATATAGTTTTTTAACTTTTTAATCAGAATTTGTAACCAAAAAGTAGTATTTTTCGGCCTTGGATATAATGAACTAGAATATAAAAGCCAAAATAAACTAGAATATAGAACAAATCTTGTTATATCCTAGTTCATTTTCATTATATCGTAATTCATTTTCTTTTATATTATTATACATATTCCAGTTCATTTTTGCTTTTACATTCTATATATGCATATCCTAGTTCATAGGGCCGTAATTTTCATCATATTTTATATTAAGATCTAATCCTAAAAAAAAAATTATATACCTTAAATTTGGAATAAAAACCTAAGTTGATTACAGGTTGTTTTTTTTTATTTGATATAACAACCTAACTATACTTAAGCATATAAAAATAAAAAAAATTTGTTTGGAAAAACAGCTTAAGTCGACTTAGTAAAGTCTAACCTAATATAATGAAAAAGGAATAAAAGCCTAAGTGCTTATTTTACTGATTTCTCAAAATTAACAAAAGGTTTTCATGTTTGGCTTTTAAAAACTTAAAATATTATTAAAATACTACAATTTTTTCAAACTAGGTTCCATTTATCTTCATTATTCGATTTCAGGGAATGATTTGAAACTTTAAACTGCTCTCCTGAAAAGTAGCAAAATCGACTTAGGCGATTATGTCATGTGCCCACAGAATATTAGATTAAATTTTTAATTTATTCGTCAACACTATAAATTTTGAACATGAATATAGATTTGTCAGGGCTCATGAAGGGGAGATAAATATATTTTCATAGAGTAAAAAAATTTATAATTTAATTGTTTATTGAATTGATTCTGTCTTCTAATTTTTGCTTGTAACGGTTTGCAGATTTCTCGTCAGAAGCATTACCACATCGAGCACATCGCGATTACACGATGATTTTGACATCAATCTTAAAGTAAAATATTCTTAACATAAAATCTGACCAATGATAGCAAAAATGTATTTAATTAGAAAAGTAAATTCTACAAAACAACATTTTTCCAGTCAAGTATTTGTATAATTGAATATTTCGAAATCAAATAAATATTTGGTACTTAACATTAACATTATGATAAATTTAAATTATGAAAAAAAGATTTTATATCAAGATTTATTTCAAACGTGCACGTTTTAGAGACTGTCTGATGAGATCAAGAATATTGAAATTGGTAAATTAATATACATAGACATATTTCAAAGTTTTTTCTGTTAAATGTACTAGTACCTATTTCGAAATTTATTAATGTAAATGAAAAATTTGTGTTAAACACAATTTGACTTAGCAATCATTTTATAAAAACTATTTGATTATAAAAACGTATTGATTACCTCATTACCTATAAAGAAATGTAATAAAATATAATTGTATTAAATATTATTTTATTAAATATTTTGTAATCCTATCCGATTGGACTTTGTCGACAAAAATTTAGCTATGTAGTTAAACGCGATTAAAGTTTTATTGTATTTACATTCAATTTTGTTATTAAATGTAACAACAGTAATAAGTTTTAATGCGTTGGGGATCGTTATGTTGTATTTAGTGCTATAGAATTTAGATCACTAAATGGAGTATTATATGCGTCAATACACATGCAATCATTTAGATGCATCTGCGTATATAATGAAAAAATTTAGATGCATCAGCGTGAATAATGAAATCATTTAGAATATTTAGATGCATCAGCGTAAATAATGAAATCATTTAGATGTTTCGTATTGAATATTACGTAATACCTAAACAAACATAATATCTCTCAAAATATTTCAATACAGCCAAATACAAAAAAAAAATGAGAAAAAATATTCTCTCTTTGCAACTACCTCTCCCCTACGCATTAAAACAGTATATAAGATATGTTAACAAAATTTGTTATAACAACTCGTTGTATATACACACAACACATAGACTTTTGTCAATATTATATCAATAAATATATATTATATCACTCGACCTTCGGTCTCGTGATATAAGTATTGACTCGTGTCAATGTATTTTTGTGTATACAGAACTCTTAATTAATAACATATTTAGTTTACATATACAATATCTACTATTAATAAATTTTATTTCAACAATTATTATGTTTGAAGAGATCAGCTCAACAATACTAAAGTAATGTAATATTTTCTAGAATATTCAGCGAAAAGGGAGACTAATTTTGTTTTACATTTCGTTATCTCGCTTCAATTTAAAACTTCTGAACGAAATGTGCAAGTTTGTTTTGTTTCAATTTCGGCAGAGATATGGAATTAAATAGTATTGTTATCGGTAGTGATTCATTAATTCTTTTTTTTTTTGGTAGGGTTTAGTTCAAGCACCGAAGCGATTTTTTTCTTTTAATAATAAAACTAATAATTTCACATCCAAAAACACATAATAATATATTTTTTAAACAACATTTTTCAGAAAATAAATTAATTCTTTTGATTTATACAACATAAACATTTTTAACAACTTTAAAATAGACAGATCAACATTATTATAATCCCATACTATTTTATACAAGATTTAATTTCAATTTTTCTTTAATTTAAAACCATATAGGTACATTTTTTTATGTACAAAATAATCAACTGGATTTTTTTCTTATTTGTATATAATATCTTAAAAGTATTTTTTTTTGTTTATTAAACAAAATTTTTATTTTACTGCTGAGATTTTTAAAATTTTTATACATACATATAAATTTTATATACCTATGTGTAATTAATAATAATAATAATATATTTTGTTCATTTGGTATTAAATTTGAAAAAAAAAAAAAAAAAATTCAAATTAAATATGTTAGTAAAACCATAAAGGAAGTATAAATAGAGAAACTAGTCCCATACAAAAAATGCAAATACAAATAGTGAAACAAAAAATCCATATCACAACCCCATGAGCTTCTTTTTTGTATTTTTTGAGAATTCCACTCTCACAAAAGCTTTTAAAACTTTCAAAATAACAACAGTTCTATACAAATTTTAAAGTTTTAAAAGCTTTTGTGAGAGTGAAATTCTCAAAATATACAAAAAAAAAGCTCATGGGGTTGTGATATGGATTTTTTGTTTCACTATTTGTATTTGCATTTTTTGTATGGGACTAGTTTCTCTATTTATAATTCCTTTATGGTAAAACTTAATTATTGATCATTACATATTTACTATTGGAAAATCTACGCGACGAAATGATAAAGGTATATTCTGCAGTCATAGTGCATAAAAACCGAGAAAAATAAGTTTAAAGTTTGTTAATCATAACTATAATTTTAACGAAACATTCAAAGCATTGTCAATCAAAAAAACTTTTTTGAAATTTTGGGGCCGATTTTCAAAAATATTTTGGCCAATTTTTTTTGTATTCAAAAGTTATCATCAAATGCCGTCAATACCTAAATTTTTCAGATTTTGGTAGATGCTGTGTTTTTCACTAAGACTGCAGTATAATATTATTAAAATTTTAAAGGTTTTGTGAGATCGATTCGGGAATAGTATTAGCTTATGGGATTTAGATTAAGATTTTTTGTTCCATTTTTAAATTTCTTTTCTATGAAATGAATTGTCTAATAATCCAGTAATTTTTGTAAAAAATTCAGACAATCTCCGGAAAAATTCCAAGTGAGATGAATTTTTGCATGTACTTTTAATTAGTGCTTATAAATAACTTTTAAAAAGTCATTTGATTGTTTGCAAAATATTGAACAATGCGCGAAAGATGTGTAAATAAGTAACAAAAGGGTATATATAAAATTAAAGTAATAATTATCTGGTGGGAAAAGTAAGAAAATATAGATACTCGTACAAGGAAAAATTTTGGCATTTTGTATTAAAAAAGTGTGTTCAATCAAGTAATTTAACTCAAAAATTACTTAGCTTGAATTTCAACACCAGATTGAGCAAAAACTACTATTGTAAAGACTAAATAAAAGTTCGTGCAAAAATTCGGTTCACTTGACGATGTGAATCCTAATGTTGCTGGATTTTAATATTTATGTTTCCTTTAGATCTAATCTAACTTGAAGCAGACGCCGACGCCAACAAATTATTGCCAGTGGAAACGTGCAGTCTAAATAATCTTGAAAGCGCCTTGTCGTTATCGTGGAACAAAAAAATATAGATTAAAAATTAAATTAAAAATTTCTATTTTTGAACAAAAGATTCAAACAAACACAAATACGATTTAAAAAAACAGCCCAAAGCGTAAGCCGTAAAGCACCGACAAAAAGCTGAACGACTGCGACCGAATAAATTTAGGGGGTGGTCAGCGATCAACGTCGCTTATGACTTGAGAAGTTTGTAAGAGGGAATTACTATTTTTTTAAATCTAATTTTTATCTAGCAAAAGAAATTATGTAATAAAGAAATTTTATAGAAATTTTAGAAATAAATAAATAGATTTAATACAAATTAAAATAAATTAATATTAAAACCTGTTGAATTAATTTCAATACAATTGAATATTTTTGTTTAATATCAATTAGAATTTTTTTTAATATAGATTAAAAAATTTAAAATGTTTTAAACTGTATATTAATATAGCAGCTAAGCTTGGTTCAAAGTTTCTCAAGTTAGATTAGATGTATGATAAAAAATTTATGTATTTTAATTTAACTCTTTAGTTAGGTACATTATGAATTGTAAAATGTAATAATTTTTTTTTGTTTGTTTTATTCACCCTCTTAAAATTTGTCTTTGCATTATTTTAATATTACATTATAAAATGTAATACTATTAGAAATCTTTAAAGATTGTCTTGCATTTAATTTAAATATTTTAATTTGTTTGATTTTTATTTATTTTTTTTTTACTTTTATATAATATTGTATGCATTTGTAAATATTTTATATATATTTCAGCTATTTCATGAAATAATCGAATAATTTAATATGGGATTGATAAGAAAAAAAAAAACCTCGAAAAAAAAATCTCGAAAAAAAAAACTTCGAAAAAAGTAAAATCAAAAAACCTGGAATTTTTTTTTCGAAACTCTTTCTTAGTCGCTTATCTTTTTCTATTAAGCACAACTCCAAAAAACTTCACGCCTATAAAAAAACTAAATTAATCAATCGAATATTGTTTTGATATCAGTTGTAATAATTAAATGAGTTATTACAAGTTAAAAATATAAAAAATAAAATTTATGTTATGTATACAAACTTATCACGTTGTTCGGAAAAGAGGAAGTCATCGTGTAAGTTGTTGAGGTTGGATGACAAACTTCGAAAATAAGACTACAGTACATTAAAAAAGAAGAAACTTCTTTTAAAAATTTTCGAAGAAAAAGGAGATCATTCTCATTTAAATTTTTTGCAAGGCATTGCCTTTAATATTTATTAATTTTTAATTTTTTTTTTGTTAATTTTGCATTAAAAATTAATAAAAAAAATTTTTGTGCCAGAAGAAATTTTTATGTTGTACCTATGTTTTGAAAAATAAATATTGAAATCATAAAATTTATTTTTTTACATAACTTCAACTTTAAATCTTCAGTTTTACGGCTTTTTGGCTTTTTGCGGTTTTTTTCGAGGTTTTTTCATTCGATATATATTTTTTTTGAGTTTTCTTATCACTCCCATGTTGTATATAAAAAAAAATTAACACTTGTAAAAGCTTATTTTATATTTTTATTTGGCCGAGATTACATACAAAATGAGACACATGAAATTAATGTTTTGCAGATAGCGATCATGTTATTACAAACAGTACACTGTAATATATATTTTTAAAATGAGTTTTAAGATGTTGTTGTTGGAAATAATCCTAACCAAATTACGGATTATGGTCTAAACTTAGAACAGATTCCTTTATTTTATGCAATATTCATTTTTTTTCTATTTATTTATTTTAGAATTTAAAATTTTAAATAATAGAAACAGCTATAATTTTCTTATCTTTTTATTAAAATGATTTTACTTTGTCGTTTCTATTGTTCACAACACTTAAAAGTTTAATAGTTTATTTTGTAATCATTTTTGTTCACACATAAGCGTAAATTTTGATGGTAGTGTAAGAACAAGCTATTTAAAAACAAAAAAAAAAACTAGATATATTAATAAAAAAATTATACCATGAAATCTATCCTATCAAAAAGTTGCATTACATCTTTTTTCATTAATCTTACAGCACTACTAATAACGATTTTACATTGATCAAATCTTAAATTTTTTAATATAAATCTTAAATAAATATTTTTTCCTAAAACACTTTTTACTACAAAATACACATCAATATTATGTTAGGTATTTATATATCAAAATTAAACAAAATAGTAAAATTTAATTTAATATAATATTGGCAAATTAACTATATATATTCAATTCATATTAAGATTTTTAGCTATCTTTATCATATATAGATAGAAACTTAAAATTATTAGTGAGCAGTTTTAGAAATTTAAAATTTAAATTAAAAGAAATTATTAAAAAGTATATTGTTTCTTTATTAGATATTTAGGTATAAAATATTTTATACCTAACATACCTATATAATTATGATAAAATTTTAAAACTTAAATATAATATTGAGTTTGGAAGAAAAGATAAGCTTTAATAATAATTTTCCGTGGATTTGATTTTTTTTATATTAACAAAGCCGCAAAAAAAAAATTTTTTTTTTACCATTTATTTTGCACATTTTTTTTTCTTTTTTTGTAATTTTTAACAATTTTAGATTTTTGTTTATAATTTGTGAGATTTTCAAAATTGCAGCAAACCTTATTTTCAATCTTGTTTCTTTCTTACTTCAATCTACATTGTATATCAACTTATACATATATAGCTTAATAAAGTTAAATCTCATGAGTTTGTTGATCTTTTATTTAGAATTTATGTTTTATTACAGTAGCTAAATAGTATTTTGTTTACTTATTTTTATTAAACTAATCTGTCCCAGGTACCTAAAAGTAGAAGAGTTATAGTCATTGCGTAAATCTAGTAAAAAAAAATATATTTATAAATATACAATCGTACACAAGAGTGTATGATGATAATGAGAACGTAAGCTTATGTGAAGTGTATCTACAGGTGCTAAAAAAAATATTGATGCAAATTGTATTTAATATAATGTGATCAAATATAAATATATGGAAGATAATGAAATAAATGTCGTAATTTATTGCTCACTTGAATGCAGCCTGGATCATTTAAAATAAGTTTGAGAAAATGAGTTTATGAAATTTCATGAATTCTCGATTTTTATGAAAAAATATTACAAATAAGAGTTTGTCAACTCTACATGTTATAGAGCTCTTTCTGGCTTGGGCCGATTTTATACTGAGCTCGCTCCTAGAGCTTTCCCTGTCCATACAACTAATTAATTAAAGTTAACAACACATTTTGTTTTAAAAACATTAGTAAAACATAATCTTATTTGTATCGTATTTGTTATTATTATATAATAGTAAATATATCTTAATACATGTTCTTGAAAAATTTAATTTTTTCATTCGTTATATATTTCATATTATAAATTATAACCGAATGGATTTTGAAATTTTATTTGTTGAATTAAGTAATTTTCTTTGAAGCTTTTTTTCCGTTTGCATCAATATATTTTTTATGGGTATGTTATGTTATGTTATATACATATGCATATACGACAGTGTTGAGCTGAAGCTGGTTCGGATATAGTACATCAATCAATTGCACTTAAAATCAATCTTCAGTAATATCATTTAATTTTTGTTGTACTCTGTATTTAATACAGCTCATTATTTACTCTTATATTTTTTATTTTATTAGTTACAAAATATTAAAATATAGTCATTTTAGGTATTATATTTAAGATTAAATGCTGGTTTGGACATTTAGTTACAAATGGCATTGAAATATGATATAGCCATTTCAGAACAATTTTTAAATTACAAATATTTTTTTTAATGTTGGAGTTGAGATTCGTTTCATTTAATCTTAGAGAAGTGGTTGTTAAAATTTAAATAGCTCACAACTTATGGATATGATCCGTGTCGACTTAAAAATGTTTAGTACACATGACATAATGTTAAGTTAAAAAAAATCATAAATTAGATTCCTATATTACTTTTTTGGGAATTGGATAATGATAAATTATATACAATAGAATTGTTTATAAAATATTTGATGTACAAAAAATGTTATTAATTTCTTTTATTTTTATCTTCTACTCACCATGTGCTTATAATTACTGAACTTTTATTAGTGGCTAAAATAACTTTTTCTTTTGAGATATCCACTTCGTAATGGTGAAGACATTTCGTCTTTGCTGCAAATAGTGTTTTGTTTTTTTTTTTTTTTTGTTTAAAGTCTTTTTTTTAAAATATATTTTTATCTAAGACATCCTGTTCATGCAACCTAGAGCAGCGTAAAAAAAAAAAAAGAAAGAAAAATGGCATTTTTTTACCACTCATATCTTGCTCTTCGGTACTTTGTTGTGAAATATTCAACACTATATACTTTACTTATGCATATTAAATTATTTAATGAAAAAGGCAAAGACACCTTGGTGTGTTTATATAAAATATGACAGTTTCTTTAATTTTTTTTTTTTTTTTTTTTAATTTCTATAATATTTTGTTCTTTTTTTATTCAGAATAAACAAACATTCCTTTTAAATAAAATATTTTTTAAGCAATATAAAAACATACATTCCTTTACATTCAATTATATTTTTTCTAGATTACAAATAAGAAGTCTTGTATATTTTTAATGCTTCGGAAGAAAAATATAACACGATCATAAACAAAAATAAAATTTATCATAAAAATTGAAAACGGCTCAGTAACCAAAATTTTGTTTTTTTTTTAATTAACCGAAATAAAATTGTAGGTACATACAATGAATTCTATATCTATCAAGAACAACCTATCAAATTTTCTATGTACATAAATGTTTGTCTAATGAGATTTTTAAATTTTTATATGATTATATAAATTTTTTATACTTTGTGTTAATTATTTTTATGTTTATTAGTAATATATTATTTTGTTTTTATGTTAAATTGTTATTTTCAAATAAAAAAATTTTTTTTTACAAATTTCTATATTTCAAATAAATTGAATTTGTAGATTTTTAAATGCAGAACATTTAGAACATTTTTTATATTACTACGAAAAACATCCGTACGTAAGTATTTCATCAATTCTTTCATTAAAAAAAATGTATATATTTAAAAAACAAAACAATTTTCCTTTACTGTGTCATTAGACACTTGACATAATGAAAATTTCATAGATTGTTCTTGATAGATATAGAATTCATTGCTACATATATTATTCAAGAAAAGTCATAGACTACATTTATTTTTTCAAAATTACTTTAACTTAAGACTTTTTTTTTTTGTTATTTATCTGCTTACAATTATCTAGTTTACATGGATAGTTGAAACCGGGTTCAACTAGGGTTCAACTACATGTAAACGGTGGTTGAGTTGAAATAGAGTTAACCTGACAAAACACAAGAAATTCGCTCGGTTAGGCTAACTCTTTCCATATAAACGCTTAGCTACGTTAAAAGTAAGCAAGAACTGTTTATTTTGTTTCTTTTTTTATCTCAATTCAACCACAGTTCAACCACAGGCATTTCGATTACTTCATGTAAACAGTTGAGCTCGTTTCAACCACATTTCGACTAAGCCACGGTTGGACTATCATGTAAACTAGGTAAATTTTCTTTATAAATAAAAAATAGGCTATGTTTGTTTTCTTCTATTAATTGAGTTTCTTTACCTTTTTCAACACTAAACTGTAAATTGTGCTATCTACGACTAACATTTTAGTTTTATCATTGTATGATTGTCTAACCTTTTTCGCCTACTGGTTGGTGTTTGGCCAGGTAAATTGAAGCAAGCACGAGGTATCACCATTCTAGCATTTCCTTGAGCAGGACGAGATCCTCCAACAGCCATTAAATCATTTAAATGAGATGCGTATCCGTCTACCAAAAATGTCGCGTTACCTTGCAATTTCTTACTAACCTAAAAATTTAATTAAAAAATGATATATATAAATATAAATTAAAAAATAAATAATAAATAATTTGTATAATATTATACATTGAAGGCATACTTTTTTTTTTTAAATTGGTGTGCATATAACATATTATATAAATAATACTGTAAATAACTCAATATTACTTACCTTCCCCACAATATAAATTTGATTTGGCCTTAGGCCAATATTTGTGTACACCGTTATATCTTTGCTGCTTCCATAAGCAGCAAGTACGGATATTCCATGTTCAAGAATTAAATGATTTAAATAAGCTTGCTTGTGACCTAATGGATCTGTAGATAAACCATCAGCAAATGATATTATTCCGTGGGGAAAATTATGCTGACTTAACCATGACACAACTTTCTGTTGCTGTAAATCTGGTCGACCTGTTACATAAATTAATAAATATCCTAGTTCTTGCCAGTGTCGACATACATCCACAGCTCCTGCTCTTACTTTCGGATCTTTTCCAGTCACAGATACTGATGCAGTAAATGAACCATCAATGCTAAATACAACACATTCGGTTTTCATTGGTACAACAGCCATATAAAAATCTACTGAGGTGTGATCACCTCTCACAACCATTTTTATAGGATAAATTCCATATCCTAACGCTTTTTCCGGTGGTACAGTGTAATTTATTCTACCAGATTTATCAGTTACTTCAGTTGACACTAAAATCCATTCGCCACACGGTGGATCCATCATTATGTGTAAATCAACTTTTTCGCCAGTTAAAGTAAACATGTCTAAAGGACCGTACATGAAACGCCCAGATATTTTCTGTTCTTGACCTTCCAAAACTATAATGTCGTTAGCTCTATGATTGGCTGCAGCATTTTTGATTTTTACAGACGTCCTTTTTTTAATCCATTTTTCACACGGTTGTCCCGGACGGAATGGTGATGAAACAGAATTTTCGTAAGAAGGAGATAATTGTAAACTTTCAAAACGACCAATCTGCAATTAAATATAAATTAAACATTCTACTTGTTATATTTAAAATGTTAATCATCAATAAACCTGTCTCAAAATAAATGCTATGACATCTGAACTCTCCCAATAACTTGCATGAAAAAGATGAGGTAACGCTTGTGCAGGAAAATTGCTAAGTCCTTCCGGGCAGTAGACAGCGAAATCTAATCTTTTAGTTCCCCACCATTTTTGTTGCACTAAAATGAAAATAAAAATGTAAAAGAGGTCCCACCAAATTTGTAAAAAAAAAATCTAAATTAAAATATTGTTAGGAATATTACTAGCTGTTATAGTATTAATGGAAACAATTTCGTGCATGCCTGAATGTGTTGAAACATCAGAAGATCTACGTTGATTGTTTTTGTCATTGAAATGTTGGGGGTGCGATTGAAGTAACTCCACTGCAATAATAATATCACAATTAAAGGTAAAATTATAATAAATAAAAGTAACAATATAATAAATAGGCTCATATTTCGAATCACTAACATAAATATAATGGTTGTCCATTTCCTAGTGGATATTTGGCATATCTCGGTATATTAACAGGAGGAAGAGTAGAAAATTTTGCACTGATCAAAGGCTCAATTCTACTTGCTGTTGGGTCAGTGGCGTGGAATAAGTTAAATACTTGTTGACAATTTGGTCGGGCCAGCACTGAAAAAAGAACACAAACATTTTAAAAACATACGCATCAGAAAACATAATTATTGATAAAAAAAAAATTTTATTTTTAATTTAAATAATATATATAGAGATAACGAAGAACATCTTGATTCATTCTTCTTTCTCAAATAAATCTCACCATATTTTGGATCACGTAATCTTCTTGATGCAATTATTATTGATAAAGCTGTCCCAAACATGAAAAAGTCACTGACTTCAAAATCTAATCTCGGGCCATTGAATTCATTCATTGATGATTTTCTTCTGGTCGCAGTTGATCCAATTAATAATTTATTAGCATCTAGTTCAATATCGGTAAATCGATCTTTATCTTCATTTTTTGTTGATTTACACAGAGCTTCATAAGCCAACACTGATCCCACAGAATCAGCGATTATAACAATTTGTCCATTAAAGCAACGTCCCTCTTCTGATTTCAAAAACTCCTGATAAACTGTATTTGCACTTGATATTGAACGACTTACAGAATTTTGGAAGTCGTCATTGGAAGCAACAGAGAGCAACGGAATTGCCCCAATTGGTACATCAGGAACTGATAATTCAGTTGTTGCTGGAGATGAATCAAACGAATAAGGACTTAATGAAGCCAGAATTCCTAAAGCATCAGCACAAATTGATGGACAAGCAACTAATTTGATTACAACGTGATTCGAAAGAGATGGATAATGTTGCCTTGTTACTGATTCGAAAGCAGCTCGGAAAGTATTAACATCTGATTTCTTCGAAGTTATTTCGCTTGAAGCATCTTAAAATTAAATACAAATTTGTTAAATTAAATATAAAAATATTCCTTTTTTTTTTTTGCATTCTACCTAATACACTGCCAGCATGCATCACCAAAATTAAAACTGATGTAGCGCAAGTTGGATTGCATGGTGAGCCTGGAGGTGTATCTTGAGATTTATCAATACTTAATGATTGCTTCACTTGACGCTTAGAACCACGTTCTGATGCTACTCTCTTTAAATAGTCATGACTAAAAATTGTGTCATCTATAACAAAAGAAAATGTATTTAATTATTTCATATAAAGTACCCTTTAATTAAGTGGGTGAATTCACGATTTTTGATTTCGATTAAAAACAAAAATAAACTACTTTAATTTTAAAAAAGATGTTTGTTAATAATATAAAATTCAAATTTAATATTTATTTAGTTAACACTGGCTTCAATGTAATCGAAATTGAAATCGAAGCCTGTCAAACCCGTTCATTAATCATTAGGAAAAATTTTGTATATGGAAAAAGACAGTCTTAATTTTTTTGTAATTTTTTATGTTTTCTGTTAGCCTAATAGAAAACAACGCCAAGCCGGGAGCGAAAAAAAATTGTTATTAGCTGGTGATATAAAAAATATATTTTGCCTCTTTATTGGTACCTTGTTTATTGTGAGGAGGTGGGCTATCGTCAACATCTGGCAACAACTCCATTGAACTCCATTTGGCCAATGAATTCGATTCATTCGCATCTGTAATAATATCTTTTTTATAGTATATGTATTCAGTTAAACAAGATAATTTAAAATTACCTAGGCAATCAAAAAATTCTTCTTCTGATCCTGATTTAGAATCTACTTCTAAACGCTCCATTCTCCAATTAACAACTTGCAAATCAAAACTATGAGCAGAACCAACAGGGGAATGCAGTGTACCCTTTGAATCTGATTTTGATCTTGATGTTAACAAATTTCCTATTCTATAAAATAAAAAGTAAAGTAATTAATTATAAAAAAAAAAAATTAAAGATTCGAAACTTAATAAACTTACTCCACCGTTTTTTCAATTTCTTCATCAGAGCTAACCTCAATACTCGGAATGTCTACTTCAGTCTTTGGAGGAGGAATTTGTTTTGCTTCTTTAATTTCTTTTGGTTGCGGAAGTGCTTTATTATTTTCATATAGACTTTGATCTTCAGGTTCATCCTCACTTGAGTCCATTCCCATTTTTTTTGCTAATGCCAGTTGAGTTTGCTTTTCGAATTCACGGATATCTTCCATTGATAGACCGTACCATTCGTCTTGCCAAGACCAAGCCTGTCTGTGAGCACGGAGCATAGTTTTTCGTAATGCTAAAAATTTTAGTCGATTTAAAATTATTGGAATTTGCATGACTTTATACTGGATTTAATTCAATAGCATTTTGTAAATTTAATTTATAAAAATTTGGTTCTAGAACATACCAACATCATGAATAAATTTTTCCAATTTCGTTTGCATTCCCCAATAACGGAATTCTACACGGCATAGCTTATACGCACACATTAGTGACATATTCCGGGATGT
The DNA here is from genome assembly GCA_964007475.1 of Hybos culiciformis. Lineage (NCBI taxonomy): Eukaryota > Metazoa > Arthropoda > Insecta > Diptera > Hybotidae > Hybos > Hybos culiciformis. Next base: position 77,006,742 of record OZ023273.1, on the reverse strand, counting down.
AGGTTGCTTTTTCCCTTTTACCTAAGAGAAATATTTTTTGTTTTAAAAATACTCAATTACTGTTAATTAATTTCATTTAGTTTTTATACCTCATTCCAATATTCTTCTAACCAATTTTCACTAAGCGGTCCCCTTAAAGTTTTCTCCGATATATATAAAGTTGCATCCTCTTGCTGAACATAATCGCCTCCATATAGTTGATCTTTAACAATGTCAATAACATCTAAAAAAAAATATTAAATTATTGGTAATAATTTTATCTTCATTTGTAGTTATTCTGTCGTTAAATTTTAGTTTCTATTGAAAATTAATGAAATTTATTTCAATCTTACTAACCGACTAGACGATTTTTCAAGTCACTTCCAGATAATTTGAAAACATTTTCTTGATATCCATTATCTGGAAAATAATAGGTTTCTATGTCTAATGAAAATTTATCAACGAATGGGCATGTATATCTAGTTCGTGTATATGGATAGGCATTCCAAGCTTCTTCTTCCACAGTCAATGCACTTTTTGGTAGCAAACTTTTTATCCATCCTGGCAAATGACTTCCTACATGATATATTTTTTTTGTATATTGCCCCTTCCCACCAGGACCATCTGAGTACGGTTCATTAATTATAATTTCAACACCGCTACCTTCACCTTTGCTTTCATCTCGACTTTTTTTCTAAAATTTTAAGTTTGAAATTTAATTTACAGCTTTTACTTTTGATTTTTTATAAACACTATATTAAGAATACTAAGTGACAGTGAATTTAAATGCATTGACAACTTACAGCAATCATATACAATTGAGCAATCCGATATTCCTCGACAGTAAGGGGTAAAGGGATTCTGTATTCCTTAATCAACATCTTTGTGTATTATAAACGAATCATCAATTTAAAATGTAAAATATATTTTTGTAAACATCATGTAGTCTGAAAAATAGATTTTAATTTACGTATAAATTTTTTGCTTTATATTAAGTATACTTGTTGTTAATTAGTTATTTAAGTTGGGATTATCGGAACTAGTTCTAGAAGAGTTGTAATGAGGATTGAAGAACTTCCTTCTCTGATTTATTTCTAATATATCTCATATGAACATTTCTTGGAACTGTGAGCAGGATTTACACATTCGCAAAAAATTTCATGGATGCATTCAAATAATTATAATACAACAAAAAAGTGGGAACGATAATAAATTTTAATTTATAAAATTTTAGTTTTATAAAAATTAATATAACAAAAATGGACACCTTCGCATAATTTTAATACGAAAACAATTAATTTCAATCCTAAGTGTTTAAATTGCAAAATACCATAAAATTCAGGAAATCATTCTATATTAAATGTTATTTTGCATTATATTACTAATATTCCCTTTATACGGTCAAAATTATTGAAGTAATAATCTAAAAAAAATTTTATACGGTTTTTTGAAGTTAATAATTCTTTAGGGACGTTGTATGATATAATTGAGTTATTCTGTAGAGGGTAAAAATTTTTTTTCGGAGATTCATTCGACATTCGAGTTCGAAATCGCGACATGGTTTTTTGACGTTTCAATACTCAAAAAAATGAGTGGTCCACACAATATTCATTTGTCAATTATAAAAACAAAATAATTTGGCGCGACAAATTTAAATTCAAATTATTTTTTAAAAATGTTTCGTTTACAAATTATTTAAAACTAAAATTTTTTTTCCAAAATAGGTAGCTCCGTTAAAATAAAGATTACCAGCCGAAAAAGTTTTGGGCAGGTAGCTACGGTTAGGTCGTGCCGGTTCAAAATATGTTAAAAATTTTTTTTTCCAAAATAGGTAGTTTCAGTGAAATAATTAGATTACCTGACCAAAAATTTTGTGTACGGAAGTTGGGGTGGAATTACCTGAAAACAAATTTTGGTTAGAGAACTAGGGCTAAGTTTTCCCAGCTCAAATATAGAAAAAACAATTTTTTCATAATAGGTAGGTCCCGTTAAATAAAGATTACCAGACCAAAAATTTTGGGTGGGGAGCTACGGTTAGGGTCTTTCCCACTCAAAGTTTGAAAAAAAAAAAAACACACGAAGCAGTCATAGAACTGCCGACAGAAGTTAATACTTAAAAGATTTAAACTATGAAACAACAGTGGCTACAAATGATGAGCTGCTCAGTATAAAATGTAAATTAAATTAAAAATCAATTTTATTGAAGGCAAGATTTTGTATTGTAACTTTTTATTTTAATTACATTTTGTACTGAGCAGCCCATCATTTGTAGCTACTGTTATTTCATAGTTTAAATCTTTTAAGTATTAACTTCTGTCGGCAGTTCTATGACTGCTTCGTGTGTTTTTTTTTATTATAGTTACCAAATCGCTAGGTGGGATACCTTTTATACTTAAAGAAGTATGGATTTGTTAAGTTTAGACGGGATTCGAAAGTAAGTTTAGACAGTAAGTTTAGACAGGATTAAAAAGTGGGACAGTTAGTAGATAATCATTTACACTCTTCTTAAAGCGGCGCAAGTCGTAAATCAAACGTCCGCCAGCTGTCGAAAACAATTTTGATGGGAGAGGAGAGCATTCCAAATTCTCGAGGTGCGAACTTAATTTATTTAACTAAAAAGATTCTGAAATTCTAGCTGAACTCGTATTTCGAAAATAATAAAACATTTTTTGTGTGAACCACTCAATTTGAATGAAAATAGATGAAGACTAAGTGTTACCGTCGTAATTTTGTTAAAAAAAAAAAAAACATTTATTTTTCTATAATATTCCCTTTTTCTTCATCAATGATAAAAGAATGACATAATTTTCATTTTCATCTTTTTATTAGGTATAACTTTTGAATTTAAAAAAATTTTTGATTTTAATTTTTTTTTTTTTACATTATTTAATTTTTTATTTTCTATATATACCTAAAAAAAAGTTTTCCATATAAATTTAACAGATTTTAGCACTTTTAAAAACGATTTCATATGCTTTTTCTATACTAAATACTACACTTACTAACTTAATACTAAACTGTCAAAAGAAAAAAACAATATTTTTTTTTTGTATTAGGTATACATATATGCATATATCAACATACACCTAACTTACTTTACTTATTTTTAATTTAATAATAATTTCTTCTTTTTTTTTTAACAAAAAAAAAAAAAATTAAAAAAATATAAAATACTTTACAAATCCAATTACAAAAAAAAAAAAATAATAATAAACATTTTTCATACACTCTTCGACACTTGGATAAAGCATTTTGAATTTTCTGTTTTTTTTTTTTTTTTTTTGCGATCCCAGGGTCCACTCTAGAATTAAGTGACCATTCGAAGCGCATTTTGCGCGGCAGGTTCGCATTTGTAGGATATGTTCCGCATTGAAAATTGTCCCGCATTTTGGAAATTGACCCGCTTTAGAATTCGGTTTTTTTCCTTACATTCATCCTCATTCTGTTCCCAGTTTTCAAGTTTGCTTAAGCTGCATCCGTAAAAGATCTTTACGCCACCCTGTCATTATTATATTATACATTACAACCCTATCATTATTGTAGAAAAACAATGTGCCAATTTACACTATTCAGTGGTGGGATTCAGCCGGTTCGCACCGGTTCGCGCGAACCGTTTCTTAAAATATTTAAGATTCGCGCGAACCGTTTCCTAAAATTTGTAGGTTCGCTAAAAAGTTTTGAAATAACTATTCACTGTTTTAACAGTCCCTCCGTGGCAATTTCTCAACTACTCAAAGAATATACAATTTAAATTTACATTGAGATTTGTATTAAAAATTTGACAAGTGTTTTACTTATTTATCTGAAAAATCTCCTTTTTCTTTAACTATGTTATGTGAATACTGTGAGTAAAGAACTGAATAAGAGTAAAAACATGCTTTTACAAAGTATTAAGCGTGTAACAAGCAAGCCTGTTTTGAAATTACAACATTTGGAAACATCAATCTAAAAATTTATGAGTTTTTATGAAGGAAAAGGTATATATATGTTCTGGAAACGTCTTTAGAATCTAAATTAAAACAACTTTTTAGAGGATTCGAAACCACGAAAAAAATTGTATTCTTTTTTTTTAGGGGATGCGAACCGGTTGTTAAATGTTTTGAATCCCACCACTGACACTATTGATGAATGAATAATAATTCTCTACTTCTTTCTGCCTGCAAGGAAAGTTCTCTCGAGGGAACTTTGAATCTAGCCGAGAATTTTGCAGCAAAATCAAAGACAATGAGAAATTAAAAAAAAAAAAATGTCCATTCAATAGAAAAATATAAAAACTGATTGTGATCTCACAAAAAATTTTATTATGTTCCTATGTAAATTGATTTTTTGCTTTTTTTTTTTTTCTTTGTTTATAATATTATCCAAAGTGCAATTATTATTAAATGTGTACATAAATTTAAATAATTTACTTTATGAATAAAGTTTCGGAATAAAAAAAATTAAATTTTTATTATAAGTATACCTAATATACTATTTTCTATTTAATAATAACCATTAAAAAAAAAAATATATAATATTTAAATTGAGTTTTAATTTTTGGCCCGCATTTAATCATTTGTGAATTGGTCACCTTACTCGTCTAGATTCTAGAATAATGACGTTGTGAAAGTAAAAATATACACATAACGGAATGTCAATTTGCAATAAAACCACTAATTTTTATAATTTAAATTATAATTTAATTTTTTTTTTATCATAAAACAGTAGTGAAAAATAACAAAAAAAAAAAGAAACTTATTATTTTCAAAATGTCATTTACATATAAGTTACTCCTGTTCTTCAATGTGTGTCCTAAAACCAAGTGTCGGGGACTGTAAAATACTTAAAAAAAAAAAAAAAAATGAAAATTAATAATAAAAAGATTGCTATGTTTGGTGAAAATAGAAAAAAAAAAAAACACAAAAATGAAAATATAAATTAGGTGTGTACTTATGATGAGGAAATACAAAAAAAAAAATAAAGTAGACATTCGTCGTAATTAGCCCCCCATACATTTTCCTAATCCAATTAAAATTGTTCCATTTGAATGAAATAAGTACATATATGTACTATATAATGTACATATGGTTTAGGAAAGTAATACAATTTTATTTAAACATTTTTTTTGTTTATTTTGTATAAAAACAAATTTATTTATTTTTTTAATTTATTTCAAAGTTTAGTAAATAGGTAACTTTTTAAAACAATTATTTGCTAATTTTAATGAAAAAAAAAACACAAAAATATTAAAAATAAAATATTTTTTTTTTTTTACTAGGTTTTATTTTATTTTTATTTTTTTTTCTTTTAATTTTCTAAAATTTTCTTTTTCTGTGAAAAATTTTATATTTTAATAATGTAATAACAAATTAGTATTGTGCATGCGCATATTTAAATAGATAATATTTACAGAATACAAGGTCCTTATCTTTATTACAATGACAATTATTTTTATTGGAACACTATAATTCAAATATTCAAATATTAAATAAAAGTATTTTCGACTAGAGACTAGAGAAAATAAAAATATTAGAGAAATTGCTGTATTTGTCAACCCTCATTGTGCAGTGATATTGCCTAGAATTTGTGTTAATTTTCTGATTTAGCTGATTTCATTTTGCAAAATGATATTAGCCCTCCAATTGAAAAATCGTTGCGACCTTATTTCACGTAGCTTTATATTCATCCCCTAAATGAAACGTAAAAAAAAAAAAAAATTAAAAGAAGATTGTAGTTTCAACAACTAGGATTTTTTGTGTTCAGAATGAATTAATACTGATTTGAGTTGAGGAGGACTACGACGAAAAGATCATTTAAAATTTCTGCCACGAATTTTCGAAGAAGGAAACTAGATTTATTAGCAGAAAAAACTATTTATTTTTTTATTTATTTTTTATTAAAGTTATCAAATCACTAGGTGCGATACCTTTTATACTTAAAGAAATTTGGATTTGGTATTGAAATGCATAGCTACATACAGGGCCTGTGAGACACACTTGAAGGTACAGGTCAGACAACATATGTGGTTCCCTATTTAATGCAAACAATTTGCCGTAGTTTTAATTTTAATAGAGTTCAAAAAACTTACTTGTATTGTAGAGGTTAGATTCTAGAGAAGTTGAATTCTAGAGAAAAAAACTAAAACAATTTCAGTTTAAACTTTTGAAAAAGTGAAATACTATTAAGTACTAACCAAATAGTAACTACTGCTTAATAAACTTCTATATAATCATTTCAACTTATGTTGCAACTCAAGCACTATAAATATTAATATTAAAATCGTAATAAGTATTGATCAGTTATGCCTTGAGCACAGCTAATGCCGCAAAGCAATTTTGAGCTACCGTAAAAACCGATTTTCTGCGTTATTTGTTAATTATTTTAAATAAAAATTATGAAAAACAAAGGATATTAATTTTATTGATTTTTTGTAAAAAGATTTTCTTAAAATTAATTCATAATTAATTAGAAAACTGAATTTATTTTTTTTTTGCACCAGAAAGAATTGACTACGTCACAAAATAATTTTTTTGTTTCTTTTTCACAGCGTTTCTTTTGCATCGAAATTTGGTTTTGCTGCATTTTTCTGTCACAATCATATTATAAAAAAAACAAAAGCAGTTGTTTGCAGTTGATTTTTTTGCTTTCAGGTAAAATTAGCTGTGAGCAGGTTTCCGGAACATTCCTTCAAAAATTGCTTTGCGGTATTAGCTGTGCTCAAGGCATTAGAGTGCGTTCCATAAGTCACGATTTTACCTAAAACTAGCATCGGTATTCTACTTTTGAGACGTTTGAACTATGGAACGATACGATTTGACAGATAAAATTCTATATCCAAAATAAAATCGTTCCGAAACTTAATTTTATTTTAATAAATCTGTAAAGGGAAATTTAAAATTTCCCATAACAAATCGTTTTCTAGGACAACTTTTAAGTGGTCTTAAACTCAGAATCCATTACATATCTACTAATCATTAGCAATTATGTTTCTTTTTTCCAAATTCATTATTGTTAATATTATTTGAAATTAACTTTTACAGTAATTAGAATTCTTAAATTTGTTTAAAAAAAAATATTTCACAAGAAAGTTTTATTTATTTTATTTCGAACCGTACACTTTATAATTTTATGTAGGTTTTTTTTTTTTATATTGACATAATACTCTGGTCGGCTATAGTTTACTACAGTCGGCTAAACAAATTACAAATTAGTATTTATTTCATTATTTTCAAACATTTCTTTTTCATTTGCATTTTGAAATAATATTTATTTCTGGAACTTTGTTAAACATTTAAATATGGCGCATTTAAAGATATGCCCTTATAAAATTAATGAAGTATATGATCTTAGCAGATTCAACCAAATTAAATGTCAAATCGGTTTTTTTTCTACGACAGGAATTTTTGCAGAAAAGGGAGATTCTACGTACGAGACAAAAATACTTGTGGAAGGCACTCTTAGTTGTTTGTTGCGTACGTAAAAGTGTGAAGTAAACTTTTCGATCCTTTTCTATAATATTGTTTGGAGACCCCCAAAATTAAGATGCCCATGTCAAAAGATCCTCCTGACTCCCCCTGAGCCTGCCTACATATACATACATCATTGAATATAACAATTCTAAGTAATATTCACAGTTTAGTTTATTGTTTTATTTGCACACTTTTTTTTGTTTTTATAAAACACCTAATTTTGATAACTAGGAAGCATTTTATTTATAATTAAAATTGGTACGTAGGGTAAATTCTTCAATTTTGTAATTGCTCGTTTATTTTAAGCGACAAATATTATTTAAATAACTTTTTTTTACAAAACTCGTAAAAACTCAATTTCAGTAAGATTTTGTACAAAATATGTAAAATTTTGTAACATTTTCGGTTTGTATGGATTACTATTTACTATTACTAGGTAGATACACAGATTGAAAAAAATTGTTCAATTTTAACGTGCATTGAATGAAAACCTATAATCAAATAGTGCTAATCCTTTTCTTATTTCCGCAGATTATTACTTTTTTTATATATTATTAGTTCAAGATTCAGAAAAAAAAACTGATATGTTTCAATGTTAACAAACATCTTACAAGCGTATAGTTTAGTCTAGTTGACAGCAGAGTATAGTGAAGAAATGGCTCAATGGTTTGAGCATGATTGCTATCGCTCATTTTGGGTGTTGATTTCAATATCTACTTCGCAGATAAAAAGTCCGAGCCACTGACATAGTTTCTTTTTCAAAAATTTAAATTATCCATAAGCAGTAAGCCGTTGGCACAATGATTGATGCAGTTTTTCTAGTCATTTGAGTCCCAAATACATGTAAGATAATATTTCAGTAACCAGAAGAAACTAATAATAATTCAATATTCAATTTTATTTTATATTTTACTTTTATAGTGTATAAATTAAATTTCACGGTCGTTATGTCTATACCTTTTTGTTTATTTACATTTACAATTTAATTCAAAAAATTACAAAATTGTAGTTGTAGCTGTTGTGAATTATTCTTCCTAACCCCAAAGCATTTAAAATTTTAGATAAATTTTAGCCTGAATTTGGAATTGAGCCCACCAAGACCGAACGAAAATATCACTGCACCATGGCACCCTATGATGGTCGAAATAATAAATTCGATTGTATTGTTAACATATAAACAAATGTAGGGGAAATGAGGGAAAATCGGACATGGCCTATAACTCTTCGCATCTAATTATGTTAGTCTGGCAATATTATCAGCTGCTCATTTTCTCACTTCAGAAAAAATTTTAATTAGTTGTAAAAGAATATATAATTCTAAAAGCATATATAATTTAGATGAAACAGCGGTAACAACAGAATTGAGGCCAGTTAAAATTGTATCAACCAGTGGAAAAAAACAGGTTTCACAAGTAGCCTCAGCTAAAAGAGGCGAACTGATAACATAAGTTGGAATAATAAAGCTCTTCAATTACTTTCAAACAGGAGCACCAGATTCAAGTTTAATTCTAAGCAATCGATATTTGATTTTTTTTTATAAATATAGCTAAGTTCATTATATATTTAAGTTCAGTCTAAACTTATTGTTACTTTTTATTTAAGTTTTTGAATGACATTATAAAGCACACCAACTGCTCCAAAATCAATTCTATTCTTCTACTCACAGACAACCACGAGTAACACATTTTAATTAATACAATAACTGTTTGCAAAGAAAACGGAATTGTTTTGCTGTCATTTCCGCCACAAACTACTCATAGATTACAACCATTAGGACGTTGGCGTTTTCGGGCCTTTCAAATCAAAATGTGCTGTAACATTCAATGACTGGCTTACATCTCATTCCGGACAAACAATTTCAATAAGAAATATCCCTGAATTAAAAAATCAACTATTTTTGATGTCATTTTCTTTAAAAAATCTGGATTCAGGATTATGGGCACTAAATAGTGATTCTTTCAGCGAAGAAGATTACTCACCTAGTTTTGTTACAGATCGTGATGAGCCAAAAGCAACATCTCAAGAACTAAATGTTTCACCAAAAAATGTAAAGGAAAGTACTTCTCTTCCTCTACCAACTTCATCAGATGTTGCAGAAAATCTTATGCCCAAATTCACTTAGCCATTTCCAAAAGGAGGGCCCAGAAAACTTAAATCAAGAAAGAGAGAAATCAAGAAAAAATAGAATAGAAGAAATATAACAAGAAAAATAAAAGAAAAAGAGTAGATATGAGATGACTCATGAGATTGTTGCTTTTAAAACAGAAACAGAAATAAAAATTGTTTTTATTGAACAATTTACGATATGTTACTATGGGGGGGGGGGTTAAAAACGGCAAAAATAGCGTTACGTAATTTGTGAAAGTCCCATACAAAAATGTATGAAAACTTTGGGGGGCCCTATCTTCGAAACGGGCCTTTGCCCCCAAGAACTGATTTCAGTTTTGGGAGTTTGGGCACCGCCTCTACCCCCCCTCCAAGTTTCAGCCCATTCTGAGTGGTTCAAGTAAACGGCAATATCGCCAATTTTTTTTCCAATTTCCCGACAAAAACAACACGAAAAACGTAAATAAACAAATTAAATTCAATTGACATTCTGCGGTAACAGAAACAGAAAATAACCTCGTTTGAAGTTATTCAAATTCTGTGGACAGAATGAATTTTTCTGTCGCTAAATTGTGTTTTAAAATTCTGTCGCAGAATAAATTCTGTTCAAATGTATGGGATTCTGTTTCTGTTGCTAAATTCTGTTTTAACGACATCCCGGCTTTAGAAAGATGTAATAATTATTTTTAAAATATTACAAATACTTTTTATTTTTAATTAAAAATATTTGAATATTTACAGCTCTTTTGTCAGTGACATTCTTAGTGGTCCATATTACGTGTCTGATTCCATGAATGTCGTTATATCCCTGTAGAGTAACAAATGAGCCGTTTATTTTGAAAGTGGTTTAAGTCCATTTGTTTTTGTATTGAGATATTTAAAGGTTTGTGTTTGAATTGATTTAAAAATATTGGTAACTGGTATTAAGTCGCTTTCATGTTTTTATGACCTTAAACATGTTAGATTTTAAAATGTAATACCTTTTATAAACATTATATAAAAACATTATATAAATACGCTGTAATCGTCCTACTGATATATTTTATTATACTTTCGAGGAAAATTATGCTTGGTTAGATGAATTAACTTTACAATATCCACAAATTGCATCGATGCAAGATTAAGTTATGAAGGATGATAATTAAAGTCGTAAATCGTTTATTAAATTTGACTAAAGATATTTTTGTTTGATAAAAACCACCAATTTGACAGATTTAAATAAGGCCTAAAAAGTTCTATATAATCTAGACTGGTTCACGCATACCTGTATAAAATAACTAATAAAGTAATACTAGAAAAATTTATAATCTACGAAAAATCAAAGTTTATTTTTAGGGTTGTTAATCGACAAACGAAGTCATCCTTGGTGATCACAATGCGTCCAGATATTCACAACTACAACACTCGAAATGAAAAGCAATTGTAGATGCCAAAGTCTACAACAGTAAAACATCGACGTAGCTTATTATCAACAACACTGAGATTGTATAACCTCCTGCGTACTGAGATCAGAGAAATAACCCTATTTCACTAAAAAAACAAGACATCTATTAAACACAAATAGCGAAATTTTTAAAAAATTTTATAAGTATATTATAGAAACAGAAAATTATAAAGTAGATTTAAAAAAAACAATTAAAATTAATGTACCAAAATATAAATGTAGCAGTGATGTTTATATCAGTTTAAAAGGGTAAAGTAAAGTAAAGTGGGGATTATTTTGTTATTGTATTGAAAATGAAAAAATTCTTATATACCTATACCAGTTTTTATCTTGAACTGTTTTTATAAGTTAAATTAAATATAAATTGTTGGCTTGTTGGTATATGCAATTGTAAAAAAAAAAAAAAATTGTTAATAAAGAGTAAAATATTAGTTGCAAGTCAGAACCGATTCTAAAATGTTTTATATCATTTCAAATTATGAAACAGTCCAGAAACTTTTAAAACAATTTTATGACTAATCATATCGATGAAAATTTTTCCGATGATTATCCCGCTTTTGCGGGTTTTCCATGGAGTTTTCCACAAAAGCAACTTTATGCAACTCATTTCGCTCTACAACTTTGTTTGTCTCAGGTTGCAAAACGCTCAAACGCTTCCTTGGTCGGAAAAACTCCGGAAAAGCGTTTTACATGAATTTTCATCGATTTTTTCTGCAAGTTTTCACCATTGTCGAAGAGAAAGTAATGATGCCAGTTGATAGAGAACTTGAGCCTGCATAATTTAGAAAACTTTTTTACTGGAAAATTTTCCGGAAAAGTCGGAAAATTCCAGAAAATTTTTTCGGAAAAAAGCAGAAAACTTTGCATTTTTCCTGAAACGGATTTATCACTAATCAAATTTGTACCAAATTTTCAAATGATTTTTCCCGTTTTTTCGGGTTTTCCATGGAAATTTCCGGTTCAATTTTTGATTGATTCAATTGTCACGCGACGTGAGCCTGTGTGCAAAATTTCAGCTCGCTGTGATGACGAAAATAGTAAAGAAATATATAAATAAACAGACAAATTCGTGTACAAGTTAATAATAATTCTGGCCTGAAAAAAACCATTATAATATAACTAGAAAATAAGAGTTCTCCAATATATTTTTTGATTTATATATTTAATTTGAAGGAAAATAAAAATTCGAAAAAAAATTGACTATTAAAAAATATATATATATATTAGACTAATGGTTCCCAACCTTTTGAAATATTTGTACCCATTGATAATGATTTGAATCTTTACGTACCCCTAAAAAAGAGTGCATACAGGTTATAACAAACGGAATAAAAAATTTTAACGCACGTTGTGATTAGATACGCCTCGCTTTGTTAGCACCAAAATTGATCCAGCATCATTGTTTCAAAATCCCTGCGAGTTTTCATGTTATTTCTCAAGCCAATGGGTTCATCTTTTGCGTTATCATTATCAGTGTCAACAATCTTGTCTAATGAAATTGTGAAGGTAGGAATGATACCATCAACATTTTTTTTGAAGATTTCGTTATGAGTTTTAATATACTTATTTAAAATATACATAATTATATACAATTCACAAATTTTTGGAAAGAAAATTAGATTTTGAAATTATGTGTTAACCGTAAAAAGGATATACATATATTTTTTTCAATACGAACAGTTCCACGTACCTCTCAGAATTGGTTAACGTACCCCCAAGGGGTCCATGGACCCCAGGTTCGGAATCTCTGTATTAGACCAATGTCCAATAATAAAAATAATACAACATAAAAGTAAAATTTAAAAAAGGACTACCTATGATCTGTACATTTAATTATGTACATGTTTGTACATACATAAAAACTTAAAATAAATAGCATCGATCTATTCACTTGTTTAAATGTCCAAATAGCGCCGCCTATGGCCATTTATGGAACGTAGGAGAACATATAAAATTTTTTTTTTCGTGAAATTTGTATGAAAATATGCGATTTGAAATTTTATTTAAGTTATAATTAATTAGTTAATTAATAAAAATGAATAGAAAAAATTTTGAGGTCTGCGGAATATCATTAGCAAACAATTCTATAGGTAGAAATATTTCCATTCATTACTTTTTCATCCAAAATAATTCAAAATCAAAAAGTGTATAAAAAAAAGAACTATTTTTAATTTAAATTTGAAAAACTTACCAATATTATTTAGACTCCAAATGTATGAGAGTTTCCAATAATAACTTTTTTTACATTTTTATATTTGTTATGAACTGAAAATTGTACTTAATTTTTTTTTTTTTGTTAGGTGTTTTTATATTTTGAATTAATTTGGATGAAAAAGTAATGAATGGAAATATTTCTACCTACACTGTAAAAAATAATGTACAATTACACAAAACTTTACACTGCTAGCCACGTAAATTTACAGTATCTACCAGGTAAGATTTTGTTCATTGAATATTACAGAATTTTACGTTACAATATTACACAAATTCTGCAAATTTACTGAATTTTTTGTAATTTTGCAAATCAAACTGAGTTTTTACACAAATTTCTATTAAAATTACATAGATTCTGGAAAAGTAATATGTATTTTTAGTAAATAAAGTAAAATTAGATGGTTTTGGTGTCTAAAACTACATTCTGTAAAACTGTAAAAGTACAAATCAGGTGAAAATTTACATTTTGGAAAAACAAAATGTAATAGTTCATGAATTATCGTTGGATAGAAAAAACCAACGATAAGTCATGTTAAATTACTAAAAATTTTTACCAGTGTATAGAATTGTTTGCTAATGATATTCTGCAGACCTCAAAATTTTTTCTATTCATTTTTATTAATTAACTAATTAATTATAACTTAAATAAAATTTCAAATCGCATATTTTCATACAAATTTCACGAAAAAAAAAATTTTATATGTTCTCCTACGTTCCATAAATGGCCACGGAGGGACTGTCAAAACAGTGAATATGGATAAATATTTTGGTACGTTTATACTATAAACGAATGAAGCCGAAGAAGAAGAAGAAGTACTTGGTTTTTGGAACACAATCACAAATGTCAAAAATTAGAAAGAAAAAAAAAAGGAACGCCGTTACTATTATTACAGTTATAAATCAGCTTTCAACTTTTTACATTAGTCGCACGGTCGCTGCTAAGTTTTATTTTTCAATTCACAAAAATGCGAAATTTTATGTTATTTTAGATGTAAAACATTTATTAATTAATAAAAATGTTTATAAAATATTCACATATCTGCGAAATATCTAAATAAAATCTAAATTTCGTATTTTTCATACAAAATTCAATGTAAATAAACATTTTATGTGACCACAGATAGGGACTGTCAAAACAGTGAATTGACAGATAAAATAAAATTGACAATGTCTTAAGTAAGTATAGCGACATCTATTGGAGTTTCCATAAGTAGCACGCTTGTATAAACCTGTTCATATAACATTTTAATGCCTACGAATAATTTCATAATACCTACAAAAAAATTTATACCATCAGTTCAATAGATTTAATAAAAAACTTGTAAAAATCTATTCACAATTATCATATCTCACTCTTCTATTTCATATTTCTTTCTTTTATAAATTGTGAACATGTTTAATAATAAGTAAGTAAATGGGCGGGTTAAAATTTTAACAACTATCAGCTAATTTTTTTCTGTCAGCTCATCACTTCCGGCTCACTCCATTTTCAATGTGAGTTCCAGTATTTTTAATTTATTATTATTTTGTTAAAGAAATTCAAAAAAAATTGTAGGTTGGGGAAAAAAAAATCGGTGGGTGAGGGAAAATTTTTTTGGAACACAAATGTCAAAAAATAAAATATATAAACTTATAGAGAGGCTTATAATCGGTCTCTTTTTAAATAAATATTGGCTAAAGTGCAGAACGCGTGCACCCATCAGCTTTCGATCGAACTTGGTGGGGTGGTAGAGGCGGTGCCAAAATCACCCCCCATGTATTTTTTTTTTGGGAGAAAGGCCCAGTTTCCCAGTTTTGGCCCCTCAAAGTTTTCAAAAATTTGGATATGGGGAAGGAATTTTTTAACTCCGATTTGGCCTAATTTTGGAGAGCGGGTAGAGGCGTACCCCGCGATGTGAAATCCAAGACGGTTTTTTCGGGGGAGTCTTACTTTTCCGAAATATTTTGCCTTTTTCCAAAAAATAATATGGTAAAATATTTTGAAATGTATGAAAACGCGCCTATTTCTTTACCTCAAAGGTGGTGTGGAAAGTAGAAATACTAATTATAATAAATTGAAAACAATCCCAAAACGACAAGCATAATGTTTGCAGATTTTGCAAAAAGCACCCTGTAATGTTAATGTATAGGTTTCACTGATACATGTAAGAGAGATACTTCATTCCAGAGCTGGATTTACTCTTCCTTTAGTATTTATTCGTAGATAAATAGAAACAAATCAGAATTTAAAAATGACCGCTTTGATTTTGTTTTTCACACTAAACATGTTATTGGCATTAGTCGATGAAAATTCGTATTTTTTTTTTTATTTCACTTAAAACATGGTTTTATTTCAATTAATACACTTATTATTTTAGAAAAATTGATTTCCATTTACTTAATCGTTAATAATTTTTTTTTTTTCTGTTTTTAAAAAATAAAATAAACTAAAATTTCCATCATACCTAAAGCTAACAAAAGGATGGCATTTTACTAGAAATTATTTAAATGAATTAAATATCAATTTTTCTCATGAACGAATAGAATAATTTTTTTTATTTAAATCAATTTCCTAGCTAATTACAAACAATATTTATCATGAAAAAGCCGAATCTAATTACAAAATGATACTAAATATATACCTTCCTGCACTTTATTCTTTAAATATCATAATATCATATTTATGTATGTAATATTATTTTTTAATTAAATAAACTGTGGGTAGGTACACACAAATTATATTTAGAATCTTCAGGCACCTTATTCGCACCCAAAAATATTTCCAGAAAAATAGAAATTTTCACTTCTAAAGGTGCTTTTTAAACTTGATAAGGAGAAAGAATTTGACAATTCTGGAAAAAAACTAGGTCTGAACAAGGAATGGATACAACAGATTTCAGTTTACCAACCATGAAAAGAAAACTAATTTCGTTTTATGTTTTGTACTTGGTTTGCCATATTTTTTTTTTGGTGGCTTGAAAGTAGGTTCAATGCAAACCTAGAAATTTCACTACATAATTTTATTGGAATTTAAAAAAAAGGATAGAGTCGATTTGCAGAAAAAATCATACTTCGGGTTCGATGCCTTAAAATTTATAGGGTTCGGTTCAGGTTCGGGTTCAACTTTTTTAAGAAAAAAAATTCTATGTAGTGTTTAATTTAAAATGTAATTTTTTTTTATTGTTTATTTTATTCATTTTTTAAAAAAAAATTCATTTAAACGAACAAGTAAAATATTTTTTAATGATTCTTCCGAATTTCTACGCGCCACATACTTGGGTAATAATTGCAACTAAAAATTGAACCTGAACCGATTTTTTTTAGTGGTTTCGGGTTCGGATTCAGGGTCATATAATTTAAAAAAAAATATTGAGCCGGAGCGGGTTCAGGGTTCGGGTTCGATTCGGGTTCGAAACCCTGCTTTAAAGTGCTTCTGTAAAAAAATAAACTTTTTGTTTTTTAAACCACAAACCAAAACAACTTTTAAAAGTGTTTCAGCCTATTCACCAACCTATTTTGCAACCATTTAAGTCATGGTTGGTAACCTGCAGATGTGTCGAAACTACAAATAAAAGAGAATTATTGATTTGTTCATACCTACCTAATTTTGCAAAATAATAAACAGGTAAAATTGATAAATCAAATAAAAAAATTTAAAACAAGAAATTCTAATGATTTATTATTTTTTTAACCACAGTGCTATGTGTAAAAAATTAAAATATATATATACTTCACCAGCGTCTACGTTGACGGCAGGAATATTATTAAACTATTTTTCATTCCCAACGACTTTTGCTGAACTATGATTTAGAAAAAAAAATAAAAGAAGAGCAAAAGAGTTGAGAACAAACTGCATATTTAAATGGGCTGCAATGACTCAGTTATTATTTTTAGATAAAAAAATTAATATATTTAAAACTAACTAGAAAAAAAAAATAGTTAAGATCGAGCGCTGACTAATTAATAATGTTCTTTCTTGTTAAACGTTGTTATTCTGATAAGTCCACTAAAATATTCTTTTATAGCCTAGGTCATGTATTAACATAGTAAAAAAAAAAAAAACTCAGAAAACTTGTTAACAAATTAAAAATTTCCAAGGTTGTGTTTGATATGTAAAAAAAATAATTAATGAGTGTGGCTAAAAAAATGCTTAAAAAAGATTCTTAATCGGATTAATTAATAACTAACTACCTACCTCGGATAAAAAATGCGGATTTTATATTTCTATGTAAATATGTGTAATACAGAATAAAATAGATAAATTAAGAAATTATGAAGATTTAGAAATTAAATCAGAATATAAAATCGTCATAAACTGCTATTGAAGTTAGTGATCTATTAATTTCATTATTTATTTTCACTTAAAAATTAATTTTATTTCACTTTAGCTCCCAGATTACATTAGACCAGTGGTCGGCAAACTTTTCAGTAGAAAGATAACTGCAGATAAATATGATCTACCTACTACTTTTTTTAAAACTATAAATTCATTTATTTTAATGTTCAAAAACCAAACTAAATGTAGGTACATAATTTTTTTGCTATAATTTTTCCTGGGAATAGAATTATAAAAATGTATTCTTGAAGTTGCTGAATACAGTCAACATTTTGTCTACAATAGAAAAATTTATTAGAAATTAATTAAATAAATTAATTCCAGATTTTTGTAGAAAAATGTCTGAAAAATCATAACTTTATAGTGCTGAATGCTAATATTCTATACTTTTTGTTTGTTCAAAGTGAAAAAATGAGTTAGGTGGCTCAGAATTGGGTATCTACTTTACCCTACTGTCTGTTTCATTGTCTTCTCTGTTGTCCAGATTTAAATCCAAACATCAGAGAATTCAAAATAAGTAAAGTCACAAATAAATATTGTCTTCGTCAAGACATTTTTTACTGGCTTTAGCCTCCAGGTAACTTTTAGACACAAAGTTTTTCATCCGTTTTTTATTGTTTTTTTTTACTTTTCATAAAGTAAAATTCATAGCTTTTCTCCATTTTAATTTAATTCTTTTTTCTACTCTTGCCTGGTGGAATAGACCTTTTTCTCTAAGCTGAACTAAAAGAAATAAATTTAATTTTCACATTGATAATTAAAAATTTAATATGCCACTTTAACTTTGTGTACATTACATTACACATCATTTCTATATCTTTATTTATTTATATTATTGTATACCTAAAATATAACTTACTATAAATATTAAATACATACAAGTAACATGAGAAAGAAGATTTAAGTTTGATCGAACCATTTAATTTCTTTATTTTTTTTTCAACTTAATTTCTAAAAAAAAAAAAAATGTTTAGTAAAAAAAATGTAAGTACCTACCTATTTAATAATTTTTTAAGCATTTTTTTTTTTTTTTGATTTATAAATTTATAATAATAGTATTGCACTACCAACAAATAAATATTTTATTTAATATTTAAAATTATTTTTAAGTTAATTGAATAATTTTTTTTATTTACTTTTTGTAGAGAATTCATCATAACATTTTTTTTTGTTATATCACTTCACGAAATTATTTTTTTATTTTTTTTTTAACAAATTACGAAACAAACTAATCATACTCGCTTTTGTGTACAATACAAACTGAACTGAGCAGTGATTGTGAATTTTTATGACTGAGTACATAATATTCTCTGTTTTGATATTTTATTCTGATTGTGAATGTAAATATTATAAATACATGGTGGTTCCACGGAAACTGGCGAAAAACTAAATAAAAATTGTAAATAGAAACAAAATTATTTTTGAGACTTAAATCAGTATTTGTTAGATGGAAAAAATTCGAAATAATCAATTAAATTATAAGTAAAAAAACAGAGAAATCTAAATCAAATTGATTAAAACATATTTTTTATGATTTCAATTAAAAAAATACTTACAACGGTAATGACAAAATAGATGTTTTTAAATAACTGTTCACAACCCGTTTATTTTACTCGATTTAAATATCACAACTAACCATATCAAGTGAAAATATATTTACTTAACCAAGTGAGATTGTGATTTAAAATTATATTATTTGTAATTTTTTTTTTGGAAGACGTTTGAAGTATTTACTGACACGGTGACAATCATAAATAGAAAAAACAAATTAGTACTGTATTTTCTCAAATTTTTTTTTAAAATTTTTTTTTTAAATTTTTTTCACTGAATTTTTTTTGTATTAATAAAATATCTGAAGTATTTATTGAACAATAAAATAACGAGTTTTAGTTTTGAATACGAACCGATTATTTTGTAACAGCCAAGTGAATGACAAAATTAGTCTTTATGCTGCAATTTTTGCTATGAAAGTAAATATTTACATATTTTTTATGGTAATAATTAATATAAATAATTTTCAAGATTCAAATTATTAATATTTATACTGTTTGTCCAAAAAAGTGTGTTAACATCGAAACGACCAATTTCCGTGGAACTACCCACATATATATTGTAATTTGTAGTTCTGTTCATTCTGTGGTTCATGTGTGGTGTCAAAACATTTATTTATAGCAAAATTTTGCAGTGATTAAATAAATATTTTTGCAGTTGTGCAGCGCTAGCGGATATTTTGAACAACCCTTTTAATCTCAATTGTGAATTTTTATTGAAATCATAAAAAATAAATTTGTAGTAAATATTTGAAAAAATTCTAAAACTACTTATTTTAAAATTTAGTTTCTTTTTTTTTGATAGTTTTTAATCTTAAAACACAAAACCTAGAAAGAATTAAAGCGAGAGTAAAACTTTATAATAAAAGAATTTGTTATCCTTTAAAAAAAGCACTTATTATTTATATCAAGAATCAAGGTTTATATATCAATTAGGTAACCGATGTAAATTTATGATAACACTGAACTACAAAAAAAAAACCCTACGGATAAATATTTTTTAACTAATTTATTAGGGAGTGGCTACAGTTACGGCAACCGTAACTTATTTTTTTTTTTAACAGTTACGGTTAACGTAACTTATTTTTTTTTTAACAGTTACGGTTAACGTAACTTATTTTTTTTTTAACAGTTACGGCAACCGTAACTTTTAGGTAATGCTTAAAGCTACGGCAATTTTTTTTTTTTTTTTGTCGAAAAAAAAAAAAAAAATTTATTTAATTTTTTTTTTCTTTTTTTGCTTTTCTTTTCTTTTTTTGCTTTTTTTTTGTCTTAACCCTTCTTCGGGATTCGAACCTCGTTCTTTAGCATTTCATTCTACCACTCTACCTCTCGGCTACAGTATTAAAATTATAAACGTGTACAAAATAGAAAATATAAATTATGTGTACATGTGAAAGTTATTGACAAGTAAAAACCTTACATCGTCATACAAAAAATACAAGAATAGTTAAACCTTACATAGTTATACAAAAATACAAAAAAAAAGAATTAAAAGCGCGAAGCGCCAAAGCAAAATAAAAAAAAAAAAAAAAAGAAGCCCTAGGGGGTTTGGGGGACGCGGCGGCCGTCCCCCATTCAGCATAACAACTTTTTATTTAAAAAAAAAGTCATAATGTTCAAAAATAACTTTGCCGTAATCACTAAAAAAAAAAAAAAAATTACGTCCGCCGTAACTTTAGACAATTTTCTACAGGATTACGGTTGCCGTAACTCTCAAAAAAAAAAAAGAGTTACGTTTGCCGTAACTTTAGTCAATTTTCAACAGGATTACGGTTGCCGTAACTCTAAAAATAAAAAAAGAGTTACGTTTGCCGTAACTTTAGTCAATTTTGAACAGGATTACGGTTGCCGTAACTCTCAAAAAAAAAAAAAAGAGTTACGTTTGCCGTAACTGTAGACGCTCCCAATTTATTATGTACCATATCGAAGCTATGTTATTCGGTAGCTATGTTATCGCAGTTATGTTATTCGGCTTTTAATGGCTTTTTGAAAAAGTTATCTTCTAATGAGCGAGTCAGACTAAAACTAAAAAGCTGTCTATATTAGCGAATCAGAATCGCGGGTTTTATGAATGTATTGGATTTTTTATTTCATTTATAGTATTTGTGTGTGCTAAATATGCCACTGGGTTAGATTTACAGCATGCGATTTTTATACATTTTCCAAATTGTACCATTTAAATTGCGATAAAAAAATACGCATGCTGAAAAATTATTCAAAATCAGCATGCGTATTTTGCTGCCAATTTGGATTTTGTATAAACATACACCAATGCATTTAAGAACAAAATCGCATGCAGGAAAAATACGCTAATGGAGACACATAGTATGTCGGCTTTTTTAAATACTTTCACACTTGCACTTTTTGGTTTTGTTCTTTTTTTTCTCTTTTTTCTTTAGTAGTTCCTTAACGCGGCTTGACTAAAATAAAACGATACACAAGATTCCACATGATGATGACGATGACGATGACGATCCACATGATGATGACGATGACGATGACGATATTTTCATAATCAAAAAAAATATATTGTATTTTCATTTTTTTGGAACGTATTTTAATTTTTTATGTATTATATTGTAAATATGTATGTATGAAAGTAGGTATATATTTGAAGAGTATGAGAAAATTTTTACAATTTATTTTCAATGAAAATAATAATAATAAAAACGAATTGAAATTTTTGTAAACTTTTTATTTTTTTTAGGAAGAAATTTTCAAAATGTTTTTCTAAGTTATTGAGTTACAGCCCAGCCCGTTCCCAAACTGAGACTATTTTAGAAACTGAAAAATTTTTTTAATTTCTAGAATTTCTAGTTTTGGAACGATACGATTTTACAGCTGTTATTTTACAATTATTTTACAAATCAAGATTTTTTGACGTAAAAATCGTTCCGAAATGATATTTTATATTTTAGAAATCTGCAAAGGGAAATTTTAAATTTCCCATAACAAACTCAGTTTATAGGTGTACTTTTTAGTGCACCTCATTGTCCGTAGCTAAGGAATTCCCTTTTCTGCAAAATCCTGCAAATAACTTCTGCAAAGCCCTACGATAAGGACAGCTGTGACATTTCATTTTAAAATCATATACATTAAAAAAATTTATATGGGCATATTAAAATGTGTCATTTGTTGTTTTTCAGATTTTAAAGAATAATTTGTAACGTTTATTAATAATATGCTTATATTTTGTTTAAGCAAATACAAATTTAATGAAATTTCAAAAATTCTGCATTTTCTTAAATGTTTTTAAGCTAACACATAAAATTTATGAAAAATAAAAATTAATACAAATTGTTTAGTGAAATGCATGAACAAAAATTGAGTGAATATGTTTTTATTTTTACATATATTTCTGTTTCCTACTCTGTATTGAATCATGCTGAATATCGCTTGCAAGTTCTTTAATAGAGCAAAAAAGTACGAACAATTTAGTTTTTAAATAAGATCTTGTCTCACTTCAACATGAATTATTACTTCCAATTCACTAGTGATTCACCGATGAAAAAGTATTTCTATTTCTGAAACTAGTGTCATGCCATTGGTGAACAAATATTAAAAGTACAAAGCACCTGATGTCTTATTAACATTATTCCTTCTTTACGAAGTTTCTTAATTTTTTCTTGTTGTAGCCAATTTTTATTTAAAAGTTAAAATGTTTGATATCTAGAAAAATAAAGAAGACATCGAAAATTTTTATTTAATTTGCATAAAAATTTGAAAACAATCATCATAAAGGAAGCAGAATAGCTATGTAGTAAAATGTAAACAAGAACTCGGTATAAACCTTTTTAAAGTATATGGGTTGAACTAAATTTGATAAAATATGTAAATAAAATTAAAAATTTTATATTTTTATTAAAAATTTTATATGTTTATTTAAAATTTTATATTTTATTTAAATAAAAATATAAAATTTCGAATTTTATTTAGGAAATCATAAAATTTTGTTAAAATTCTTTTTTTTTTATTTGTTTTTAATCAAAATATTCATTGTCCTTAGCTAAGGCAAACTAAAAAGTACTCCCAGAATACGGACTATTATGGGAAATTATGAAATTCCCCTTTGCAGAAGTTTTGAGGTAGGATTGCATTACTGAACGATTTTTTGTAGAAATTGTCTGTATTTAAGGATTTTAGCTGTCAGATTTTGTCTTTCACAAACTTCAGATTGTCTGCAACGTAGGATTTTGTCACTAGCTAAGGACAATCTGTACTTACTGAACGTACTATTAAGCAGACGTTGCAGATGATACAGATTAAATGTCAAGCCTATTTCAATTTCTGAAAAAAAGGAATTTTCTTTAGCAGAAAAGGTATATTTTACGATTTAAAATAATCTCAGTTTGGGAACGGGTTCTTAATTTTATTTTCATCTGTTGTTCCTTGAAGGTGGAATAAAGGGTAGAATTAAGGACGGAAGTCAGGGCAGAAGTGAGGGCAGAAGTGAGGGCAGAAGTGAGGGCAGAAGTGAGGGCAGAAGTGAGGACAGAAGTGAGAGCAGAAGTGAGGACAAAAGTAAGGGCGGAAGTGAGAGCAGAAGTTAGGGCAGGAGTGAGGGCGGAAGTGAGGCAGAAGTGAGGGCGGAAGTGACGGCAGTAGTGAGGGCAGAAGTGAGGGCAGAAGTGAGGGCAGAAGTGAGGGCGGAAGTGAGTGCGAAGTGAGTGCGGAGTGAGGGCGGAAGTGAGGGTGGAAGTGAGGGCGGAAGTGAGGGCGGAAGTGAGGGCAGAAGTGAGGACGAAGTGAGGGCGAAGTGAGGGTGGAAGTAAGGGCGACGTGAGGGCAGAAGTGAGGGCGGAAATGAGGACGGAAGTGAGGGCGAAGTGACGGCGAAAGTGAGGGCGGAAGTGAGGGCGGAAGTGAGGGCGAAGTCAGGGCGGAAGTGAGGGCGGAAGTGTAGAGGAAGTTGAGGTAAAGTGAGGGCGGAAGTGAGGGTGGAAGTGAGGGCGGAAGTGAGGACGGAAGTGAGGACATAAGTGAGGGCGGAAGTGAGGGCGAAGTGAGGGCGGAAGTGAGGATGGAAGTGAGGGCAGAAGTGAAGCCAGAAGTGAGGGCAGAAGTGTGGGCAGAAGTGTGGGCAGAAGTGAGGGCAGAAGTGAGGGCAGAAGTGAGGGCAGAAGTGAGGGCGGAAGTGAGGCCGGAAGTGAGGGCGAAGTGACGGCGGAAGTGGGGGCGGAAGTGAGGGCGGAAGTGAGGACGGAAGTGAGGGCGGAAGTGAGGGCGGAAGTGAGGACGGAAGTTAGGACGGAAGTGAGGGCGGAAGTGAGGACGGAAGTTAGAACGGAAGTGAGGGCGGAAGTGAGGTCGGCAGTGAGGGCGAAGTGAGGTCGGAAGTGAGGGCGGAAGTGTGGGCGGAAGTGTGGGCGAAGTGAGGGCAGAAATGACGGCGGCAGTGAGGATGGAAGTGAGGGCGGGACCTGCAGCAATTAGTCAAATTGGAATAGTTGGAAATTACAGCTCAATTTAAATTTATTGAAAATGAGAATTACTTATATATACACAAAGGAACTACGTTCCTATAGGGCAGCGGTCGGCAAACTATGACCCGTGGGTCACGGGGTGACCCAAAGCATCATTTCATGTTACCCGCTTCGAAATTTTGAAGTAGTTCTCAAATCAATGAATATAGTTTTTGCTTACAACAATTGCATATAAAAATTTTTTTGTTTACAACAATTGCATATAAAATAGAAAGTTTTTCCAGCAATTGTTTTTGTAAGCCTTAGATAATAAATAAATTAACTTTTGATTTAACTATTTTTTTTAAAATTGCTTTCATATAAAATTGCCACTGACCCACTATAAGTTTAAAAAAATCTCATTTTAGGCGAATTTTACCCACGACCAAAAAAGTTTGCCGACCGCTGCTATAGGGTGTCCTATGACAGCTCTTTTTTTCGTTTTTAGACAAAAAAAAATGCCGCCAACTTCCTAAAAGTATGCAATTTTTAGTTTATTTCTTTCTCACAGAGCTTATTTGTTATTTGATCCGTAATTTTCTAGTGAAAAGCCTAGCTATTTTTTTGCGTATGGAAAAGCCACAAAACCACCATTCCCGAAAAAAAATAAAAAGGATATTACAAAAACAGAAAAAAACAAAAAGTGCAAGTGTGAACGCATTTATAAAAGGCGACATAAATATTGGCTTTTTAGTTGTAGTCTAATAAGGCTGTCACACTTCGGCTTTTTAATGGCTTTTTGAAAAAGCTATCATCGTTGTGGCTATTTCGTGGCTTTTTCCATACAAAAAAAAGAAAAAAAAGCTAGTGGCTTTTCAAAAAGCCACTAGAAAATCAGGGATCAAATAACAAATGAGCTCTGTGAGAAAAAAATAAACTAACAATTGCATACTTTCAGGAAGTTGGCCGCAATTTTTTAAAAAAAAACGAATAAAAAAACAAAAAAAATTCCCAAAAAAAAGGGAAAAAGATATGACAAAACGAGAAAAAAAAAGAAAAAAAACCAAAAAGTGCAAGTGTGAACGCATTTAAAAAAGCCGTCATGAGTAGTGGCTTTTTAGTTGTAGTGTGACTCGCTTATAACTCGTTTATTAGGTTTGTATTAATTGAAACTAATTCCTGTACAAAGAATATATTTTTTAAAACTCAAATTTTTTTCCAAAATATGCGATTTATTGTGAAGATTTTTTAAGACATAAATCCTTTAATACCTTTAATAACTTTTTCGAGCCCAATATGTCCTTAATCAATTAGCTTAATTGTTTGTTCATCATAGCGGTCATAGCGCATATTACAATTTCCTATGCATACAATAAAATTTCCCATTATATATTTTGCACAATGAGAGACATCTATTGGAATTTATATAAAACAAAAAAAAGGATTAAAAAAAAAAAAAAAAAATATGTGAGTCTCGGGACACACGGAAGAAGTGAAACTTCATTGCAAGTAGTATTTTCTGGGAAGGCTAAATAAATATTTAAAATGGCCAAGTGCATATAAGATATGACGCCGATCGATTTTTTCGACGGCGACTAGTTGATTTTAGCCCTTCGAATGCTGCGGTCAGTCGACTTAAAATTACTTGTTTTGGGGAATTCGGCGGCTTAGAAAAAATTAAAACCCAGCGACTGCTTATACCTTGTTCGCATTCTAATTTAAATTCCACTTATATTCCGGAAAACAAATTACCGTTCGCATTACAAAATTTGATGAGAAGTGGAATTTAATGATGTATACAAAAATTTAGAAATTTGTTGTTGAAAATTTTGACTTTTTATCTCACTTTTTATCAATTTTATTTTGTTTTTTTTTTTTTTCATTTTGACTCGAATTTTACAAAAAAAAATTGTTGCCAACTATAACAAAATTTCGAAAAGTGAGTGAAAGTAACTATAAATATAGAATTTTAACTCTGACAAACTAGAATATGAAAGTGGAATATACATATTCCGGAATATATTTTTATATGAAAAATCCAGTAAATTTTCCTGAAATATTCCGGAAAACAGCATATTCCACAAATATTCTCCTAATGCGAACACCATATTAGAGATAAAAGCATTTAAAAATTCTAAAATACTTTTTAAGCTCAAAAAGTTTACTGGCATAAAATTATTTCAAAATGGCTAGATTTATGGCAACACTGATTGCAGATGATTTCTACTATATTTTAAGCTGTAAACACAATTCCGGTTATTAGCGACAATAATGTATGAAAAAACAGCAGCGTGGCTTAAATCATGTTTTCTTTTTGTTGCCCGAAAAGTTTAACCTAAAATAACTTTTGCAAATATGCCTGAAAAATTTCATGTTTATTAGTACTTCTTCTGAAAAGGAATTGTAAAAAAATATTCCTCCTGCATTTTATTAGTGTAATTTAATGTCAAAAATAAATTACACCAACAAACTACAAATTACACTAAGAAAAATTAATATCATAAATAAATTATCTACAAAATAGGTGCATTGGAACATTTTTATTCAGAATACATATTTGTATTCCAAAAAGTTTTTGAAAATTAGCACTAATAATTAATAAATGAAATATTTGTTATTCAATAATTTAAAATAAATTATATTTCCCTTTCAATCGAAAAAAAAAATAGTATTTTCGACTTTAATTCTGAGCCAATATAGAGTAGGTTATTGCGCTGATAAGCTTCATTAAGTTGCTAGCGGCTGTCGGTTTTATCATCAGCTGAAAAAAATAAACGGTGTAGCTTTCTCAACAAACACACCAATTCTATCACATCCCTGCTAGCTTTTGTTCACCAGTTTCATCAGTTACAACCACATAGAAATCTATTTTTTAAGACTGTATTGGTTTTTTCTTAGAAAATTGTGTATGTATTTTACTATTTACTATAACGCACTAGGAAGTAGTTCATAATTACAAAAAAACTACTTCCTAAAAGAGACAGTAACAAAGAAAAAAAAATGTTTTTATTCGGCTATCTCGTTTTTATTTCTACTTATCGGAAGTAGTTTAAAAGTACTTTAAAAATAGTTTTAAAGTAGTTTAAAAGTAGTTTAAAACTACAGTAGGTACTAATGAATCACTCATAAAAAAAAAATCAAACGTGGATTGTTTTTTATTGGAAATTAATTAAATAAGATTAAAAACTTGGAATAATTCATTTAAAAAGTGGAAAATTGTTTTTTATCTGAATAAAATTAAATTAACTTAAAAAAATTATCATTATCAATATTAATTTACAGGTAAGATCTTTTATTTTTTTAAATTATTTCTTCATGCAAAAATTAAGGTTAGGTAGGAATTAGGAATAAATTTTCAAAGACATTTTTTTAGCAAGAAAAATAAAATTATAATTATTTTATTTTGAACAAGAAAAAAAAATATAATAATTATTTTATTTTTCTTGTTGAAACATATTTCTCCGTTTTATTTAAAAAAAAAATAATAATAATATTCCTAATTTAATAATAGGGTCACCGGTCACCAATAGACCTATAAAAAAGAGGTTCATAATTAATTGTTTGATATGTCAAAAAAAACTTTTCAAAATGCCATGTCTATGCTAGCAAAACAACAAAAAGAAGACGAATCACGCTACAAGCATTTAGACAATTCCGCTCGAACTCAACATAGTCCTGAGAAATCTAATGGCAATGCTGCAACTAGCTTCGAAGTTTAAATTTCCTGAATTTATTTCAAAAAACTTTATATGGTAACAGCTTTTAGTAAAAATTAAAAAAAATTTAAATAACAAATATAATTTTCTTTTAGGTGCGTGTGGATCTTCAATGGATCATCTTTCTTTTGAAAAACAATTAAAAAAAAGCGTGCTTCGAGCACACAATAGATTTTTTAAAAATAAATATAAATCTGACTGAAAAAAAACAGTAATAATAAAAAATAATAAAGAAAGAATTCATGATTTAAAATAAAAAATTTGAGTGCTTATCCGTGAAAGGATTTTAAACTTAAAACTTATTATAAAATAATTGTGGACATTTGGCCACCCTTATTTATAATAAATTTTAAGTTTAAAATTCTTTCACGGATAAACTACTTGTTTTATTTATTAACAGAAAGGTATGATATTATGAAGTAGCGAAGAAGTAGTGAAGAAGTAGTGGTTATGAAGTATTGAAGAAGTAGTGAAGAAGTACTGAAGAAGTGGTGATTATGAAGTAATGAAGAAGTAGTTTAGAAGTAGTGAAGAAGTAGTGATTATGAAGTAGTGCAGAAGTAATGGAAAAGTTATGAATTGTCGATAAAATGAAGCATGTTCTGTTTCATATTAAAAGAGATAGTTGTTTGTATGTGGTAGTAAATGGGAGGAGAAACTACTGAACTTTTTCCCGAGCCCATTCATAAATCAGTACAAAATTCACTATAAAAACAAATAAAGAATAAACGAGACTACGTGATTCAAAAGTACTTCTAAAGTACTTCCAAGCTAGCAGGGATGTTTCATTACTAACATTGCCAACTCTTTTTATAAGCACAAAATATTGAACTCAATTTCCACTAACAATTAATAACAATATAATCCATATTTTTTCTTATGAGTTGAGTGGAAATTTAATATCATATGTCATATGTATTCTATTAAATATTTTAACATAATGTAATATTAAAAATAGATATAACCCAATAAAATAAATTAAAGAATAAGTATATTTTTTTTTACAAAATTTAATTATTTATTTGTTAATAAATTATTTGAAATTTAAAATACGGGAATGTTTATTAAAAATACTTAATACACAAAACGTAAAAAAAAAAAAATTATGTGTACTCCTGGCAACGCTAAAATCTATTTCATTATCGAAAAAATAAAAATAAGTTAATGAAAATGAAAATGATTCAGTAATGAAAATATTGTAAAAAGTTAACCTTCTCGTGGAATTTATTAAAAAAAATCGAAGAAAAATTTAAGAAGAAATTGTTTTGATTGTTTTTATTTAAAATTAAATTTGAAATAAATAAATTGAATATAATTTATAAAAAAATTAATTGAATAAATTAATTGAACGCATTTCTCCTCAAAATGGCTGCTTAAAAAAAAAACTTAGAAAAAAAAAATTGGCCCCTAGCGGCAGCTGACACATAAATTTTTTCTTTTTTCTTTTTTCTTTGCCTTTTTTTTTGACAATAATCGTTCGGATTTTGACAATAATCGTTCGGTTTTTGACACTTACATTTTTTTCACTCTCAATCACAATGCCTCTAAAGAAGTTTCACTTCAAAAAATTAAAACTGTGTTTTTGCATATACAAATATTTCACAATGGGATATTTTTTTTCAACAACAAAATATTAATAAATGAAATACCCCAAGGAATTTTTTTGAAGTGAAACTTCTTTAGAGGCATTGTGATTGAGAGTGAAAAAAATGTAAGTGTCAAAAACCGAACGATTATTGTCAAAAAAAAAGGCAAAATCCGAACGGCTATTGTCAAAATCCGAACGATTATTGTCAAAAAAAAAGGCGAAAAAAAAAAAACAATAATAAAAAATTTTGTGAAATAAAGACGAAAGAACAAAAAAACAATATGAATTTCCGGGAACCAACAAGTTTTTTTTTTGGCACAAACCTTTTTTATTTTCAAATATTTTTCCAATTATATTTTTATTTTTTAACCACAATTTTCTATTTTTCGTTCACAATTTTGTGCACTTAGCACTAATTTTTTTTTTTCATATCCGCGAAAAGAAAAATTATACAATTTTTTATTTAATGCAAAAAAAAAATAATTTTTTTCCAAATCGATGTGAAAAAAAATTAAAAATTTTCATTTAAATTTATTATGTTTCATTATTTTCATAAAATTAATTTAAAAAAAAACCACTTCAAAAACTTTTCATGGCATTTCTGCTGTCATGAAAATAAAAAGAAAAGAATAAAATAAACAATGATAATTTATATTGTGTTCTCTTTCTAATTGTATTGAATTAACAGATGTCCCTCTAGTGGATGGTTTTTATAACTAGATTATTCGATTCAATTTTTGATGAAACTGAACCCTAACCAAGTGGTTAGATGAAATGAGAAAAAAATTTTTCTTAATGTAATTTGTAGTTTGTTAGTGTAATTTATTTTTGACATTAAATTACACTAATAAAATGCAGGAGGAATATGTTTATTACAATTCCATTTCAGAAGAAGTACTAATAAACATGAAATTTTTCAGGCATATTTGAAAAAGTTATTTTAGGTTAAACTTTTCGGGCAACAAAAAGAAAACATGATTTAAGCCACGCTGCTGTTTTTTCATACATTATTGTCGCTAATAACCGGAATTGTGTTTACAGCTTAAAATATAGTAGAAATCATCTGCAATCAGTGTTGCCATAAATCTAGCCATTTTGAAATAATTTTATGCCACTAAACTTTTTGAGCTTAAAAAGTATTTTAGAATTTTTAAATGCTTTTATCTCTAATATGGTCTTCGCATTAGTGGAATATGCTGTTTTCCGGAATATTTCAGGAAAATGAACTGGATTTTTCATATAAAAATATATTCCGGAATATGTATATTCCACTTTCATATTCTAGTTTGTCAGGGTTAAAATGCTATATTTATAGTTACTTTCACTCACTTTTTGAAATTTTATTATAGTTGGCAACAATTTTTTTTGTCAAATTCGAGTAAAATGAAAAAAAAAAACAAAACTTTCATATTCTAGTTTGTCAGGGTTAAAATGCTATATTTATAGTTACTTTCACTCACTTTTTGAAATTTTATTATAGTTGGCAACAATTTTTTTTGTCAAATTCGAGTAAAATGAAAAAAAAAAACAAAATAAAATTGATAAAAAGTGAGATAAAAAGTCAAAATTTTCTACAACAAAAATTTTTTCTCTTTCTAAATTTTTAAATTCCACTTCTCATCAAATTTTGTAATGCGAACGGTAATTTGTTTTCCAGAATATAATTGGAATTTAAATTAGAATGCGAACAACGTACAAGCAGTCGCTGGGTTTTAATTTTTTCTAAGCCGCCGAATTCCCCAAAACAAGTAATTTTAAGTCGCTGGCCGCAGCATTCGAAGGGCAAAAATCAACTAGTCGCCGTCGAAAAAATCGATCGGCGTCATATCTTATATGCACTTGGCCATTTTAAATATTTATTTAGCCTTCGCAGAAAATACTACTTGCCATGAAGTTTCACTTCTTCCGTGTGTCCCGAGACTCACATATGTTTTTTTGTTATACCGCCGCTCGAGAATTGATTTGGCGTATACGCAAAATTTCCATTTCGAGTAAATTGAGTTCAAAGTTGAAAATTAAATAATGGCAAAACAAACCGATAGAATTTTATTATTTTTTGTTAGCTTCTTAATATTTCAAAGATGGTTTAAAGTGGATGATTTTCAGATCTCGGACTCAATATTTTTTTTCTTTTCAATTTAAAAATAAATTGATTTGCTGTATACGCCATTTCGCACGTTTTTATCGCGCCTCCCATACATGTATGGCAAAATAATTCACATACGGCAAAACAAGAGAAATGAATATATTTTTATTTTCATATATGGGTAATTCTCCGCAAATAGGACAATTTCACTTTACAAAAAAAAAATCTAAAAATAATTTATTTAAGTTTATTGTTTATGAAATTAGTTTAAATTGATATATTCCTTACGTTTCCGAAAAGTTACACACTTAATTTTGTCGCGAAATGTGTTTTTTATCCATTTTAAAAATTGAAAAATACAGGGGAATGACTCGTTAAACAGGGAAAGGACTTTTTCGTGCAAGGTACTACCACAGGGTACTGAAATATTACTTTTGAGCCATTATTTCTTCTGTAATTATTTTAACAAAATATTGATAAATAAAATTTAAGTTTTTCAAAACTAAAATTAAAAAAATAAATCTAAAACTTAGTTTGGAGCTCTTTTGCTTCGACTTGATCTAAAAATTTATAGAAAATTCTTGAACCTCGGCTTATTGGAGCCGGATTCGGTAACACTCTCATTATCTGATTGAGATTAATATAAGATTCATCTACATATCGCTCACAAAAAGCAGATCCTCATTTATGTATTTATATATATTTATATACATATAGATATATTTTTTAGACTTAATATTTTAACTTCTCCTTCATCTGCAATGTCTTGTGCTATTGCAGCGTATCTAAAATTTAATAATAACATTATTTCTTAATTTTTTTTTGTACAACTAAATATTCAGTCAATGTTCGAGCTTTAATTTGCAGCGGTGAGGTCGGTACTGTAGTACACTGGTCCACATTAACCGCATATTTTGTATTTTGAAAATGACCAACAAAACTCTCTAATTTAAAGCTAGTCCACTTTACCCGATGCTATGGTACAAATTAACCACACGTTATCTAAATCTGGCCGATTTTGCGATAAAGTTTCAGATAAAGTAGCGAAACACTTTTCTCCAAATCGTTTTTCTTTTTCCTTCTCCTGTTGCCCCTTATACTTTATTATATCAGTTTTAAATTTCCTATATTATCTTTTTCTTTTATTCTCTTCAGTTCTAGAATTTGTTCTACTACTTCCTTGTCATTTTCAAACCATTAATTTATATTATCAACACGCTTTTCTAGAGAATCTAGGTAAAAGTCATTACCCTGTCAAGAAAGTCATTCCCCTGATATGAAAAATTCCAGGGGAAGGAATACAGGTTAATGGACATTTGGCTCTATTTCTTAAATAACCTTTTTTTTACAAAACTTTTTTAAAATATTTAAAAATAATCCAAAACTTCTGGTCTTTTTCTTTATAAATTCTTCAATTATATTTATCTTGAAAATTAAAATAAAACTTTTTTTGACTGACAGGGTAATGACCCTCCGCGTGTTCCTCTGCAAAATTTCAAAGTAGAATTAAATATTTTCTGCCTAATTTCTTAAAGAGAATTTTCACCGTTGGAAAAAAAGGGTCAGAGGAACCAATGCAATTATTTGAAAAATAAAAAAAACACACGAAGCAGTCATAGAACTGCCTACAGAAGTTTATACTTAAAGATTTAAAATATGAAATAACAGTGGCTACAAATGATAGGCTGCTGAGTACAAAATGTAAATTAAAATATTTTACCCTCACAAAAAAACGCACAACGCCGCTAAAGAAGTATAAACTTCAAAAAAATTTTCGTATATTTTGCTCCGGCACGACCTAACCGTAGCTCCCCACCCAAAAATTTTTTTTCAGGTAATATTAATTTCACCGGAGCTACCTATTTTGAAAAAAAAAAATTTCGTATATCTTGCTCCGGCACGACCTAACCGTAGCTCCCCACCCACAAAATTGTTTTCAGTTAATATTAATTTCACCGGAGCTACCTATTTTGAAAAAAAAAAAATTGTTTTCGTATATTTTGCGTCGGCACGACCTAACCGTAGCTCCCTGCCCAAAAATTTTTCGGCTGGTAATCTTAATTTCACTGGAGCTACCTATTTTGAAACAAAAAAAATGTTCGTATATTTTGCTCCGGCACGACCTAACCGTAGCTCCCCACCCAAAAATTTTTTTTCAGGTAATATTAATTTCACCGGAGCTACCTATTTTGAAAAAAAAAAATTTCGTATATCTTGCTCCGGCACGACCTAACCGTAGCTCCCCACCCAAAAAATTGTTTTGAGTTAATATTAATTTCACCGGAGCTACCTATTTAAAAAAAAAAATTTTCGTATATTTTGCTCCGGCACGACCTAACCGTAGCTCCCCACCCAAAAATTTTTTTTCATTTAATATTAATTTCACCGGAGCTACCTATTTTGAAAAAAAAATTTTTTCGTATATTTTGCTCCGGCACGACCTAACCGTAGCTCCCCACCCAAAAATTTTTTTTCAGGTAATGTTAATTTCACCGGAGCTACCTATTTTGAAAAAAAAAAATTTCGTATATTTTGCTCCGGCACGACCTAACCGTAGCTCCCCACCCAAAAATTTTTTTTCAAGTAATATTAATTTCGCCGGAGCTACCTATTTTGAAAAAAAAATATTTCGTATATCTTGCTCCGGCACGACCTAACCGTAGCTCCCCACCCAAAAAATTATTTTCAGTTAATATTAATTTCACCGGAGCTACCTATTTAAAAAAATATATTTTGCTCCGGCACGACCTAACCCTAGCTCCCCACCCAAAAATTTTTTTTCATTTAATATTAATTTCAAGGGAGCTACCTATTTTGAAAAAAAATTTTTTTTCGTATATTTTGCTCCGGCACGACCTAACCGTAGCTCCCCACTCAAAAATTTTTTTTGAGGTAATATTAATTTCACCGGAGCTACCTATTTTGAAAAAAAGAATTTTTCGTATATTTTGCTCCGGCACGACCTAACCGTAGCTCCCCACCCAAAAATTAATTTTCAAGTAATATTAATTTCACCGGAGCTACCTATTTTGAAAAAAAAAAAAAAATTTCGTATATCTTGCTCCGGCACGACCTAACCGTAGCTCCCCACCCAAAAAATTGTTTTCAGTTAATATTAATTTCACCGGAGCTACCTATTTAAAAAAAAAAAATTTTCGTATATTTTGCTCCGGCACGACCTAACCGTAGCTCCCCACCCAAAATTTTTCGGCTGGTAATCTTAATTTCACCGGAGCTACCTATTTAAAAAACAAAAATTTTCGTATATTTTGCTCCGGAACGACCTAACCGTAGCTCCCCACCCAAAAAATTTTTTTCAGGTAATATTAATTTCACCGGAGCTACCTATTTTGAAAAAAAGAATTTTTCGTATATTTTGCTCCGGCACGACCTAACCGTAGCTTCCCACCCAAAATTTTTTTTTCAAGTAATATTAATTTCACCGGAGCTACCTATTTTGAAAAAAAAATTTTTTTCGTATATTTTGCTCCGGCACGACCTAACCGTAGCACCCCACCCAAAAATTTTTTTTCAGTTAATATTAATTTCACCGGAACTACCTATTTAAAAAAAAAAAAAATTTCATATATATTGCTCCGGCACGACCTAACCGTAGCTCCCCACCCAAAATTTTTCGGCTGGTAATCTTAATTTCACCGGAGCTACCTATTTAAAAAAAAAAAAATTTCGTATATTTTGCTCCGGCACGACCTAACCGTAGCTCCCCACCCAAAAATTTTTTTTCAGGTAATATTAATTTCACCGGAGCTACCTATTTTGAAAAAAAGAATTTTTCGTATATTTTGCTCCGGCACGACCTAACCGTAGCTCCCAACCCAAAAAATTTTTTTCAGTTAATATTAATTTCACCGGAGCTACCTAATTTGAAAAAATATTTTTTTCGTATATTTTGCTCCGGCACGACCTAACCGTAGCTCCCCACCCAAAAATTTTTTTTCATGTAATATTAATTTCACCGGAGCTACCTATTTTGAAAAAAAATTTTTTTTCGTATATTTTGCTCCGGCACGACCTAACCGTAGCTCCCCACCCAAAAATTTTTTTTCAGTTAATATTAATTTCACCGGAGCTACCTATTTTGAAAAAAAAAAAATTTTCGTATATTTTGCTCCGGCACGACCTAACCGTAGCTCCCCACCCAAAAATTTTTTTTCAGTTAATATTAATTTCACCGGAGCTACCTATTTTGAAAAAAAAATTTTTTTCGTATATTTTGCTCCGGCACGACCTAACCGTAGCTCCCCACCCAAAAATTTTTTTGCAGGTAATATTAATTTCCCCGGAGCTACCTATTTAAAAAAAATAAAAAATTCGTATATTTTGTTTTGGCACGACCTAACCGTAGCTCCCCACCCAAAAATTTTTTTGCAGGTAATATTAATTTCACCGGAGCTACCTATTTAAAAAAAAAAAAAAATTCGTATATTTTGTTTTGGCACGACCTAACTGTAGCTCCCCACCCAAAAATTGTTTTTCAGTTAATATTAATTTCACCGGAGCTACCTATTTTGAAAAAAAACTTTTTTCGTATATTTTGCTCCGGCACGACCTAACCGTAGCTCCCCACCCAAAATTTTTTTTCAGGTAATATTAATTTCACCGGAGCTACGTATTTTGAAAAAAAAAAAATTTTCGTATATTTTGCTCCGGCACGACCTAACCGTAGATCCCTACCCAAAATTTTTTTTCAAGTAATATTAATTTCACCGGAGCTACCTATTTAAAAAAAAAAAATTTTTCGTATATTATGCTCCGGCACGACCTAACCGTAGCTCCCCACCCAAAATTTTTTTTTCAGGTAATGTTAATTTCACCGGAGCTACCTATTTTGAAAAAAAAAAAAATTTCGTATATTTTGCTCCGGCACGACCTAACCGTAGCTCCCCAACCAAAAATTTTTTTTCAAGTAATATTAATTTCGCCGGAGCTACCTATTTTGAAAAAAAAAAATATTTCGTATATCTTGCTCCGGCACGACCTAACCGTAGCTCCCCACCCAAAAAATTATTTTCAGTTAATATTAATTTCACCGGAGCTACCTATTTAAAAAAATATATTTTGCTCCGGCACGACCTAACCCTAGCACCGGCACGACCTAACCGTAGCTCCCCACCCAAAAATTTTTTTTTATTTAATATTAATTTCACCGGAGCTACCTATTTGAAAAAAAATTTTTTTCGTATATTTTGCTCCGGCACGACCTAACCGTAGCTCCCCACCCAAAAATTTTTTTTCAGGTAATGTTAATTTCGCCGGAGCTACCTATTTTGAAAAAAAAAAAAAATTTCGTATATTTTGCTCCGGCACGACCTAACCGTAGCTCCCCACCCAAAAATTTTTTTTCAAGTAATATTAATTTCGCCGGAGCTACCTATTTTGAAAAAAAAATATTTCGTATATCTTGCTCCGGCACGACCTAACCGTAGCTCCCCACCCAAAAAATTATTTTCAGTTAATATTAATTTCACCGGAGCTACCTATTTAAGCTACCTAACCCTAGCTCTAGCTACCTAACCCTAGCTCCCCACCCAAAAATTTTTTTTCATTTAATATTAATTTCAAGGGAGCTACCTATTTTGAAAAAAAAATTTTTTTCGTATATTTTGCTCCGGCACGACCTAACCGTAGCTCCCCACCCAAAAATTTTTTTTCAAGTAATATTAATTTCACCGGAGCTACCTATTTTGAAAAAAAGAATTTTTCGTATATTTTGCTCCGGCACGACCTAACCGTAGCTCCCCACCCAAAAATTAATTTTCAAGTAATATTAATTTCACCGGAGCTACCTATTTTGAAAAAAAAAAAAAAAAATTCGTATATCTTGCTCCGGCACGACCTAACCGTAGCTCCCCACCCAAAAAATTGTTTTCAGTTAATATTAATTTCACCGGAGCTACCTATTTAAAAAAAAAAAAAATTTCATATATATTGCTCCGGCACGACCTAACCGTAGCTCCCCACCCAAAATTTTTCGGCTGGTAATCTTAATTTCACCGGAGCTACCTATTTAAAAAAAAAAAAATTCGTATATTTTGCTCCGGCACGACCTAACCGTAGCTCCCCACCCAAAAATTTTTTTTCAGGTAATATTAATTTCACCGGAGCTACCTATTTTGAAAAAAAGAATTTTTCGTATATTTTGCTCCGGCACGACCTAACCGTAGCTCCCAACCCAAAAAATTTTTTTCAGTTAATATTAATTTCACCGGAGCTACCTAATTTGAAAAAATATTTTTTTCGTATATTTTGCTCCGGCACGACCTAACCGTAGCTCCCCACCCAAAAATTTTTTTTCATGTAATATTAATTTCACCGGAGCTACCTATTTTGAAAAAAATTTTTTTTTCGTATATTTTGCTCCGGCACGACCTAACCGTAGCTCCCCACCCAAAAATTAATTTTCAAGTAATATTAATTTCACCGGAGCTACCTATTTTGAAAAAAAAAAAAAAAATTCGTATATTTTGCTCCGGCACGACCTAACCGTAGCTCCCCACCCAAAAATTTATTTTCAAGTAATATTAATTTCACCGGAGCTACCTATTTTGAAAAAAAAAAAAAATTTTCGTATATTTTGCTCCGGCACGACCTAACCGTAGCTCCCCACCCAAAATTTTTCGGCTGGTAATCTTAATTTCACCGGAGCTACCTATTTAAAAAACAAAAATTTTCGTATATTTTGCTCCGGCACGACCTAACCGTAGCTCCCCACCCAAAAATTTTTTTTCAGGTAATATTAATTTCATCGGAGCTACCTATTTTGAAAAAAAGAATTTTTCGTATATTTTGCTCCGGCACGACCTAACCGTAGCTCCCCACCCAAAAATTTTTTTTCAAGTAATATTAATTTCACCGGAGCTACCTATTTTGAAAAAAAAAAAATTTTTTCGTATATTTTGCTCCGGCACGACCTAACCGTAACACCCCACCCAAAAAATTTTTTTCAGTTAATATTAATTTCACCGGAACTACCTATTTAAAAAAAAAAAAAATTTCATATATATTGCTCCGGCACGACCTAACCGTAGCTCCCCACCCAAAATTTTTCGGCTGGTAATCTTAATTTCACCGGAGCTACCTATTTAAAAAAAAAAAAATTTCGTATATTTTGCTCCGGCACGACCTAACCGTAGCTCCCCACCCAAAAATTTTTTTTCAGGTAATATTAATTTCACCGGAGCTACCTATTTTGAAAAAAAGAATTTTTCGTATATTTTGCTCCGGCACGACCTAACCGTAGCTCCCAACCCAAAAAATTTTTTTCAGTTAATATTAATTTCACCGGAGCTACCTAATTTGAAAAAATATTTTTTTCGTATATTTTGCTCCGGCACGACCTAACCGTAGCTCCCCACCCAAAAATTTTTTTTCATGTAATATTAATTACACCGGAGCTACCTATTTTGAAAAAAAATTTTTTTTCGTATATTTTGCTCCGGCACGACCTAACCGTAGCTCCCCACCCAAAAATTTTTTTCAGTTAATATTAATTTCACCGGAACTACCTATTTTGAAAAAAAAAAAAAATTCGTATATTTTGCTCCGGCACGACCTAACCGTAGCTCCCCACCCAAAAATTTTTTTTCAGTTAATATTAATTTCACCGGAGCTACCTATTTTGAAAAAAAAATTTTTTTCGTATATTTTGCTCCGGCACGACCTAACCGTAGCTCCCCACCCAAAAATTTTTTTGCAGGTAATATTAATTTCCCCGGAGCTACCTATTTAAAAAAAATAAAAAATTCGTATATTTTGTTTTGGCACGACCTAACTGTAGCTCCCCACCCAAAAAATTGGTTTTCAGTTAATATTAATTTCACCGGAGCTACCTATTTAAAAAAAAAAATTTTCGTATATTTTGCTCCGGCACGACCTAACCGTAGCTCCCCACCCAAAAATTTTTTTTCAGTTAATATTAATTTCACCGGAGCAACCTATTTTGAAAAAAAAAATTTTTTCGTATATTTTGCTCCGGCACGACCTAACCGTAGCTCCCCACCCAAAAATTTTTTTTCAGTTAATATTAATTTCACCGGAGGTACCTATTTTGAAAAAAAAAATTTTTTCGTATATTTTGCTCCGGCACGACCTAACCGTAGCTCCCCACCCAAAAATTTTTTTGCAGGTAATATTAATTTCACCGGAGCTACCTATTTAAAAAAAAAAAAAAATTCGTATATTTTGTTTTGGCACGACCTAACTGTAGCTCCCCACAAAAAAATTGTTTTTCAGTTAATATTAATTTCACCGGAGCTACCTATTTTGAAAAAAAACTTTTTTCGTATATTTTGCTCCGGCAACGCCCTAACCGTAGCTCCCCACCCAAAAATTTTTTTCCAGGTAATATTAATTTCACCGGAGCTACGTATTTTGAAAAAAAAATTTTTCGTATATTTTGCTCCGGCACGACCTAACCGTAGCTCCCTACCCAAAATTTTTTTTCAAGTAATATTAATTTCACCGGAGCTACCTATTTAAAAAAAAATAATTTTTCGTATATTATGCTCCGGCACGACCTAACCGTAGCTCCCCACCCAAAAATTTTTTTTCAAGTAATATTAATTTCACCGGAGCTACCTATTTAAAAAAAAAAAATTTTCGTATATTTTGCTCCGGCACGACCTAACCGTAGCTCCCCAACCAAAAATTTTTTTTCAGGTAATATTAATTTCACCGGAGCTACCTATTTTGAAAAAAAAAAATTTTTCGTATATTTTGCTCCGGCACGACCTAACCGTAGCTCCCTACCCAAAATTTTTTTTCAAGTAATATTAATTTCACCGGAGCTACCTATTTAAAAAAAAAAAATTTTTCGTATATTATGCTCCGGCACGACCTAACCGTAGCTCCCCACCCAAAAATTTTTTTTCAAGTAATATTAATTTCACCGGAGCTACCTATTTAAAAAAAAAAAATTTTCGTATATTTTGCTCCGGCACGACCTAACCGTAGCTCCCCACCCAAAAATTTTTTTTCAGGTAATATTAATTTCACCGGAGCTACCTATTTTGAAAAAAAAAATTTTTTCGTATATTTTGCTCCGGCACGACCTAACCGTAGCTCCCCACCCAAAAATTTTTTTTCAAGTAATATTAATTTCACCGGAGCTACCTATTTAAAAAAAAAAAATTTTCGTATATTTTGCTCCGGCACGACCTAACCGTAGCTCCCCACCCAAAAATTTTTTTTCAAGTAATATTAATTTCACCGGAGCTACCTATTTAAAAAAAAAAAATTTCGTATATTTTGCTCCGGCACGACCTAACCGTAGCTCCCCACCCAAAAATTTTTTTTCAAGTAATATTAATTTCGCCGGAGCTACCTATTTTGAAAAAAAAATATTTCGTATATCTTGCTCCGGCACGACCTAACCGTAGCTCCCCACCCAAAAAATTATTTTCAGTTAATATTAATTTCACCGGAGCTACCTATTTAAAAAAATATATTTTGCTCCGGCAAGACCTAACCCTAGCTCCCCACCCAAAATTTTTTTTTCATTTAATATTAATTTCAAGGGAGCTACCTATTTTGAAAAAAAAATTTTTTTCGTATATTTTGCTCCGGCACGACCTAACCGTAGCTGCCCACCCAAAAATTTTTTTTCAGGTAATATTAATTTCACCGGAGCTACCTATTTTGAAAAAAAGAATTTTTCGTATATTTTGCTCCGGCACGACCTAACCGTAGCTCCCCACCCAAAAATTTATTTTCAAGTAATATTAATTTCACCGGAGCTACCTATTTTGAAAAAAAAAAAAAAATTTCGTATATCTTGCTCCGGCACGACCTAACCGTAGCTCCCCACCCAAAAATTTTTTTTCAGGTAATATTAATTTCACCGGAGCTACCTATTTTGAAAAAAAGAATTTTTCGTATATTTTGCTCCGGCACGACCTAACCGTAGCTCCCCACCCAAAAATTAATTTTCAAGTAATATTAATTTCACCGGAGCTACCTATTTTGAAAAAAAAAAAAAAATTTCGTATATCTTGCTCCGGCACGACCTAACCGTAGCTCCCCACCCAAAAAATTGTTTTCAGTTAATATTAATTTCACCGGAGCTACCTATTTAAAAAAAAAAAATTTTCGTATATTTTGCTCCGGCACGACCTAACCGTAGCTCCCCACCCAAAATTTTTCGGCTGGTAATCTTAATTTCACCGGAGCTACCTATTTAAAAAACAAAAATTTTCGTATATTTTGCTCCGGCACGACCTAACCGTAGCTCCCCACCCAAAAATTTTTTTTCAGGTAATATTAATTTCACCGGAGCTACCTATTTTGAAAAAAAGAATTTTTCGTATATTTTGCTCCGGCACGACCTAACCGTAGCTCCCCACCCAAAAATTTTTTTTCAAGTAATATTAATTTCACCGGAACTACCTATTTAAAAAAAAAAAAATTTCATATATATTGCTCCGGCACAACCTAACCGTAGCTCCCCACCCAAAATTTTTCGGCTGGTAATCTTAATTTCACCGGAGCTACCTATTTAAAAAAAAAAAATTTTCGTATATTTTGCTCCGGCACGACCTAACCGTAGCTCCCCACCCAAAATTTTTCGGCTGGTAATCTTAATTTCACCGGAGCTACCTATTTAAAAAACAAAAATTTTCGTATATTTTGCTCCGGCACGACCTAACCGTAGCTCCCCACCCAAACATTTTTTTTCAGGTAATATTAATTTCACCGGAGCTACCTATTTTGAAAAAAAGAATTTTTCGTATATTTTGCTCCGGCACGACCTAACCGTAGCACCCCACCCAAAAAATTTTTTTCAGTTAATATTAATTTCACCGGAACTACCTATTTAAAAAAAAAAAAATTTCATATATATTGCTCCGGCACAACCTAACAGTAGCTCCCCACCCAAAATTTTTCGGCTGGTAATCTTAATTTCACCGGAGCTACCTATTTAAAAAAAAAAAAATTTCGTATATTTTGCTCCGGCACGACCTA
This sequence comes from Hybos culiciformis, assembly GCA_964007475.1. NCBI lineage: Eukaryota > Metazoa > Arthropoda > Insecta > Diptera > Hybotidae > Hybos > Hybos culiciformis. The sequence goes on along the minus strand of OZ023273.1, from coordinate 76,963,911 downwards.
ACCGTAGCTCCCCACCCAAAAATTTTTTTTCAGGTAATATTAATTTCACCGGAGCTACCTATTTTGAAAAAAAGAATTTTTGCTCCGGCACGACCTAACCGTAGCTCCCAACCCAAAAAATTTTTTTCAGTTAATATTAATTTCACCGGAGCTACCTAATTTGAAAAAATATTTTTTTCGTATATTTTGCTCCGGCACGACCTAACCGTAGCTCCCCACCCAAAATTTTTTTTTCATGTAATATTAATTTCACCGGAGCTACCTATTTTGAAAAAAAAATTTTTTTCGTATATTTTGCTCCGGCACGACCTAACCGTAGCTCCCCACCCAAAAATTTTTTTTCAGTTAATATTAATTTCACCGGAGCTACCTATTTTGAAAAAAAAAAAATTTTCGTATATTTTGCTCCGGCACGACCTAACCGTAGCTCCCCACCCAAAAATTTTTTTTCAGTTAATATTAATTTCACCGGAGCTACCTATTTTGAAAAAAAAATTTTTTTCGTATATTTTGCTCCGGCACGACCTAACCGTAGCTCCCCACCCAAAAATTTTTTTGCAGGTAATATTAATTTCCCCGGAGCTACCTATTTAAAAAAAATAAAAAATTCGTATATTTTGTTTTGGCACGACCTAACTGTAGCTCCCCACCCAAAAAATTGTTTTCAGTTAATATTAATTTCACCGGAGCTACCTATTTAAAAAAAAAAATTTTCGTATATTTTGCTCCGGCACGACCTAACCGTAGCTCCCCACCCAAAAATTTTTTTTCAGTTAATATTAATTTCACCGGAGCAACCTATTTTGAAAAAAAAAATGTTTTCGTATATTTTGCTCCGGCACGACCTAACCGTAGCTCCCCACCCAAAAATTTTTTTTCAGTTAATATTAATTTCACCGGAGGTACCTATTTTGAAAAAAAAAAATTGTTCGTATATTTTGCTCCGGCACGACCTAACCGTAGCTCCCCACCCAAAAATTTTTTTGCAGGTAATATTAATTTCACCGGAGCTACCTATTTAAAAAAAAAAAAAAATTCGTATATTTTGTTTTGGCACGACCTAACTGTAGCTCCCCACCCAAAAATTGTTTTTCAGTTAATATTAATTTCACCGGAGCTACCTATTTTGAAAAAAAACTTTTTTCGTATATTTTGCTCCGGCACGACCTAACCGTAGCTCCCCACCCAAAAATTTTTTTTCAGGTAATATTAATTTCACCGGAGCTACCTATTTTGAAAAAAAAAAAATTTTCGTATATTTTGCTCCGGCACGACCTAACCGTAGCTCCCTACCCAAAATTTTTTTTCAAGTAATATTAATTTCACCGGAGCTACCTATTTAAAAAAAAAAATTTTTCGTATATTATGCTCCGGCACGACTTAACCGTAGCTCCCCACCCAAAAATTTTATTTCAAGTAATATTAATTTCACCGGAGCTACCTATTTAAAAAAAAAAAATGTTCGTATATTTTGCTCCGGCACGACCTAACCGTAGCTCCCCACCCAAAAATTTTTTTTCAAGTAATATTAATTTCACCGGAGCTACCTATTTAAAAAAAAAAAATTTTCGTATATTTTGCTCCGGCACGACCTAACCGTAGCTCCCCACCCAAAATTTTTTTTTCAAGTAATATTAATTTCGCCGGAGCTACCTATTTTGAAAAAAAAATATTTCGTGGCACGACCTAACCGTAGCTCCCCACCCAAAAAATTATTTTCAGTTAATATTAATTTCACCGGAGCTACCTATTTTGAAAAAAAGAATTTTTCGTATATTTTGCTCCGGCACGACCTAACCGTAGCTCCCCACCCAAAAATTTTTTTTCAGGTAATATTAATTTCACCGGAGCTACCTATTTTGAAAAAAAGAATTTTTCGTATATTTTGCTCCGGCACGACCTAACCGTAGCTCCCCACCCAAAAATTTATTTTCAAGTAATATTAATTTCAACGGAGCTACCTATTTTGAAAAAAAAAAAAAATTTCGTATATCTTGCTCCGGCACGACCTAAACGTAGCTCCCCACCCAAAAAATTGTTTTCAGTTAATATTAATTTCACCGGAGCTACCTATTTAAAAAAAAAAAATTTTCGTATATTTTGCTCCGGCACGACCTAACCGTAGCTCCCCACCCAAAATTTTTCGGCTGGTAATCTTAATTTCACCGGAGCTACCTATTTAAAAAACAAAAATTTTCGTATATTTTGCTCCGGCACGACCTAACCGTAGCTCCCCACCCAAAAATTTTTTTTCAGGTAATATTAATTTCACCGGAGCTACCTATTTTGAAAAAAAGAATTTTTCGTATATTTTGCTCCGGCACGACCTAACCGTAGCTCCCCACCCAAAAATTTTTTTTCAATTATTATTAATTTCACCGGAGCTACCTATTTTGAAAAAAAAAAATTTTTCGTATATTTTGCTCCGGCACGACCTAACCGTAGCACCCCTCCCAAAAAATTTTTTTCAGTTAATATTAATTTCACCGGAACTACCTATTTAAAAAAAAAAAAAATTTCATATATATTGCTCCGGCACGACCTAACCGTAGCTCCCCACCCAAAATTTTTCGGCTGGTAATCTTAATTTCACCGGAGCTACCTATTTAAAAAAAAAAAAAATTCGTATATTTTGCTCCGGCACGACCTAACCGTAGCTCCCCACCCAAAAATTTTTTTTCAGGTAATATTAATTTCACCGGAGCTACCTATTTTGAAAAAAAGAATTTTTCGTATATTTTGCTCCGGCACGACCTAACCGTAGCTCCCAACCCAAAAAATTTTTTTCAGTTAATATTAATTTCACCGGAGCTACCTAATTTGAAAAAATATTTTTTTCGTATATTTTGCTCCGGCACGACCTAACCGTAGCTCCCCACCCAAAAATTTTTTTTCATGTAATATTAATTTCACCGGAGGTACCTATTTTGAAAAAAAAATTTTTTTCGTATATTTTGCTCCGGCACGACCTAACCGTAGCTCCCCACCCAAAAATTTTTTTTCAGTTAATATTAATTTCACCGGAGCTACCTATTTTGAAAAAAAAAAATTTTCGTATATTTTGCTCCGGCACGACCTAACCGTAGCTCCCCACCCAAAAATTTTATTTCAGTTAATATTAATTTCACCGGAGCTACCTATTTTGAAAAAAAAAATTTTTTCGTATATTTTGCTCCGGCACGACCTAACCGTAGCTCCCCACCCAAAAATTTTTTTGCAGGTAATATTAATTTCCCCGGAGCTACCTATTTAAAAAAAATAAAAAATTCGTATATTTTGTTTTGGCACGACCTAACTGTAGCTCCCCACCCAAAAAATTGTTTTCAGTTAATATTAATTTCACCGGAGCTACCTATTTAAAAAAAAAATTTTTCGTATATTTTGCTCCGGCACGACCTAACCGTAGCTCCCCACCCAAAAATTTTTTTTCAGTTAATATTAATTTCACCGGAGCAACCTATTTTGAAAAAAAAAATTTTTTCGTATATTTTGCTCCGGCACGACCTAACCGTAGCTCCCCACCCAAAAATTTTTTTTCAGTTAATATTAATTTCACCGGAGGTACCTATTTTGAAAAAAAAAATTTTTTCGTATATTTTGCTCCGGCACGACCTAACCGTAGCTCCCCACCCAAAAATTTTTTTGCAGGTAATATTAATTTCACCGGAGCTACCTATTTAAAAAAAAAAAAAAATTCGTATATTTTGTTTTGGCACGACCTAACTGTAGCTCCCCACCCAAAAATTGTTTTTCAGTTAATATTAATTTCACCGGAGCTACCTATTTTGAAAAAAAACTTTTTTCGTATATTTTGCTCCGGCACGACCTTACCGTAGCTCCCCACCCAAAAATTTTTTTTCAGGTAATATTAATTTCACCGGAGCTACCTATTTTGAAAAAAAAAAAATTTTCGTATATTTTGCTCCGGCACGACCTAACCGTAGCTCCCTACCCAAAATTTTTTGTCAAGTAATATTAATTTCACCGGAGCTACCTATTTAAAAAAAAAAAAATTTTCGTATATTATGCTCCGGCACGACTTAACCGTAGCTCCCCACCCAAAAATTTTTTTTCAAGTAATATTAATTTCACCGGAGCTACCTATTTAAAAAAAAAAAATTTTCGTATATTTTGATCCGGCACGACCTAACCCACCCAAAAATTTTTTTTCAAGTAATATTAATTTCACCGGAGCTACCTATTTAAAAAAAAAAATTTTCGTATATTTTGCTCCGGCACGACCTAACCGTAGCTCCCCACCCAAAAATTTTTTTTCAGTTAATATTAATTTCACCGGAACTACCTATTTAAAAATGTTTCCTATATTTTGCTCCGGCACGACCTAAGCGTAGCTTCTCACCCAAAAATTTTTTTTCAGGTAATATTAATTTCTCCGGAGCTACCTATTTTGAAAAAAAAAAAATTCGTATATCTTGCTCCGGCACGACCTAACCGTAGCTCCCCACCCAAAAAACTGTTTTCAGTTAATATTAATTTCAACGGAGCTACCTATTTAAAAAAAAAAATTTTCGTATATTTTGATCCGGCACGACCTAACCGTAGCTCCCCACCCAAAAATTTTTTTTCAGTTAATATTAATTTCACCGGAGCTACCTATTTTGAAAAAAAAAATTTTTTCGCTCCGGCACGACCTAACTGTAGCTCCCCACCCAAAAATTTTTTTTCAGTTAATATTAATTTCACCGGAGCTACTTATTTTGAAAAAAAAATTTTTTTCGTATATTTTGCTCCGGCACGACCTAACCGTAGCTCCCCACCCAAAAATTTTTTTGCAGGTAATATTAATTTCACCGGAGCTACCTATTTAAAAAAAAAAAAAAATTCGTATATTTTGTTTTGGCACGACCTAACTGTAGCTCCCCACCCAAAAATTGTTTTTCAGTTAATATTAATTTCACCGGAGCTACCTATTTTGAAAAAAAAACTTTTTTCGTATATTTTGCTCCGGCACGACCTAACCGTAGTTCCCCAACCAAAAATTTTTTTTCAGGTAATATTAATTTCACCGGAGCTACCTATTTTGAAAAAAAAAAATTTTTCGTATATTTTGCTCCGGCACGACCTAACCGTAGCTCCCTACCCAAAATTTTTTTTTCAAGTAATATTAATTTCACCTGAGCTACCTATTCAAAAAAAACATTTTTTGTATATTTTGCTCCGGCACGACCTAACCGTAGCACCCCATCCAAAAAATTTTTTTCAGTTAATATTAATTTCACCGGAACTACCTATTGTAAAGGAAAAAATGTTTTCTCATTTATAGGAATTGTTTATTTGCTTTCTTCTGTATAATTAATTAATTATTATCATGGATCATGGGTTGGACATCTATGTTGTCCAAGACATCTAAGGCCTATTGAATTCCCTAATCTATAATGACCACTAGCATGTCATTATAGAGATCCTATTGTCTAGGCTGTATTCAGCCGGTTTGTCCTATTAGAGCGGGACGCGCTTTCGTTTTGGCTGTATTCAGCCGGTTATCCGTATTATATTGCTCGGAAAGCTATCTTACCTGTATTGTATAGCTCAGGGAAGCCGTTTATGAAAAGATGAGATTTGGTAAGAATCTGATTTAATTTTCTAATTTCAATCTTATTTATACAAAATCTTATGTACTAAATTTCTTATATTCTATATACAAATATTATATACAATTTAGTTTATATAATTAATTTTTTTATGTAATATGAAATAGTTTACTATGTCCTAATATGATTGGTTGCCCAATCAAATTAATTATAATTTACAGTAATTCTTATTTAAAATATAAAATTTTTGGGTTCAAAAAATAATTAAAATTTTTATAAATTTAGTTTGATTTTAACGTTAGTGATAACAATATCACTACATCCTTTCCCTTTGGGAGAAAAAAAATTTTTGTAAATTTTATGTAAAAAGGAAGAAAAATTTTTTTTTTTTTTTCTATTTTAAATTCTATATCTTTTTTAAGTTATTATTATGAATTTTCTTTAATTTATTATTTATTTCTATTATTGAATTTACTCCGTCTCTTTCGACGATTCTATAAGGTCCTTGAAAAGGATAATCTAATTTCTTTCTATTAAAATTTTTTATCATTATCATATCATTTACTTTCAAATTTGCAGGATTAATATTAAAATTGTATTTTTCATTTCTAGCTATTTTATATTTAATTAGTTCTTCTCTAGCTATTTTTAGTGCACAGGATAATTTTAAATTTAATTCGTTTAAATAGTTATCATAGTTTATGAAATTTAGTGGTTCATTATTTTTAAGTGTAATATTTGTCGGTAATTCAGGTGTGTTTCCAAAAATTAATTCAAATGGCGCATAATGAGTGTCTGAATGAGGTGTAGTATTATAGGAAAATAAGAAAAATGGGATTAATTCAACCCAATTGTTGCTATGATTGCATGTTAAAAAATATTCGTTTAGTACTCTGTGATTTCTTTCTACTGAACCTAATGTTTGATGGTGATAAGGTGTTGATTTTTGGTGATTAATATTAAAAGTTTTACAAATGTTCATAAATAGTTCGTTTACAAATTCTGTACCTAAATCAGTTTTGATATTTTTTATATTTCCATATCTTAATATGATATTTTCTGTTAAAATTTTTGCTATCGTAATAGCATCTTTAGTTTCTATAGGAAATGCTTCTATGTATTTAGTTAATTCGCATTGAACTGTGAGTATATATCTATAATTATTACAAATTTTTAAAGGGCCTACTGTATCGACTTGTATGGTTTCGAAAGGTCTATTTGGAGTGTCAGTAATTTGTAATGGTTCTTTAATGTTTCTAACTTGTTTTGATTTAATACATTCGTTGCAATTTTTCACGTAACTTTTAATCATTTTATGCATGTTTTTCCATATGTATTTTTGTCTAAGTTTTATTATCATTTTCCTAACACCGATGTGTCCACTTATATTGTTACTATGATTGTCTTTTATTAATTGTTTTATTAAATTTTGATCTGTTATTTCGATAGGAGCTTTGAATAAAATTATTTTTAATTTATTTTTCGAATTATCTTTTTCCTGTAGTTGATTAAATATGTTTTTAAATTCTTGAATGTTAATGTGGTTAAATAAGGTATCATTATCATTTATCGCGACTGTGAAAATTTTATTTTGAGCTAATAAGAGTTTCATTTTATTTAAAATTGATTTTATATTAATTCTCTTTTTATTAAAATATATTTTATAATTATTATTGAATGTTATTTCTGTTGTACCAGTTGAAATTTCTATGAAGTTTACTTTCGGAATTCTTTTTATATCGTTAATTGAGATACTGTGCCAAATGTGTAGATTTTTATTTATAGGGTTTTTAGCTTGTTCTAGTGACCTAGTTACTTGTCTGGTTATCACGTTAATATCTTTTTCTGGCGTTATTGGGATCATAGATTTTAAAATGTTGGAGTTTAAATGTATTCTTGATAAAGCGTCTGCGTTTGTATTCATTTTTCCTTGTTTGTATACTATATCAAAATCGTAATCACTGAGATCTAGTCTAATACGCGTCATTTTAGATGAAGGGTTTTTGTGCGTAAATAATCCTACTAAAGGTCTGTGATCTGTTACGACGATGAATTTTCTGCCATATACATAGGGTCTAAAGAAATTGATTGCCCAGTGAATAGAAAGCAATTCTTTTTCTATTATTGGTTTGTTAAGTTCTGCAGAGTTTAATGTTTTACTGGCATAGCTTATTGGTAAATCTTGTCCAATTTCTCCTTGAGATAAGACTGCTCCGAAGGCGGATTGTGAAGCGTCTGTTGTGATTATAAAAGGTTTGGAATAATCTGGATATTGTAAAATGGGAGGGTTAATTAATTTATTTTTTAAATTTAAAAATGCATTTGTACAATTTTCATTCCAATTAAATATTGATTTCTTTTTTGTTAGATCGTTCAAAGGTTTTGCTATAGCTGCAAAGTTTGGTATAAATTTTCTGTAATAATTGCAGAATGCTACAAAACGTTTTATTTCATCAGCGTTTTGGGGTTGTGGATAATTTTTTACTGCAAAAAGTTTAGTTGGGTCTGTTTTTATGCCTTTATTAGTTATTAAATGGCCTAAATAAATTACTTCTTTCTGTAAGAAACTACATTTTTCTGGATTTAGCTTTAAATTATATTATCTTAATCGTTCAAATACTTTTATTAAATTTTCGTTGTGGTGTTTAATAGAACATCCAAATATTATTATATCATCAACATAAATAAATGATTCTGAATTTAAACCTGATAAGGCAATTGTTAACATTCGTTGAAAACTATTTGAAGAGATTTTTAAACCAAATGGGAGTCTTTTAAATTGAAAATGTCCATTATTAGATGAAAATGCTGTACAAGGTCTTGAATTTTTTTCTAATTCGATTTGGTGAAAAGAACTGACCATATCTAATGTGGTAAAGTATTTTGCTCTTCCTAAATTATCTAGTACGTCTTCTAATTTGGTCAAAGGAAATTTGTCATTTTGAATTTTTTTGTTTAGTTGACGGAAATCTACTACTAGTCTCCATTTTTTGGTGTCATTAGAGGATTTCTTTGGTACTAAGAGTAAAGGTGAGTTATATGGACTGTAAGAGTGTTCAATAATGTCTTCTTTCAATAATTTATCTACTTGATCATTAATTTCTGTTAATTGCGAATTTGGTAATCTATAATTTTTAATATAAATAGGGTTTTTATTTTCTAAGGCAATATTTTGTTTATAGAAATTATTAGTCGTTAATGAATCACCTGGTAAGTAAAATATATCTTGGAATTGTTTGCAAATTTTAAGTGTTTCATTTTGAGCTTTTGGGTCGTCTGGGTTAATGCTTAATATTTGTTCTAAATGTAATAATCGATCGTGATCGTTATTTTCAATATTCACTATGTTATAATTGTTTAAAGGTACTGTTTTAGGCTTATAATTTTTAATGATCATTGTTTTATCATTAGTATTTAAAATTTTTACATTCGATATGCCATTTTTGGCTATAATCGTGTTGGTTATGAATATTCCTGGTGTTATTTCTTCACTCAGGACAAGTGTCTCTTCTGTTCTCTGAACATGTAAAGGACATATAATTTCAGTTCTGGCTGGTATCACCAGTTGACTGATACAATTAGAATTAATGGGTATATTTATTACCTCATCACTTATCGTAAGTGATAATTCATTTGTTTCAAAATTAATTAATGCGGAGTATTTCATTAAGAAATCTCGGCCTAAGATTCCATCCGTTTTGATTGGAAATTTATCTTCTACACAGTGTAGATTTATAAAACATTTTTTGTTTTCAATAATAAAATGTGTTTGTAGTGTGCCTAAAGATTCGTGTACGTTATTGCCTATTCCTGTAATTTTGCAAGTACTATTATTATTAATGTCAATTGAATTTGTGAATTGTTCTTTGATGACAGATATGTCTGCACCAGTATCAATCATGAATTTAATTGGATTATAATAATTGGGTCTTTGCATTAGGATAAAAAATGTAGGTGAATTGTTTTTAAAATTATTTATTGTATATTTAAAGCATTCATTTCCCCGATTACCGTTTGACCCGAATCGGGGGTCCGTCCGTTTCCCGATTCTAATGCGTTAACGTTCCTATTATTAAAATTTTGGTCATCGTTTCTACGATTGTTATTATATCTGTTATTATAGGAATTATTATTCCTGTTATTATTAATTGGTTGAGAGTTATTGTAGTCTCTATTTCTATAATAGTCAGTGGAATTCGTATGTTGCTGATTTCTATTATAGTTACGATTATCATTAGTATTTGATCTATGATTACTATTATTCATATTATTATTACTAGTACGATTATTATGATTATTTTGATTATTTTGATTACTATGATTATTATGATTATTATGACCATTCCTTGGTCTATTATTATTATTAAAATTATTGCTAGTATTTCTATTATTATTATAATTTCTTCTACCATTATTTCTATTATTATTGTTGTTATTATTCCTACTATTACTTTGATTTGAGTAGGTATTTATATTATTACTATTATTATTATTAGTATTATTACTATCTATTTCCAAAATGAGTTTTATTGCTTCTGTAAAAGTTTTTGGTTGTGCCGCTAAAATGACTGATTGTATGGGTTCTACTAAGTTTGTCTTAAGGCATTGCAGAGCAAATTTATCATTAACTTTTATTATTACAGCTTTTGCGTCAGCTGTTTCATTTTTAGACTGTATCATATTTAATTCATTTATTAGTATTTCTAATTTCTCAGCATATTTTGTGGCTGATATTGACCTATTCTTTCCTAATTGGTCGATTTCGTTGTGTATTTTAGTATAGGTTCTAGTGCTCATGAAATTATTATTTAAAATTTTTTTTAAAGTTTCAATTGTTGTAGGTTCTGTCTCATTTATAATTCTATTTTTCACCTTTTGTGATAATTTTATGTTATAAATGAATTTTATTAATTTTTCTCTATCTGCTACTTTAATATTATCGTGAATGTATTCCGTTATGCTTATGAATTCTTGCAATTTAGCATAGGAACCTTCAAATAATGGGATTATTTTATTTACATTTGCTATGTCAAAATCCATCTTATTATTTATGATTTCTATCAAGTAAGATTTAATTAATGTCACGTATTTCGAATACTCTGTTCTTAAACCTGTCTTCCCTGTTCTCAAATTTGATTCCCTAACAGAGCTTATAAATAGCGATTTGTTGTAAATTACCTTAGTTAATTCAGCCTTTGCTGCAGAGATATTAAACTTTGTTTTTATTATATTATTGTAGAGTTTTTCTAATTGTTCAATTTCTTTTTGGAATTTCTCAAGGGTCATGCTATGAAAAAATTCTTGTGTGCAAAATTTGAATTAAACCGAAAAATATTTTTAATTGAAAATTTAATCATAGAGGGACAGAAGAAAAAAAATTTTTTATGTTTTATTAGTTTCTTAATAGGGTATTAATTTTGTTGTTTCCTATGATAATTATTTAAAATCATTAAATATATTTGGGTCATTCATTAATTTGTTAATAGGGTATTGAAAAATATTTTTAGGGTCTTTGCTAAATTTTAATGCAATTTTAATATTAAAATCTTTTTTTTTTTTTTTTTTGAAATGTATTGGTACGGTATGCAAAAAAATTTTTATCTCTTTTATTTTTTTTTGTAAAATATCTAGGTAGAATTATTTTGATAGACAAGTGTTCTTTTTTTTTTTTTGTATAATAAATTTTATTTGAATATCGGGGTATTCATAATATAGTTTTATATTCGTAATAATTCTTAGAATTCTTTGGGGTATTCTTAAGTAATATTCTTAATTTTTATAAGGTTTGACATTTGGAAATTTTTTCTTTTTTTGATTCTTATGGTAATTTATAATACTAATAATTAAGTAAAATTTTTGTATTTATTCATTATTTTTGTTTTACAATCAAATATAAATTTTTAATTTATCATTTTTGTTTTACAATTCAATATAAATTTTTAATTTATAACAAAATTTTTGTTTTTTTTTTTTTTTTTTCTCAACAATTTTATTTTTTATTTTTTGCGTTTTGTATGTGTTTAAAGTTTTTGTTAAACATTTTGGTCATTTTTGTCGAAGTTTTGTGTAAATGTCGGTCTTGTTTAATTCTTCTAATTTCGTCTAGTATTGTTTTGCGTTGTGTCTTGTTTGTTTTAGTTTGTAAAATTTCTTGTAGTTTTTGTAATTCTTTCCGGAATTTAACAAGTTTCCCGGCACGTTGCCTTTTCTTTGGTTGCTGTTGTTCTTGCTGTTGTTGTTGTTGATTTTGTTGTTGTCGTTCTGTATATTCTTGAATTGTTATCTTCTTCTTTTCTTGTTTCTGTTCCATATCTTGAATTCTGTATCATATTATAAATTTTGCGGTTTGCAGGATCGCCATGTAAAGGAAAAAATGTTTTCTCATTTATAGGAATTGTTTATTTGCTTCTGTATAATTAATTAATTATTATCATGGATCATGGGTTGGACATCTATGTTGTCCAAGACATCTAAGGCCTATTGAATTCCCTAATCTATATTGACCACTAGCATGTCATTATAGAGATCCTATTGTCTAGGCTGTATTCAGCCGGTTTGTCCTATTAGAGCGGGACGCGCTTTCGTTTTGGCTGTATTCAGCCGGTTATCCGTATTATATTGCTCGGAAAGCTATCTTACCTGTATTGTATAGCTCAGGGAAGCCGTTTATGAAAAGATGAGATTTGGTAAGAATCTGATTTAATTTTCTAATTTCAATCTTATTTATACAAAATCTTATGTACTAAATTTCTTATATTCTATATACAAATATTATATACAATTTAGTTTATATAATTAATTTTCTTATGTAATATGAAATAGTTTACTATGTCCTAATATGATTGGTTGCCCAATCAAATTAATTATAATTTACAGTAATTCTTATTTAAAATATAAAATTTTTGGGTTCAAAAAATAATTAAAATTTTTATAAATTTAGTTTGATTTTAACGTTAGTGATAACAATATCACTACACTATTTAAAAAAAAAAAAAATTTCGTATATTTTGCTCTGGCACGACCTAACCTAAGCTCCCCACCCAACATTTTTTTTCAGTTAATATTAATTCCACCGGAGCTACCTATTTAAATAAAAATTTTTTTTCGTATATTTTGCTCCGGCACGACCTAACCGTAGCTCCCCACCCAAAAATTTTTTTTCAGGTAATATTAATTTCACCAGAGCTACCTATTTTGAAAAAAAGAATATTTCGTATATTTTGCTCTGGCACGACCTAACCGTAGCTCCCCACCCAAAAATTTTTTTTCAAGTAATATTAATTTCACCGGAGCTACCTATTTTGAAAAAAAAAAAAAATTTCGTATATCTTGCTCCGGCACGACCTAACCGTAGCTCCCCACCCAAAAAATTGTTTTCAGTTAATATTAATTTCACCGGAGCTACCTATTTAAAAAAAAAAATTTTCGTATATTTTGCTCCGGCACGACCTAACCGTAGCTCCCCAACCAAAAATTTTTTTTCATTTAATATTAATTTCACCGGAGCTACCTATTATGAAAAAAAAATGTTTTCGTATATTTTGCTCCGGCACGACCTAACCGTAGCTCCCCACCCAAAATTTTTTTTTCAGGTAATATTAATTTCACCGGAGCTACCTATTTTGAAAAAAAAAAATTTCGTATATCTTGCTCCGGCACGACCTAACCGTAGCTCCCCACCCAAAAAATTGTTTTCAGTTAATATTAATTTCACCGGAGCTACCTATTTAAAAAAAAAAATTTTCGTATATTTTGCTCCGGCACGACCTAACCGTAGCTCCACACCCAAAATTTTTTTTTCATTTAATATTAATTTCACCGGAGCTACCTATTTCGAAAAAAATATTTTTTCGTATATTTTGCTCCGGCACGACCAAACCGTAGCTCCCCACCCAAAAATTTTTTTTAGGTAATATTAATTTCACCGGAGCTACTTATTTTGAAAAAAAAAAAAAATTTTCGTATATTTTGCTCCGGCCCGACCTAACCGTAGCTCCCCACCCAAAAATTTTTTTTCAAGTAATATTAATTTCAGCGGAGCTCTCTATTTTGAAAAAAAAATATTTCGTATATCTTGCTCCGGCACGACCTAACCGTAGCTCCCCACCCAAAAAATTATTTTCAGTTAATATTAATTTCACCGGGGCTACCTATTTAAAAAAAAAAATTTTTCGTATATTTTGCTCCGGCACGACCTAACCATAGCTCCGCACCAAAAAAATTTTTTTCAGGTAATATTAATTTCACCGGAGCTACCTATTTTGAAAAAAAGAATTTTTCGTATATTTTGCTCCGGCACGACCTAACCGTAGCTCTCCACCCAAAAAATTGTTTTCAGTTAATATTAATTTCACCGGAGCAAATTTTTTAAAAACCAAAAATTTTTTTTCAGGAGCTACCTATTCACCGGAGCTACCTATTTTGAAAAAAAAAAATTTTTCGTATATTTTGCTCCGGCACGACCTAACCGTAGCTCCCCACCCAAAAAATTGTTTTCAGTTAATATTAATTTCACCGGAGCTACCTATTTAAAAAAAAAAATTTTCGTATATTTTGCTCCGGCACGACCTAACCGTAGCTCCCCAACCAAAAATTTTTTTTCATTTAATATTAATTTCACCGGAGCTACCTATTATGAAAAAAAAATGTTTTCGTATATTTTGCTCCGGCACGACCTAACCGTAGCTCCCCACCCAAAATTTTTTTTTCAGGTAATATTAATTTCACCGGAGCTACCTATTTTGAAAAAAAAAAATTTCGTATATCTTGCTCCGGCACGACCTAACCGTAGCTCCCCACCCAAAAAATTGTTTTCAGTTAATATTAATTTCACCGGAGCTACCTATTTAAAAAAAAAAATTTTCGTATATTTTGCTCCGGCACGACCTAACCGTAGCTCCACACCCAAAATTTTTTTTTCATTTAATATTAATTTCACCGGAGCTACCTATTTCGAAAAAAATATTTTTTCGTATATTTTGCTCCGGCACGACCAAACCGTAGCTCCCCACCCAAAAATTTTTTTTAGGTAATATTAATTTCACCGGAGCTACTTATTTTGAAAAAAAAAAAAAATTTTCGTATATTTTGCTCCGGCCCGACCTAACCGTAGCTCCCCACCCAAAAATTTTTTTTCAAGTAATATTAATTTCAGCGGAGCTCTCTATTTTGAAAAAAAAATATTTCGTATATCTTGCTCCGGCACGACCTAACCGTAGCTCCCCACCCAAAAAATTATTTTCAGTTAATATTAATTTCACCGGGGCTACCTATTTAAAAAAAAAAATTTTTCGTATATTTTGCTCCGGCACGACCTAACCATAGCTCCGCACCAAAAAAATTTTTTTCAGGTAATATTAATTTCACCGGAGCTACCTATTTTGAAAAAAAGAATTTTTCGTATATTTTGCTCCGGCACGACCTAACCGTAGCTCTCCACCCAAAAAATTGTTTTCAGTTAATATTAATTTCACCGGAGCAAATTTTTTAAAAACCAAAAATTTTTTTTCAGGAGCTACCTATTCACCGGAGCTACCTATTTTGAAAAAAAAAAATTTTTCGTATATTTTGCTCCGGCACGACCTAACCGTAGCTCCCCACCCAAAAATTTTTTTTCAAGTAATATTAATTTCACCGGAGCTACCTATTCAAAAAAAAAATTTTTTTCGTATATTTTGCTCCGGCACGACCTAACCGTAGCACCCCTCCCAAAAATTTTTTTTCAGTTAATATTAATTTCACCGGAGCTACCTATTTTGAAAAAAATTTTTTTTCGTATATTTTGCTCCGGCACGACCTAACCGTAGCTCCCCACCCAAAAATTTTTTTTCAGGTAATATTAATTTCACCGGAGCTACCTATTTTGAAAAAAAAAAATTTCGTATATCTTGCTCCGGCACGACCTAACCGTAGCTCCCCACCCAAAAAATTGTTTTTCATGTAATATTAATTTCACCGGAGCTACCTATTTAAAAAAAAAAAATTTGGTATATTTTGCACCGGCACGACCTAACCGTACCCAAATCACCCAAAAATTTTTTTTCAGTTAATATTAATTTCACCGGAGCTACCTATTTTGAAAAAAAAATTTTTCGTATATTTTGCTCCGGCACGACCTAACCGTAGCTCCCAACCCAAAAATTTTTTTTCAGGTAATATTAATTTCACCGGAGCTACCTATTTAAAAAAAAAAAATTTCGTATATTTTGCTTTGGCACGACCTAACCGTAGCTCCCCACCCAAAAAATTGTTTTCAGTTAATATTAATTTCACCGCAGCTACCTTTTTAAAAAAAAAATTTTTCGTATATTTTGCTCCGGCACGACCTAACCGTAGCTCCCCACCCAAAAATTTTTTTTCAGTTAATATTAATTTCACCGGAGCTACCTATTTTGAAAAAAAAAAAAATTTCGTATATTTTGCTCCGGCACGACCTAACCGTAGCTCCCTACCCAAACATTTTTTTTCAAGTAATAATTTCACCGGAGCTACCTATTCAAAAAAAAAAAATTTTCGTATATTTTGCTCCGGCACGACCTAACCGTAGCACCCCACCCAAAAAATTTTATTCAGTTAATATTAATTTCACCGGAACTACCTATTTAAAAAACAAAAAATTTTCGTATATTTTGCTCCGGCACGACCTAACCTAAGCTCCCCAACCAACATTTTTTTTTCAGTTAATATTAATTTCACCGGAGCTACCTATTTAAAAAAAAAAAATTTTCGTATATTTTGCTCCGGCACGACCTAACCGTAGCTCCCCACCCAAAAATTTTTTTTCAAGTAATATTAATTTCACCGGAGCTACCTATTTTGAAAAAAAAAAATTTCGTATATCTTGCTCCGGCACGACCTAACCGTAGCTCCCCACCCAAAAAATTGTTTTCAGTTAATATTAATTTCACCGGAGCTACCTATTTAAAAAAAAAAATTTTTCGTATAATTTGCTCCGGCACGACCTAACCGTAGCTCCCCACCCAAAAAATTTTTTTCAGTTAATATTAATTTCACCGGAGCTACCTATTTTAAAAAAAAAAATATTCGTAGCACCTAACCGTAGCTCCCCACCCAAAAATTTTTTTTCAGTTAATATTAATTTCACCGGAACTACCTATTTAAAAAAAAAAATTTTCCTATATTTTGCTCCGGCACGACCTAACCGTAGCTCCTCACCCAAAAATTTTTTTCAGGTAATATTAATTTCTCCGGAGCTACCTATTTTGGAAAAAAAAAAATTTCGTATATCTTGCTCCGGCACGACCTAACCGTAGCTCCCCACCCTAAAAATTGTTTTCAGTTAATATTAATTTCACCGGAGCTACCTATTTAAAAAAAAAAAATTTTTCGTATATTATGCTCCGGCACGACTTAACCGTAGCTCCCCACCCAAAATTTTTTTTTCAAGTAATATTAATTTCACCGGAGCTACCTATTTAAAAAAAAAATTTTCCCTATATTTTGCTCCGGCACGACCTAACCGTGGCTCCTCACCCAAAAATTTTTTTCAGGTAATATTAATTTCTCCGGAGCTACCTATTTTGGAAAAAAAAAAATTTCGTATATCTTGCTCCGGCACGACCTAACCGTAGCTCCCCACCCTAAAAATTGTTTTCAGTTAATATTAATTTCACCGGAGCTACCTATTTTGAAAAAAAAAAATTTCGTATATCTTGCTCCGGCACGACCTAACCGTAGCTCCCCACCCAAAAAATTGTTTTCAGTTAATATTAATTTCACTAAAGCTACCTATTTAAAAAAAAAATTTTTCGTTTATTTTGCTCCCTCACGACCTAACCGTAGCTCCCCACCCAAAAATTTTTTTTCAGTTAATATTAATTTCACCGGAGCTACCTATTTTGAAAAAAAAAATTTTTTTCGTATATTTTGCTCTGGCACGACCTAACCCTAGCTCCCCACCCAAAAATTGTTTTTCATGTAATATTAATTTCACCGGAGCTACCTATTTAAAAAAAAAAAATTTGGTATATTTTGCACCGGCACGACCTAACCGTACCCAAATCACCCAAAAATTTTTTTTCAGTTAATATTAATTTCACCGGAGCTACCTATTTTGAAAAAAAAATTTTTCGTATATTTTGCTCCGGCACGACCTAACCGTAGCTCCCAACCCAAAAATTTTTTTTCAGGTAATATTAATTTCACCGGAGCTACCTATTTAAAAAAAAAAAATTTCGTATATTTTGCTTTGGCACGACCTAACCGTAGCTCCCCACCCAAAAAATTGTTTTCAGTTAATATTAATTTCACCGCAGCTACCTTTTTAAAAAAAAAATTTTTCGTATATTTTGCTCCGGCACGACCTAACCGTAGCTCCCCACCCAAAAATTTTTTTTCAGTTAATATTAATTTCACCGGAGCTACCTATTTTGAAAAAAAAAAATTTTTTCGTATGTTTTGCTCCGGCACGTCCTAACCGTAGCTCCCCACCCAAAATTTTTTTTTCAAGTAATATTAATTTCACCGGAGCTACCTATTTTGAAAAAAAAAAAAATTTCGTATATTTTGCTCCGGCACGACCTAACCGTAGCTCCCTACCCAAAAATTTTTTTTCAAGTAATAATTTCACCGGAGCTACCTATTCAAAAAAAAAAAATTTTCGTATATTTTGCTCCGGCACGACCTAACCGTAGCACCCCACCCAAAAAATTTTTTTCAGTTAATATTAATTTCACCGGAACTACCTATTTAAAAAACAAAAAATTTTCGTATATTTTGCTCCGGCACGACCTAACCTAAGCTCCCCAACCAACATTTTTTTTTCAGTTAATATTAATTTCACCGGAGCTACCTATTTAAAAAAAAAAAAATTTTCGTATATTTTGCTCCGGAACGACCTAACCGTAGCTCCCCACCCAAAAATTTTTTTTCAAGTAATATTAATTTCACCGGAGCTACCTATTTTGAAAAAAAAAAATTTCGTATATCTTGCTCCGGCACGACCTAACCGTAGCTCCCCACCCAAAAAATTGTTTTCAGTTAATATTAATTTCACCGGAGCTACCTATTTAAAAAAAAAAATTTTTCGTATATTTTGCTCCGGCACGACCTAACCGTAGCTCCCCACCCAAAAATTTTTTTCAGTTAATATTAATGTCACCGGAGCTACCTATTTAAAAAAAAAAAATATTCGTAGCACCTAACCGTAGCTCCCCACCCAAAAATTTTTTTTCAGTTAATATTAATTTCACCGGAACTACCTATTTAAAAAAAAAATTTTTCCTATATTTTGCTCCGGCACGACCTAACCGTAGCTCCTCACCCAAAAATTTTTTTCAGGTAATATTAATTTCTCCCGAGCTACCTATTTTGGAAAAAAAAAAATTTCGTATATCTTGCTCCGGCACGACCTAACCGTAGCTCCCCACCCTAAAAATTGTTTTCAGTTAATATTAATTTCACCGGAGCTACCTATTTAAAAAAAAAAATTTTTCGTATATTATGCTCCGGCACGACTTAACCGTAGCTCCCCACCCAAAATTTTTTTTTCAAGTAATATTAATTTCACCGGAGCTACCTATTTAAAAAAAAAATTTTCCCTATATTTTGCTCCGGCACGACCTAACCGTGGCTCCTCACCCAAAAATTTTTTTCAGGTAATATTAATTTCTCCGGAGCTACCTATTTTGGAAAAAAAAAAATTTCGTATATCTTGCTCCGGCACGACCTAACCGTAGCTCTCCACCCTAAAAATTGTTTTCAGTTAATATTAATTTCACCGGAGCTACTTATTTAAAAAAAAAAAATTTTCGTATATTTTGCTCCGGCACGACCTAACCGTAGCTCCCCACCCAAAAATTTTTTTTCAATTAATATTAATTTCACCGGAGCTACCTATTTTGAAAAAAAAAAAATTTTTCGTATATTTTGCTCCGGCACGACCTAAACGTAACTCCCCACCCAAAATTTTTTTTCAGTTAATATTAAGTTCACCGGAGCTACCTATTTTGAAAAAAAAAATTTTTTTCGTATATTTTGCTCCGGCAAGACCTAACCGCAGCTCCCCACCCAAAAAATTGTTTTCAGTTAATATTAATTTCACTAAAGCTACCTATTTAAAAAAAAAATTTTTCGTATATTTTGCTCCCTCACGACCTAACCGTAGCTTCCCACCCAAAAATTTTTTTTCAGTTAATATTAATTTCACCGGAGCTACCTATTTTGAAAAAAAAATTTTTTTCGTATATTTTGCTCCGGCACGACCTAACCCTAGCTCCCCACCCAAAAATTTTTTTTCATGTAATATTAATTTCACCGGAGCTACCTATTTAAAAAAAAAAAATTTGGTATATTTTGCACCGGCACGACCTAACCGTACCCAAATCACCCAAAAATTTTTTTTCAGTTAATATTAATTTCACCGGAGCTACCTATTTTGAAAAAAAAAAATTTTTCGTATATTTTGCTCCGGCACGACCTAACCGTAGCTCCCAACCCAAAAATTTTTTTTCAGGTAATATTAATTTCACCGGAGCTACCTATTTAAAAAAAAAAATTTCGTATATTTTGCTTTGGCACGACCTAACCGTAGCTCCCCACCCAAAAAATTGTTTTCAGTTAATATTAATTTCACCGCAGCTACCTTTTTAAAAAAAAATTTTTCGTATATTTTGCTCCGGCACGACCTAACCGTAGCTCCCCACCCAAAAAATTGTTTTCAGTTAATATTAATTTCACCGCAGCTACCTTTTTAAAAAAAAATTTTTCGTATATTTTGCTCCGGCACGACCTAACCGTAATTAATTTCACCGCAGCTACCTTTTTAAAAAAAAATTTTTCGTATATTTTGCTCCGGCACGACCCCCCCCACCCAAAAATTTTTTTTCAGTTAATATTAATTTCACCGGAGCTACCTATTTTGAAAAAAAAAATTTTTTTCGTATATTTTGCTCCGGCACGTCCTAACCGTAGCTCCCCACCCAAAATTTTTTTTTCAAGTAATATTAATTTCACCTATTTTGAAAAAAAAAAAAATTTCGTATATTTTGCTCCGGCACGACCTAACCGTAGCTCCCTACCCAAAAATTTTTTTTCAAGTAATAATTTCACCGGAGCTACCTATTCAAAAAAAAAAAATTTTCGTATATTTTGCTCCGGCACGACCTAACCGTAGCACCCCACCCAAAAAATTTTTTTCAGTTAATATTAATTTCACCGGAACTACCTATTTAAAAAACAAAAAATTTTCGTATATTTTGCTCCGGCACGACCTAACCTAAGCTCCCCAACCAACATTTTTTTTTCAGTTAATATTAATTTCACCGGAGCTACCTATTTAAAAATAAAAAAAATTTTCGTATATTTTGCTCCGGCACGACCTAACCGTAGCTCCCCACCCAAAAATTTTTTTTCAAGTAATATTAATTTCACCGGAGCTACCTATTTTGAAAAAAAAAAATTTCGTATATCTTGCTCCGGCACGACCTAACCGTAGCTCCCCACCCAAAAAATTGTTTTCAGTTAATATTAATTTCACCGGAGCTACCTATTTAAAAAAAAAAAATTTTTCGTATATTATGCTCCGGCACGACTTAACCGTAGCTCCCCACCCAAAATTTTTTTTTCAAGTAATATTAATTTCACCGGAGCTACCTATTTAAAAAAAAAATTTTCCCTATATTTTGCTCCGGCACGACCTAACCGTGGCTCCTCACCCAAAAATTTTTTTCAGGTAATATTAATTTCTCCGGAGCTAACTATTTTGGAAAAAAAAAAATTTCGTATATCTTGCTCCGGCACGACCTAACCGTAGCTCCCCACCCTAAAAATTGTTTTCAGTTAATATTAATTTCACCGGAGCTACTTATTTAAAAAAAAAAAATTTTAGTATATTTTGCTCCGGCACGACCTAACCGTAGCTCCCCACCCAAAAATTTTTTTTCAGTTAATATTAATTTCACCGGAGCTACCTATTTTGAAAAAAAAAAATTTTTCGTATATTTTGCTCCGGCACGACCTAAACGTAACTCCCCACCCAAAATTTTTTTTTCAGTTAATATTAATTTCACCGGAGCTACCTATTTTGAAAAAAAAAATTTTTTCGTATATTTTGCTCCGGCACGACCTAACCGTAGCTCCCCACCCAAAAATTTTTTTGCAGGTAATATTAATTTCACCGGAGCTACCTATTTAAAAAAAAAAAAAATTCGTATATTTTGTTTTGGCACAACCTAACTGTAGCTGCCCACCCAAAAAATTGTTTTCAGTTAATATTAATTTCACCGGAGCTACCTATTTAAAAAAAAAAATTTCGTATATTTTGCTCCGGCACGACCTAACCGTAGCTCCCCACCCAAAAATTTTTTTTCAGTTAATATTAATTTCACCGGAGCTATCTATTTTGAAAAAAAACTTTTTTCGTATATTTTGCTCCGGCACGACCTAACCGTAACTCCCCACCCAAAAAATTTTTTTCAGGTAATATTAATTTCACCGGAGCTACCTATTTTGAAAAAAAAAAATTTTCGTATATTTTGCTCCGGCACGACCTAACCGTAGCTCCCTACCCAAAAATTTTTTTTTCAAGTATTATTAATTTCACCGTGCTACCTATTCAAAAAAAAAAAATTTTTGTATATTTTGCTCCGGCACGACCTAACCGTAGCACCCCACCCAAAAATTTTTTTTCAGTTAATATTAATTTCACCGGAACTACCTATTTAAAAAAACAAAAAATTTTCGTATATTTTGCTCCGGCACGACCTAACAGAAGCTCCCCACCCAAAATTTTTCGGCTGGTAATCTTAATTTCACCGGAGCTACCTATTTAAAAAAAAAAAAATTTCGTATATTTTGCTCCGGCACGACCTAACCGTAGCTCCCAAAAATTTTTTCAGGTAATATTAATTTCTCCGGAGCTACCTATTTTGAAAAAAAAAAAATTCGTATATCTTGCTCCGGCACGACCTAACAGTAGCTCCCCACCCAAAAATTGTTTTTCAGGTAATATTAATTTCACCGGAGCTACCTATTTAAAAAAAAAAAATTTTCGTATATTTTGCTCCGGCACGACCTAACCGTAGCTCCCAAAAATTTTTTCAGGTAATATTAATTTCTCCGGAGCTACCTATTTTGAAAAAAAAAAAAATTCGTATATCTTGCTCCGGCACGACCTAACAGTAGCTCCCCACCCAAAAATTGTTTTTCAGGTAATCTTAATTTCACCGGAGCTACCTATTTAAAAAAAAAAAAAATTTCGTATATTTTGCTCCGGCACGACCTAACCGTAGCTCCCAAAAATTTTTTCAGGTAATATTAATTTCTCCGGAGCTACCTATTTTGAAAAAAAAAAAAAATCGTATATCTTGCTCCGGCACGACCTAACCGTAGCTCCCCACCCAAAAAATTGTTTTCAGTTAATATTAATTTCACCGGAGCTACCTATTTAAAAAAAAAAAATTTTCGTATATTTTGCTCCGGCACGACCTAACCGTAGCTCCCAAAAATTTTTTCAGGTAATATTAATTTCTCCGGAGCTACCTATTTTGAAAAAAAAAAAAATTCGTATATCTTGCTCCGGCACGACCTAACAGTAGCTCCCCACCCAAAAATTGTTTTTCAGGTAATATTAATTTTACCGGAGCTACCTATTTTGAAAAAAAAAAAAAAAATTTTCGTTTATTTTGCTCCGGCACGACCTAACCGTAGCTCCCCACCCAAAAAATTTTTTTCTGTTAATATTAATTTCACCGGAGCTCCCTATTTGAAAAAAAAAAAATTTCGTATATTTTGCTCCGGCACGACCTAACTGTAGCTCCCCACCCAAAATTTTTTTTTTCATGTAATATGAATTTCACCGGAGCTACCTATTTAAAAAAAAAAAATTTTTCGTATATTTTGCTCCGGCACGACCTAACCGTAGCTGCCCACCCAAAAATTTTTTTTCAGGTAATATTAAATTCACCGGAACTACCTATTTTGAAAAAAAAAATTTTTTCTTATATTTTGCTCCGGCACGACCTAACCGTAGCCCAACCACCCAAAAATTTTTTTTCAGGTAATCTTAATTTCACCGGAACTACCTATTTAAAAAAAAAATCACACGAAGCAGTCATAGGAACTGCCGAAAGAAGTTTATACTTAAAGCTTTAAACAATGAAATAACAGTGGCTATAAATGATGGACTGCTCAGTACAAAATGTAAATTAAAATAAAAATCAGTCCAGCAGTCCAAAAGCAGTCCATTATTTGTAGTCATTGTTATTTCATAGTTTAAAGCTTTAAGTATAAACTTCTTTCGGCAGTTCCTATGA
Source organism: Hybos culiciformis (assembly GCA_964007475.1). Lineage (NCBI taxonomy): Eukaryota > Metazoa > Arthropoda > Insecta > Diptera > Hybotidae > Hybos > Hybos culiciformis. Next base: position 76,940,087 of record OZ023273.1, on the reverse strand, counting down.
CTTCTTCGTGTGTTTTTTTTTTATATTTTGAGCCAGGACGACTCTAAAAGTAGCTAGCTACCCAAAACTTTTAGGCAGGTAATCTTTATTTCACCGGCGCTACCTATTTAAAAAACATTTTTTTTTTGCATATTTTAAGCAGGGAAGACCCTAAATATAGCTCCTTATCCAAAATTATTGGTCAGGTAATTCTACCCTCACTTCCACCCGCACTTCCAATCTCACTTCCGCCGTCACTTCCGCCGTCACTTCCGCCCTCACTTCCGCCGCCCTCACTTCCGCCCTCACTTCCGCCCTCACTTCCGCCCTCACTTCCGCCCTCACTTCCGCCCTCACTTCCGCCCTCACTTCGGCCTCACTTCCGTCCTCACTTCCGCCCTCACTTCTGCCCTAACTACCAACCTCTCTTCCGCCCTCACTTCCGCCCTCACTTCCGCCCTCACTTCCCCCTCACTTCCGCTCTTAGTTCCGCTCTTAGTTCCGCCCTCACTTCCGCCCTCACTTCCGCCCTAACTTCTGTCCTCCTTTCCGCCCTCCCTTCGGCCCTCCCTTCCGATCTCTCTTCAGCCCTTACTGCCGCCCTCACTTCCTTCCTTTTTTTGGGCAGGTAATCTTTATTTCTCACCCGAGCTACCTATTTTGAAAAAAAATTATTTTGGTATATTTTGAGGCGGGAAGACTCTAACTGTAGCTCCGTACCCAAAATTTTTGGTCAGGTAATCTAATTATTTCACCGGAGGTAAAATGTTTTTTTAACATATTTTGAGCCGGCACGACCTAACCGCCGGTCCCTGCCCAAAAAATTTTCGGCAGGTAATCTTTATTTCACCGGACCTACCTATTTTGAAAATAAATTTTAGTTGTTAAATAATTTGTAAACGAAAGATTTTTAAAAAATAATTTGAATTTAAATTTTTCGCGCTAAATTATTTTGCTTTTATAAATGACAAATGATTATTGAACTACCTAAAGGCCGGTATTCAACTGAAGATAAAGTACAAGATAAATTTTATCTTGAAAAGAAACATTATTGAGTGAGATAAAAATTGACACTAAATATATTTTGATAAAAACTACCTAAAGAATTTTATTTTTAATTTATTTACCTCCCAACCTTCATCCATTTTATTTAATTAATTTTACCAATATTATTTTATTTTATTAAATTAAACTATTATTTTAATTTTAAATTATTTATCAATTTCAGTTTATAAATTATTTTAGTTTTCTCATTTTTGTTTGTTTTCTTCAAACAACAAACGTCAAATTCTTTTTACACGACCTAATGTCAAAATTTATCTTGAAAAGAATGTTCAAAACATTCTTTGCAAGATAAATTTTTGAATTAAAATTTATTTGAGTGAAAAAATTTTCATACAATTTTTACTCAGATAAATTTCCATTTATCTTCAGTTGGGTACCGATAAATTAAATTCACTCAACTAAAATTTATCTCAGATAAAATTTTATATGAAAAAGTTGATTTTATCTCCAGTTGAATACCGGCCTTAATTTGAAAAAAAATTTGTAAACGAAAGATTTTTAAAAATAATTTGAATTTAAATTTTTCGCGCCAAATTATTTTGTTTTTATAAATAACAAATGATTATTGAGTGGACTCATTTTTTTTGAGTATTCAAACGGTACAGCATGTCGTTTTTTTTTAACTCGAAATTCGAATGAGTAAAATAATTTTTACCCCCTACAGAATTACTCATTTATATCATACACCGCGCCTAAAGAAGTATAAACTTCAAAAAAAAATGTTCGTATATTTTGCTCCGGCACGACCTAACCGTAGCTTTTTTTACTTGTAATATTGGGCCTTATATATACGTATATTTTAAATTAAAAAATCTTGTCATTGGGAATCGAACCAGGCACCTTCAGACTTACAGTCTGATGTTCTAGCCACTAAGCCATATTGTCCATATGATTTTGGGTTTCTTAAATATAATAAAAAAATAAGTATTCTTATTCTAATTTTTCTGAGAAAAATGATGACGATTCTGAAAAAAATTCTACATGAAAATGGATTTTTACCCTCTACCAAAAATCATCAAACGCCGCTAAAGAAGTATAAACTTCCATAAAAAATATAAAGCACTTTTTTTAAGGTTTCAAAAACAACCAGGGTAAAGACAGGAAAACAGAGAGACAAAAAATATTTGGTCGTAACTTTTTTTTCAATTAATAAAATTAAAAAAAAAAAAGATTTTATTACTTATTCATATTTCTAGTTATCAGAACCGAAGTTAAATTTTTATTTTTTTTGCAATAATTTACTTAAAAACTAAAAAAAATACCAAAACGTGCGAGAGACAACATAGACTTTTGATACTTTTAAAGCAAAAATTTTTCTGAAATCGAAAATCTTATTTATTGTACCCATAGTCAATTATGAAGTACAATCATGAACTGCGATTCTTTAGTGGATAAAGATAATAGTTTTCGAAATATCGCCTGGGACACCATATTGTCCTATTTGCGGAGAATTACCCATATTTAAAATTTTAAACATATGAAAATAAAAATTTATTCTACAAATTTTATGAACAATAATATAATTTATAAAAAATAATAGTTTCTTTAATTCAATTTCAGCTTCTTACATCAATAAAAATTTAGTTTCATTACATTTTGTTATATTTAAGATATTATATAATATGATTCAGACTTATTAAAAAAAAATTACAGGTTCATCACGATTTTAATCTTATAATAACTACGAATCACAAAAATTAATATTTTTAAAAACTAAATGTAACAAATTATAAAATATCTAAAAACTTAAGTAATTATTGAAAACATAAGTAATTATTAAAAATACAACCTTTTCAGTCAGTATAAAAAATATATTATTGAATTTTATATTCTTTCTAATTATATTATATTATATTATATTTTATTTCAGCTATCATGATATTACAGAAAACTTACAATATTTACAATCAGAGATTAGAATAACTTAACTATTCTTTACAACTTGATCATTAATTTATTTTTGTTATGATATTGAATTTATTAAACATAATTACTTAAGGAAATGCTGACTAAAAACCTTAATTTGAGGAACTAAAACCTAATTACTTACTACTAAACTTAAACTACATAACAATTATTATCCTGAATATTATTCTACATATAAGTTTTTAATTAACGGATTATCAGAATTTAAAGTTTTTCTTTTGAACTTTTCTACGATGACATTAATTTTTTGGGTTAAAGTTTTGGTTTTTGCTTTGTGATGTAATTTGAGAGTTGAATAGTGCCACGGTAAATTTAGCATCATCTTTAATATTTTATTTTGATTAATTTGTAGATTTTTTATATAGATTTGTGCACATTTGTGCCATACTGGAGCACCGTATAGTATGAACGATTGGAAAATTACTTTGAAAATCACAATTTTATTTTTATAATTTAGTTCCGAATATCTCTTAATTAAGGGATACAGTGTTCTTATCGTAGTTTTTATTTTATTAGTGGTGGCAGTGAAATGCGTATTGAAAATCAGTTTTTTGTCCAAGTGTACGCCCAGATATTTTGTGGAGTTTGACCAAGGAATACTGTGACCTTCGGTCATTAGGTTGTGGATGGTAAAAAAATAGACTTTCTTTTTCGACTTGCGAGTGAAATATGTGGCATTAGTTTTTGTCGGAGTTATTTTAATTTTCCATTTGGTAAAGTAAGATGTTAATAAATTTATTGCGTTTTGTAAATTAGGTAAGATAACACTTGGAAGTTTATCCGTCGAATAGATTGCAGTATCATCTGCAAAAACAGATGTTAGGCAATTTGGTAAAGACGGTAAATCAGCAGTAAAGATTGCATAAAGTAGAGGCGATATAACTTATCCTTGTGGCACTCCCGCTACAACCAAGCGGAGAGTGGAGGCAGTTTTTTGAATATGGACTTTAAAAAGTTTTTAACAATTGCAACTAAAGTAGGTGGAAATTGGAGCTTAATCATTTTATATATAAGAACGTCATGCCAAACGCTGTCAAATGCAGCTTGCATATCGAGTGTTATCAGGCCGGTCGAGTTACCTAAAGGGAAGTTGTTTTTAATATGTTTAGTTAATCTGACTAGAGGGTGATTTGTATTATGTGCATAACGAAAACCAAATTGTTCATTTGGGATAATATTTTTTTCATTTGTAAAATCAGTTAATTTAGATTTTATTATTTTTTCGAGCAATTTACCAAATATTGGGAGTAGGCTAATTGGACGATAAGAGCTAACTAAGTTTCTGGGCTTATTAGGTTTGGGGATAGCAATAACTTTACTTTCCATTTTTTGGTAAAATAATTTACCTTGAAGCAACAATTGAAAATTAATGTTACAAATTTTAGTGCTGATATAGGCAGTTCCTTGATACATGAACCGGAAATGTCATCACAACCACAAGCTTTTTTAGGATTCTTTCTAATAATATTGTAAAAATGGTGATTATTTCTTTTTAATTATTGACATATTGAATATAAAAAAAAAAATAAAATGAACAAATTCTTTTAGTTGAATTCTTAAATAAAAAAGTCAAATTCTGTCAAAACTACAAAAATTAAGTTTTTATAAGTACCTCTTTGATTTAAATCAAAAATTTAATTAATCTTATTATATTTTAAAAGTAATTGCGACAAAAAATTTAATATAATTATAAATCTTTATCGATTTAATCAAACTAGACAATACAAAGAGTAATTCGGTTCAAAATTAGAAATCTTTATTAATTTTTATTTTTAATTAAACTAGATCTAGACAATACAAAGAATAAGTAGTTAATTTCTGTTCAAAATACAACGCCGAACTGAACTGTTTATTTTTATAAAAGCAATAACGAGAACAAAATAATAATTTATTTCAGTATTTTTATCTTTATAAATTCTAGGTTTTAAATGTAGTTTTATCTTTTATTAAAACTGCTGTGTTTGCTGGATTTCATGAGAATTTTTATTTAAAGATTTGGTTGAAATGGAATTATAAAGTAATATGAGGTTTATGTTCGTTATTCTCATGAAATATGCTATATTAGAGACGAAGTAATTACAATGTTGCATTTAGTTATATATAATAATCTTTTCTATATTACAATATAAATTCTTTTTAAAAACTTCTTGTTGCCAAAAAAATTATAAAACAACATTATTAAAAAAATATTTTGTATGAATTAATGGCCACTTTTGGTACACGTACGGTAAAACAATACTCAGTAGTTGAACATTTTTTTGAGCTTACATGCACGTACGGTAAATTAATTTTTTGCAAAAAAAAACTTTATTTTGTATTGAAAAATTGCCGTATACGCCTTTACACTTAAACATTTTGTCTTTAAAAATATTCAAATAGAAGGTCTGGTACTTGTATTATGCGGTCCCTTTATTAGATAATTTTTATACATTATTATAAAAGTTTTGTACAAAAAAAATCAAATAGAGGGGCCGGTCCTTATTATCGAGGGAAGACAGTAGCATTAATAGTAGATTATAATATATGTTAACTAAATTTGTTATTAATTACGAGTTGTGTATACACACAAACACATAGACACGAGTCAAAATTATATCACGAGACCGAAGGTCGAGTGATATAATATTGACAAGTATCTATGTGTTTGTGTGCATACACAACGAGTTGTTATAACAAATTTTGTTAACATATCTTATATACTGCTTTAATGCGTATGGTAGAGGTAGTTGCAAAGAGAGAATATAGAGATAATTTATAATAAAAAATAAAAGAACAAGACAAAATGAAACATAAAAATTCCCTTCTCTTTTGAAAGGAAAATATAAAGAAGAAAATACAAAAGAGAAAAAAATACGTTTGTGTATTATTTTTATATTCAAATCCGAAGTTATGTAGAAGAAGATGTAGAAGGGGTAAGAAATATTGCTTGAAAAAAATAAATTATCTTCCCTTTACTTTGTTTATTTTTCTTCTTTTATATTCTTCTTTATTTAAATTTTATTTTAATTTCTCTTTCTTTTAGAGATAAAAGAAAAAAAGGGGAAATATTATCGTTATCTTCTCCTTGCTTTTTCTTTTGAAGTTAATTTAATGAACTCTGGGGGGTTATTATGTAACTCGATTCTAAAATGAAATTCGAGTGAAAACTGAAATCGGAATTATGTAATTCGAATTCGGATTTTTATTTTTCAAGATAAATACACGATAAATACAACTCGAAAAACGAATAAAAATTATTCGAATTTTGGAAATTTTGTTCGATAACTTTTTTCCAAACGGAAAAAAACTAAATAACCAACCAAAAAAATATTTTGTTTGAAATTTAAGTACGTTTTGAAATAAAAACTTGATTTTTATTTAAAATTTTCAATTTTTTTAATATGTAAGTCCTATTCGAATTCGGATTGATTCGAAAGTTTTTTCGATTCTATTATAAAATGGTATTATGTAAATCGAAAGTAAAACAATCGAATAAAGGCAGCTTTAAAAGGTCGGCTACAATGTTTTATTCGAATAAAAAAATGTCAATATCATCTGTTTGTTGTTTGTTTTGGTTTTATTTTTAAAATTGTTTGAAAATTTTAAATAAAAAAACAAAGTGTTTTTTTACCTAAAGTTAAATAATAAATTTTTGGCGATACTGCCGTTTCCTTGAAGCTCTCAGAATGGGCTGAAACTTGGAGGGAGGGTAGAGGTGATCCCAAACTCCCAAAACTGAAATCAGTTCTTAGGGCAAAGGCCCCGTTTCGGAGATAGGGCCCCCAAAAGTTTTCATACATTTTTGTATGGAAATTTTTTTTGTGCTCGATTTGCCCTATTTTCGGGTAGGTAATAGAGGCGGTCCCTAAAATGTTAAATCCGGGAGGGTTTTTGCGGGAAGGCCTTCATTTCGGAGTTATGGCCCTTCAAAATTTTCATACGTTACTTCATACGTTTTTTAAACAGAACTTTGACCAGAAATTAATTTTTCAAAAAGCGGTGTGGAGGGGGCGGGGCAGCATGCTGGCGGTCAGTGGGATTTGACCGCCCCCTCCCCGTTTTTTGAAAAATTAATTTCTCGTCAAAGTTCTATTTAAAATTTTTTGTGAAAAGGCTTATTCAATGTACAAAAAGTTTAAAAAACGTATGTCATATGAAGTAACGTATGAAAATTTTGAAGAGTCATAACTCCGAAATGGAGGCCTTCCCGCAAAAACCCTCTCGGATTTAACATTTTAAGAACCGCCTCTATTACCTACCCGAAAATAGGGCAAATCGGGCACAAACAATTTTCCATACAAAAATGTATGAAAATTTTGGGGGGCTCTATCTCCGAAACGGGGCCTTTGCCCCAAGAACTGATTTCAGTTTTGCGAGCTTGGGCTCCGCCTCTACCCCCTCCAAGTTTCAGCCCATTCTGAGAGTTTCAAGGAAGCGGCAGTTTAGCCAAATTTTTAATTAATGTATAGTGTTTGACTTCAAATACATTTTTTTTTTTTGTTTTACTATTTTATTATTTATTTCAAATTTAATATTAATATAAAATATGAATTTAATAATAAATAAATTTAATTTTTAAATAATAACACTCAAAATATATTTTTTAATTTAATTTTATTAAAAATGTAATTACATTTCAAACAAATTATTTTCTTTTTTGGTTTTTTTTTCTTTCCGTTTGATAAATAGTTATCGAACAAAATTTCCGAAATTCGAATAATTTTTATTCGTTTTTCGAGTTGCATAATGCCGTGTATATATATCGTCTATATAATGCCGTCAATATTCATAGCCAACTTTATAAAATAAAAAAAATAAAAATAAAAATCCGAATTCGAATTACATAATTCCGATTTAAGTTTTCACTCGAATTTAAAACAACAAACATATGATTTTGACATTTTTTTATTCGAATAAAACTTTATAGCCAACCTTTTAAAGCTGCCTTTATTCGATCATTGTTTGACTTTCGATTTACATAATATCATTTCATAATAGAATCGAAAACAACTTTCGAATCAATCCGAATTCGAATAGGAGTTACATAATAACCCCCCTGGTATTGAGTGCTCATTTTTATTGTGTTTGTTATATGTGAATAGATTTTTTTTTCATTTTCTTTTTTGTTATTATTCTGTATTGAAATATTGTGAGGGAGAATGAATTACGCAGTTCTTATTTTTTTTCATTTTTTTTTGTATTTGCTGTATTGAAATATTGTGAGAGATATTATGTTTGTTTAGGTATTACGTAATATTCAATACGAAACATCTAAATGATTTCATTATTTACGCTGATGCATCTAAATATTCTAAATGATTTCATTATTCACGCTGATGCATCTAAATGATTTCATTGTTCACGCAGACGCATCTAACTGATTGCATGTGTGTGGACGCATATAATATTCCATTTAGTGATCTAAATTCTATAGCACTAAATACAACATACCGATCCCATACGCATTAAATTTATTTAAATAGTCAGCATTATATGCTTTCCAAACTAAGATTTTTTTATGCATAAATTGAATCAGGTTATCCCTCAATTGGAAATTGCTGTTCACACAATGAATATTTTTAACCAGGGTTAATTTTGTTGTTTCTTTTTTTTAATTTTTTAATGTAAATAAAATTTTGTGAATAAAATTTAACCAAATATAATTTAAAAAATATATAAAAATACTATTAGTTAATTAATTATTTTAAAATTGAATTCGAAAAATAAAAATTACAAAAAAAAATTTTTACTTTTATGCTTTTTTTAAACCACTTTTATAGCCATTTTTATATTGTTATTTAATTATTATTCAAACGCACGTGCCCAACAGAGAATTTTTATTTTTTATGCGCGTAATCAGAACATATTCATTGTATCTAAATAAACTATGCAGTGTTTTATCAGGTGAACCTGATTTAACTCACTTTAACTCAAGTTTAAAACACCTAAATTTTTTTTATGAACAACTATTTATAAATATTTGAAATTAATTGAATTTAAACCCGAAGTTTGTACAACTTATAATAAAATTTGCTTAAATACATCAACGCCAATATCGATTAAAAATTGAAAATCCTTAAAATCTTTAAAAAAAAACAAAAGAAAATAAAACAATAACAAAAAACAAAACTTTTATTATGTGGAATGTAGATGAGATTTTTGTTATTATGAATTTAAGGAATTTAAGGAAAATTAATTTAGAATTTATTTTTTTGAATATAAGAATTAACCCTGCTAGCTTTTGTTCACCAGTTTCATCAGTTACAACCACATACAAATCTATTTTTTAAGACTGTATTGGTTTTTTCTTAGAAAATTGTGTATATATTTTACTTTTACTATAACGCACTACGAAGTAGTTTATAATGACAAAAAAACTACTTCCTAAAAGAGACAGATAACAAAGAAAAAAACATTTTTTTATTCGGCTATCTCGTTTTGATTTCTACTTATCGGAAGTAGTTTAAAAGTACTTTAAAAGTACTTTAAAAGTAGTTTAAAAGTAGTTTAAAAGTAGTTTAAAAGTAGTTTCAAAGTGTTTAAAACTACAGTAGGTACTAATGAATCACTCATAAAAAAAAAAAAGTAAAAAAAAAAAAAAAAAATCAAAAAAATCATTTATTGGAAATTAATTAAATAAGATTAAAAACTTGGAATAATTCATTTAAAAAGTGGAAAATTGTTTTTTATCTGAATAAAATTAAATTAAATTAAAAAAATTATCATTATCAATATTAATTTACAGGTAAGATCTTTTATTTTTTTAAATTATTTCTTCATGCAAAAGTTAAGGTTAGGTAGGAATTAGGAATAAATTTTCAAAGACATTTTTTTAGCAAGAAAAATAAAATTATAATTATTTTATTTTGAACAAGAAAAAAAAATATAATAATTATTTTATTTTTCTTGTTGAAACATATTTCTCCGTTCTATTTAAAAAAAAAAAAAAAATAATATTCCTAATTTAATAATAGGGTCACCAATAGACCTATAAAAAAGAGGTACATAATTAATTGTTTGATATGTCAAAAAAAACTTTTCAAAATGCCATGTCTATGCTAGCAAAATAACAAAAAGAAGACGAATCACGCTACAAGCATTTAGACAATTTCGCTCGAACTCAACATAGTCCTGAGGAATCTAATGACAATGCTGTAACCGGCTTCGAATTAGAAGTAGATTGCAATGATGATACAATGAGTGGGGATGAAACAATTAGTGACAATGAGACAATGAAGGACGATGAGACAATGAGTGATGATGAGACAATGAGTGACGATGAAAGTTTTAATTGCACTAATCCTGAAGAACAAACTAAGTTGTGTGTCGAGTTAAGACAATGGGCCGTAGAAAACAAATTCCGCATCAAAAACTTTCTCTTCTACTGAATGCTCTTCGTCGATCGAACATCGAAAATATTTCCAAATCTGCTCGTAAACTACTTCAAACAGATTGTAGTCCTGCTCCAATTATTAACTTCGAATGTGGACAGTACATACATTTTGGAATTGAAAATTACATAGTTAATAATTTCTTACCATTTTTAAAAACGTGTTTAACCGTAGTTATTAATATTTCTATAGATGGTTTAAGTTTATTTAAAAGTTCCCGAAAGTTTTAATGATTTTAAATATGAAGATCCGTTTTTAATAGGATGTTATTTGGGGAATTCCAAGCCGAAAGATGTGAATGAATATTTAAAAACTACTATAGATGAAATTAAACATTTACAAACAAATGGAATATTCATAGAAAACGGTTCAGAGCAAAGGTTTTTTAAGGTCGGAGTTTTTATAGCGGACAGCCCAGCTAGAGCTTACATAACTGGAGTTCAATACCACACTGGTAAAAACAGTTGCCCACAATGTGATCAGGAAGGAATTATGATTAATAGACGAATTACTTTTAAAAAAACTGTTCATTCACTTCGCACGGATGAAACATTTTCAAGTAGAAATACTTTTCTAAATATAAATGCAACTACTTTGTAATCAATACTTTTATAAATACAATTACTTTTTAGAAAAGTATTGATTACTTTTTAAATACAATTACTTTGTAATCAATACTTGTCTAAATATAATTCCTTTTAAAAAAAGTATTGATTCCTTTTTAAATCTAATTACTTTGTAATCAATACTTTTCTAAATATAATTCCTTTTTTAAAAAAGTATTGATTCCTTTTTAAATACAATTACTTGTAATCAATACTTTTCTAAATACAATTCCTTGTTAAGAAAAGTATTGATTACTTTTTCAAATACAATTACTTTGTATTTGAATATCGAAAGTATTTGAATTTTTACAGCTCTGGTATCATCCACACTAACTAATACCCGTAAGTTTTTAAGATTTGATTATTATTTTTATTTTATTTTCATATAAGTGCTTCTCCGTGAATTTTTTTTTTCTTGAATAAAAATATTCTAGTATACAAAAATATTTCGGTAGTGTCAAAAAAGTACAAATTTTACGGAGAATAATTTTATTATTAAAAAAAGAATTTTATTAGAAATTTAAAATTGAAATCAAAACAACTTTTTGATTTGACACTAGTTGTATTTTTTTCTACAGAATATTTTAATACATGCCTAGAGACATGTATTAAAAAATTCAACTGAAAATATTTTTGACTATTAATTACACTAACAAAATACATTTGGAATATTTATATTCAGATATTTTTATTTCAAAAAGTTTTATGGAGAAGCACTATAAAGTCTCTTACTAGGTATATGTACATTATAATTTATATATAATTTATTTTTTAGAAAAGCGATTCAAAATTGGGAAAAAATACTACTATGGAATTAGTACAGTAGAGACAACTTTTGATTCTGGTTTAGAATCAAACGACAAACCAAATGAAAATGATCAAAATTCTCCAGATTTATTTGATGAGTGCATTGAATACAATGAAAATTCTTCCCCATCTGCTTGTAATATAAATGATCAAAATAATAGTAAAAATAATATTAATGATATTAGTAATGATAATAGTCTCTTGTTAGGAAATGCGTCTTTGCAGGCAGTTCAATGTAATGGTACGTTTTTTTTTAATTTTGTTTTTAAACCTTTACAGATAACAAAATTGTTTTCAGGCACATTGAAAAAATTTTGTCCAAGATAGAAAATATGGACCAAAAATTAGATAAAATGGTGAATAAAATTGATTCAATGGAAAAAAGAGTGGAGAAAATTGAAAAAATGGTAAATACTAATTAATTTTTATTAATTCTTGTTATAATAATAGTATTATATAAATAAATAAAAATATCTAAAAAAAATTGTGATTTTGCAGTTGCTCTCCAAAGAAAGCCAAGATTTGGCAACAAGTAAAATAGTAAAATCAAATTTAATATATTCAAAAACAACATCAAATTCTATAAAAAAAACTAGTAGGTGAAGAAAAAAATGATTTTATAGCAGAAATTGAAGCTATGTTGCCTTGCGGAACCATTTCTGATTTAAGTGACTTGTTGGAACGGGCTAAAGAAGAAAACTTTAGATCAAATTTAGTATGAACACATAAAAAATTTTATAGATTTCAACTTACAATTTTTTTTTTCTAGATTAATTTCTTAAGACATTTTGCAACAATTGAAGAAGGCTTGGACAAGGCATTCAGAAAGATTGCCACTGATAAAGTATACGCTGAGTTTAATTAAAATGGTAGAGCAGGGAAAAGAAGTTTAAATTCTTTGAATTTATTTCAAAAAACTTTATATGGTAACAGCTTTTAGTAAATATGAAAAAAAATTTAAATAACAAATATAATTTTCTTTTAGGTGCGTGTGGATCTTCAATAGAAGATGATCTATTTTGAAAAACAATTAAAAAAAAGCGTGCTTCGAGCACACAATAGATTTTTTAAAACTAAAAATAAATCTGACTAAAAAAAAATAGTATTAATAAAAAATAATAAATAAAGAATTCATGATTTAAAATAAAAAATTTGAGTGCTTATCCGTGAAAGGATTTTAAACTTAAAACTTATTATAAAATAATTGTGGACATTTGGCCACCCTTATTTATAATAAATTTTAAGTTTAAAATTCTTTCACATATAAACTACTTGTTTTATTTATTAACAGAAAGGTACGATCTTATGAAGTAGTGAAGAAGTAGTGGTTATGAAGTAACGAAGAAGTAGTGAAGAAGTAGTGGTTATGAAGTAATAAAGAAGTAGTGAAGAAGAAGTGGTTATGAAGTAATAAAGAAGTAGTGAAGAACTAGTGAAGAAGTAGTGGTTATGAAGTAATGAAGAAGTAGTGAAGAAGTACTGAAGAAGTGGTGATTATGAAGAAGTAGTTTAGAAGTAGTGAAGAAGTAGTGATTATGAAGTAGTGCAGTAGTAGTTTAGAAGTAGTGAAGAAGTAGTGATTATGAAGTAGTGCAGAAGTAATGGAAAAGTTATGAATTGTCGATAAAATGAAGCATGTTCTGTTTCATATTAAATGAGATAGTTGTTTGTATGTGGTAGTAAATGGGAGGAGAAACTACTGAACTTTTTCCCGAGCCCATTCATAAATCAGTAGTAAATTCACTATAAAAACAAATAAAGAATAAACGAGACTACGTGATTCAAAAGTATTGTTATTATTGTTATCTATTTAATACCAAACTTTATCAATATTTTTACCTCCAAAAAAGAAATCAATAGGTTATTCATATCCACAAAATCTCTTGTAATGATTGGGACAGCGATATCCATTTTTTTTTTTGTTGATTATTCAATATTATTATTATTTTTTTAATATTACCAGTGGAATATTTTAATATTTTATTTTAATTTTTATTTTCACACAATATTTGTTCAATATTACTTTAAGATTATAACAATATTTGATCTAAGCAGACTGTGCAGATTACGCAGATTAACTGTCAAGACTATTTCAATTTCTAAAAAAAAGGAATTTTCTTTAGCAGAAAAGGAATATTTCACGATTTAAAATAGTCTCAGTTTGGGAACGGGCTCTAAATGAGATAAATTTAAATAAAATTAGTTTTGTTTATTTAAGAAAAAAGATTTTAAACATTTTTTGAAAAAAATTTGGATTTATTTTAATTTTTTTAATTTTCTATATAAAATTTTCGTACATTTCTTCTTAGGAGTTTCATCAGACTTTGTTATTGAATCTGGTGCTTTTTTGTATTGTTTTTTAAATCCAGTCATATCGATAGTTGTTTTTCTTGTTTTTTCAATTTTCTTTTAACATGGGCGTAGCTGTGGGCAATTTGGGTATTTGCATATTTTGGAACGAAATTTATGAAGTTTTCCTCATAAAACTTTAAACATGTCTTGCTGTAATGACACGTGGCTAAGTCTGGCCAAAATAAGTGCTATGAGGAATAAGCCTTTTTTTGAGACACTCTTTCAAGTAAATTTCAGAATTAATGGATCCAGTTGTTACGAAAGGCTTAGATTTGAAGCTGCAAGAACAAATAGCATGCCAAACTAGGAATTTTTTCGGAAATTTCGCTTGTTTTCTATTTTTAAATTTATCTGCAACTTCTCCCCACCAGAAGAAACATAAAAATCTTGGCCACGAATTTGTTGGAAATCGGCTTTACAATAAGTTTGAGCATCCAATACACAACTGGGAAATTTTGTTAAAAATTGTTGATAAAATTTTCGAGCGCGTGTTTTTGCCCTCAAATGTTGCTCTATGGACCGATCTGGAATAATTCGAGCTTTGAAACTTTTCATACCAGCCTGGGCTTTAATTCTTTGGACAGATGACTTTGATGTTTCAAGTTTATTTGCCACATCTCTAACCGAAGAGTTAGGGTTTCGCTTTATTGCGGCTATGACGCGACTTTTTAATTTTTTATCGACAAACCCGCTTATTCGTCCTGACCCTTGCTTTCTGTCCACACTCTGAGCTTCCTTAAACTTACTTAATACATTCTGGATAGTATTTTTGGGAATTTTCAATAGTTTTGATAGTGCACGCTGAGACAAATTTGCATTTTCAAGGTGTTTGTACAAAATTAATTTTCTTCTTTTAACTTGTTCGACCTTCATTTTTTGTTAAATTAAAAAATCACAATGAAACGAAATTTTTTTATTTATTTTTGAACTATAAGATATCGACTACTTAGGTTAAATTAAAAAAAAAAGTATTTTAACCGTTTTTGTAAGCACATGAAAGTGGTCGGTTTTTTTCTGGGACAGTACTTTTTTGTTCCTAATAAAATATTTTTTCATACAAATATCGAATATAACTAGATCTTAAAATTTTAAGTTCACAAAATCTATCACTTAATTTAAGTTAAACTTAAGCAATTTTAAGCAGAGTTCCTGATTTTATCATTGAAGATAATTTATTAAATTATCTTATCTCTAATTTGTCTTTATGCGGAGAATTTATGGACAATTTAAAGAAAAAATAAAGAAAAAGAAAAATTAAAAAATCTTTATCTTTAATTTGTCTTTATGCGGAGAATTTATGGAGAATTTAAAAGAAAAAATTAAGAAAAAGAAAAAATGTACATAAAAATTCTACAGATCAAAAGAAAACGATAAACTATTCGTTAATTTATCGTAAAAGACGAAGAACAGATTATCAATTCAGAGATTACAAATGAGAAATAGGTACTCATTTTTCAACACAACGAAAAAATAATGAGTATAAAAAATTATTTTTTCTTTATGTTCTTTATTTGTGTGTGTTTGTTTATGTTTGTGTGAACAAAAAAATGTTTATTTACTTTTCTCTTATTTAAAAAACCTGTGCATAAGTACACATTTTTTTGCTTCTTTTTCTTTATATTATCTTTAAATTATCATTTAAATTCTCCTTGGATATTTTATAGAAAACTAAGCAATTTTTTCTTATTTTTTATCCTTTGCGTTATTTTGTCTTTATATTATCTTGACTTAAAACCAAAACAAAATTATTTTTTCGTTTATTTTTTCTTTGTTTTATCCTCTCTTTTAAAAATTTGTTTATAAATTCACAATTTTTTCTCTATCCCTTGAAATTTTAACATTATTTTATCTTTATCTTTGAGAGAAAAGAAAAAATAAGCTTTAAATTATCTTTTCCTTGTCCGATCTTTTTCTTTGAAGATAAAAAATGGAACTCTGATTTTAAGTGGATCTTTAAATTTGGTGCAAGTAGTTAAGTGTTACTTTGATACTTAAATAAAATTTAAATATTTAAGTTTAATCGGTGCAAACGGCCCTAAATAATTTTAATTTTTATTTAGAAAATATTTAAAGTTCACATAGTGAAGTCATTAAGAATTCTTATTAATGAAAATAAAAATTTTATAAAATTATTATTTTAAAAAATGAAAATAGTTCTTATTCAATTATAATTTAATTTATTTTAAAAATAAATCTATATATGTACAGTCGTATTTCGATTTAAACAACCATTTGTAATTATTTAGATTTCAAAAGTTGCGTAATTCGAAATAGTTATTTAAATCGAACGAAGGGAGACATTTTTTTAAAACATTATTTTAATTGGGTGGAACGTCGATGGGATGGGGGGTGCTTAACGAAAATCACACCTGCACATTGGTTAAATAAAATTTCTTGTCAATTTTATTTTATTTTTCTTTTTATTTTGAATTCTGCTTTATTTATTTTCCCTTTTATTTCACAATTTTGTTTTTTTTTTTTAATCTTAAAGCTAGACATATGTTTTTTTTTTTTTTTCTAATAACTAATGTCCCTATTTCGAAATCCCTAGTTAATCTATTTTCTTATTCTATTTTGTTTTTTATGTCTATTTATCTTATTTTATATTATTTTACATTATTTTATATTATTGATAGTTAGGCATCAAAAATTTTTTTTTAAAAATATGCCATCTGTTTTTTTTTTTTTTTTTTTTTTTGTTATTAAAATACTAAATTTCATGTCGATTTAAGTTTTAATTTATTTTAAATTTGTATAATAAACAAGAACATGAGCTAAATCAAATAACTCAAAATTGCACAAACATATCTTTATCATTTCTCATATTTCTTCATCATTTCTCGTATTTTTTTAAAACAGTTCTCTCTCGCATGTTTCTTAAAATTAAAATTTCATTCAATGGAAAATTGTTGGACATTGCCCAATCAATCGCACCATTGAAGCAGTCAATAGCATTATTGATGTTATCATCTCGCGTTTTGTTTCCGTTTTCTTCAAGATTGGAATTTGCTACATTATTTTCATGTACAACCTCTTGCTCAAGCTCAAGCTCATCCATTTCGTTTTCAAATTCACCATTTGCCCAATCAATTATATCTTCTTCAGGCAAATTTTCACAACGCAAAATTTCATGGTATAATTTTGATATTGGTATATCATCTGCTTCATTAAAATGATTAAGCGGGAGGTTAAACCTTATATCGTCCACGAGCTGAAAAGTATATTAAAAGAAGATTGTATTGCGGACTGAGGTAATTCGTTCCATGCCTCCCTCAAGCAGTAAAAGGCATACGTCTTTCAAATTCAATTTACGTAGTTCCTGAATGTGATTTCCGTTTTTGGCTGCAATTGTAGAAAGCAAATGGCGACGATTCTTCTGTTTTAAAGATTTTATGATATTTTGATCCATAGGCTGAAGCAATGGTGTCATGTTTGGGGAAAATTCATAACTTTAAAATTTTCATTTTCAGAAAGCATGTTTTCTGTTCCATGGCATCGTGCGTTATCCACAAGTAACACTGCTTACGTGGGAAGTCTTTTTGATGTTAAGTGTACTGTCACTTTAGGGATGAATTCATCATAAAACCATTCTTTAAAAAAAGTTGTAGTTTGCCAGTCATTTTTAGTGGCCTTGTAATTCAAGGGAATGATAAAGTTTTTAAAACATCGGGGCGTTGTGATTTACCAATAACTAACAACTCTAATTTATGTGTACCAGTTGAATTAGTACACGGCATCACTCTTACCTTATCCCTTGATGGCTTATACCCCGGTCTGCTCTTTCACTTGGTAGAACATTGGTTTTTTTGTGTAGTATTTTGTAGAATAGGCCAGTTTCGTCGCAAATGTATATTTGTTCAGGTAACAAATTTTCATCTACAACCATTTTCTGGAATTTGCTTAAAAACACAGGTACCATGGAACTGTCGCACTCCGACTTCTCACCATTTATGGATATAGTACGTATGCCAAACCGTTTTTTGTATTTATAAACCCAACAATCACTTGCTCTAAAGTTGTCAGACCCGTTGTTTTTTCGGTTAATTTCAATAGCTTTCTTTTTTATAAGGATATTGGTAACCAAATTTTTTTGAAGTTTATACTTCTTTAGGCGCGTTGTATGATATAATTGAGTAATTCTGTAGGGGGTAAAAATTATTGTACTCATTCGAATTTCGAGTTCGAAAAAAAAGCGACATGCTGTACCGTTTGAATACTCAAAAAAATGAGTCCACTCAATAATCATTTGTTATAAAAACAATAATTTGGCGCGACAAATTTAAATTCAAATTATTTTTTAAAAATCATTCGTTTACAAATTATTTAAAACTAAAATTTTTTTTTCAAATTAGGTAGGTCCGGTGAAATAAAGATTACCTGCTTATTCAAAACTGGCTTATAGATCGCTTATTTACAGTAAAAATAAAAATGGCTGCATCAACTCTGATGAATTATTCTTTAATTATTTTTCTTCTTAGTTAAATGGACTGTATTTATTTTAATTCTTTCTGATAAAAATGATCTTTAGTAACCAAATAAAAACACGTTCGACTATGATGCTTGCTTAATCAAGAATGACATTTTATTTCAATGTAAAAACAGAAAACAATATTTTTGTCTCATTTGAGAAAAGTAAACGTTAAAAATAAATGAAAATGAAACAATTCAAATAATTCAGTTTTAGAATTGAAACAAACAAAAAAATATAAATGTACTACGTTAAATTAAAAAATGCAGAAACATTCTCCCCACCGTTAAGAAGTGAGGGATGAAGTTCTTAACCATCAACTGGTAATTTAACTATTTTGGTAATAGGACGACTTAGCACTGCTTTCGATGTCTTAATTGTTACTGCTCTGACCAAACCATCTGAGCCTTTGTGAACTTCTTTGATTCTGCCCAACCCCCAATATGTTGGAGGCAGATTGTTATCTTTTACCAATACCATGTCGCCTTCTTTGAGGTTGTCTTTCTCATCTTGCCATTTCTTTCGTGATTGTAATGTATTCAAATAATCTCGACGCCATCTGGCCCAAAAGTCTTGTTGTATTTTTGTTAAAACTCGCCATTTGTCACGTATTGGAACCCTGGTATTTAACAAACTATCATCTGGTAAAGATGTTAACGCTGAGCCAATTAGGAAATGCCCAGGAGTAAGAACATCTAAATTGTCAGGATCATTGTCATAAACTGGTGTTAGAGGTCGTGAATTCAATTGTGCTTCTATTTGAACAAATAAAGTTGATAGTTCTTCGAACGTCATAATGTGATCACCCATTACTTTTTTTAAATGAATTTTTGCTGATCTTACGCAAGACTCCCAAATTCCACCTTGGTGTGGAGCAGCTGGTGGGATCATTTTCCATTTGATTGAATTGTTAGCTAAAAATTCACCAATTAATTTTTCATTTTTAAATGCTAGTTGATAAAGTGATGATAAAACTCTTTTTGCGCCGATAAAATTACTGCCATGGTCGCTATACATAGTGTCAGGCGTACCACGACGACCAATAAATCTTCGCAGAGCTGCAATGAAACCATCTGTTGTCATGTCGCTTACTACCTCTAAATGAGCCGCCTTGGTACTAAAACATACAAATAAAGCCAAATAAGCTTTGTCAGTTTTAGTGCCCCTGCCCTTATGCCACTTGATTATAAACGGACCTGCATAATCAACACCAGTGTGCAAAAACGGTCTACTTGGAAGAATACGCTGTATGGGTAAATCAGCCATCAATTGTTGACAAGTTGATGCTCTATACCTTTCGCAAATAATGCACCCTTTGCTTTCACGTTTGACCATATGCCGTAAACCGAGAATCCAAAATTTTTGTCGAATGATATTCATCAGCAAAGTTGGACCAGCATGTAAATGTTTTATATGTAATTGATGAATTATCATTTTGCTAAGTACATGATTTTTCGGAATTATATAAGGATGTTTGGTATCATATGAGCAATCTAAATTACTGATTCTGCCACGAATGCGTAAAATGGAGAATCTGTCTAAAAATGGTTGAAGATTTCTGAGCGAACTACTTCTTTTAATTTCTTCATTAGATTGTAATGAGTTGATTTCGTCAGAAAACTGATCACCTTGACTCCACCGAATACAAATTCTGAGTGAATTCTCCAGCTCTTCGGAAGTTATAAATGATGGTTTATCTTGTTTTCTAAACATTCTGCTACAATAACTTAAAATTCTTAATATTTCTGCCAAAGATAATATATTGTTAAACAAATTTGTAATTAAACAATTTTTACTCACCACATGTAACGAAAGAATTGATTTTTTTCTTGATTCATTTTCAATTAAATTACCATCTGGCTTTAATGAAGAACTGGGCCATTCTAGAGTTGGTTTTACTAACCATTCAGGTCCATGCCACCAGCTCTGATGTTTTATTAACGCTTCTGGAGATATCCCACGGGAAGCACAATCTGCAGGGTTAGATTTTGAGGATACATGTCTCCATTTTGAAACCGGTAGTACTTCAATAATCTGAGATGTTTTAAATGCCACAAAAGGTTTCCAACGGCTAGGATGCGCCGCCAACCATGACAGAACCACTGATGAGTCAGTAAATGCAGTTATTGGAACTGACTGTAAACTTAATGTTGTAACTACAAACTGGTAAAGTTTCGTTAGTAGCCAAGCCCCGCAAAGCTCTAGTCTTGGAATTGATATTTTCTTCAATGGTGTAACCTTTGTTTTCGAGGTCAATAAATTTACTTGTATTTTAAAATTCAAATCAGTTACCTTAACATAAATTACTGCTGAATAGGCCCTCTCAGAAGCATCACAAAAGCCTATTAATTCAATTTGATGAGATGGCGTGAATATCCACCTAGGTATTTGAAGATTTTCGAGTTCATGAAGATTATTTCTTAGATTGAACCATTTTGATGAAATTTCTGGAGGTAAAACTTCGTCCCAATCATATTTTTTCAGCCACAATTCTTGAAACATTATTTTAAATAAAATTATACTGGGAGATAAAAATCCTAAAGGATCAAACACTCGAGAAGCCTCAGATAAAATAGTCCTTTTAGTACATTGTGAAGATTGAATAATTTTTACCTTAAATGTAAAAAATTCTTGTTTTGATTGCCACTGAAGTCCCAAAATTTTTATTGATTCTTTATTATCCCCTAATGCCATTAGAGAATTTGCTAACTTATCTTGAGACATTGACTTTAATACTTGCTGTGAATTTGAACTCCATTTTCGAATAGGAAACCCGTATTTCTCTAATATTGTTGATACATCATTTTGTAATTGTACAGCTTCTTCTTCACTATCAGCACCAGACGTGAAATCATCTACGTAGAAATCATTGATAATAGCTTTAGAAGCAGAAGAATGACTAGCTGAACATGATTTACCGATTTCATTTAAGCAACGCACCGCCAGAAAAGGTGCACTTGCTGTACCATAAGTTACAGTGCATAATCGATAATGTTTGATTTCATCTTGTGGATTGTCATGCCATATAATTCTTTGATAGTCTTGATGTTCTTCTGTAATTAAAACCTGCCGGTACATTTTTTCTATATCTCCGCATAATGCAATTTTATGCCATCTAAAATTGAGCAAAATTGCTTGAAGATCCCGCTGAATTTTTGGACCAACTGCCAAGACATCATTTAGAGAGACACCTGCTGTTGTTTTATTTGACCCATCGAAAACTACTCGACACTTCGTAGTTAAGCTGTCTGGCTTCACAACCGCATGATGAGCCAAATAATATGATTTTTGGCAACTTACTTCAATTTCATGCTTAGGGATGATCTTCATATGCCCCAGTTGTATATATTCTTCCATAAAACTTTTGTATTGACAATTATATTCAGGATGTTTAGATAATCTTGAATCCAATGACTTTAATCTTTTTGTTGCAGATTGCAATGAATCTCCTAACGCTTCATGATTTGTTTTAAATGGCAAAGAAACTACAAATTTTCCATCTGCATTAATTTTCAGATTGTCCACAAAATTATTTTCACAAAATTGCTCTTCTTCACTTTGAGATAAATTTATTAAATCTGATTTCACATTTTCAATTTCCCAAAATCGAGTTATTAATTCATCTAAATTTGAATTATCATTTATAATTGTAGTAAAGGAATACGGTGCACATTTTTCACTGTCTACAATTCCTCCCACAATCCAACCAAACATTGTGTTAATTAATGACGGACATCCATTAATGCCAACAATTTTACCATCTCTTAATATATTAAAAAAATAATCTGAACCTAATAACATATCTACTTTGCTGGGAATGTTAAACGATTTATCTGCCAAATTCAAGCCTTTTAAACATGACCAATTCTTGATGTCAATAAATTTAGAAGGAAGTTTATCTGATATTGTTGTTAAAACATATGCTTTTACCATAATTGTCGAATTGTCGTAACAGGATTTTAATTTTACATGAACTACTCCTCGTGCAGCAACTGAGCCCGTGGAAGATAAACCTGTGTGATACCTCTAGGGTATCTTTGAATAAAAACAAGATGATTCTAGTTCAAACTTATTTTATTTATATTGAGTAATCCAATCAAGAGTTGATTATAAACTAAACTTAATGCTAGAGATAGAGTCGACGTAATTCACGCGCGTATGCGCGCGTAAAAAAAATAAAAAAAACCTGTTTTTTTTACCTGTTATGCTCAACGCCGTTCACATGCGAAAAACAAAAGAGAAAAATGTCATCCAATTTTTATTTTAATTATTATTTTTTCTTTAAAATTTTTTTTAAGTAATTTTAGTTTTTAATTATTATCTTTTAGTTTTTAATTATTGTATTTAATAAAATAAAAAAGTTCATAAATATAATTATATTCAAAAATAAAAATTAAATAATTATTTATTGCAAATTTATTAAAATTTTTTATGTTTTATTAAGTTATAAATAAATTAAAAAGCATTATAAAAATATTCCTGTGTTATAATATTAAGTTATATTAAGTTATAAATAAATTAAAAAGCATTATAAAAATATTCTGTTTGTAATATTATAAAAATATTACAAACAGAATATTTTTATAATGCTTTTTAATTTATTTATAACTTAATAAAACATAAAAAATTTTAATAAATTTGCAATAAATAATTATTTAATTTTTATTTTTGAATATAATTATATTTATGAACTTTTTTATTTTATTAAATAATTATTTGTTTGTAAATTTTTTTTTTTTCTAAATACAACAAAATAAACAACACATTTTTTTTTTCTAATTACAACAAAATAAACAACACAATTATAAACAAATGATTTCCACAATGTACGGCGTAAAATACTGGGAAAGTTAAAATATTTCAACTTTTACGCGCGTAAGCTACGTTTTACCTCGTTGCGTATAGCCGGTCTCATACATTTTCATACAATTTGATTTTTTACGTGCGTACACGCGCGTGAATTACGTCGACTCTATCTCTAGCATAAAACTAAGTACCTAGACATGTCTTATACTTTCTTATTAACTAATACTATGATAACTTAACGAATAATAATAGTAAGAGAAAGAGAGCATATAATATATATTGTTATGTACATAATGATAAGGGGGCATTACACCTCCCTCCTTTTAAAATTAAACTTATTTGAGAAATATATAAGAACATTATTATGTTTCAAAAATAAGTTTAATTAAAAAAAAATTTTTATTTAAAATGTAATAAAATGTAATAATATGTAATAATATGTAGTAATATGTAATAATATGTAATAATAATGATTATTTTTTCTTGAAATAAAAATTTTTAATTTAAAAAGTAATTGATCAATATTTATTTTTAATATTTATATTTATTTGTATTAATAAGAAGAATGTTAATAATATATCTTAGAATAATAATAATTTTTTTTGAATTTAACAATTATTTTTAATTATTCGATTTTTATGGACTTCAATACTTTTATTTTTATTTGTTAACAATGTAACATTTAATCCATTAATATCAATTATTTTATGAGGACCAGAATATACATTATCTAATTTTGTCCTGTTTTCTCTTTTTAAAAGAACTTTATCATTTATTTTGAACTGATTTTTCGTTGATTTTTTATCATAAATCTCTTTATTTTTTAATTTTTCTTTTTCTAAAAACTTTTTAATAATCATATTTGTATTTTGAAGATGGAATTTTACATGTTTCGCATAACTATCGAAGTTATATACTGGTTCTACTCTATTATCTAGTAAGAATTTATGAGAATTTGGTTCTTTACCAAATATTACCTCGTAAGGAGAGTATGAAAAATTGAAATTTGAATTTGGAGTACTATTATAATTATACGTAAAATATTTTAAATATAAATCCCAATTATCATGGTTTGCATTAATATACGATCTTAGATATTCATTTAGAACCCGGTGGTTTCTTTCAATAGTTCCGACTGTTTCGTGATGGTAGGGTGTCGAAAAACTATGTTCAATATCTAGTAATTTAAATAGTTCAGCTATTACACTATTGGCATACTCAGTACCGCAATCAGTAATAATTTTCCTCATTGGGCCGTATAGTAGAACGAAATGTTCGAAAATGGCTTGCGCAATAGTGGTAGCTTCTTTATTGGCTACTGGTATCGTAATTAAATATTTACTCAAGTCGCACATTAGTGTGACTGCATATAGATTTCTATTTTGAGTTTTTTGAAACGGGCCGATCGTATCCATGATTATAGTATCGAACGCTTTATTTGGAGTTTTGGTGATTTGAAGTGGTTCGATGTTTTTAATTTTAGCTTTATTCATCTGACAATCTTTACATCCTCTGACGTAGGTTGCTACGTCTTTTTTCATGCCTTTCCAATAAAAACATGATCTTAATTTTGCATATAGTCTTTTTTGACCTGCGTGTCCGCCAAATATAGGATCTTTATGATAACGATCTAAAAGTTTTTGTTTTTCCCCAGTACTAATAATGGGTAATGGACGTGAAACTATCGCGATTTCTAATTTTTTAATATACTTTTTTGCAATGTTAATAAACTCTTTTGTCTTAAATAATTTAAAAATGTCATCTTCTTTATTTATTTGAATTTTATAAATGTTTGTTTTAATTATGTTTTCTTCTAGTTGAACGAGAAACAATGCTAGAATTGTTTCTTTTTTTAAAATTTTACTACATCCAGGCTCTAATGTCTGGTAAATATTTGAAATATCATTTTTGTATAGCAATTTACGTTTTTTGTATATTTTACAACTATCTGTTGAGTTAAAAATTAGTTGAGGTATTTTATAATTGAATTTACCCTCATAAATTAAAATTTTTTCATTTGAATCTACAGTTTTTTCTCTATTTTGAATGTTATTACTATCTTTGAAATTATTATTTTGGGATATTTTATTTGATTTTGATCTTGTTGTAACGTATACTTTATTATCTTTATTTTGCAAATTTTTAAGTTCGTCGATCGAGATACGGGATAGGGCATCTGCCACCACGTTACACTTTCCTTTAATATATTCTACTGTAAAAT
This sequence comes from Hybos culiciformis, assembly GCA_964007475.1. NCBI lineage: Eukaryota > Metazoa > Arthropoda > Insecta > Diptera > Hybotidae > Hybos > Hybos culiciformis. Next base: position 76,914,488 of record OZ023273.1, on the reverse strand, counting down.
TATATTCTTCTATATCTAATCGCATTCTAGTCAATTTTGAAGATGGGTTTTTCAAAGAAAACAAGTAAACTAAGGGTTTATGATCAGATCTAATAGTGAATTTTGTTCCATAAATGTACGGTCTATAATGTAAAATTGCGAAGTGTATTGCAGCTAATTCCTTTTCTATTGTTGATTTATTCATTTCACCTTTTGTGAAACTACGAGAGGAATATGAAATTGGTAAATCGTTGCCATTGATCTCCTGACTTAGGGTGGATCCTATTCCCAAGTTAGAAGCGTCAACAGTAATGATAAAAGTTTTTGAGAAATTTGGGTAATTTAAGATTGGAGGATTAATTAAGCAATTTTTTAAAATTTCAAAGGATTTTTGACACTCTTGTGTCCAAGAAAAATTTACTCTTAGTCTAGTCATATTATTTAAGGGTTTTGCTATGGATGCGAAATTTGGTATGAACTTACGATAATAGTTCATAAATGCAACAAATCGTTTGGTAGCGTCTTTATCTTTTGGTACAGGGTAATTTCTAACTGTATCTATTTTGCTACTATCTGGGTATATACCTCGATCAGTACATTTATGTCCTAGATATGTGACTTCGTTTTTAAAAAATACGCATTTTTCAGGATTAAGTTTAAGGTTAAATTTTTTACAAACTTCGAAGATAGATTTAAGATTTTTAAGGTGATGTTCGACTGAACAGCCAATACATATGATGTCGTCGATGTATAGAAAACATTGTAACGGTGTAAGACCGGAGAACGCTAATGCCATCATTCTTGAAAATGAGTTAGGTGATACATTTAAACCGAATGGAAGAACTTTCCATCTAAACGAACCTTTGTCTGTGCTAAAAGATGTTATATCTCGCGAGTTTTCATTAAGTGGAACTTGATGAAATCCCGAGTAAAGGTCGAGTACAGTAAAAAATTTTGATCTGCCTAAATTGTCTAAAATATCTTCTATTCTTGGCAGTGGATATTTGTCTGCAATTAGTTTTTTATTTACAAGACGGTAATCTATGCATAATCTCCATTTCTTGTCTGAACCTTTCTTAGGCACTAAAATGATAGGGCTGTTAAAATTGGATTGGCTTGGTTCAATAAGATCATTTTTTAAAAGTTTATTGACTTGATCGTCGATTTCCTATTTTTGTGAATATGGAAGTCTATAATTTTTCACATATACTGGAGTATTGTTATCTATTCTTAAGTTTTGTGTATAGAAATTGTTTGTTGTCATTTTGTCATCTTTCATATGGAAAATATTACTATATTGTTCACATAAATTTAATAATTTTTCTTGGTATTGCGGTTTGGTATTTTTAGATATTATTTGAAGCAATTCTTTTGTTCTATTTTGATTTTTATTTGTGTCAATTCTTAGGATGTTAAAATTTGAAAGAGGTTCTGATTTAAGTGAAGTGTTTTTAGGAATTATTCGAATTTTATCTGATAAATTTAAAACTTTAATTAAAGGAGTTTTTGAAGAAACTATCGTACGTGGAATGAAAATATCTGGTGCGATTTCTTGATCAAGCACTACACAAGGAGAGTCATTTGGAAGAATAAAAGTACGAATGACTTCACATCTAGAAGGTAAAACAATTGAATTTTCACTAGGGTTTTCTAAAATTGGAATTGAAAAAGAATAAGAATTATTGTTGAGTGTTAATTGCATAGAATCATAATTTATTTGACACTTATAAAATTTGAGAAAGTCTTTGCCTAAAATACCATCCGAAGGGATATTAAATTCGTCTGGAACAACGTGTAGTAAACAAGATAAAATTGTATGTTTAAAATGAAAGTCGACATTAATTGTACCTAAACTTTTTATAGAATTTTGTGTAATTCCCAAAATGCTTATAATATTGTTAGAATTTAGATTATTTTTTAAGTTAAAATTTGTATCGATTGATGAAATTTTTATTAGTGAAATATCTGCCTGAGTATCGACTAGAAATGTTGAACCTTGAAAATTTAATTTAGAATTTAGGATAATGAAATCAGAGAAATTTGGATTAACGTTAAAAACATTTTTTGTAGATACTTTAGATTTATTATATAAATTTGGATAATAATTAGTAGAATTTTTATTTTCTTTTGAAAAATTTGTATTTAGCGTAGATATTGGTCTTAAGTTAGAATTATAAAAAATTTTTGTTTTATTCGAATTTGAATGAGAGTTAATATTAAATTGTGTACTAGGATAAGTGTAATGTGTATTGAAAGCGTAAGTATTTAATTTTGATGTACACGCATTTGATCTTGTTCCCCCTGGCCGTTTTGGGGGGCCTGGTCGTTTCCCGCATATCGTACGTAGTTATTTTGATTGAAATTTCTATTCGCTTGAGGAAATGCTCGTGGATTTGCATTATTAAAGTTCCCACGATTATTATTAAAGTTACCTCGATTATTATTAAAATTTCTGCGATTATTATTGAAATTACCTCGGTTATTGTACAAATTATTTCTATAATTGTTGTTTTGAAAATTGTTATTTAAAAAATTGTGATTTTGATGTCTGAAATTTCCCCTATTATGATTTCCACGGAAATTATTATTGGAACGATTTCCATAAGAATTTCTAAACGAATTATTATTATTTCTTGTTCTAAACGACAGAACCTGTTTTTCTTGTGATTGTAAATCTATCTCTATCAAAAATTTTGAGACTACCTCTCTAGGATCTTGAAATTGGGTCGATGATAAAACGGCTTTGGTCAGATCAGATCTTGCATTATTTCTGCACATTTCAACTGTTTTTTCTATACAAATTTCTTTAGCTTTCTGTGTTGGTATACCTTCTAAGACAAGTGAACGACGAAAAGCTTCAGCCAATTCATTAGCTTTTTCCGAAAAATTTTGTAATGTGTTCCTATCCGTTCTCAAAGCTTTTATTTTTCCCTCTATAATTTTCGAACTTTCTGGTCTTATTGAATTATTAAGATCTTGTTTAATAAGTTCTACCGTATTAGAATTATCATCTATCGATTCGCGAGCTGTACCATCAAGTTTTGATAAAATAAAAGTAGCTAATAAACGTTTTAATTCTTGTGTTTCCGCTAGTCTGTCTAATAAATTTATTGAATCGATGAAAGATTTAAGTGATAATGGATCACCACTATAATTTCTATTTATTTGTGCACTAGCTGTACGCAAAAATTCAACATTAGAAAGAGCCATTTTGTCTAGAGTATCGTCACGTTTTTCTACAGAAATATCTGATTCCCCTGAACTCTGTTCTGTATCGCTTTGATTTATTTCAATCTGTATCAGAATATCTTTTGGAATTAGATCTTCGCACTTTAATAGTTTGAAGCTTTCTTGTAACTGATCGTAACAATACTGACGATCTTTAGCTAAAATTTGATTATGTTGTTCTTCGAATGTAGTACAAGCTTGAACAACTGTCTGTACGTAAATGTTATATGTTTCTACAATATTTAATTTAATTGCTTTTAATGTTTTTGAATTTGTTGGTTTAAGGTCTTTTTGAATACGTTTGTAAGCCTTACGAAAATTAAGTTTAGCTGTTTGAATTTCGAGACGAGCTTCATCCATAAAAAAAATTTTTTATAAAATTAGAATATTTGCGTAGTGGATACCTTGTATTGAAATATTAAAATAATTTGAGGAATGGATACCTTATATTGTAATCCTATTAAAATAATTGAGGAATGGTTACCTTATATTGTAATCCCCTTAAAATAATTGAGGAGTGGTTACCTTAAATTGTAATCCCCTTAAAATAATTGAGGAGTGGTTACCTTAAATTGTAATCCCCTTAAAATAATTGAGGAGTGGTTACCTTATATTGTAAAAAAATTTGAGGAGTGGTTACCTTATATTGAGGTTCTATAAAAAAAATTTGAGGAGTGTTTACCTTATGTTGAAAGTTCCTATAAATTTGAGGAGTGGTTACCTTATGTTGTATATGCAAAATTAGATATGTCGTTATTGGAATATGAATCACTTCCAGCGAAAATAAAGATGTCAAATAAAATAAAGTAATTTTGTTAAGTAAAATTTTGCTTATGTTGAACCATTTTTATTAAGTAATTTTAAATCAAAATTGAAATCTTGTAGTAACATGTAAAAAGTAATAATATGTAATAATACGAAATAATGAGTGTTGGAGATTCTAGCACATTTTTCTATCATGTACAATATTAATACATAATAAACTCTTTAGGTTGTTTCAAGTTAAATTAGCATACAAAGGGATGATATTCGTGAATAATTTCTCCTAAAAAATAAATAAATAAAAAAGAAAAAATACGGTTCAATAGTGTTCTATTGAAATATGAAATATCATATCAGGTATATAAAAATTAAAGTAAAAAATTTCTTTTTTTGGATTCGACTGCTGAGATAAGAGGTAACAAATAAAAAATTAAAAAACTAAATTTTTATATTTTAAAATAAAAAAAAAAAAACTAAATTAAATTTGTAATTTATAAATTAAAAATAATTTATAAATTATTTAAGAGAAAACTTAATTTTACAACTTTACTAAGTTTCGCCTAATTAATTCATTAGTTTTGTGGGGCCACAATAATAATTGTGACCATAATTAATTTTTTTTGGAATTCATTGTATTGCAAGAAACTCATCCATTTGTTGGATAAATTTATGATAAAGGTTTACATTAAATTATTTTGTCGAACTAAAATAAAAGATCATTACATATTTTACTATACAATAAGGAAATAAATTTAAGTGCGTTTTTGAAAAGAAATCAGTCTTTTAATTGACAGAAATTTGTACGGTGCTGAACCATATGACGAATAGATCCATTCTTTGCACATTACATTCTACTTATTTGGCCTAAATTGCCACCCCCCAAACATTGGTCCTTCGAGCCGGATCTTATTCTGTCGGTTTCAGCCGAAATTTCAGCTTTTTTTTTCAATAAGAACTGGTTTGTTACAAACGCCATTAACAAAAAAAATATTTTTTGACTCGAGCTAATTTCATAATTTCGTTAATAGAGAACGAATAAATTTTATCTTTTAACAAAATTAATAAGCTAAAAATAATAAATTAAATAAAATTTTCGTTTTTGCAGAATCTATTAAAGGTCATTGTATATCGTAAGTTATCTAAATTGCATAAAATAAAATAAATTTTTTCAGGTTAATTGTGGGCATTTTTTCGAAAAAAAAAAAAAAAAAAAGGGGAATTTTTTTTGAAAAAATATTTGTAATCTCATTTGAAACCAAATTATAGTTTGGTATTCAAGTCCATTCAAAATCTTTTACACTGATTTTAAATTAATAAATTAGTAGTTTCGTTTTTTCTCATAAAATAATTTTAAATCATGACAGGAACTAGGTCAAATGATTCGAAAACGAATTCTTTAGTTCAATCTTTCGTACGGCAGTGTGATCAGATCACATTTTTTAGAACCGCTTTTGAAAAAATTCCCAGAGCGAATTATACCAAAGGCATGTTGACAAGCCGGAAGGAGGGTCTTGACACTACGTGGGGAGATGTAAAGCGAGCACATGATAAACTGTATCTCGAAGGAGCTGAAGTAGATTCAGATACTCTACTTTCATGCTCTCAAAAATTCCAACTCGCTCAAGAAGATTATTATAATTTGGTGGGAAATATTCTCGATGAGATCGATCAGATCGAGAAATTTTCGGAAACCAATTCTATGAATAATATTCCTACAGATCGCACTCAAACCACCCCTTTAATGAATTTCCGTTTACCTCCTATTGTTATTCCCAAATTTTGTGGACAATATGAAATGTGGAGGTCATTTAGAGATATTTTTTCATCCGTAATAATAAATAATTCGAAACTCAGTTCGGTGGAGAAATTTTATTATCTTATTAGTAACGTAGAAAATAGACCGAAGGATTTAATTTCAAAATTTCCCATGGAATCGGCAAGTTTTGAAATTGCATGGAAAATTCTCGTAAAAGAGTATGAAAATAAGCGTGTTCTAGTTCATTCGCAATTAAATTTATTATTCGCAATCCAACCTGCAAAATCAGAAAACCCTGTCTCAATTCGTTTGTTACAAGACACAATTAACGATTGTCTAAGTTCGCTTAAAAATTTAGATGTCTCTACTGAAAACTGGGACCCAATTTTGATATACTTAGCCACTCAAAAATTACCAAATTTAACACACGCGTTATGGGAATCAAAACTTGAAGGGTCTACAGATTTAGAAAGGTGGGAAGACATGAATAATTTTCTATCTGCTAGATTTCGTACTTTAGAAGCTTTAAGTGAAAAGAAAAATTCCAATTCGTCTGCAAACTTTAATTCTAAACCAAATGAAAGTCATAATCGCGTAAAATCATTTCATACCCAGTCCAATAATTCTTGCATTCATTGTAGCGAGTCGAGTCACTCACTTTATTCATGTCCCAAATTCCACAAGCTGGATCCTAAAAAACGATTTGATTTTGCGAAGGCTAAAAAACTTTGTATAAATTGTTTAGGTTCGCATAAACTTCTACAATGTACCTCAAAAAATTTGTGTCAAAAATGCGGTAAAAAACACCATTCACTTTTACATTTTAATAATGATTTTAGTCATTCAAAAGTACCAGACATTGCCTCTACCTCGCAGTCGAAATTTAATAATAATGCAACCTCAAGTTATAACGGTCCCCCTCAGAACGAAAATAGTTCGTTCCCAAATACTCAAATACCCAACAAAGTAATTTCAAACTTAGCGACTAGCAGTCGCCGGGTTTTATTAGCGACGGCTTTAGTTCAGGTTAAAGTTAATAACCAGTTTCACACATTGCGCTGCCTCATCGATCAAGGTTCCGAAGCATCATTTATTTTGAAATCTGTGATTCAATCCCTTCGAATACCTCAGAAACCTTGCTCTGCTCAAGTTTCTGGTATTGGTTACTCACTTGTTTCCTCTTCCAATACATATGCCTCGTTAGAATTATATCCACTTCATAACCATAACAATCACATAAGTTTTGATGCTCTTGTCTTAAAAAAGATTTCAGGGATTTTACCTTCTCAGGAAATTCCTACTTCCGAATTGTCCGGATTTGGAGGTATCCACCTCGCTGACCCCACTTATTTCAAGCCGGGAGAAATTCACTTATTATTAGGTGCGGATATTTTTTCGAAAATAATTCTGTCAAATACTCATAAATTCAACAATTTTGTCGCCCAAGAAACTATATTTGGATATATGTTATCCGGATCTATGGTTGGAAAGTTTAGTGGTGAAAATTCCAATATAAAAGTTCTTTCATATTGTAATAAAGTCTCATTAAATCAAACTTTAGAAAAATTTTGGCAGCTAGAAGAAATTCCTAACATACCTTTACCCTCATCAGATGATATTCACTGTGAAAAACATTTTTTAGACACCCACTATCGCCGTGCTGACGGTCGATTTGTTGTCGAACTTCCATTCGTTAAAGAGTACCCAATACAGTCAAATCTGTCTAGTTCAAGAGATATAGCTTTCAAGCGAAATATCTCAACTTTGAAAACTTTGTCAAAAAACGACGTTTTTTCTAAAATGTATGATGACGTAATGCAGGAATACGTGGGTTTAGGACACATGTCACCTTGCGAGTCTAAGGAAAAAATTTCGTGGATTGATCAAAGCCGTCCGATTTTTGAAAGTTACTACCTTCCCCATCATGGAGTGTATAAGGCTCAGAGTCTAAGCACAAAACTTCGCGTCGTTTTTGACGCTTCTTGTAAAACGTCCAAAGGAAAATCGTTAAACGACGTTTTATATTGTGGCCCGCCTTTACAATCAAAAATAATCGATATACTCAACCAGGTGCGTCTGTTCCCCTATATTTACAATTGTGACATCAAAATGATGTATCGACAAATCGCGTTAGCTGATAAACACACGGATTTTCATAGATTATTATTTAAAAACTCAAATGGTTCAATACAAGATTATAAAATGCTCACGGTCGCGTTCGGTGTTTCTAGCAGTCCTTACTTAGCTATGCGATGTCTTAAGCAGTTGGCAATAACAGGAAAAGAAGAATATCCATTAGCTTCTCAGATTTTAGAAGAATCTACTTATGTAGATGATATTTTTGCCGGGTTTTATGATCTAGCTACAGCTAAAAAATCTCAAATCGAATTAATAGCTCTCCTTAAATCCGCAGGGTTCGAATTAAGAAAATGGACAGCTAACAATCCGCATCTATTACAAAAAATACCACTAGAATATCACGCAAATCCGAATTTACATGATGATACTGAAACTACACTTCTTAAAACTTTAGGAATACTTTTTGATAATAAACATGATTTTTATACTTTTAGACCCCAACAACCGGTTTTAAATTATCCGCTTACCAAAAGAAAGGTCTTTTCAGAAATTGCCAAACTATATGACCCAGCTGGCTGGTTAGCTCCTATTATTATTATACCTAAAATTTTGCTTCAGGATGTATGGAAAGACGGGACTGATTGGGACGAATGTATTAGTGAAGAAAGAATCCTTCAATGGGAAACATTCGTTAAATCAATTTCAAAAATTGAATACATTCAAATCTTATGGTTTAAGTACTTGCCTGGATCTCGAGTGGAAGTACATGGGTTTTGCGACGCTAGTATAAAAGCGTACGCAGCTTGTATTTATTTTCGTGCTTATTACAAAAATCAATTTTTTTCTACCTTGATTTCGTCAAAAACCAAGGTGGCCCCTATTAAAACAATTTCCCTGCCTAGGCTAGAGCTAAGTGGCGCTATGCTCTTAGGTAAATTAATCAAATCGACGAGGGAAAGTTTCAAATTAACAAATATTTCATATTATGCCTGGACAGACAGTACTATTGTCCTGGCATGGCTTAAAAAATCTCCTTCTCATTGGAAAACATTCGTTGCAAATAGAGTTACTAATATTCTTGAAAATTCGGTTGATGTCGTTTGGAATCATATCCCTTCAGCTCAAAATCCAGCTGATTTAGCCTCTCGAGGACTTAATCCATCAGATTTGATAGGTAATATTTTCTGGTTTGAAGGCCCTGACTTCTTGAAAGATATTACTAAAGAATTACCTAAACCTTCAAATCACTTCGAAACTATGCTGGAAATAAGACCAATAAAATCCTATCATATTTCGTTCACACATACCATTGATAAATATTTACAAAAATTTTCATGTTTTAATCGAGCCATAAGAATAATTTGTTATCAACGAAGGTTTTTCAGAATTTTGCTCAAAAAACCCGTCCTTTTTTCGACTAAGTACATTTCACAGGCTGAATTCAAAAATACCAAATTTCACGTCATTAAACTTATTCAAATGGAATATTTTAATACAGAATATCAATGTCTCATTGATAACAAACCAATTCCTTCGAAAAGCATTCTAATTTCCCTTAACCCATATCTAGATGAAAATCAAGTCATGAGAATCAATGGTAGACTTTCCAATTTAACTGTACCCATTGGGGAGAAATTTCTCATAATACTTCCTACTAAATCACATTTTTCATATTTAATTTTTCATAATTTTCACTTGTTAACTTTACACGGAAATTTGCAATTAATGCAATCCATAATTAGAAAAAGTTATTGGATTCCTAGATTAAAACAAAGTCTTAAAAAATATATTCATAATTGTAAAAGGTGTTTTTTAGAACGAAAAGAATTAATGTCCCAAATCATGGCCCCGTTGCCAGTCGAAAGATTGCTTGCGAATCAATTATTTTCCTCGGTAGGCCTTGATTTTGGAGGCCCAATAATTTTACTTCGACACGAAGGTCGATGTAATACAACAACGAAGGGTTATATTTGCTTATTTGTGTGTTTCAGCACAAAAGCTATTCATTTAGAAGTGGTTAGTGATCTTACCTCTAAAAAATTTCTTCAAGCTTTTGAGCGTTTTTTTTCTCGTCGAGGTCTTTGCCGGAATGTATATGCCGATAATGGTACAAATTTCGTAGGAGGGAACAATATACTTAATAAAGAATATCGAGCTGCCATAAAAACTGCCACACAAGCGGCTGCAGCTGAATATGCTTCAAGAGAGGTCCACTTTACTTTCAATTGTCCCTTAGCACCGCATATGAACGGATTAGCCGAAGCGGGAATAAAATCGGTCAAATACCATCTTAAGAGAATTGTTGGTGAAAGAAATCTAACATTTGAAAACTTGTCCACTTTACTTTGTCGCATTGAGGCTTGTCTCAACTCTCGCCCTTTAACCCCCAAATCAGATGATCCTGACGATTTAGAGCCAATTACACCAGGTCATTTTATAAGAGGGAACGCTCTGTTGGCTCCACCAGAACCGTCCCTTGAAGTTGATGAGAATACTAATGCTTTTAAAATTTTAGATAACCTGGATAAATTAAAGCTACATTTTTGGCGAAGATGGAAGACCGAATATCTTCATCAATTACAACAACGAGGCAAATGGCGTTTACCTCAAAGGAACATTGCATGCAACGATTTAGTTGTTCTCAAGGATAAGAATTCATCGCCACAAACCTGGGCAATGGGGAGAATCCTCAAACTCTACCCCGGAGTTGATGGTAACATAAGAGTCGTCGATGTCCGTACCCGTCTTGGTATTTTCCGACGAGCCATAACTGAACTATGTTTGCTCCCTTATGATCGAGACGATACAGATTTATCGACATTTTAATATTCAAAACATAATAACATAATAACTTATTTAAATTTAATATGTATTCCTCTAGACATAAAATTCAAATATTGAAGTCTATGTTCAGAAGAATATTTACTTTGTAAAAAAAAAAATTATTTAAAAAGAAATAACTACCTAATTTTAAAAATTTACAATTAAATCTTAACTACTATTTGTATGAAAAAACAACTGATAATCAAAATTTATATTTTTTAGAACCTAAATAAAGGAAATAATTTGAAAATAATGTGATGTCACATGCAACTTTCTGGAAACATACGGGTATGGTTTTAATTACTTTCATTAAGTTCAAGAACCAACGAATTAATTAATTCGAAAAATTATGTTCCAGAAGGTTTAATATGATATTTTAAGACTAAGTAAAATAATTAATAATCTAGATCTTAGATAGGTTAATTTAATTCAAAGTTCATTTTCATAGTACTGTTCTGAGCATGTCGATTTAAAAAGAAGTATCTCGTAAATTCATCTTTTGTATAAAAAAAAGTATATTCAGTCATTTTTGTTTGTGGATGAGCTTGAAACTTTAAACCATAACAAAGATTTGTTGCACTTTTGTACATGTTATTATATTGCTAATTATAATTCAAAGCAAAGTATTTAATAAAAAATGTGGGGTGGTCATAATCCCATAATACATAATCATAATATGATACATAAAATTCATAAATAAGATACTTAAATAATTTAAGTAGTAATATGTTGCATTTTTGTAATACATTTGTTATTGTTAATTACGTGCGTTTAAATGCACAATTTCTTCTCAATATCACTTGGTCCTTTGGTTGAAATTTATAGGATTTCAAAAGGGGCCGGGATGTTGGAGATTCTAGCACATTTTTCTATCATGTACAATATTAATACATAATAAACTCTTTAGGTTGTTTCAAGTTAAATTAGCATACAAAGGGATGATATTCGTGAATAATTTCTCCTAAAAAATAAATAAATAAAAAAGAAAAAATACGGTTCAATAGTGTTCTATTGAAATATGAAATATCATATCAGGTATATAAAAATTAAAGTAAAAAATTTCTTTTTTGGATTCGACTGCTGAGATAAGAGGTAACAAATAAAAAATTAAAAAACTAAATTTTTATATTTTAAAATAAAAAAAAAAAAACTAAATTAAATTTGTAATTTATAAATTAAAAATAATTTATAAATTATTTAAGAGAAAACTTAATTTTACAACTTTACTAAGTTTCGCCTAATTAATTCATTAGTTTTGTGGGGCCACAATAATAATTGTGACCATAATTAATTTTTTTTGGAATTCATTGTATTGCAAGAAACTCATCCATTTGTTGGATAAATTTATGATAAAGGTTTACATTAAATTATTTTGTCGAACTAAAATAAAAGATCATTACATATTTTACTATACAATAAGGAAATAAATTTAAGTGCGTTTTTGAAAAGAAATCAGTCTTTTAATTGACAGAAATTTGTACGGTGCTGAACCATATGACGAATAGATCCATTCTTTGCACATTACATTCTACTTATTTGGCCTAAATTGCCACCCCCCAAACAATGAGTAATAATGAGTAATAATAAGTAATAATAATATCTCTTATTATAAATTTATTTATTATTTTTTTTTTTTTGAAGAAATCAATTCAAAGTAAATGATGTACTATTCAGTTTCAAAATATTTATGTGTAATAATAACTTCAAATTAAATTTTGTTGAAATATGTGATTTTTAATTATGTAATATTTATTTTTAGTTTTTATATTTTTTAATCTATTTAATATATTTATAATTAATATTTAATATTAGTATTTAATTTTTAATTTTTAGTAATTGTAAAATAATATAGGATAAATTTTTTTTTTTAAAAATATTCGAAACATTAATTCACTGTTTGAAAAAGTTTGATTTGGAAATTAACATTGAAAAAAATTTTTTTTTATAATTTTTTTTTTGAAAAATTTAGAATTGTTTAAGTAACAATTTGGATCAACATTATTTCTATCTTATTTTAATTAAAATATATAAAAAGTATATTTAAAAATTTATATGTATAAAAAAAATTATTAATTAGTAAAGTACTTGTTGTTGATTCTGCTGCTGCTTCTAGTTGACTGCTTTGCTGTTGCTGATTGAATTTTCATAGCTGCTGCTGCTGTTGTCGTTGCTGCTGCTGTTGTCGTTGCTGCTGCTCGTATAACAGATGATGTTGCAAAAAATTTATGTTTTTTTTTTTTTTTTTTTTTTTTTTTTGTTATGTATTTATGTTGTGATGATGTTGCAATAATTTTATGTTTTTATGTTGTAATAATTTTATGTTTTTATGTTATTATTTTTTTTGAGTTCGAAAAGAATTTCCCTAATTCAATTCGCTTTTTGATTTTTTGTAAATATTTTCAATATTTTTTTTTCAAATTTATTTTTATTTGTTTCAATAATGTTTAAATTCAAATAAATTTTTTTTGATTTATTTTTTTTTTTTTTTTTTTTTTAATATCATAATTAAATAAGAGTTTCTTTTTTTTTTTTTTTGAATATAACCATTAATTCTTTAATTCATAATGTCAAAAATTCTTATTTTAATTTTTTTTTCTTTTTTTTTTTTTTTGTTTATTGGTAAGTATTTTAAATGCTTGTTTTCAAGTTCACTTTCAAGTTTCCTTTTTTTTTTTTTTTGTTCACTTTTTAAGTTCACTTCCAAGTTCTATTTTTTTTTTTTTGTTCACTTATAAGTTCACTTTTTTTTTTCTTTATATTTTCAGTGCTTTCCAAACCATGTTTTTTTTTTGAATTGTATTTTAAAAAGAAAAAATTTTTTTTTTTTCTTTTTATTAATTTTTGCGCCTTTTTTCTTTTTTCTATGGCGTGATTTTATTTTTGAAAAAAAAAATTTTTTTTTTCAATTATAAATTCTTATGTCGCCATTTTTCCTTTTTTTTTCAATTTTAGGTTTTCTTTATTTTTTTTTTGATTTTTTGAATTATTCTAATTTTTAAATTTTAATCTTTAAACTATTTTCATTTTTGTTAAATAAATTTTTCCACTTTGTTTTAAAATTTTTTTTTTCTCTATTTGAATTTAACTATTTAATAAAAATAGTGTTCTTTATTGTTTTTTTTTTTTTTTTTTTTTTTTTTTAAATAATTTTATAGTCACTTTTAATTAAAATTTTTAAACTAAAAAAAAATTCCAGCCTGCCTAAATGGCAGCTGTCACGGTCGCCATGTGATACCTCTAGGGTATCTTTGAATAAAAACAAGATGATTCTAGTTCAAACTTATTTTATTTATATTGAGTAATCCAATCAAGAGTTGATTATAAACTAAACTTAAAACTAAGTACCTAGACATGTCTTATACTTTCTTATTAACTAATACTATGATAACTTAACGAATAATAATAGTAAGAGAAAGAGAGCATATAATATATATTGTTATGTACATAATGATAAGGGGGCATTACACCTGAAACTGTAACTTGTGTTTTTTGTCTTTTTAACTTCAAAGTTTGCACCAACCTTTCTGTCATAAAAGACACTTGTGAACCAGAATCCAATAAGATTTTACCATTCACTTCAATATTTCCATCAACTTGACCAATTTCAACTTCTGCTGTTGGCAGCATAGAGAATCCACTTGTTTTAAATTCTCCACTGCTTTTGAACACATAGGATGTATGACTTTGAACATTATTATTTGATGGCATAAATGGAGTAAATTGAGGAGGACCATTCCCGAATCTCAACTCTCCATTATTGTTGAAGTTACATACTTCATTTGTTGATACTGTGCCAGTACTAGTACTTGTATTAGCTTTTGCTTCTTGTTTTGATTCTTGAGTGGCTACATTATTATTTCCCAGATGCAACATTGAGTGATGATTTTTACTACAGTGACTACATTTCTTTTCCGATTTGCAATTATTTGCCTTATGATTTGGTGAAATGCAATTAAAACATAAATTGAATTAACTGACACTATCTCTTCTTTCTTGAACTGTTAACTTTTTGAATTTGAAACATTTTCTTAGTGGATGTGGATTATCACAAATTGGACAGGTATTGCCGTTGACTACATGGGACTTAACTTTATTTTGAATTGATACATCAGACTTTTTATTTAAACTTTGCTCTTGGATAGATTCTAATGCCGATCTTCGATCATCTAAAAAGTTTAAAAAATCATTAATTTTAGGAAAAATTTTACCTTCATTAATATCTTTTTCGTATTTCTCAATAGATTTTTCAGCCCAAAGTCTCTTTGTTGTTGCATCTAATTTGCTTAATAAAATATGAATCAGCCAAATATCGCGACCATTTGCCGTTGGATCTATACCATCTAAACCAGACAAAATGTTTTCTACGTTGTCAGAAATTCTTCTAATTTCCTCAGCATTTCCATCTTTCACTGGCTTCTGGTTAAAAAATTCGTCGACATATGAATTTGCAATTTTACGCTTGTTGTCATATCTTTTGAGCAATTTATTCCACGCGTTCTCATAATTTTCTTTTGTTACTAACAAATTTTGAATAAGCAAAAATGGTTCTGGAGCTAAAAATTGCCTAAGATGCGTAAATTTTTGAATTTCACTAAGTCTTATGCATCGATCTATATGGATAAATATTTTGGTACGTTTATACTATAAACGAATGAAGCCGAAGAAGAAGAAGAAGTGGAACATAAATGTCAAAAATTAGAAAGAAAAAAAAAAGGAACGCCGTTACTATTATTAAGGTTATAAATCAGCTTTCAACTTTTTACATTAGCCGCACGGTCGCTGCTAAGTTTTATTTTTCAATTCACAAAAATGCGAAATTTTATGTTATTTTAGATGTAAAACATTTATTAATTAATAAAAATGTTTATAAAATATTCACATATCTGCGAAGTATCTAAACAAAATCTAAATTTCGTATTTTTCATACAAAATTCAATGTAAATAAACATTTTATGTGACCACAGATAGGGACTGTCAAAACAGTGAATTGACAGATAAAATAAAATTGACAATGTCTTAAGTAAGTATAGCCACATCTATTGGAGTTTCCATAAGTAGCACGCTTGTATAAACCTGTTCATATAACATTTTAATGCCTACGAATAATTTCATAATACCTACAAAAAAAATTTATACCATCAGTTCAATAGATTTAATAAAAAACTTGTAAAAACCTATTCACAATTATCATATCTCACTCTTCTATTTCATATTTCTTTCTTTTATAAATTTTGAACATGTTTAATAATAAGTAAGTAAATGGGCGGGTTAAAATTTTAACAACTATCAGCTAATTTTTTTCTGTCAGCTCATCACTTCCGGCTCACTCCATTTTCAATGTGAGTTCCAGTATTTTTTTAATCCAATTAAAAAAAAAAAATTCAGTTGTGAATTAAAATCAGATTTTCTTAAATCTAAATAAAAAGAATTATTACTATTGCAAAAATTCTTAAAAAAAAAATAAATAATAAAAATAAAGTTAATTTGAGTGAGAAAAAAGCCAAAAAAAAGCAAAAAAAAAAGCGAAAAAATGAAATGCTTTGTAAAAAGTTGCAAAAATCGTATCGGTGCAATTAACAACAAAAATGAAATCTCCAGTCACAAGTAAGTATTTTTATTATTATTATAAAATAATTATTATATTAATTATATTTAAATTTAATGTTTAAAAAAAAATTTAAATTATTTTGTTAAAGTAATTCAAAAAAAAATTGTAGGTTGGGGGAAAAAAAAATCGGTGGGTGAGGGAAAATTTTTTTGGAACATAAATGTCAAAAAATAAAAAATATAAACTTATAGAGTGTTGGGCTTATAATCGGTCTCTTTTTAAATAAATATTGGCTAAAGTGCAGAACGCGTGCACCCCTCAGATTTCGCTCAAACTTGGTGGGGTGGTAGAGGCGGTGCCAAAATCACCCCCCATGTATTTTTTTTTGGGGGAAAGGCCCAGTTTCCGAGTTTTGGCCCCTCAAAGTTTTCAAAAATTTGGATATGGGGAAGGAATTTTTTAACTCCGATTTGGCCTAATTTTGGAGAGGGGGTAGAGGCGTACCCCGCGATGTGAAATCCAAGACGGTTTTTTCGGGGGAGTCTTCCTTTTCCGAAATATTTTGCCCTTTTCCAAAAAATAATATGGTAAAATATTTTGGAATGTATGAAAACTTTGAAGGGCTTTTTGAAACGGGGCCTTTTACGCCAAAACCGTCTTGGATTTCGCATCTGGGGCTCCCCTTTAACCCCCCTTCAAATTTGAGCCAAATCGGGGTAATAAAATTTCCAGCCATATAAAAATGTATGAAAATTTGGAGGTTCATATCTCCGAAACGGGGCCTTTCCCCGAAAAAAAATAATAAATGGGGGGTGGTTGGGCCACCGCCTCTACCTCGATTTGGACGGAGGCTCCTAGATGTGAAATCCAAGATGGTTTTTGCGAAAAATGCCCAGTTTCAGAGATATTGCCCTTCAAAGCTTTCATATATTAGGCATACCTTAGGTATTAGGTATAACTTTGACCCAAATCGGGGAAGGAGACAGGATCTGCACTTAAGCCGTAATTTCAATATATAAAGGTGCCTAAATACTTAATTTTTTTTTATTCCTTATTTTCAAAGTCGCTTTTTCATGCTTACAGATTTCCTGAAGATTCGGAATATAAAGAAATATGGTTGAAGGCGATTGGAATGCCAAACACAACCAATGTTAAAAGTAAAAGAATTTGTAGTGAACATTTCCAAGCCAGTTGCTTTATTGGTTCAAAAAGGAAGCTTCTTTTAAACCATGCAATACCTACATTAAAATTAGGTGTAAGTTATACATTTTGTTTTAACTTTACAGAAGAGTTATACATGACTAATTTATTATTTTATAGAAAACCCCTAGCTTTACTTCAATACCTCAACCAAAATATGAGACTAATGTGCATGGATCAGGACTTTTATATAAAGACAATAATTTTGATATAAGTATTAAATCTTTGGAGGGAGAAAATTACGAAAAAAACACAATTTCACCATCATTTGTTGTTTCAAACTTATTTTCAGAACAAGTAAGTTGGAAAAAAAATATAAAATGTTTAAATCCAGATGTTAGTGTTATACTATATTTCACGTGCTAAAACTAAATAATTAATTATTTTTATAGATCCCCCTAGATAGATTCACTTTAATACCTCAAACAGAATACCAAATTGTTATGGGAAGTTGTGGAACAGACGTTTTATGTACAAATGATAATTTTGATATTATGAATGAATCATTAGAACAAGTAAGAAATACATTTTTTTTATCGAAATGTATATCGAAGTGTGATTTTTTCCAAAAATATTCATTTTTTGATTTAGAAAGCATCAAAACAGTTTTTTTGTTGGCATAATCCAGGAAAGCAAAACTGCAATAGTTTAGGTTGCTATTGAGGAAGCACAACTTTAGTAGCATAGTTAAGGTTACCAAACAAAATATTTTACAAATTTCTTTGCAAACTATAAGGTTTTGTGTTGTTTACGCTTTCTTTAGAACTTTTATTTCAATACACTTATGAAATCTCTAGCACTATTCACTATATCAAATATACTAAATCATATATTTATGTAATCTGTATCACTTTATCATATGTACTATATCATATATACATCATATTTATTAATTTATTTATTTAATTTACTAAATTTCGTAATTATTTCTTCTATCTGCACCTCTACTTAGAATACTGCTGGTACTTTTAGTTTTCCTAATTTTCTTGAATGGTTTATGTTGGTTATTGTTAATTAATTTTTTTTAATGGTAATACTTTATGCATGTAAAAAAAAAATGTTATAATAATATTATAATATAATATGTTTTAAATATAGTTTGTTACTAGAGAGCAAAGTAGTAGTAGTATAAAAAGTATAAAATTCGTATAACGTGTTGTGCATGTGCATAACAGTCTTTAGTTTTTTTTTTTCAAAATTTGATAATTTGAAACTAAAAGAGACAACTAATTCTAAAAAAAAAAAAAAAAGTAATATTGTTATGACACTGCAAGTACGTTGTACGTGTAATACATTATGTACATAGTAATAGTAATATATATTTTTTTTAAGAATCAAGATCATTCAATATCATTGCCCTTATTAAATGTTCCAACATTAAAAGAAGCCTTGATTTCTTCAGACAATTCTGAATTCAAAACGCCAAGAAAGAAGCGGTTAAAGAAAAAATGTTCTCTTTTGATAGAAGCATATCGAAAACAACAAAAGAAAGTAAAATTCCTCAATCAGCAAGTAAGAAGGCATCGTAAAAAAATCATGAGCCTTGAAACTGTTCTCAAAAACCTAGAACAAAAAAATTTAATAAATGACGAATTGAGTCAGCTCCTAACCACAAGTAACACAGTTGCAAAGCAACTATTTCAAAGACAACTGTCAAAAAGAAAGAATCTTCCTGTTGATAAGCAATACCCAAACGAACTAAAAACTTTTGCTTTAAATTTAAATTTTTTTTCCCCAAAAGCTTATAACTATATGAGAGAAACATTTGATTGTGCTTTACCTCATCTAAGCACTATAAGTAAATGGTACCAAAATTATAATTGTTTGCCAGGATTTACTCAAGAATCATTGTTAGCTCTTGCGACGCTGCCAGAGCCCAAAATGATACAATTTTTGTTCAGCTTATATTTGATGAAATTCACATTAGGACTCAAATTGAATGGGATGGCCAAAGAAATTACGGTTTTGTTGAAAATGGCACTGGGAAGCAATCTGATGCGGAAGCTAACCAAATACTAGTTTTTATGATAGTCGCCGTTAATAGATCATGGAAAATCCCCATAGGCTATTTCCCAATAAATTCCATAACTGGTGAGCAAAAAGTAAATTTAATATTGCGTGCAAAAGAATTGATAAACGAATGTGGTGTTAAGTTAATTGGCGTCACATTCGATGGAGCTCCTTGTAATTATGCGATGTGCAATTTGTTGGGTGGTGAGCTGTCAGTGAATAATTCAAATTACTATTTTCTTGACGAAAAAACGGGCTCAAAAGTGTACTTCTTTCCTGATCCGTGCCATAACATTAAACTGATCCGAAATACTTTTGCCGAAACTAGAACATTAATAGATAAGGACAATAATCTAGTGGAATGGAAATTTGTCAAAAAACTTGAAGATTTGCAAGCTACTGAGGGGATGCACTTGGGAAATAAAATAAGACGAGCTCACGTTTATTTCCACAACAAAAAAAAGAAAGTTAGCTTAGCTGTTCAAGTTCTAAGTAAATCTGTTGCAGATGCTATAGATTTTTGCAGAGAACCTTTAGATTTAAATGAATTTCGTAACAGTAAACCTTCCACCGACTTTATAAGGATTATGAATGATGCATTTGACATTTTAAATAGTAGAAATTTGTCTAACTATGATTACAAAAAACCGATTTGTGAACAAAATGCAATCGAAATTTTGTTATTTATTGAAAAATGTGTTGAGTACATCAAAGGATTGCGATTCGAAAATGGGGACATTGTTGTTCGAAGTGGTAGAAAAAAAGGTTTTATTGGAATAGTTATATGTTTGGAAAACGTTCGACATATCTATTCAGATCTTATTACAGTAGGTCTTTTGAAATTCTTACCAATATATAAGCTCAGCCAAGATCATTTGGAGTTATTTTTTTCGTCAATAAGATCAAGGCTTGGTAGCAACAACAACCCTACTGTCAGGCAGTTTATAGCCGCATACAAACGACTAATAGTAAGATGCCAGATAAGAGAAAAGGGTATTGGAAATTGCATTCCTTTAGAAACCATTCAAATATTACATGCTTTGCCCAGTAATACTTCCGATGATAAAATCAACAATTCTTCTTTTAGGAGCTCTATGATTGAAAATGATAATAAAGAAAATATTACGCTTGAGGAGTCTTATTTAAATGATAATAGGCATTTATTCGATATGCAAACTTCAACCGCTTTCAAAGATAAGGTTGTAGAATATATTTCCGGCTTTGTAGTTTTTAAAATTTTCCAAAAAATTAACTGTGAAGATTGCTTAGAATTGGTGCAAGGAGAGATAGAAAAAAACTCCCTGATTTCCTATAAAACCAAAGGCTTTTTAAAACATCCGTCGAAAGATGTGATTAAAATTTGTCAAAAAACTGAAGCTCGTCTAAGACTAAAAATGGCAACTTTGCCACAATCCCAATTATTGACAAAGAAGGAAAAATTGAAAACAATGATGGAAGTGAAAAATCTGTTAGTATCTGAAAAAATTTTCCATCAGAAACTAGATCACCAAATGGCTCATTATAATCTTTTAATAGATTTAATAATTGAAAAATATTTAACAACAAGATATTTTTTCATAATAAAACAAATGAATCAGAAAAACTCAATTCGTCACAAACTTAGCAAATTAATTATATTTAAAGGAATGTAATAAGGTAAATTCAACTACATATTTGAATATTTTTTTCAGTTTAATTTTAATTATATTTTTTTATTTTTAAAGAAAAGTATTCATTCCTGATAGCGCGGTGCAAAATATAGGATA
Organism: Hybos culiciformis; assembly: GCA_964007475.1. Taxonomy (NCBI): domain Eukaryota; kingdom Metazoa; phylum Arthropoda; class Insecta; order Diptera; family Hybotidae; genus Hybos; species Hybos culiciformis. Next base: position 76,893,337 of record OZ023273.1, on the reverse strand, counting down.
CCACTATACAACGTAATGACAGCCTGATTATTTATTAACACAATAATATGATATATAATTTTTTTTTAGCAGAATCCAAATCATTTTTGATAGTACCCACTTTCATATAGCACTGCAAAGTAACAAGGACAATACCAATAAACAACTAATAATAATCTGGTATGTCGTACATTGTCCATCTCAGCGTAATTATACTATAATATATTTTTTTAAAGAAGAAACCAATTGGTAGTAGATGCCACATCAATATTGCAGTGCGTAGCAGGTGCCTCTCACATCTCAAATGCAGATGAACATTTCGTGAGATAAGAACACAACCACTGGACGAAGTAATGATAATTTGTTGATGTACCTTGAATAATTATTAATTGAGGTAAAAGTAATTTTGTGATTTTACAGTAAAATAATTAATTTTTTTTTGTATGCTGCTATAGTGGATTAGGCCTCCTGGGGATACCACTTAAAAAAAAACGCGCCTATTTCTTTACCTCAAAGGTGGTGTGGAAAGTAGAAATACTAATTATAATAAATTGAAAACAATCCCAAAACGACAAACATAATGTTTGCAGATTTCGCAAAAAGCACCCTGTAATGTTAATGTATAGGTTTCACTAATACATGTAAGAGAGATACTTCATTCCAGAGCTGGATTTACTCTTCCTTTAGTATTTATTCGTAGGTCTTATGTCTTCATGTACCAATTTTTCAAATTGGTCTTTAAATGTTGGCCAGTCTTTGTATTCTCCTGAAAATGGTTTAATTTGAATTTTTGGCAAATGGGTATCTAATTTTGTCGTTTTTGAACTATTAGTCAACAATTTTTGATTTTCCGCCAATTGATTCAAAACCGCCATCATATCAGGATCATTTTTTACATCATTATTATGACCCCCGCCATCGACACTTCTGCTTTCCTTTTCAATCAATAATTTAGTCTGAATTGCATCAATCTTATCTTCATATTTGTCAAATTCTGCTTCATATCCAGTTTCACTTGCTAAAACATCATCATATTTTATAAACTCACCTGTTAATTCACTAAGCCGAACTAATTTTGCGTTTATCTCCACTAAAGAAACATTAGCGTTAATTTCTTCTGCAAATTTTTGCAATTTTGTTATAGAAGCCTTCACTCTTCCTCTTGCAACACAAAGAATCTTATGATCAACCACACTCATGTTGATTTAAATTATTATTATTTTTTTTTTTTATGTAATTAAATTTAAAATTGATTTTAGAATCTAAGTAAATTTATTAATTTAATTTCATCAGCACATATTTGTTTACACTTCTACTTCGAGAGAATGTGTCTGTATATGTCATAAAAAGATTAGTCTCTTTGCAGTTTGCAGAAAAAAAATTGTTTTTGTTTTATTTTACTTTCCGCTGCGTAATACAATTTTATTGCCGCGATTTTTTTTTTTTTTTTTCTGTTGTATCATACACGAACCCGAGATTCAAAAGTTGACAACGAGAATCGAAAACAACGAGAATCGATCACGAAACAAAAAAAAATCACAAAACAGAAAATTATGTTAAGAAAATTCCAGAACAAAATTGTAGGTATGTTTGTATATTGCAAAAACATGCAACTTTCGAATTAATTCTTCCTGGAATAATTTATTTGTTTTAATTTTCTTAAATCCTTTCGCTTTTGACTTGCTTCTTAATTTTACAGAAATTACTGCGACAAACCGGAACTGTCCTTTAAATTAGAATAATTTTTTAATTTATTTATTTAAAGGAATGCGGCTCGAAGGACCATAAAATGATGAATTATTCTTTAATTATTTTTCTTCTTAGTTAAATGGACTGTATTTATTTTAATTCTTTCTGATAAAAATGATCTTTAGTAACCAAATAAAAACACGTTCGACTATGATGCTTGCTTAATCAAGAATGACATTTTATTTCAATGTAAAAACAGAAAACAATATTTTTGTCTCATTTGAGAAAAGTAAACGTTAAAAATAAATGAAAATGAAACAATTCAAATAATTCACTTTTAGAATTGAAACAAACAAAAAAATATAAATGTACTACGTTAAATTAAAAAATGCAGAAACAAACTCCAAGAAATATTCCCGCCTGACTTCCTCAAGGGAGTACAATTAGTCCCATTTTGTACAATGTTTACACTAGCGATATTTCTAAGCCCAATGATGTTGAGCTAGGACTGTACGCCGATGACACGGCAATTTATTGCTCTAATTCTTGTCCACTTGTAATTACACAGACACTTGAAAGCGCCTTTCAATCTATTGATGAGCATTTTTACAAGTGGAAAATTAAGATTAATCCTACGAAAACGCAATCGATTTTCTTTACTAGAAAAAGAGCAGTAGGTAATTTACCTCATAGACCAGGGGTGTCAACTAATTTTTCTATAAGATCTACTTCGCGCAGTAAAAATCATCTGCGATCTACTTTTTCTAAAAGTAGGAGTAAGAGGAGAAGGCTATATTTATTGTGTTCGTCTGTTAAATTAATTCGGTATTTCGACTTTATTATTGCTCATTCCCACAAATATGTCGAACCAAAACAGGCGTATAAATTTTCAGGAAATTTTTTTACATTCGGATATTTATCTTCTTCTAAATATTTCCAGAATTTATTTTCGGAAGCTCTTGCTTTAATATAAATATAATTTTGTAAAGTTATAATTTTTGGTTCAAGTGTAATATTATCCATATCAAAAATAGTTGAAAGGTTTTTGCTTTAATATTGCTATCAAATGGAAAACTCATAAATAAATCCACATTATCAAGTTTTTTAAAATCTTCGAAACGGTTACCGAATCCTTCAATAACGTTTTTAATTTCTTTGATATATTTATTTTCATCATAATTAGTAGAAGCAGAACTTTTTAATTGCGCCAACATGTTTGGAAAATTAGATACATTTTTTTTTATTCTTGAAATTGAAAATTTTAATTTGAAAGGAAATAAATATCTGAAATATGAATATTTATTGGCGATCGAACTAAAATCATTACGCGATCGACCGGTAGATCGCGATCGACGCTATTGACACCTCTGTCATAGACCATTAAGGTTAAATAGTGAGGACATAGAATGGAACCAACACATCAAGTACTTAGGAATTACTCTAGACCAAAAACTCAAATTTAAAACACATATTGACCTAGTAATAAAAAAAGTTGATTCTATAGTAAAATTTCTATACCCGTTACTAAATAGAAAATCGAAATTATCACTTCGAAACAAAAATATGCTCTATAAATCTATAATTTCAAGTATTATGCTTTATGGCTGCTCAGTCTGGGGTGACTGCGCAAAAACTCACATAAAGAAATTGCAAATTAACAAAATAAAATATTGAAAATGATCTGCCATGGTACTTCAGAACCCATGACCTTCACAATCTGGCTGGAATCCCATATATCGAAGACAAAATTACTAAAATAAAAAATGTTTTTGAGTTAAAATGCTCTTCGAACCGCAATTCATTGATAAGAAACATAGTAAATCATAGTAAATCAATGAGAATTTTTAAACATTCTAGTACTTACTTAGGTTTTAATTTTAGTTTTAAGTTTTAGGAAAAAAAAAAAAAAAAAGTTAAGAAAAGGTTTTATTTGAAATTTCCTTTAACAATAAAAATCATAAAGTACAATGATGTTTTCCGTAGGGTAATTATGTTTAATCATTAGCTGTGTAGGATAAATTAACTCCTGAACTCTTAGATAATAATAATTTGTAATAACATAAGAATAAATAATTATAAATAAATGAAGAAATAAAGTAAATAAAGATTACCTGCCGAAAAATTTTTGGGCAGGAAGCTACGTTTAGGTCGTGCCGGCCCAAAATATACAAAAAAATTTTTTTTTCAAAATAGGTAGCTCCAGTAAAATAAAGATTATCTGCCGAAAAATTTTAGGGCAGGGAGCTACGGTTAGGTCGTGCCGGCTCAAAATATATAAAAAACAATTTTTTTTCAAAATGGGTAGCTCCGGTGAAATAAAGATTACCTGCCGAAAAATTTTTGGGAAAGGAGCTACGGTTAGGTCGTGCCGATACAAAATATGCAAAAAAAATATTTTTTTTTCAAAATAGGTAGCTCGGGCGGAAGTGATGGCGGAAGTGAGGGCGGAAGTGAGAGTGGAAGTGAGGGCGGAAGTGAGGGCGGAAGTGAGGGCGGAAGTGAGAGTGGAAAGGAGGGCGGAAGTGAGGGCGGAAGAGAGGTTGGAAGTGAGGGCGGAAGTGAGGGCGGAAGTGAGGGCGGAAGTGAGGGCGGAATTGAGGGTGGAAGTGAGGGCGGAAGTGAGGGCAGAAGAGAGGTTGGAAGTTAGGGCGGAAGTGGAGGTGGAAGTGAGGGCGGAAGTGAGGGCGGAAGTGAGAGTGGAAGTGAGAGCGGAAGTGAGAGTGGAAGTGAGGGCGGAAGTGAGGGCGGAAGTGAGGGCGGAAATGAGAGCGGAATTGAGGGTGGGAGTGAGGGCGGAAGTGAGGGCGGAAGTGAGGGCAGAAGAGAGGTTGGAAGTTAGGGCGGAAGTGGAGGCGGAAGTGAGGGCGGAAGTGAGGGCGGAAGTTAGGGCGTAAGTGAGGGCGGAAGTGAGGGCGGAAGTGAGGGCGGTAGTGCGGGCGTTAGTGAGGGCGAAAGTGAGGGCGGAAGTGAGGGCGGAAGTGAGGGCGGAAGTGAGGGCGGAAGTGAGGGCGGAAGTGAGGGCAGAAGTGAGGGCGGAAGTGAGGGCGAGTGTGAGGGCGGAAGTGAGGGCGGAAGTGAGGGCGGAAGTGAGGGGGAAATGAGGGCGGAAATGAGAATGGAAATGAGGGCGGAAGTGAGGGCGGAAGTGAGGGCGGGAGTGAGGATGGAAGTGCGGGCGGAAGTGCGGGCGGAAGTGAGGGCTGAAATGAGGGCTGAACTGAGGGCGGAAGTGAGGGCGGAAGTGAGAGTGGAAGTGAGAGTGGAAGTGAGGGCGGAAGTGAGGGCGGAAGTGAGGGCGAGTGTGAGGGCGGAAGTGAGGGCGAAAGTGAGGGCGGGAGTGAGGGGGAAATGAGGGCGGAAATGAGGGCGGAAATGAGGGCGGAAGTGAGGGCGGAAGTGAGGGCGGAAGTGAGGGCGGAAGTGAGGGCGGAAGTGAGGGCGGAAGTGAGGGCGTGAGAGAGGGCGGAAGTGAGAGTGGAAGTGAGGGCGGAAGTGAGGGCGGTAGTGAGGACGGAAGTGAGGGCGGAAGTGATAGTGGAAGTGAGGGCGGATGTGAGGGTGGAATTACCTGACCAAAAATTTTGGATGGGGAGCTATGGTTAGGGTCTTCCCTTCTTAAAATATGCAAAAAAAAAACACGAAGCTATCATAGGAACTGCCGAAGGAAGTTAATACTTAAAAGTTTTAAACTATGAAATAACAGTGGCTATAAATGATGGGCTGCTCAGTACGAAATGTAAATTAAAATAAAAATCAGTCCATCAGTCCAAAAGCAGTCCATTATTTGTAGCCATTGTTATTTCATAGTTTAAAGATTTTAAGTATAAACTTCTTTCGGCAGTTCCTATGACTGATTCGTGTTTTTTTATTTCATTCCTGAATAAACCACGCAAACAATTCATTTTCCAAATCACGATATTGCGGATTTTTCATGTGCTTCAATTTTGATGGATTGATATAAGTTTTCGATACATATTGCTCGATGTTTTCTTTATTGCTTTTTACGCGTGACAGAACCAGGGTTGGACTGGCCCACCGGGACACCGGGACAATTCCCGGTGGGCCAGTCTTATTTGGGCTGATAAATTAAAACTTTTTATTACTAATTATTTTAAAGATACAATGGAATCTGATTTAAATATATTTTGATTGGAAATGATTTTGGGAAAGAATCGAAGTATAATAACTTCGAAAAAAAAATATTTGTTGATTGATTCGATGAGATTCCAACTCTCTAGTCCTCTTTTGTGCTAAAATATATGAAATGTATGAGATTTCCGTGGCCTGCAACTCATTTGACTTAGATTTAAATAATTTAAATACTGTTTTCAATTCCAAAATTTTAGTTTATAATCGTCATGTTTGGAAAGAAAATCGAATATATATTATTTATTCAAAAACTGTTATTAAAATTTAAAGCTCAAAACCCATATTGGAAATCAATTTAAAAAGATTTCATAAGTTTGTATTTCACTACTGTTAGTTGTGTTCCCAGAAACTTTAAAATTAAAAGCAACATTTATGATATCAGAAAATTTAGAAATTTGTTAAGGAGTTATTGAACCGTGATTGGATCGTTAAAACAGCTATCCATTAGAGTGACAATAGACGGATGGGTTCATGATTTACAAATACTAAATTTAATTCTTTCCCAATATTTCAATTTAATTAACAATAATTCTTACAATTTTTAGTTCAGTTCCTATACTTTTTTTTACATAGTATTGAATTTAAAAAATTACGGAACCTATAAGTGTTAGCAATGTATTTTTTTATATAGAGAAATAGGCCGGTAGTCCAAAACTTCCTGGTTTAATTTTTATAGCCAGTCAAACCCTGGACAGAACACATTTATCAATACCGTATTTTCGTTTAACTTCTTTGCTAGAGGTACCACTTTCTAGATCATTTAAAATGGTTAATTTTTCATGCAGAGTTAATCTTTTTCGTTTAACGTAATCAGCCATAATTCACATTAAGTTATTTTGTTTATTTGTTTATTGTTATTAAAAAACATTCAATAATTTAAGATAAATTTATTAATTTTTCAAACGTTGCTGAAATAGAATTTTCAAATTAAATTTGTTGTTTTAATCAAGGTTTCTACAATCGATGTTTATAAAATAGAGGTTGTTTAAATCGAAATAAGACTGTATATATATATAGGTTAAAAGCATTAGTAAACGCCCACTTAAGGAATTTTTAGACTTTGACAACGCATAAAAAATCGTGCATAAGAGATATTGAATACATCTTTATATCAATGAATAGCTAGAGCGATTCTCTATAATTCGTCGCGTGAGAATTTAAGTGTCGTATGTTGATTCCGTTCATTAAGAAATTAAGATTGAAATTTGAATGGCTGTATCATTTGTTCTATCGGAGCGATTTTACTCAAATTTTTCCACGACTTTCGTTGGAATACTGTTTTATAACTAACGAAATTGCAGATTTTTAACAAGTCAAAGAACATACGACAAAATATTTTTCAGAAACTCACATACGACATTTAAAAACTAAGTGTCAAAAATAAGTTTTATGATCTTTGTACATTGACATCAAAAACTATTAATATTTTTAAAAAATTAAATAATTCTTTTTATTTTTCACATAAAAAAATGTTATAATATAAACATAATAATTGAAATAATACGTAAAAAAACATAGCTTTTTCATAGCTTTCTTAGAAACTAACACAGCTTCGTTGGCAGTCTCATTTTAAGAAAAAAATTATATGTATAAAAAATATAATATAATATTTAAAAATTAAAAATTAAAGAATAGTTACGAGTATTGCTTCACACAGCTTCTTATCACATATCATGTTATGACGTAAAAAATAAAATGAACAAAATAAAAATAGTCTCTTTGATAACTAAAACCTCACAAAACTTATTACCTTAAGCACTAAAAAAAATAACAAAAGATAAGATAGAAATTTAAGTTAAATCAATATAAATAAATTTAAATCTTCAAAATAACTTTAAAAAAATTTTGATGAGCAAGCTAAAAATTGGTATGATTGTTCAAAATATCATTATAAATGAACTGTCAAAAGTCCCAATTGATCCGGTGTGTGCAAAAAAATTTATTCAAGGTCAAAGGTGGCAAAAATGGGTTTTTTGAGTTTTTTAGCCAAACGATAAGTTTAGTAAAAAAGCTCGGGCAAAAATTGTAGATCGTCTCTATAACGTTTTTTGTAAGAGTCACCTTCTGAGTTATAATTATTCAAAAAGTTTAATGAGTTATAATTATTCATCATAATATGCATAAGAGAGCCATGTACATACAACACTAGAGTTGTAGTATAAGTTAAAATATTTTTTGATCTATTTGTATACCTTATTCAAATAATAATACACAAACACAATACAATACATGCACAGTGTAACGAACGGAGCTGGTGGTTTGGTGATTATCTAATAGCCCATATCTGTCCAGGTACTCAAGATGGGTTTTAGGATCACCGGCTGTATGTAGGATTTGTAAATGTTTAAGAGATCAGAGGGGGTATATTCAGTGGTGGAATTCAAAACATTTAACAACCGGTTCGCATCCCGTAAAAAAAAATAATTCAATTTTTTAAACTTTTTGAATAATTATAACTCAGAAACGGTGACTCTTACAAAAAAAGTTATACAGACTTTTTTTGTAGATATTTGTACGATCTACAATTTTTGTCTGAGCTATGTTACGATAAAACTTAGCGTATGGCTAAAAAACTCGAAAAACTCATTTTTGCCACCTTTGATCAATTGGGACTTTTCACATTTCATTTATAATGATATTCTGAACATTCATGCCAATTTTTAGCTTGCTGCGAATTAATGTAACTTTGAATGTTTAAGTTGACCGGACTATAATTTTATAATTTTTTGTATGAAAACGACTCTTATTTTTGGTTTTTGGTATTATATCAATTTCCTTGAAATGTATTTCTTTTGCAGATGTTTTATATAAAATTTTACTTGAATCTTGAGTGTACTTTATAATCTTGCATTTTGAAAATGGTATCTCGTGGAACTGTAATTGACCGGATATTTGTGAGTATAATTTGAAATTTTGTTTTTGCATTTAAAGAAATTTTAATTTAACATTTTCATAGTTTTTTCAACTTTTTGATTAAAGTTAAAGGACTTCCGATTTCCAAAATTTTTAAATATTTCTCAATCGAACTGTGAACACAGTCTACTTCCTGTATCTGTGAGTGCCCTGGTTCTGAAAATTTTTGTATGATGTATTCAATATCTTTATTATAATATAAAAATCTAATTAAAGCTGTGGACATAATCTGGTTTCGATTCTGTGGAACGCAAGAATCACTCCATAAAGTTATTCTTTTTATTCTTGGATTATCATTAACAATTTGATTCAGAATTTTTATAAGAGCACTGGCACAAACAACAGTAGGTTAATTTAACGTTATTTGGAATTATTAATGTTCCTGTAAGATTATAAGTGGATAATTTCCTTTCATAAAAAAAATTAGAAGCATAACTTCTTGGCAAACTAAATACATTTTGAAGATCGAAGCAAACAGTTGCGGTACACATTAATACTTACAGGCTCATTTGGTTTGTTCTTTATACAATGAATACATTTTAGTTAAAGTCAGGTGACTTTTCAAATACTTAACTTGCGTAGATGATCTGCAGTAGTGTGATTCCACGACCGGAAAACTATTAATATAATCAATTTTTAAATGATCGGTTGGTTTTTTCCTCGTTTTCCGAGTTTGGACGGTACTGGTACTCCAGTTTCGTTTAAAAAAAACATTTTACAACATTGGAATATTTGTTTTTTAGCTTCTAGGTAATAGCGAACGGTTTGAGTTTTTTTGTGAACATCTGCGCACGTCTTACGTCTTTTCTCACAATTTGATTTTTTGAACAAATTTAGCATAAAATATCTTTTTTTCTTCATCGGAAAGTATCCAAAAATTTTCATGGATGTCAGCTCTTGTGTCTTTTCCAATATTTTGAATGCATTGGTGGAAACAATTCTCTTTGCATGATGGACCAATAGTTTTCGCAGGAACTTGAATAACCTTATAATTAACATAAGAAGACCCTTTTTGACGAAGATTTTTTTTTATATTAGATTTCCATAAATCTGGTTTTCGTGCTCGCTTCTTGGATTTAGGTGTTGACGATATACTGCTTTCGCTTACTATAAAGAAAATCTATTACTGAAAATTATTGTATTATATGAAAATACGTACAGTTTAAATTGGAAGGCATGGATTTTTCTTCCAAATGGTATGATGCCACTAAATCATGAGACGACCCTGGTTGTATATTCTCGATTTTTGATGCAGAAGTTAAAACGGAACTCAAGTAATCAGCGAATTCTTGATATGATAATTTTAAATTTTCAGGAACATATTCTGGGTCATTAACATCGTCATCTGAACTGAAATCTGAACCGGTTTCATCGAAAATTTCTTTTCTCATACTGAAAAAAATATACATATTAGTGACAGTGAATATTTAAATCATTAAACAAATCTTGCCTGATTAATGCTTCTGGTAGTTCACATGAGGACGTTGTTCGTTCAAAACGCTATCCATAGCCTAAAAAATTAATAATTACATTAATAAAAAAAAATTCCAAAAACTTTGAAGGCAAAATCTGCTACTTACTTTTCAGTTTATACCTAATTGAAAAAATAAGGACCTTTCTCTATAATGATTTGCAAGGCACTGATTTTTTTTGAAATAGTACTAATCCATGCAATTTACATACAAACATACGACAATTAATTTCCGAAATTACTGTTTTGTTTAGTTGTATGTTAATAAAAAAATAAGCATACTACACTCAAATAATAAACAAAAAAAATGTTTTTTTGTTCTGAAAAATGTCGTATGTTGTATTTTTCTTCAACTACGACAGTTTTTTCGCGAAATGAGCGAAAAAGCGGTACATACGACAAACTCGACACTGAATATTTCGGAAACTGCAAGGAATATTGAAAAACGGGTTAATGGAATTCATAAAGCTTCAATATCACAAAAAATCAGAAAATTGAAAAAAATGACATACGACACTTAAATTCTCACGCGACGAATTAGTATTATCTGCTTATTTCATTTGAATTACGGTGAGAAATTTAGGTGTTTGTGAAAAAAAGTCAATTTGTTCAAGTAACCGCCCACTAAAATCTAGTATGCGCCCATAGATTAGTAAAGCGCATAGTATTATCATCAATCTTGCAAAATGCTGTTTGCGGATATTGATGTCAACCAAGCTGCGCAACGGTTATTGACAGTTAAGACGTTTAGATCTAAGAGCGTTTAAGCAAATATCACAATAAATGGCTAAATGCCACCAAAAGAATGAGAATTCCTCATATAATTTAACCCATTGAGTCGGAATTTAGTTTTAATAAGATAAAAAAATATTTGATTAGTTTTTTTAATAAAAATAAGGCTTAGAAACATTGTTGTGTTGTTTCCAGTTGGGAGGGTGCCTTAATCTAAAGAGACATAACATAAATTGAGGTTATGTCGCTTTCAAAGTGACATAACATCAATTTATGCTATGTCGTTTTCTGAAAGTGTCTTAAACTAAATATTGTAAGTGACTTAACCTAAATTTATGTTATGTCGTTTTGTGTCATTAATTGAAAACGACATAAGATAAATTTTTTTTTCTGTAACTTATCTAATCATTATACAGTTTATTTTTGAATATAATTATTTTTTCTATAACTATAGTAATCATTATACAGTTTGTTATTAAATAAAACAATCTTTACGTTACTATGACAAAAATTCCTGGTCCTATAAAATTCCTAATCATAATGATGAAAATGAAAATAATTATTATTTAATTTATAGAAATCTTTCAAAGAGGATCATATTTTTCCGTAAAATTTAAAAACTCGTGCGTTTTTTTTTTTTTTAAATATAAGTGATAAAAACTTGAATAATTAATTAAAATTTTTTGTATAAATTTTATAATAATAATACTTCATTTCATAATTAAACAAAATTTTATTAAAAAAAAAAAATTAAAACAAAAGTGAATAAATAATTTAATTTTAATAAAATTTTCAAAAATTAAAAAATTTTCAATGGAAAGTGTGTTAAAATTTTCAATTGTTCCTGGATTTAGACGCACGAGCAAGTTGCTGTTAATTGAAAGTGAGCAGCAACTCTACCAAAAAACAACTAGTTACCAAGGTCGTACAAGGTACAGCTGCTATGAAAAAAAATGCAGTGTAAGTAATCAATTACTTTTTATAGTATAGTAAAAATGAACTAGGATATAATAAGTTTTTTTCTATAATCTAGTTCATTTTGGCTATTATATCCTAGTTCAGTTTTTTTATATCCTAGTTCATTCTGGTTTTATATCTTAGTTCATTATTATATTCTACCAAATCCATCATTATTCTTTGCAGACGAGTCAAAATTTTCTTCGTGTAAGCGCAGAGGCGTGGGGGCGCGCCTCCGCCACCCGCGCCACCCTCGCTTATTTTCAAAAAGTATTGCATATAAAAATAAATTATGGAAATATTTCATATTCCAAAATTTGAATAAATTAAATATCTATTTGGTATGAAATTTTATAAAACAGTTTCTTTCCTTATGAATGCATAAATGAAGATTACATTTGGTGCATCTAAAATGAGTTCGCCCATCGTTTCCTTGAGGAGTCTTGCAATTTAATTTGCATCGGCTCGCTTCTTTTTTGCCGTCAAATTCTGGTAAATGGTCCATACCATCGTACTGGATTTCACGTAAAGGACGAACTTCTTTACTTCGCTTGAACGGCACGGGTGTAGAATTATCAGCGAGAGGGCGACCCTTTTTTAAAATGTTTACTCTTTGGCCTGAGTAAATCAAAATATTCGCAATCTCCAAGCGAAAATTTAGCAAGTCAAGAATATCTTTTTTAGGTGTCATAAATTTTTCAGCAACTAAAGCAAAATCTAAAAAGTGTGTGAAAATCCGTAAAGTCCAATTTTTTGATTTGATGAATACTCGATAATAAGAAATATATTGATCAAGAAGATCAACTCCTCCCATACCAAAGTTGAAATATTGGATAATTTCTGGTCTATGAAAAGATTCTTTGGATTTTAGTTTTTTATCATATTTCACCACCATATCTTCGTTTCCAACATCGACACAGTTTGATGCTAAGTGGACAGGTTTATTGTCGTACCATTTAACGAGAGCAATCATACCATTTCTACTTATAACTTCATCAGATGATCCTCTACCTTTCTTGGATAACTCTCTATCTGTAGACAAAGGTGGATTGCAGAATCTATTAATTCTAACTGTACCTATAGCATTCTGTCCCAAATCACGTAGTATTTCGAGCAATTGGAAAGTTGTAAAAAAATTATCGAAATATATGGTATACCCCTTTATTAACAGTTCTTTTACACAATTTCATCACAACAGAGGCTCCAAAGCCAAAGTTTTTCGTTTCAAAAGAAGATAGTCCAGTGCTACTACCTTGGTACAAAAGGAAATCGTACGGCTAACCTGATTTTCCGGCTAGGACGTAAACTTTTATACCCCAAGGGTTTGGCTTCCCCTTCATGTACTGCTTAGTAGACAAACGTCCAGTATATGGTATTATTTGCTCATCGATAGATAAACTCTCTTCTACTGGCAATTCTAAACAACGTTTCCTGACAGCGTCAACAACCGGCCTGACTTTTACGAATTTATCGGTATTATTACAAGGAATTTCTAAATTATTTATTACGTGTAAGTTATTGCGTAATTGAACAAATCTATCATACGTCATTGTATTTCTAAATGGTTGAATACCAACATTGGAGTTCCAACATAACCTAAGTCTTGAAAATTTCAAACTACCAATTAAAATGTGAAGAGCGAAAAACTTTTTCATCTCATTTAAATTTGTTTGTTTAAAATTATTCAAATTTTTTTGTTGCGCGTATAAATTTGTATGAAAAACAAATTTTTCGTAAAGTTCGTCCGTGAAATATTTTGAAAAAAATTGAATTGGTCGAGTAGAATCATTTCCTGTATCATTATCTGGATTACTACTGTCTTCAAAAGGTAAAAAAGTTGTGATAAATTTGCGGTGACGCCATTTGATGTTTTTTTTTTTGTGTAATTATATGGTCCATCATTATTTTCGTCAAATAGCTCAATAATAATATTTTCACTCACAGTACAATTTCCAGAATTATCAGCTGATGCTAAAACTGTTGGTGTTCAATGGTTTTGTTCATCTACGAGTTGCTCTTCCTTTTCATCGTTTTGCGCAATAATATCTCATACATTATCTCATACATTTCTTGATCAGTTAATGGCTTCATTTCTAAAGAAAAAAATTAATTTTAGTAGATTTGGACAATAAAATGTCTTTGTACATTTTAATGCACAATTGGGTTGAGTCGATTTGGGCATTGCAATGTTCACCAAAATTAAAACTTAAAAAACATCAATATTTATTTATTTTCATAAAAAAAAAATTTCAAAATCAAAAATTCCATTATTTCTCACTAATAAAATGCATTTTGTTGAAAGAAATTCTCATAAATTTCCCCGTTTTAACGCAAATAAAATCCTACTTACCTTATAAAAATTTTGGTTCTCCGACTTGTTCGCGATATTTACACAAAATCAACTGAAATTTCTCAACCGAAACAAAAAATAAATTACAAAAAATCAGCACAGCATTCCACTTAAAACCACAAAAAAATTGCAAGTCATTACTTGCATTCAAACTGCAAATATTAGCCACCGAATACGACTAACATTATAATGTACACCACGACTCAATCGGTTAATACTTAAATTTTTTTTCTAATTAATTAATCTAAGTAAGTTTTGTTTGAAGACACTGCAAATTTTTTTTTTTTTCATCTACTGAAATTGTAAATGGATGAGTCCCTTCGAGTTCAATAGGTCCATAAAATACGAATTCCTTTTCAACAATGTCAATGTCATCCTTTGTTGGCCAAATAAATTTACCTAAAATAAAAAGAATTATTTATTTTTTAAAGTATTATTACACTTAATTTTAGTATTATGAACACATTTTGAGAATAGAGTTTAGATAATTTGAAAAAATAATTTTTTATGGCTATCTATGCAAAATATTTGAATATTTGAACTTACCTAAACTCTCGCTTAAAAACTTTATTTTTAATCCTTCGTTAACAAATTCTATTACACGACCTAAGTACCATTTTTTATCATAAGAAACAGCATAGTAATTTTCCAATTTTATTTCAACTTCAGTCCTAAAAGTAAAATTTAAATCAGTAATTGGTTAACAAAATTGCAACGATATAGGCAAGGTTAGATTTAGTTACAAGAAGACAGCTTTACGGAAATAAATAATATGTAATGAAAAACGGAATGAAAAACGGAATGAAAATAAACAAACAACAACAAAAATTACAGTGTGATATTTTAATTTAGTTGGTGTAAGCAGCCTTATGTTTTATATAAAACAACTAATTTTAATGTTTAGTGTCAATCAATAGAAATAAAATAAATGCACTAATCATTTATTTAAAAAATAAGGCTGGTTCAACCAACTGAATTAAAATATCACTTACTCAACACAGCCAAGAACATCAAGTTCAAAATCAAAATAGCACAATTATAGTAACGTGCATATATTGCAATTATCCCACATTATAAACAAATAAAATAAAAATTACTTTTTTGCAACAAAAAATTTTCCTGAAGTAGGAATAAATCTACGTAATCTGTCAACACTGGGCCGCTCTATTGTATGATTTAAGTACCAACATAATGTGCTTTTCTTTATAAATTCTGATAAGCCTGTTTTTCTATTTAAAACAAAAACATTATACTTTTTCGTAGAATCAGTAGAACTATTATTTCCAGTTAAATCACAATATTGAAAATTATTTGAAATGAAGTTGAGATCTCTACTTTCTTCTTCAGTCAATCCAGTAGATAACTGAGTTGAAATCGGCTCCGACTCCATTTCTACAATATGTTCATAAAAATCACATGGATCGCTATTAATTTTAACCATACATTTATAAAAACTTTGGACAGGAAGATCTATTGAAAATTTTTTTAGCTCATCTCTAGCAGCATTTAAGGCCTCTTCAACTTCTAACTCAATGTCATTTTTAGACAACATTTCATTGTTGCTATTTATATTGTCAGAACTTGCATTATCTAAATTAATTTTTTTTCGAGGAAACTCGAAATCATCATTTAACATGACTGGAATATCATTAATTAGTTGGATTCTTTTTAGCCTCCTTAAAAAATCTTGGACATTGAAGTTAATTACAGTAGAAAAAACTTGGGTTTATGGAACGAGCTGCTGCAAAAAGTTTCTCACATGGCTGCGATGACAATAACCATGGCTTTAATATTGTTATGAGGTGCCTCTTCAATAAATTGCAATAAGGAATGAGAGTTTAATTCAACACAAGCTGCAGTAGTCGCTGTAATGAAGCAATCTTTTAAATTCGTTCTTTTTTCATTTAAAATACTCTGTGTCCAGCCCCTTAAAATAAAATTAATTCGCCAGATGTTAAAAACTCTTAGTCTTAGTGGCGTGTTTTCATCGATGAAGACACTTATTAGGTCTTTCATGATTTCAAGGTAAAATCTGGTTCCATCTGATTCTGCCACGTGACATTTTAATGCCTTAAATACTTCATCCCTGGTAAATTTTAATATGGGCTTAAATTTCATCTTATCCGTAAAATTTAAATCTGTCTCTGATGTTCATTTTTATCTACATTGTCTACAAGATGCTTCAAATGATCTTTTGTTATTTTATGTTCTCCAATAATTAGCTTAGCAGAAGGATTTAAAAATCGTGTTTTTAATTTTATTAAAATGTGTACACCATCTTGAAAAACGTTTAACCTTATTGTCCCTGCAGGAATAAAAAATTTAATAACTTAGTTTTATTTTTACTCGCATATTTAATTTAATTTAATGAATTTAGTAATAGATAAATACATATGCTCACATGAAACCAAGGTCTTGACTCTGAAATTGCTTCAGAACCAAGCTCTGAAAAAGATTTCATAGCTTTTAAACATCTAGTATCACCATCACTCGAATATCCTAAAACCGTTATTCCATTTTCAGCACAAATTTTCTTTTCTTTCCCATCTTTTTACGTACAAAAATGTAAATTTATTATTTGTACCAAATGCACAAATGCAAATCGCAGGAGTTTTTTTCGAGTATGGTTGAGCCATAATAAAATTGATATATGATTTTTTTTGGAATATTCATCGAAATGTCTCTTAATTTCTAAAGCAGAACTTGCTACAAATTGATTTTTTATCGGTATTCCATTTTTTCCAATGATGGGTACTAATCCCAATACGCTGTCCGTTTTATTGTGATAAACGGCTTGCTCAACAACTTTTGTTTGATCTTCAGATACCAAATAAGAGGCTCCAAATTCCTTACAGCTAAAAAAGTTTTTAATTCATCGATTCTTAATTCGCCTTCGATAAAATCATTGGTGTTGTCAATTACTCTATGTATAGTTGGAAGAGCAGGTAAGGAGTTAAACAAGTTTTTTTGAATTGTCTCATATCCTATTTTTCCAGAGATTAAGAATAAATAAGTGGCAAACAATTTCAAATTATGGTTGTAACGCTGTCCGTGATTCTTTTTGCTACTGTTATTTTTAAAGGCTTTATACAATATATTCAGGCAACTTTCTCTCAGATCTGAGGTTTCATTTTCATTTACAAGTACATTATTTATTTGAAATTCTAAACAGCTATTTTTAAATTCAATGTAATTCAATATACAATTTTGCGATAAATTTTCAGCAGATCGTTGTAATGAACGTTGAATTCTTTGTTCACGTGTTCTTGTTTCCTTCCTAATTTTTGAAGGAGTACCATTATTTCAGTTTCTACAGAAGAAGTGAATTACTAAAAATCTAAAAAATGTTCGCTTTATATTTATGAATGAATAAATCAGGGAGTTTAAATCCACCATTGCTTACAATCATTTTATATAATACGTATTTTTGAATATTAGATTCATAGAAAATGATTGATTATCTATTAATTGGTTGTAATTGTTATTGGTTGTAATTGTTATTGGTTGTAATTGTTATTGAGAGTTCAAGCAGGTATTAAGTGAAGAACGACTTCATACAAAATTTAGTATTTTCGTCACTCGGGTCTTTCAATTTTAAATATTTGAATGCTATTTGATTTTCAGTTTTTCAAAATTCACTCTGTATCTCTTGAGTTCCGAAGTCGGAAAAACCGTAATTATTGGTTCCTATTTTCTCGCTTGCTTAATGCATATTATTTTTGATCAGACTCTTTTCCAAAAGTTTATTCTGGAGAATAAACATTTTTTCAAATGTTCCAATTTCCATAAAGAAAGGATTCAAAAAATAAGCCGAAAAAATATACAATAAAATCTAAAAGCCGAGACAAAAACATTTAAGCACTAGATTTTGGAGAAACTATTGTACTAGGTTTTTTTTATAAAAATTGTTAAGTTGAAAGCAAAATAAAAATCTCATAGGTAGGTCCAATGAAATTACAAAGAAAAATTTTTTTTTGTATAAAAGTTGATATTTAATTAAGTACATAGTTTATAATGGTCATAACAACGTAATATTCGGGAGTAAATAAGGGGGTTGGACACTTGTCCGCGGGACGTTTGTCCGCGATTTGTTTTTGTGTTTGAAAATTCAATCGCGGACAAATGTCCTTTTGCAAAATGTCTCATTTTGAGACATTTGTCCGCGGAAATGTCTAACTCTTGTCTATACTGTATATTCCAGTTCAAATTGCAATGATAACTTAGCTCAGCAATTCTCAAACTTTTTGAACTTCAGAGCCCCAGTGGGTCACTAATCGCTAATTGTAAGTAGTTTATTTGTATAATTCAGATAAATTTTATCCATAGCCGAAATCGAAACGAACTGTATTGTTAACAGTGCAAAGTTTATATTTAAAAGAATAAGGAATAAACCATCCCATTCATACCGTGATCATAATCATATTATGTATTCTTTTTTTGTACAATTTTTAACATTATTATGGTAGAAAATAATTAAATCTAATTATTGCAGTTATTTATACAATTTCACAACCTTAATTATTCAAAACCACTACTTCTTAGATACGCGGTAAAAAATATTCATCATCACATTCAAAAAATAACCATTTCATTTGATCACCAGGAAATTATCATTCATTCTACTTAAGCAATGCTGAGCCCAAACCCTATCCACGAAAATAAAACCTCATGTGGAAAAATAATCGTATACCACAATAATAATCTTATATGCGAGAAAAATGCACGGTTTGCGCGAATCTAATAAAAAGACTGAAAGCTCGACTGAAATACAATTTAAAAAGAATTTTAATAAATATGATGAAAATGATTTGTCAAAGGAAAATAATTCAAATGAGTCTTGGAAGGTTTTGATTTCTTCGTTTAAAAGACATTTACCTTGACGGGTATAAAAGCTTGTTACCAAATAAATTTAGAATATACCTTATTTTCAAATAATCAAATAACCGGTATATGGGTATATCGAAATTTTAAACTTAGCCAAAAAGTTTATTTGAACTTGAAATTTAAAAATTCTCAGGATAACAGAACTTCATATGAAAACATTGAAAATAGTAGATTACAATACATGTTAAGAAAATTTGTTATTCTTGCGAGTTGTGTATACACACAAACACATAGACACGAGTCATGTTTATATCACGAGACCGAAGGTCGAGTGATATAATATTGACGAGTGTCTATGTGTTTGTGTGTATACACAACGAGCTGTATAACAAATTTGATTAACATGTATTGTATACTGCTTTAATGTGCATGGGAGAGGGAGTTGAAAACAATACATTTACAATGAAAAAAATAAACAAAAAAGTTCAAAATGAAGCAAGGAAATAAAATTTAATTAATACAAGTAAATTTTTTTCTCGAAATGATTTCAAACCGGATGATTTAAGATCAGCTAATTCCTAAAATATTAAAAAAAAATTAGTAATTTTTCCAAAAAAAATTACTCATTTTCTTTTTTGCAAAAAAAAAAATCGAATAATTTTTTTTAGAAAAATTACTAATTTTTTTTTATTATTTTAGGAACTAATGGTCTTCTTAAATTTTATTTAATTTTATTTTTAATTATTAAAAAAAATAATAATAATTTTATAATTATTTGTTTTTATAATTAAAAATAAAATCAAATAATAATTATATAATTATAATTTATATTTACAATAAATAATCTCCTTGTTGCTGCCATTTTCCTCGTTTGTAGATAAAAGAAAAAAAAATTCTTACTTGACATTTGACAATTGACAGCAAACTTTATAATGACAACAAAGATATTTTCAGGGTTACCATTGTTCTATTTTTATTCATTTTGTTTTTTTGAATAAAAATAAGTGCAATTTTTGAAGTGTGGTTTAAATTTTTGTACTAAAATCCAACCACACTCGTTTAAACATTTAGTAGTACAGGTTCGAAGATCCTTTAAAAATAGTAGATTGAAACACAAGTTAAGAAAATTCATCGCTTTTTAGAAAAAAAAAAAAAAAATAGCCGCGTATTTTTTTATTGGTTCTTTTTTTTTTTTTTGTTTGCTCAGAGGGAAAATATAGATTAGCTCAGAGGGAAAATATAGATTTTTGGCATTATAAACTAAGCTTTGTTTGACATTGATATGATGCATGTGAGAGGTATACATTTGCAATTTTTTTTTTTTTTTTTGGTATTTGTCTGTATTGAAATATTGTGAGTGTGAGTGATATTATTTTTGTTCATAGTATTACGCAGTTCAAAATGAAGAATGTAAATACAATATAGAGCAATGTAAATACAATTTACATCACAGGGAAATGTAAATACTATTTACATTCCTCTATAATTGCATGTGTATTGATGCATGTAATGGACCATTTACCGAGCTAAATTTGCGAATGTAAATACAACTTACCGAAGCCTGCGCATTAAAATAATTAACAGTGGTAATATTTTTTTTCTTGGAAATTAAATTTTTTTTTTCTTTTGAATTGCGGTTCCCACTGTACTAGACACCCAAATCGTTTGGAACCGGTCCAATTTGTCTAGGCTCAGTATGCTCAGAAGGCTCATGAGCTTCTTTTTTTTTTGCCACATGAAAAAAATCACAAGGTGTATATGCCGAAAAAAGTTTGACTTTGTTACGTCACAGTAATGATATTTCAAATACACGCTCTGGAACAGCAAAATGCATTAGGAATTTGAAATTCAGTAATTCAAATTCTTTTCGAGTAATGGCCTATTGTTTAATTTCTTTTTTAAACTATTATTTTTAAGAACTTTTAATTTTCTCCACAAAACTATCTAGTTGAAAATAGACATTTGTAAGGGAAATGAGTGCATCAATTTTCTGCAACTAACTGCAACTAACTAAGCAAATTTTATTATTCTTCGACTTCGAAAGCAAACAATTAAATGTCAGTTACAAAAAGAATATTTGAATTTAAAATTTATTTTAAAAACAGAATAAGTGAAACATGGTTAAAAAGTGAATAATAAAAAGTTGTATATTGAATTAAAACAGTAAATAATCCCATTTTTAAAGTGCCTAAGCCGAAAAAAATGTAACGCAAATGGGAAAATGTTTTGAGAAAAATTACAAATTAATAAATGTAAACAACATAAGGGACTAACCTAGCGGTGTTAAATTTTCATAAGTTATACCACGTTTAGACAGGGATAAAATTACAAAGTTTATGCTTAAACTAGTGTAGTTTTGGTTTCTGCCATATAAAATTTCTGTAGTTAGTTACACCAGTTTAAGCTAAAACTACTTGTTAAAACTAGAAAATGAAAGCAGTAAGCAAAAGTGAAATCTATTATTTGTAATAAATCACAGCATAATCTATGTAATATGGTCGGGCAAAATAAAATATGTGGTGAAAAACTAAAAAAAAATTTCTACTCATACAAAAAAAATCATAATAAAAAATATAAACAATAACAAATAAATTTTTGTTGACAAAATAACACTAGTTTAATTTTATTTTATGTCTGAACGGTTTGCTTAAACTATAAAATTTTATAGTTTAAATTTTGATGTTTGAACATAATATTACTTCTTACGTTTTTTAAACAGAACTTTCCAAAAAATATAACCTTTTCCAAAAAATTTTAAAGGGCCATAACTCCGAAATGGGGACCTTCCCGCAAAAACTGTTTCGGATTTAACATTTTAGGGACCACCTCTATTCCCTATCCAAAAATAGGGCAAATCGGGCACAAAAAAAATTGTTCCATACAAAAATGTATGAAACTTT
The DNA here is from genome assembly GCA_964007475.1 of Hybos culiciformis. Lineage (NCBI taxonomy): Eukaryota > Metazoa > Arthropoda > Insecta > Diptera > Hybotidae > Hybos > Hybos culiciformis. Next base: position 76,871,373 of record OZ023273.1, on the reverse strand, counting down.
GGGGGGCCCTATCTCCGAAATGGAGCCTTTGCCCCAAGAACTGATTTCAGTTTTTGGGAGTTTGGGCACCGCCTCTACCCCCCTCCAAGTTTCAGCCCTTTCTGAGAGGTTCAAGGAAACTGTAGTTACGCCAGATTTTTTAAATCAAAACGTGATGACGTCAATTAGTCAATTATTTATTCAAAAACTAAACCATACCTTAATATTTAAAGTATACCTTAATAAAGTTAATATTTACACAAAAAAGTAGTGTTTACAACATGAAATAACAAAAAAATATCACAATATTAAAATTTGCACATTTTTTGAATCTCTTTTTTCATGAAATAATTAATTCTCAAATTTCTTGATTCACTTAGTGTATTAAATGAAAAGCTTAATCAAGGAGTTTAAAGTTACTAAAACATTATGAAAATAATACTAATTGAGCCTCCTAAACACATAATTTTATCATTAATAGTCACACTTTCTACATTTGTACAAATCTACTTGTGAAATCAGAATTATGGTGTACAGGGTAGGAAATAAGATCATATGAGAATCAGAATGTAAACTATTTTCGCTTTATATAAAAACTTATAGATTCCACTTTTATTTATACCACTTTAAAAATGCACAAATAATTAGTAACGACAACCCCTCCTAGATTATTTAATTGCGGACCGCGGTCCAAACCGTCCAACAAATGCAAACAGTTTGGGTGTCTACACTGTACTAAATATTTCTGTTGGCTGGTGATATTTATTAATTAATTTTATGTTTAATATTTATCATAAATTGTTTATAAATTTAATAGATTATTAGATAAATAATCTTTATTGTTTATAAATTTAATAGATTATTAGATAAATAATCTTTATATTGCCACCCAAATAAATTTGCCTCAAAAATACTTCTTCTCGCTCCGATTTGCAAATAATTAATAATTTATTCGCGAGTGATTGATTTTCTGAAACGTTGTAAGGTAAAAGTAAGGTAGGAATTTGTTGCTCCTTTCTTTTTGGCACTAAAGTATTCTACGGACAATACGATTTCAAAATATGCAACGTAGGATTTTGTTGCTCGCTCCTATTTGCAAATATAGCATTGCTTAATACGTAGTGCTATTTGTTCAGTATTTGTATAACGTATTTTCTAAACAACGTTATATTTTCAAAATGTGTTCCGACTATTTTAGAGCAACAAAAAAGCAACAAATTCTGGTGTATTGTTTTTTTGGATTTGAACACTCTATATATATTTTTCACAATGGGGGGGGCTAGATTTTCTGCTAAACGGTTCGAGCAACAAAATCCGGATTATAGCAACAAATTAGCACATAAATAGTTCTAAATTTTTTTTATAGGTCCGAACTTTTTTTTCGAAGGTGGGGGGGCTAACTTGATAGAGGTAATTTTGTTAAAAAATTTGTTAATGTATTTATAATATTTTTTTAATGGTTTATGAAAATATTTTATAAATTTTTTAATAAAATTCTAGATCTGGTGAAAACTATTAGTTGTAATTCTATTGATGATGACCTGGTATTGGTCGAAATTTTGGCGACGGCGATTTCTGGTTTGAGAAACTGGACAAACTGGAAACTGGAATTCTTATTTTTTTTTGTAAAATTTACACCTAGTAGGTATTATTTTCTTAATCATTAAAAAAAATTCTAATTGTAATATCTCTTAATCGTATAACTGAAGTTCAGGAATCAGAATCACCAAATAACACATCACAATTGAATAACCATAATTCAGACCAAGAATTAACAACTTCATTAAGCACAATCAAGGGTCAAATTGACAATGATGAAGAGGTAATTTTGAACAACGTAAATATTAAATAAAAAAAAAAATAGTGAAAAACTTACCGACCTTTTGGGATTGTGAACTTTTTGGAAGGTTCGATTTTCAAAATGCTGATTATTTTTGTGTTCTGTGATTCTACGCTGGACTCGGATTGCAAGCTGGGTAATTTATCTGTATCATTACTAAGAGTGTCGTTCATGTTAACTTCTAAGTTTAGTACATCATTTTCAATCGATCTTTCAATTGCACTATCCTAAAAAAAACATTTATATTAAGAGGACTTGGTACCAGTTTGAATTTTTTGTCCCAAAATTTGATTGTAGAGCCGTTTTAGATTATTTTGAAGTTTAATTTAAAAAAAAACCTTTCATTCACAACCTCAGGAATGTTTCATAGTTTAAAATGACATAAAATTTTTTAGAATCGGTTAAGGCTAAGTGCTTGAAATCTCTTCAAAACCATTTTGTGACACATAACAATGGTTTTGAAGAGATTTCGAGCATTTAGCCTTAACCGATTCTAAAAAATTTTATACCCTTTTAAAGTATCAAACAGTTCGGAGGTTGTGAATGAAATGTTTTTTCTAAATTTAACTTTAAAATAATCTAAAACTGCTTTTCAAAAAAAATTTGGGACAAAAAATTCAAACTGGTACCAGTCCCCTTAAGAATAATTTAATATAACATTTTCATTATCTTTTAGCCACCTCTTTATCTATTCTGTTAAAGCATTTTTCAAATAAACATTCCTTATCTTTAATTTTGGAGGGCTCCTAAGTAAAAAAAATAATTTTGAATTAATATATTTTTTGAAAATGTTTTTTAATAAAATAAATTTTGCTTTTTGCCGAGGTTTTTGCGCTCCATTTTTTTCTAAATATTACTTGATAAAGAATTTAACTTGAATTTGGAATTTAACAATATTTTACGCACGTTGTACACTTTCATTCCATATTATGGAGCATATTATAATTTGTAGGACAAAACAAAATTAAATCGATCAAAATACATGGCTGTAGGCAGACTAAGGAAGAGGGAGGGTCAGGATGGTCGTTTGACTTGGATCTATTAATTTAGGGGGTACGCAACAAACAACTAACTGCTCAATATTATGATTTCATTCTTGTGGTTAGATTTTCAAAAGCTTAAAGTTTTTTTCTCTAAAATTGAATTAATATCTACAATTTGTTTTAAAGGCTAATTTTTTTCATTAAATAGGGGCCTGATGTTGTCTGACATAGGACTCCAAATGTCTCGCACAGGCAGGTATCCACATTCCACCAAAGTTTCGAATTTAATAATTTAATAATTTAATATTTTTTTTTACTTACCTCTTCTGATAAACTGATAAAAAACTGATTTATTTTTTTTTTCGATGATTTCTTACAGTCATTCGAGGAATCACATTAATTTTTGAAATGTTTTTTGTAATGCGAATAAAAATTTGAGGTTCGCCAAACACCTTGACCATTTTGATTAATTTTTTTTCTAATGGTAAAATTTGTTGAGCAAACAGTACAAGTAAAAACTATTTCATATTCTCCATTAGAAATTTCTGCATCAGAAGTACACTTTGCTATATTTTCTTTATTAATTTCAGGCGAAAATTTACGAACGAATTTTGTTAATAACATTATAAACTCATTTTTGATTTTATCGATGCCAATTGGTTGATTTTGTTTCATTTTCTTTAATTTGGCAGATCTGGGTTCTTCCTCTGCAGAACATAAGTTTGAATTTATGTCTAAATGTTCGGTGAATACCGAAGCTTTTACTTTTTTCAAATTTTTAAATAATTCTACCAGGGTTACTTCATCGCCTGGAGAAAATTTAAATTTTGTTGGATTCTCCCAATAAAGGGTTCCAAAAATTAGTTTTTTTTCAGATTCTGAAAAATTAAAGTCAGTTAATTCGTCTCGGACGAAATTGGTTGTTTTAGTTAAGAAAACATTAGAGTTTTTATATTTTGAAACTAATTTTTCGTTTAGCTCTGCTAATTCTAAAATTTTTATTAATTTGTTGGATAAATTTTTAAAAACCATTTTTTTTTTTTTTTTTTTTTTTTTTTAGGTAAATTATTTTTAAATAATACCTATTACACTTAAACACAATAGTTTTTTTCCTCTTTTATTATTATTTTACCTTGTTTTTTTACTCCGATTTGCTTAATATTACAACAACTTTTTAATTTGCTTAATTTTTTGTTAATTTGTGGGACAAATTTTCAAAAACTAATTTTTTTAAATTTTTTTTATAATTTTTAAATATTACGCTTAGACTTAAACCGACTTAAACACAATAGTTTTTTCCCGCTTTTATTACCCGTTTTTTTAAATATATTTTATAGAAATTTTCACTTTCAAAACTTGAAAAAAAATATAATAAGAACTGTTTTTTTTAAAACAAAAGTGATCACGTGAGCAAGCTCAGACGCCGTCATTTTTAATGCGGCTGCGGCCCATTCGCCAAATTTTTAATTTCTTGCAGCTGCGGCTTAAAAAATTTTAAAATCGTGGCTGCGGCTGGGTGGTAACTGCTTAAAAAAACTGGAACAAAAAAAATTTTTGGGAACCAAAAAAATTCTTATCCGATATAAAAAAAGTAATTCGAAAAATGATCAGTACTTACATAAATATAGATGTGTTTTTTCAGTAATTAATCCTACTAGTATCTGCAAGCCAATTTCGTGGCGGGTTAATTGATTTTTAAAATTCGTCTAGCGCCTATTCATGAATAATCATCATAAATTCGTCGCTGTGGCTTTGCCGAAAATTCACGACCGACTGACCTAGCCGGCTATAAATCAATCAAAGCGTCTGAGCCTGCACGTGAGAAAGCTATTTTGACGCTAGAGTTGCCGTTGTGATACTTTTATTTAACTCTTTGACACTAAATTAAGCACTAAAATTTGACCCGCTGGTCTTAGAAAATAATTTTATTTTCAGTACATAAAAAACTTTTTCTTAAGATAGAAACAGCATCGTTTTTCGCCTTTCAGTTAAAAAGGTAACTCGTATAGCATCTAAAATTAAATTATTTTGTGTCATTCTTCGACTATGTCCAAATTCAGGCTATTTGTTGATGAAATTTCATAGAATTTCCTACGAAATATTTATAATTGCAACACTTAACACTTAACACCCCGTTCGAGACACCGCTTAACGCATAACATTTTAGGCAACCAATATGTGTGTGTTTAAAAAACGTATGAAGTAAAGTATGAAAATTTTGAAGCGCCATAACTCCAAAATGGGGGCTTTCCCGTAAAAACCGTCTTGGATTTAACATTTTAGAGACCGCCTCTACCACCTACCCAAAAATAGGGCAAATCGGGCACAAAAAAATGTTCCATACAAATTAATGAAAATTTTGGGGGCCCTTTCTCCGAAACGGGGCGTTTGTCCCAAGAACTGAATTCGGTTTTGGGAGTTTGGGCACCGCCTCTACTCCCGTCCAAGTTTCAGCCAATTCTGAGTGGTTCAAGAAAACGGCAGTTTAGCCGAAATTTGTATGAAAATTAACAAATTTAAAAATTAATAGTTCAAATAATGTACATTTTTCTATTTTCAAGTATTTCTAACGAAAAAAAAAAAATAACATAGGAAAATATTTTTAAATATACAATTGCTGCTCAGCGATATTCCGAAGATGTGGAAATTTTTTTATCCTTTTTTATAAATTAATTAATATTTAATAGCTCAAATAATATTTAAATTTGTTAATTTTCATACAAATTTCAATGTAAATAGAAATTTTGTATGCCGTATCAGTACAATTTATGGTCATAGTGGGCATTATTTGGACATTTAAACAAGTGTAAGTGAATAAATCAGTGTTTTTAAGATTGCAATGACGTAATGAGTGAAATGTCAAGAATGTCATCAAGATTGCAGATTGTTTTGTTTTGTTTTGTCAAAAAATTATCAAAAAATTATTGTGCATTTTAATTTGTGGTGCCTTTTAAATAAAAACAAGAAAATTCTTTTTATAATTTGTTAATAATAAGAATTATTTATTTAATTGTTTTCAATATAATTTTAATTTTAATTTAAATAGGTAATAGTATGCCGATAATATAGGTTAATTATAGAGATATTAAATAGATTAAATAGAATTTTCATACCTACCTAATAGTCTTAATTGTTAATTTTCGTTAATTTTATTGAAAAATATATTTTCAATTTTACAATAATTTTAATAGAAAGTATATTTCTTAATAAATAATTTTGTTTCGAAAATATTCACAGACATTTTTATAGAAATACCTAGAGAAATACTTACTACCTACCTAGTATATATAACAATTTGTTTAAAAAATTAATATATTCATAAAAGTTTATTTAAAAAATAAATTTCTTAATACAAGTTCGTTTAAAAAAATATTTATTTAAAGAAATTTTTGAAGAAAATATATTGTCTTCATAGAAAATATATTTTCTTCATAGAAAATGTATTTTCTTCATCTATATATATAAAACCGAAGTTGTATCTTTGTCTGTTTGTATGTTTGTATGTTCCGAATAGGCTCCTAAACCGCTCAACCGATCGTTTTCAAACTTACACCATGTCTTTGTGTCAGGTCGAGGGTCGTTAAAGGCTATTTTAAAATTTGATTGACCTCCTACCCAAGGACCTCCCCCGGGGGCGGACTTCAAAAGTTCGTCCGATTTCATTCAAATTTGGTACGTAAAAAGAGGAAGTGATTACAAACAAATTCCGTAACAAAATATTTGTTGACAACCTACCCAGCGACCTCCTACCCAGGGATATCCTCTCGGGGCGGATTTTAAAAGTTCGTCCGATTTCATTGAAATTTGGTATGTAAAAAGAGGAACTGATAACACATAAATCTATATATATAAAACCGAAGTTGTATCTTTGTCTGTTTGTATGTTTGTATGTTCCGAATAGGCTCCTAAACCGCTCAACCGATCGTTTTCAAACTTACACCATGTCTTTGTGTCAGGTCGAGGGTCGTTATAGGCTATTTTAAAATTTGATTGACCTCCTACCCAAGGACCTCCCCCGGGGGCGGACTTCAAAAGTTCGTCCGATTTCATTCAAATTTGGTACGTAAAAAGAGGAAGTGATTACAAACAAATTCCGTAACAAAATATTTGTTGACAACCTACCCAGCGACCTCCTACCCAGGGATATCCTCTCGGGGCGGATTTTAAAAGTTCGTCCGATTTCATTGAAATTTGGTATGTAAAAAGAGGAACTGATAACACACAAATTTCATAACAAAAAATTTGTTGACCTCCTACCCAGGGACCTCCTACCCAGGGATCTCCCCTCGGGGCGGACTTCAAAAGTTTGTCCGATTTCATTCAAATTTGGTATGTAAAAAGAGGAACTGATTACACACAAATTTCGTAACAAAAATTTTGTTGACTTCCTACCCAGCGACCTCCTATTCAGGGACCTTCTACCCAGAGACCTCCCCTGGAGGGGGGACTTTAAAAATTTCCGATTTCATTAGGGTTCCCAGACGTCCTCCTTTTTGGGGAAAGTCCTCCTTTTTGATAGTAAAAAAAGTGTCCTCCTTTTTTTTCCTAATTTCGCATTTTGTCCTCCTTTTCCATTATTATCCTCTATTTTGTCCTCCTAAGCTAAGTTATAAAATTGGAAAAAAAAAGCTATACACAAAAATAAACAAAACAATGAGTAATTTGGGACTTAATTTTTTGTAAGTTAAATTTGATATTAAGTAACTGACTGAGAAGATACTTTGAAGCAATGTGATATTGATAATTCAATTCTGTTTCTCTGTATTATTGGTTTAACGAGTCCAGCTTCGAACTTCATTTTAAAATTTTTCATTCATTTTATTCGAACTTCATTTTAAAATTTTTCATTCAACATTTTTATATATTTCTTGAGTTTTTTGTTTTCATAAAAAAAAATTTAAGTTTTCCTTTGTATACTTTTTCAATTTTTTTTTGAAACATCCTAGATATTTCGGAAAATAACATTTGTCAGAAATTTCTGCGATGTTTCAAAAAAAGTAGAAAAAGTAGACTTTTCTGGAAAAAGATCCAAAAAAGTTGTTTTAATTTAAATGAGAATAATACTCAAGAAAATGTAAAGAAATTTAATGAACCATTTTAAAGTTATGCGTAGCAAGGCTTATTTGCATGAAAATTGAGTTATTTGTATTGAAAATTGAAAATTTATTAAAGTAATTATTGATGCAAACATTATTACTGACGATATTAATTTAAAATACAAATAACTCAATTTCCATGCAAATAAACCGAAGGGGACATATTTATATATTATATCTCGAAAACTATTTCTGATACATCTCTAAATTTTTTGATATGTTATAAAGGACTGTCTAAGCTTTAAAAATAAAATAATTTAAAAACATTTTTTCTATCCCACACTTTTTCAAAATCTCAAAACATGAAAATAATGTTATTTTTTACAGTCAAAGGATACCCAAATTTTTTTAGTTTTATTTTATTTGAAAAGCTTAATTCAATACCTTTTATTTGCATCTCTAATCGTCCAAATCGGTTTTTTGTATCAAAAGTTATGAATTCTTAAAATTATCAGTTTTTATGAAAAAATGCTAAAAAGTGTATTTTCAACCCGGCCTAACACTGAATATTACATTCGAATCGATTTAAAAAAAGTATAGGTCTATTTTTTGTTACACTTAAAAAACCCTGAAAATATAATTTAAATCGGAAGGGGTCGGCCCCAAAATTTGAAAATGTTGATCGTTTTGGTGTCTACGTACGCATATATATACCTATCTTTTTTTTTAGGATGTCCTCCTTTTACTGCAGACAAATCTGGGAACCCTAGATTTCATCCAAATTTGGTACGTAAATAGAGGAACTGATTACACACAAATTTAGTAACAAAAAATTTGTTGACCTCCTACCCAGGCACCTCCTACCCAGAAACCCCTTTGGGGGGCGGACTTTAAAAGTTCGTCCGAATACATTCGACTTTTGTATGTAAAAAGAACTGATTACACACAAATTTCGTAACAAAAAATTTGTTGATCTCTTACCCAGCGACCTCCTATTCAGGGACCTTCTACCCAGAGACCTCCTACCAGAGACCTCCCCTGGGGGCGGACTTTAAAAGTTTGTCCGATTTCATTAAAATTTGGTACGTAAATAGAGGAACTGATTACACACAAATTTAGTAACAAAAAATTTGTTGACCTCCTACCCAGGCACCTCCTACCCAGAAACCCCTTTGGGGGACGGACTTTAAAAGTTCGTCCGAATACATTCGAGTTTTGTATGTAAAAAGAACAACTGATTACACACAAATTTCGTAACAATAATTTGTTGATCTCCTACCCAGGGACTTTCCCGGCGGCGGACTTCAAAAGTTCGTCCGATTTCATTCAAATTTGGTACGTAAAAAGAGGAAGTGATTACAAACAAATTCCGTAACAAAATATTTGTTGACCTCCTACCCAGCGACCTCCTACCCAGGGATATCCTCTCGGGGCGGATTTTAAAAGTTCGTCAGATTTGATTCAAATTTGGTATGTAAAAAGAGTAACTGATTCCCACAAATTTCATAACAAAAAATTTGTTGACCTCCTACCGAGCGACATCCTACGCAGGAACCTCCTACCCAGGGATATCCTCTCGGGGCGGATTTTAAAAGTTCTTCAGATTTGATTCAAATTTGGTATGTAAAAAGAGGAACTGATTACCACAAATTTCATAACAAAAAATTTGTTGACCTCCTACCGAGCGACATCCTACTCAGGGACCTCCTACCCAGGGATATTCTCTCGAGGCGGATTTTAAAAGTTCGTCAGATTTGATTCAAATTTGGTATGTAAAAAGAGGAACTGATTACCACAAATTTCGTAACAAAAAATTTGTTGACCTCCTACCCAGGCACCTCCTACCCAGAGACCCCTTTGGGGGGGCGGACTTTAAAAGTTCGTCCGAATACATTCGAGTTTTGTATGTAAAAAGAAGAACTGATTACACACAAATTTCGTAACAAAAAATTTGTTGATCTCCTACCCAGGGACTTCCCCGGTGGCGGACTTCAAAAGTTCGTCCGATTTCATTCAAATTTAGTACGTAAAAAGAGGAAGTGATTACACACAAATTCCGTAACAAAAAAATTGTTGACCTCCTACCCACAGACCTCCTCTCGGGACGGACTTTAAAAGTTCGTCCAAATTCATTCTAATTTGGTATGTAAAAAGAAGAACTGATTACACAAAAATTTCGCAACAAAAAATTTGATTTCATTTAAATTTGGTACATAAAAATGATTAAACACACGAATTTCGTAAAAAAAATTTGGCCCCTCTTTTTAGGGGGTCTCTTCGAATATATAGAAATCAATTTTTTTATTACTAATAACTACAAAATATTAAAAACTAAACCACTCAACCGATCGTTTAGAAATTACACCGTCTCTTTGTCTCGGGGTCGTTATAGGCTATTTTAAAATTTGAATGGCACCCTACCCAGAAACCCCTCCCGGGGAGGACTGCAAAAGTGTTTCCGATTTCATTCAAATTTGATTTATAAAAGGAAATGGATAAAAACAAAAATTTGGTTTGTTTTGGAAACCTGTTTAAGGGAAGGATATCATTCGATTTTATACAATTTAAGTATTGAATAAGTAGAAATGATAACTATTAAACCTTCTTAGATATTTTCCCAAATTTATAAAATAACTAGCTCCTATAATTGTTCATCAATCTGACAACAAAAATTTCACTTAAAATGTGTTCCACAACAACGTGTGTGCGGGTACAGCTAGTAGATAATATATTTCTTCACAGAAATTTGTTTGAAAAATATATTGCTTAATATGTAGTTTGCTAAAAAAATATATTTTTTCCTCGATTTTTTCTTAGTTATTTGGATAAAAAATATATTTTCTTCATAGACAATATATTGTCTTCATAGAAAATATATTGTCTTTTTAAAAGCAAATGTTAGTCAGAGGACTTGGATTAGGTTAGGTGTAAAATTATTTTTATTTCAAAATAAAGTCAATGCATTCCATAAATCTCTCTAGGCGTAAGTGAAGCTTACGTGTGCAAGCTCGATTTGATCTGATGTTAGGTCAGTGGGATTTGCGGCGCCAGAAATCTAAAACAGTAAAAAAATATATTGTGATTTTATATAAAACACTCTGTACTGTAAATGTATTGATCTCACTAATATATATGAGAGATACTTCCTGCTAGAGCTGGATTTACTCTTCCTTTAGTATTTATTCGTAGGTTAGAATAATAGTAGTTATATGAATGTATTGAGACTGAGAGCGAACAATTAGCGTTGCGTTTACGTTTCATCACATTTAGTGATTGCAAATCGATATTACCGATATCAACGATATCACAAAAAGACAATCTCGAAATATCGAGGAATCTCGAGATTTCCGATATTATTTTGAATTATTTATTCAAAATAAGCTTACCAAATGGATAATACATACAAAAAATAAAAAGTTTTTTTTTTTGTTAAATTCAGTTTTGTTTGCATTTTTAATTTTTTTTTTTAATTTTTTCTTTTAATTTATTTATTTAATTTTTTGCCGATATTTTAAGTGCGAATTAATATAAATTTATTCAATAAAATTTTATTTTCACTTTATGTTAAAAAAAAAAAAAAAATAGCCTCAAAAAAATTATCTGGCTACTCTAAAAATAAAAAAAAATTATTTCAAAATAATTATTATTTTTTTTTTTAATTAAAGCTTTTCTTGTAAAAATTTTAATGCCAAAATCTTTTTTTTTTTAATGAATTTACATAACTTTTCCGAATTGATTTTTTTATTATTTCAGCTTTTGAACAAATTTAGAACATATTTTTTTTTCTATTTAAAAAAAAAAAAAATTATTAGGGTTATCGCTACTAATTTAAATGAAATAAAAAAAAACAAAAAAGAGTATCACATTTTTTATTTTCGGCTAAACTACAGTTTCCTTGAACCTCTCAGAATGAGCTGAAACTTGGAGGGAAGGTAGAGGCGGTACCCAAACTCCCAAAACTGAAATCAGTTCTTGGGGCAAAGGCCTCGTTTTGGAGATAGGGCCCCCCAAAGTTTTCATACATTTTTGTATGGAAAACATTTTTTTTGCCCGATTCGTCCTATTTTTGGGTAGGTAATAGAGGTGGTCCCTAAAATGTTAAATCCGAGACGGTTTTTGCGGAAAAGCCCCCATTTCGGAGTTATTGCCCTTAAAAATTTTCATACGTTACTTCATAGTTTTTTAAACAGAACTTTCCAAAAGATTTAGCTTTTTCCAAAAAATTTTAAACACAACTTTGACGAGCGGGCGGGCGGTCAATGGGTCTTGCGGCGCCAGCCCCCCCTTTGCCTCAAGAACTGATTTCTCTTTAAAAAACGTATGAAGTAACATATGAAAATTTTGAAGGGCCATAACTCCGAAATTGGGGCCTTCCCGCAAAAACCGTCTCGGATTTAACATTTTAGGGACCACCTCTATTACCTACCCAAAAATAGGGCAAATAGGGCAAATCGGGCAACTCGAGCAAATCGAACACAAAAAAATGTTTTCTATACAAAAATGTATTTAAACTTCGGGGGCCCTATCTCGCAAATGGGGCTTTTGCCCCAAGAACTGATTTCAGTTTTGGGAGTTTGGGCACCGTCTCTACCCCCTCCAAATTTCAGGCAATTCTGAGAGGTTCAAGGAAACTGTAGTTACGCCTTATTTTCTTATAAACAAGTCAACTCGTTTGATTTTCTCAGTTGAGAAGAAAGCGCATGATAAATAAAAAAAAAAACGAATACATAAAATAAAAAGTTAAGATTTAAATTAAAACAAATGTTTTCAATTCTCAGCAACGGGATATTTTAAATTTCCCATAACAATTTGAATTTTATAGTTTATTCTACAAATTAAATGGAATTTTTTATTTAAATTAACAAAAAAAAATGTTTTGGCATAAAAGTTTGATTTCATTTTTATCAGGTGTTCCATGAGTTAATAAATAATATTACTTCTTGTGAAAAAGTACCACCGGAAACAATTTAACGTTTATAAATTCAAAGTCCTGGATACACCTTTTTTTAGTTACTTGCAAAATTGAAGCAAAATAAAAAAGTAAATTAAAAAGGAAAATAAAATATTTTTATTTACATAAAAAAAAAAATTATATTTTTAACAGTTAAAATTTAAAAAATGGTAAGTAATTTTATAATAATTTTCTTTATTGTAAAAATCCACCTAATTTATTAAAAAAAATTTAGGATACAGTTAACCTAAATTCAATATGGGAATATTTTGAAAGGAATGAGAGTAAGACAGCTGCTACGTGTTTGCAATGCCAACGAATTTTAAAAACATCGGGAGGATCCACCACAGGTCTTCACACCCATTTGAAAAAAATTCATAATATGAACGGGTTAAAAAGAAATATTAAACAAGAATCCAATAATTTTAAATCTGATGCCATAATAGACCGCAGCTTCCCTGCAATTGTATCAAGATTAGTAGCCGTTGACAATATAAATTTAAATACGATTTGTTCATCATTTGATCTCCGTGAATCTCTTGAGGCACGTGGATTTCGTGTTCCAACATCTCCAAATACAATTCAAAAAATTGTTATTCAGTACGGAGAGCAAATAAAAGATCTTTTGAAAAATACAATAAATGGAGAGAAAAAAACTTCTATAAAATTTTCTATGACATTTGATGAATGGACCTCTGTCAATAACAAACGGTACATAACGTTAATATTCATTCAAAAAAAAAAATTTGGAACTTGGGTCTCATTAGAATTGTGTTGGTCTTTTGGAAGAAAGATTGAAATTTTTTGGTTTGGGCTTCGAAAACATCATTGCCCTCACCACCGACGGCGCTGCCGTTATGAAAAAAGTTCGAAAGATGCTGTCACCTTATCATCAACAGTGCCTTATACACGGAATTCATCTCGCGGTTGTCAAAGTTTTGTACAATTCCGATTCAAGCATATTTCAAAATTATGAAGATGAATACAATGACAATTCTAGTACAAATATTGATATTTTAGAAGATTCCACTCTTTTTAATGACCTGGATCTGGATGGTAAGATTTTATTCTTTAAAAGTACTATTCCATATACAAATTTAAGTTACGTAAGAACCATAATTTAACTATGAAGCGAATTTAATAATTTAATAATGCAGGCCTGAAAATATGAAATAATTTAGGTATTAGGCAAAACTCTTTTTAAAATTTTGTTGGGCAAATTTTTTGTGGTTAATATTAAAATACCTTTTCCATTAATAGTAGGTATGTTTAAAGTGGTAATTTTTTTTTGTGTATTATTCTATACTATAATCCTAATTGCTAAAAAATAACTTGACAAAATTTACTACTAGGCGATCCGCCGTAGTATTGAAAATATCATTATTTATTTATTTTCTTGATAACCGATAATGCAATAAAAAAAATATTTTAAATTAATAATAAATATACTTTTATCATTGTTTAAATAATTCTCGATAACTTTTGTTCAATTTTTTTTTACAGATTTTCAGTTTGAGATAATCCAAACAAATGAAGACGATATTAAAAAAATCACTCACTCACACAATTTATTTGACACCATTCAAAAAATAAGAAAAATTGCTAAAATGTTTAAAAAATCTCCAACAAAAAACGAAGTTTTGCAAAAACATGTAATGGAACAACACCAAAAAGAACTAAATTTAATTATAGACTCCAAAACTCGATGGAATTCACTATTACATATGGTCGAGCGATTTAATGAAATAAAAACATCAGTAAAAAAAGCAATTATTGATACTAATATTGACATAGTTTTGACAGATGATGCTTTTTTAGCAGTTGCAAACATAATTAGTTCCCTTAAGCCAATCGAAGTAGCTGTTGAAGCTTTGGGCAGGGAAGACGCAAATTTATTGACTGCAGATTGCATTTTATCATTCATGATTGAAAAATTAGGAAATAATACTTTGAGTAGTGTGTTAAGAGATCTCATCATGGCTGAAATGATAAAGAGGCGAACTGAATTATCAAATGTGATTTATTACCTTCATCATGGAAAAATTGAACCAAAAAATAATCCCTTTGTCAAAATTAACAAGTCATCTATATTAAAAGAAATTGTTGCAATCTTACGAACTCTTACAGGATTTGAATCTTCGGGTGATAACATAGATTTAAATTTAGATTTATACTTAGAAAATGAACCAAGTACTTCTAAATGTTCTTCAAATGTTTATCGAAAAGAAGAGCTTGATATTTTCCTCAAAAATAATTTGAATAAGGATATAGATCAACCTAACAAAAAAGAAAACAAGACAATTAATTTCATAATAAAACGTGAAATGTCTTGTTTTGAAATAACCAACTGCAGAGGAAAGTATTTGTCAATGGTTTATGAAAGCTTACTATCAATAAAACCATCTAGTATAGATTCAGAAAGAGCATTTTCTTCTGCTTCAAGAATTTGTACTAGATTCCGTAGCAGACTCAATGATTCAACTATCAATACAATAACATTTCTAAGATCTTTCTTTAAAAAAAATAAATAAAATCTAATCCACAGTAACTTTATGCAAACTAATTAATTCATCTATTTTGTTTTATTTAAGCATAAAATATAACATCTTTAAAAATTTTTAATTTATTTTTAATTTAGTATTTTTTAGCTTAAAAAATTTAATACGCCTAATTTGAATGCGGTTGAAGAATCTAAAAAAGAACGGTATAAACAGACTTGCCTTAATTATTAATTTCTTCAAAAATTATACCTGTTTTGAAAATGCTTAAAATTATCTTAAATTATAATAAATTGGGAATCTAAATAGTGGAAAACGTACCCAAAGTGAAGGACTTCCTTATTTTCAAATTTCAGAAAAAATATTAACTGTAGTTTCTTCTCTAGAAAGAAAATAGTTCAAGTCTCCCATTTCAGTACAGGATAGTTTTGAAGGTTCAATTTCAGTAAATTCGAACTTATTATATTACGACCACTTGTTCCAATGCAAAAAAAAAAATAAAACTTAGCTCTTTTCCATAAAAAACCATTTTTAGTACTTTTTTAGTAATGTCGAAAATATCGAGATCTCGTTTTATGATCTCGATATTACTAAAATACATAAGTATCGAGAATATCGATATCTTAAATCACTAATCACAGTGATTCATTCTTGTGTCGCATAAAACGTATTTACTTGGCCGAGAGTGCACAATACACGGTAAAAAATCTGTTCTGAAATATACAAAACTTGGAAAAAAATTGTTTCTCAAAGTATATTTTACCTAAAAATTTATGGGTTCTAATAAGATTTTATTACCAATTTAATATGTCATTTCGGTTAAATTTAAAATTTACAAAAAAAAATTTCCCCTTCAATGAATGCAATGTAAAACAAAAAAATTTTTATTCAATTTTAAATTCACCAAAACTGAATTATCAATTTTGTTCCAATTTTGCGGTTGGCTTCATTTAGATTTTTCATTTCCATCAAAATTTTTTTTGAAAAGATGTAAAATTCTAAATTTTGCACTTTTTGTTTTTTCGTTAGCAATCGTACAAAAAAAAACAATTTTTTTTTTATTTAACATTTGCCTCTCACATAAATTTTGTAAGAATTGAAAATTTTCAAAAACTATCAACAACGATACTCAAATTTTTTTCCTTTTAACAAAATTCTTTTTCAATATATTTATTAAAAAAAGTTTTATAAATTATTTACAATTATTTTGAAGAATGAATTTTTTCGAAACGGCAGTAGGTTTTTTTTTACTTTTAACCACAGGATCTATAATAGAATGGATGACTACTTGTCAAAATTTTGTATGAAAATTGTTGTAAAAATTCAAAATTTGTAAACAACGACGTATTTTCTTATAGGCTCTCCAAACTTCGGGTTTCAATAAAGTTTCGCAAATATTTATAAATAGTTATTGAGTTAAAGAAGGTTTATCACACAAAAAATTTAGTTGTTTTAAAGTTTTGTTAAATGTGAGTTAAATCAGGTTCACCTGATAAAACCCAGCATTGTTTATTTAGATTAAATGAATATGTTCTGATCACGTAAAAAAAAATTATCGGTTGGGCATGTACGTTTGAATCATATATATATTAAACTATATACATTGTACACCTATTTTATAAAGTAAAGTATCTGCCATGGAAAATATATATCGTCCCGCCAAAATCGATGTTTTTTTTACTCAAAATCTATCATTGTGTTGAATAAAAATGATCAGGAATGGGATGGTTGCTTTTTTAAAAGTTATGAAATAAAACAAGACTTTTAATTTTATAAACTCATCACAGACAACATTTTATTTCTATTTTTACTAATTTTTACATTTTTATTAAAAAAATTTAAAATTAAATATATGCGCACACGTATGAAAAAATGAATTAAATAAATTTTATTGAAATTTTCACAACATTTGAAATTACATTCAACGTTTGTAAGAAGGGAAGCTAATTTACTTACTAAATTATTTTCTGTTACAAATCGAAATTTTCAGCAAACTTATCCTGTAATATTTTAATAGAATTAAGAAAGTTTTGAGGAGGAACTGTTAATTTACATTTTTCAAACTGTTTAAAATTCACGAAAATAGCATTTTCATTTTCATCTAATTGAGAACTAAAATCAGAATAGCAACAATAATTTTGAGTTTTTTTTAAATAAATAGCCAACAAAATAGTAAAACGCATTCTGTTCACATATGTCCTTGTTTTTTAATTCTGAATGAATATTAATTTTTTCGAAATTATATACTGTTTTAATAAGTGGAGGAGAAGGTGAAGGAAAATTAAATTCTAATGAAATATTTTCTAAATCTTGAGTCAGCTCGCAATTCCCAGTCTTTACTGCTTCAAAAAAATTTAGAGTAAAAAGTTTTTTATATGCCCACCCAAACTGAACTGGGGTTGGATGAACATTGTTCCCGCCTTGTTTTCTTATAGTTCCAAAATAATTTTCTAAGCAGTCTTGATTTAGTCGACGGGTAAGAAGAAATTTAAATCCTTTTATTGACAAGTTACCCCAAATTTTTTTAACAGATTCTATAGTTATGAAAAAGCCTCTAAAACATTGAACTTTATTTGATATATTTTGTTGTTTTTTACGTCTGTGTTATTTGTTAATAGTGTGTTAATTTCTCGACCAATTAATTCAGACAATTATATTTTAAAAAAAGAAATTTATTCTTTATTTAACATTTGTTTTTTACAATAAATTTGACGTTTCGATGTTTGTTTTACATCCTCATCAGAAATTGTTGGTGTTTTTTATTTATTTATTCTGTAAAATTCAATTAAAACTTTATCATAATTTTATAATATCTAAATTTGATTGTTATGTGTTTCTTCAAAAAAAATTTTTAAATTTACTTATTAAATTAAATCTAATACAATACAATTTTTTATTTTTACTTGTTATCAACAAATTAATAAAGTTTATATGAAATTAATTTAATTTTTTTGTGTTATTATTATTACTAAACAAAATATGTTGTGGTATGTTATTAAGTTTTCGTTTGATAATAATAAAACCAAAAAAAATTTTTGTTTAGTAATAATAATAACACAAAAAAATTAAATTAATTTCATATAAACTTTATTAATTTGTTGATAACAAGTAAAAATAAAAAATTGTATTGTATTAGATTTAATTTAATAATTAAATTTAAAAATTTTTTTGAAGAAACACATAAAAATCAAATTTAGATATTATAAAAAATATGTGATAAAGTTTTAATTGAATTTTACAGAATAAAAAAAAAAAAAAACACCAACAATTTCTGATGAGGATGTAAAACAAACATCGAAACGTCAAATTTATTGTAAAAAACAAATGTTAAATAAAGAATAAATTTTTTTTTTTTAAATATAATTGTCTGAATTAATTGGTCGAAAAATTTACACACTTTATTTTCAGAATCTTATACTTTAATCGATTTTAAGAATTCAACAATTTTCTCCAAAAATGAAGTTTAAAAGCTATCACCCACAAAAGGTCTTTTATATATTTTGGGTGTTTTAAATTTCGACGAATTTAACAAGTCCAACAGCTTGTCAAATTTTTTTCAAAAACTCTGTAGTTTCGCAAGCAACCTGTTTGGCCTCACCTAAACTTACTTGAGTATATATTCCACTACCTATTGAAGCACTTAGAGTTTGACTACCAAATTTTACCTTCATTTTTTCGAAAATTGTCGGACAAATATGGAGATTCAGTTATTTTAGGAGCTAATCTAAATTCTATTTTCCGATCCCACTTATAGAATTCCATAATTTTTTTTATTACAAAATTCTATATTATGGTTTAAAAGATTATTTCTCACCGATTTATTTTTCCATTTTTCACTTCTTTTTTTTTTTTTAATTTTTTTCAGTTTTTTTTTCACAAAAAATTGGTAAAAGTTAATTTAAATTATTATTTTAATTTCTCACATTTAAATCACTAGCGGTTGAAATTCAAATTAGCTTTAAGCATTAAAAAAATTCTCACATCCTTAAAATCGAAAAATTAAAGCAAAACAAAAATCATATGATTTTTATTTATTAGTATTGAGTATTTAAGGGAAACTATGACGCGCTTATGGGCAAATAAATGTAAACAATGCATTTATTTTATATAAGAATCAGGTGACTATGATAATTTTTTATCTTTACAAAAAATTAAAAAAATTGTAAAATATAAGTAATTTTACGGTTTTCAAAAACTTTAAAAATAAGAAAATAGTTTTAAGTCGAAAATAAAACGAAATGAACTCACTTTGTTCTTAAAAAAGTAATTAATTTTAGATTTTAAAAAAACCTGCGAAAAAAACTTAAGTAAAAGGAATCAGAAAGGCACCTTGTAGGAGGGAGGTGATTTTTTTTTTTTTTGCATAAAAATTTTTGTTATTTATTGTTAATCTACTATAGAAATATGTTTACTCTGCTATATATTCGTAGCTTTCTATGTATTGCCCGTAAAAAAGCGTTATTGTAATTTTTATTTTTCGAATTTTAATTTTAAATTAATTAATTCACTTATAAAATTTTTTTATATAATTTTTAAATTATTTTATATTTAATTTTATTCACTAATTTTTATTTAGAAATTTAATAAAAAAAAAAAACACGAAGCAGTCATAGAACTGCCGTTTATACTTAAAAGATTTAAACTATGAAATAACAGTGGCTACAAATGATGGGCTGCTCAGTACAAAATGTAAATTGAAATAAAAATATTTCAATTTACATTTTGTACTGAGCAGTCAATCATTTGTAGCCACTGTTATTATTTCATAGTTTAATAAATTTTTTAAGTATAATCTTCTGTCGGCAGTTCTATGACTGCTTCGTGTGTTTTTTTGTGTATTTTGCGCCGGCACGACCTAACCGTAGCTCCCTGCCCAAAAATTTTTCGGCAGATAATCTTTATTTCACCGGAGCTACCTATTTTGAAAAATAAATTTTTTTGTAAATTTTCCGTCAGCACGACCTAACCGTATCTCCCTACCCAAAAATTTTTTTTCAAGTAATATTAATTCCACCGGAGCTATCTATTTTGAAAAAAAAAATTTTTTTTGTACATTTTGCGTCGGCACGACCTAACCGTACCTCCCTACCCAAAAATTTTTCGGCAGGTAATCTTTATTTCCCCGAAGCTACCTATTTTGAAAAAAAAAAAAAAATGTTTGTACATTTTGCGTCGGCACGACCTAACCGTAGCTCCCTACCCAAAAAAATTTCGGCAGGTAATTTTTATTTCACCGAAGCTACCTATTTCGGAAAAAAAAAATGTTTGTGTATTTTGCGCCGGCACAACCTAACCGTAGCTCCTTACCCAAACATTTTTCGGGTGGTAATCTTAATTTCACCGAAGCTACTCTTTTTTTTAAAAAACTTTTTCGTATCTTTTGCGCCGGCACGACCTAACCGTAGCTCCCTACCCAAAAATTTTTCTGCAGGTAATATTAATTTCACCGCAGCTACGTGTTTTGAAAAAAAAAATTTTAGTTTTAAATAATTTGTAAACGAAAAATTTTTAAAAAATAATTTGAATTTAAATTTGTCGCGCCAAATTATTTTGTTTTTATTAATGGCACTCATTTTTTTGTGTGTTCATTTTTCAAATTCTCATGCGTTTTAGATACTCGAATCGATACTCGAATTGAAACAAGATTTTTACCCTCTACCAAAAATGTCACAACGCGCCTAAAGAAGTATAAACTTCAATAAAAATAAAAAAACAACAATTAACCCTGGTTAAAAAAATCATGGTGTGAACAGCAATTTTCAATTGAGGGATAACCTTATTTAATTTATGAATAAAATTCCTAGTTTGGAAAGCCTATTATTGAAAAAATAAGTAACGTTATTAAATAAGCTCAGCCGGGTTTTTATTAATTTTTTTCCGGCTCGACATCAAGTATTGTGTTTTTTTATGTTATGTTCTCATCAAAATTTTTAAATTTGAGAAAAAAAAAAAAAAAATTAGTGAAATTTATCAAAGAAAAAAATTAAAATGAAGGTATGTATTATAAAAGGATGCAAGTCAAATAGTGGCAAATTTGAAAAAAATTTATTTGTTAGGTAAGTTTGATGGAATTAAGTTACGGTACTTAATTAAATTATATAACTGGTACGAGTTATTAATTTTCGCTTTACAAGAGAAAAACATTTATTCCGCGAATGGTATATGGCAACGGAAAAAAAAAGTGAAATCGATTATAAAACGTGTTTCAAAACAATTTGTTTGCAGCCTTCATTTCAGAGAAAATTGTTTTTACTGTTCATCGAAAAAAACTTTTAGATTACGACCTGACTCCGTACCAACTTAAAAATTTTAAACAATGATTTTTTTTTTTTAAATATAGTAATTAAAACAAATTTCAAGGATCATGCAGTGGTCGGCAAACCGGCGATCGCGATCGACTGGTCGATCGTCAAGGTTTTCTTGGTCAATCGGGAAAAATTTCTAATATATGCACATATTTTATATTTTTCTATTCTAGACAAAACTTTCACTGCATTCTGCAACTTCAAGAATACATATTTATAATTCTATTCTCAGAAAAACTATAACAAAAAATTTGTATTT
Source organism: Hybos culiciformis (assembly GCA_964007475.1). NCBI lineage: Eukaryota > Metazoa > Arthropoda > Insecta > Diptera > Hybotidae > Hybos > Hybos culiciformis. Next base: position 76,849,522 of record OZ023273.1, on the reverse strand, counting down.
AGTTTGGTTTTTGAACATTAAAATAAATTAATTTATAATTTTAAAAAACGTGGTCGATCAAACGACTAATAATTTTATCTGAAGTGATCTTTAGTTATTTCTTTAGTTATCTCAAATTGGGTTCACAGCTCGAAGTAGTGCACGACTGACAGTTTTGCAAGCCAATAAAGAAGCACATACAAAAACATCTACGCGCACACTTACTTAATACTTTGAAGTTTTCCTAACGGCCTGAGCAAACTCGACGCGACGGACGCGACGCAAACGTTAATGATGTTAATGACCATATAATTTTACGTTAGCGTCATTAACGTCGAGACTGTTCGCATCCATATATTTTCATACATTTAATATTTCTTACGCCATTTGCGTCGCGTCCGTTGCGTGCGTCACGTCGAGTTTAACCAAACTATAACAAAAAATTCGCAAGTCAGAAGTTTGTGTAATTCTGAATTGGTTAGTCACAACTCACAGTAAAAAATAGTTTTTATTAACTCTTCGCATAAAAGAAAAATTTTATAAGTCGTACGCAGTTTCAACACGAAAAAATTTAATCTAATTTAGAATTTAATTAGTTTTTATAATCTACAAATTAAATAAAAAAAAATACAATGATCATTTTTTTAACAAAAATTTCAATTTTTGTTTAGAATAAAAAAAGGATATAAAAATTACCTGTAAATTTAACTGTAAGAATAATTAATAATAATTATAATTGAATAAATCAAATTTTTAAATAAAAAATTAAAGTTGGAAGTGTAATAAAATTACTTTAGAAGAACACAGACTTGTTCCACAAAAGTTTGCCGATCTAAAAGATCGTAATTACACTGAATCTAAATTTTCTGGCTCTCCATCACAAAGATCTATTTTCTATTTTGATAACAACGATTGCGATATTGTTTTACATCTAAAAACTATCCCCACAAAAATTTAGCTCAATTGGATACCATTAAAACGACCCGCTTGGCGGTTCAGTTTTCATATCTTTTACTAGAGTACTAATTAGCTTTTTCATTCTTTTGAGCGTTACGTTGTGTAATTTAATTAGTTTTTACTCGACTAAACTTTTTAGATTTATAATATTAAATTACTTTTTCAAATTATTATAATAATATTTTTGAAAATACAAAGTCTTAAAACTAATTAGTTGCTAAAAAAGTTTAAATTTCCGGGTTGAAACGTTGCTCCAAGACTTCTCTGGTTGACTGGGGATATTTATGGCGCTAATCCTGGATAATCTGCGAAATAAATGACAAAAGAAAGCATATTTATTAATAATATTACCCTTATCAAGGGTAAAATATAAAACTATTACTCACCTGCAACAAAAATTGCTTCTGAACCTCATCCTTGGTTACTTTATCGTTAAAATCTTTTTATACCCCTTTCGGCTGAATCATTTACAACTTTTAATTCGCCAATCACAATCTTTCCTTGTTTGTACTCATTAGAATTTATCCACTCAGATGGGTGTAAATGTAAGAAATTCTCTATTTTAAATCTACGAAATATATGTATTGAATTATTACTAATTAATTTTATCAAAATTTCTTCGTTAGAACTTTGTAAGAATTCAGATATTTCTCCTTTTTTCAGGGGTAATTTCTTAAGGATTGTTTCTGTATCACTTTCAGCTTCGTCTTCAAGATCTATTTCTGCTGTTGCTAAAATTTTTTGAGCCATCTTTAGTTTTGTATCTTCATTAAATAAATAATGCAAATGTGACACATTCGTCAGTTAAATAATATAAATGGTTCACAAATTTTGCAATAGTTACTTTGGCGATTCTTTCATCAGTTTCTTTGTACTGCTCCAATTCTCGCAAGAATTTGATGTCCATTAGAGGGGCATATATCGCATCTGATGCATAAATCCAATGTTTTACATAACATTTTACGATAAAACATGAAATTTGGAATAATTATTTTTCCTCATTTTTCGATAACTTGAATTCAGTTCGGAATAAAACAATTTTCAAAGCATATATGGCTTTGGCCATCCACCTAGCCATGTGATATGCACCCGGCTTTCTAAAATGTATTCCACCAGGAATTTTTCTAGTTACGAGATCGAACAATTCACGATAGTCATCTCGGAGAAATTTTTTCGAAATAGCATCATTCATATTTTGTAGAATATTTTCTATTTCTTCACCAAAAATGTCTTTTATGTCACTATTCACCACAGCCGCAACGAAATTATGAACATTAATTGTAGACCAACAATTTTGAAATCTCTTAAATAACGGAATTTCTGGCCCTGAAATGTTAAATTTGCTTTCTGCAAATGCTGCTGCCAAAATAATTTCAAAAACATGGTGACGGCATCCAAAAAATAATATATTTCGATCCAATTTTTGTTCTAGTAGCGTACAAGCACCTTTTATTCTTCCTGTATTTGCAGCAGTTATATCAAAACCAAACGCTTGCACCTTTTCTACTAAACCCCAATCGTCCAACGTTTCGTAAATTGCTTAAGCCATTTCAGCACCATTAGGCAGCTGGTAAATCTGGAACACCTAGTAACTGTTCCATATTTGTTCCAGTGGAAATTATAGCCAATCTTTCAACAGGTTTACCTCTTATGTCTTGTAATAATGTTGTGTCCCAGTGGACTGTTATAAATTTCGTATTGATACCACAAAGTTTCTGTTTTATTTTTTGTGCATATATTTCACGGTATTGTTGACGTTGGTGCCGAATAGAAGTTCGATTAATAACATATGGACCTGGATCTACAGAAATAGCTTCCATAGAAGCCATAATTTAATAGACAGAATCTCGCTCACTAATTTTCCCGCTAATCGTGGGGTCAATAAATCCTTCCGCGCTCTTTTTTTTTGTTCAACAGAATCTGGAATCATCTGCTCAAGATTTTGTAGTTTCATCTTCTTGCTCACTTTCTATTTGAGATTCTGAAGATGAGTTTTCCGAGTTGATAATGTTATCTTCCATTACTAATATATTTAAAAAATTTATAAGTAAACTAATTGCTTAAAAATAACTTAACATAATATAGAAAATAACGATGATACTTACATTTCGAAGTGGATGGAATGTTTGATGCAAGCTTTCTTAGATTTTCTATTTCTAATCGTCAAATCTTCTTTTTTCAATACCAGCTATTTTTTTGTTTATTCCACCCATGGAGCCACGTCACGCTGTTGGAGTAAAAAAATTTTATCCTCCTCAATGGTGATAATTTGCAATGCACTTTGATGTGCTATGTCAAATAAATCATCTAAAACACTTAAAAATTCTCGACGTTTCTTTTGGACAACTTCTCTAGTTTTTTTCTTATCCCTAGCTAGTTTCTGCCATGTGTCGTAAATTTTTTTTAAATTCACTCTACATTTATGAACCTCTTGTATGGAGTTCTTGCTTTTTTCCAGTAAATGATGCACTCCTCGACGACCAGGGTTGCACTTTTAATAAAATTGAGTTTGACAACGCGCATGTTATAAAATAGAACACGTAAACAATCACCATGCGATGGCAATTTACTACCTCTTATATTATGTTTGTAATGTCCTACTAGAAATATTTCTTTTCGCAATAACCTCATTTTATAACGAATAATAAATATTATTTAAAAAATCGAAAAATCAATATTTTGATTTAAACAGAACATTGATCGCTAAACTGTTTGTTTTTTGCTCGAAAAATCTATTTTAGCGGAACCTACTACATATTTTTTTTTTTCAAAATCATATTTAAAAATAAAACTGTTTGTTTATTCCAAAAATCTCTATTTAAGAAGAACCAACTACATATTTTTTTTTTAAATGAAATTTAAAAACAAAGTTTCAAGTACGAAAATCAATGCTGCAACGTTAAACAAAAACAGATTAAGCGGGACATGTTAACAATGTTATATTGAGCTAATATTTGGTTGGGACTACTTTTATGTTCATTGAAATAAAAAAAAACGAGTTTTCAAACAAAACTGAGGCCAAGCCGCATGAAAAATTAGGACATTTCAATAAGTGATTTGATTCATGAATAGAAAGAATATTCAAGAGAAATGTCCCAATCATAAAATCCTCTGGGTGTGAAGAAAATTTTATTTTCTACTTTTCAGCTCGCTGTGATGACGAAAAGTGGGTCTACGAATAGGGATACCGTATTTTGATCTCTTTTAAAGAGATCCTCTGGGTGTGAAGAAAAATTTATTTTCTACTTTTCAGCTCGCTGTGATGACGAAAAGTGGGTCTACGAATAGGGATACCGTATTTTGATCTCTTAAAAAGAGATCAAAAAGAGTAAATTTTTATTTTTTGGCAAATATCTCGAAAACGGTGCGTTTTACAGCATTTTTGATTACTTATTCACTTTTACCTATTCAAAAAGCTATTAAAAAAGCTCTAGAACTTGAAAAACTATAAAAGGGTTACTTAGCTACTGAGTTTTGAAAAATATAAAAATAATAAATTCTACGGAAGAATTTATTGTTTTTTTTTTTTCAAAATTCAATATATCAGTTATAAGTTGGATTTATGGTAACCGGAGTTTGGACAACCTCAAAAATGCTGTAAAACGTACCGTTTTCGCCAAAAACTAAAAATTTAATCTTTTTGGTCTCTTTTAAAGAGATCAAAATATGGTATCCCTATCTAAGAGAGTGTCGAAAATAGTAAAAAAAAACACACGAAGCAGTCATGGAACTGCCTACAGAAGTTTATACTTAATGATTTAAAATATGAAATAACAGTGGCTACAAATGATAGGCTGCTGAGTACAAAATGTAAATTAAAATATTTTACCCTCTACCAAAAAAACGCACAACGCGGCTAAAGAAGTATAAACTTCAAAAAAAATTTCGTATATTTTGCTCCGGCACCCAAAAAAATTTTTTCAGGTAATCTTAATTTCACCGGAGCTACCTATTAAAAAAAAAAAAAAATCGTATATTTTGCTCCGGCACTACCTAAACGTAGCTCCCAAAAATTTTAATTTCACCAGAGCTACCTATTTTGAAAAAAAAAATTTTTCGTATATTTTGCTCCGGCACGACCTAACCGTAGATCCCCACCCAAAATTTTTTTTTCAGGTAATATTAATTTCACCGGAGCTACCTATTTTGAAAAAAAAAAAAAATTTCGTATATTTTGCTCCGACACGACCTAACCGTAGCTCCCCACTCAAAATTTTTCGGCTGGTAATCTTAATTTCATCGGAGCTATCTATTTAAAAAAAAAAAAAAATTCGTATATTTTGCTCCGGCACGACCTAACCGGATCTCCCCACCCAAAATGTTTTTTCAGTTAATACTAATTTCACCGGAGCTCATTATTTAAAAAAAAAAAAATGTTTCGTATATTTTGCTCCGGCACAAAATATTTTTTTCGGGTAATATTAATTTCACCGGAGCTACCTATTTAAAAAAAAAAAGTTTTCGTATATTTTGCTCCGGCACGACCTAAACGTAGCTTTTTTTGCTTGTAATATTGGGCCCTATATATACATATATTTGAAATTAAAAAATCTTGTCATTGGGAATCGAACCAGGCACCTTCAGACTTACAGTATGATGTTCTAGCCACTAAGCCATATTGTCCATATGATTTTGGGTTTCTTAAATATAAAAAAAAAATAAGTATTCTTATTCTTATTTTTCTGAGAAAAATGATGACGATTCTGAGAAAAATTCGATTCGAAAATGGATTTTTACTCTCTACCAAAAATCATCAAACGCGGCTAAAGAAGTATAAAGAAGTCAAAAAGAAATATACAGACAGACAAATTCGTGTACAAGTTAATAATAATTGTCGCCTCAATAAAAAAACTATTGTTTTACCTTTTAATACAAATATATAAAATACACAGGGATGCCAACTGGGGTGTTTTACCCTGGAGTTTCCAGTTTTTCAACTAAAACTCCAGTCTCCAGGTTTTTTAAAATTTTACCAGTTTTTTTTCAAAATTCATAATTTTAAAGTAAAATAAAAATTCACATAAGCTTTTCACCAGTAGATGTCATTTTACTTGCCTGTACTAGAACTTTTGTCTGCTATGTGAATAAATTTTAACAGATTTTCTAATATAGAAAGCTACAAATTTGCTGATTTTTTTTTAAATTGGGGCCCCAAAAATCGGGGGCCCATAACTTTAAGAAATAATTGATCTCATTAATTAACTAATATTTTTCTTATTTCAGTTATTATGTATTTTTATTTATTGTATTTATTTTATAATACTTTCTATAAAGTTGTATTCTAATTTGAATTATTTTTTTATCTGCGGTTTGTTTTATGTTTCGTTTGTTTATGTTAATAATAATGCAATTTATAATTTATTATTTTTTCTATTTTTCTATCTACATTTTTTTGTTTTTCAACTCTCCAGTTTTTTCTCGATCAAGAGTTGGCAACCCTGAAAATACATACCTTACACAAATTCAAACAAGATTTTTACACGCTATTGTCTTATATTTCAGCTATTGCTGTTTACTGATAATTTTTCTTTTATAGCCAAACATATACATATATATTTTCAAGAAAGAAAAATCAATGTTCGAATAGCGGCTGAAACATTTAGCGCAAGCGTGGGAATTGCTATGAGAGATAATTGCCACGAAAGTTTTCAAAATCCTAATGGTACCATTAAATTCATTGAAATAATAAATTGTTCCTTTGATATTCTCTTTTAATTTACTTGGTAGTTTTCACCATTTTCTAAAAGCACAAAAGTAGAATATTCGGACTTTATCAAAAAAGTAATATAATATATTTCTAATTTAAAACTTAAATCACGAATTAAAATTATATTTTCAATATATTGCCAAATAAAACACCTTTTAATTTTAGCGAATTACTCTGCTTGATGGTTTATTCAATAATAATCATCACATGTTATTTTTCTAATCTTATAATTCTAGTCCTATTGTTTCTGCTTAATTTATGCATATTGAATATTAAATATTTATCTACATATGCATATTTTAATTCAGGTATACATAAGTCTTATACGTAATATTATTTCTCCAGCTAAATATTCTACAATACCTCCCCTAATTCGATAATAATTCATATTATTAAGGAGCGTCCACATATGCGTGAGCGAACTTTTTGTTCGTTGATGAAATTTCGTGTGTGCATATTCATGTATGAAAGTGCTGTCCACACATAAATTAGATTTAGAATGTTCGTGAATGAAATTTTATGTGAAAAAATATTAGTTGCCCAATTATTAAACATCTAAAATATTTATATAAACTATAATTTTAAATAATTATAATCAATTAAAAGATCTTCAAGTTGTTGCTGTTTTTAAATTGACGTTCTTGGATTTTTTTTATTATAGTTATCAAATCACTAGGTGGATACCTTTTATACTTAAAGAAGTTTGGATTTGATAGTGGAGACAGGAAATTTAGACGGAATTAAACACTAGGGTTACTTTTAATTGATTTTAATTTTAGTTTATAATTTTTAATTATTATTTTAAATTTTAATTATCAAAAAAAAAATTATTTTCTTATCCATTTTTGGGCTTCTATTTTTTTCAATATGATTTAAAATTTAAATTACAAAAGAGTAGTGCGTAAAATTGACATTCTTGAAATTGGAAACTAGGGCTATTTTTAATTGATTTTAATTTTAAAATCGCATTGAAAAAAAGAAATACGCAAAATAAAAAAAAATAAAAAATTTTTAAATTTAAGCTTAAAATTATAAATAACTATGGCATCAAACCCGTGAAAAACCCCAAATTTATATAAATGTTCATATAAATATTTTCGCTCATGTGGCGGAAATGTTCAAGTTCGTTTAGGGATGACGAATAATCACTTTTTAATGAGAATATTGTGTCCACACATGCGTCATGTCTAAGCGAATAACGAAATTTCATGTTCGTTCACGCATGTGTGGACACTCCTTTCGTATTATTAATCTTATTATTTTTTTCTTTGTAATTTTTTATTTTTTTTAATTTTATTATTATTTTTTTTTATTTTTAACATTATTTATTATGCTTTCTGAGGGTTACAAATTGGGAATTCAACGTATTGCTGGCATTAGCTAAATCTTGTTCAAAATCATTTCGTGGATAGATTCTTTGTGTGACGTCGTTTAAAGTTTCCGGAATGTAAGTTTCAGAATTTTCGTTAAGATTATTTTCATGTATGTAAACAATAACGCATTTGGTTAACATGTCTTTTCCACGTAGGGTTCCCATATTTGTCCGCAGTAAAAGGAGGACATCCTAACAAAAAAATATATATCTACACGCCAAAACGATCAAAATTTTCAAATTTTGGACCCGACCCCTTACCTTCCGATTTAAATAAAACTTTCAGGGTTTTTTAAGTGTACGAAAAAAATATACCCATCCTTTTTTTAGATCAATTCGAGTGTAATCTTCAGTGTAAGGGCGGGTTGAAAAATCCACTTTTTAGCATTTTTCATAAAGACCCATAATATTAGAAATTCTTAACTTTTGATAGAAAAAACTGATTTGGACGCTTAGAAATGCAAATAAAAGGTATTGAATTTGACTGCAAAAAATAACGTTATATTCATGTTTTGAGATTTTGAAAAAGTGTGAGAGAGAAACATTTTTTTAAAATTATTTTAAAAAATAATTTTTTTCAAATTTTATGACTGACGATATTAATTTTCAATACAAATAACTCAATTTCCATGCAAATAAACTGAAGGGGACATATTAAAAAATCATATCTCGAACCACATCTCTAAATTTTTGACATTATAAAGGACTCTCTAAGCTTTAAAAATAAAATAATTAAAAAAAAAAATTCTGTCCCACTCGTATTTAAAATCTCAAAACATGAAAATAATGTTATTTTTTGCAGTCAATGGCCATATTTTTTCAGTTTAATTTTATTTGAAAAGCTTAATTCAATACCTTTTAGTTGTATCTTTACGGGTAAAAATCGGTTTTTTTCTATCAAAAGTTATGAATTTTTAAAATTATGGGTTGACAAATGGAATTTTCAGAAAATTTCTGGGATTCTTCAAAAAAAAGATTGAAAAAGTATACCTTTTTAAAGTAAATTTTTTCTTCTAAATTTAACTGAAAAAAATTTTTTTATGAAGACAAAAAACAAGAAATATACAAAAATGTTGAATGAAAATTTTAAATATAAATGCTTTCGAATATTAATGAAACAGAGCTCGTTTAAATAATAATATAGAGGAACAGAATTGAATTATTAATATCACATCGTTTCAAAGTATCTTCTCAGCCATTTTTTGTAAGTTTAACTTTTTTGTAAGTTTAACTTACTTTTGTAAGTTTAACTTACAAAAAATGATATCCGACATTACTCATTATTTTGTTTATTTTTGTGTAATTGTTTTTTTTAAATGTTTTAACTTAGCTTAAGAGGAAAAATAGAGGATAATAATGGAAAAGGAGGACAAAATGTGAAATAATGAAAAAAAAGGAGGACACTCTTTTTACTATCAAAAAGGAGGACTTTCCCCAAAAAGAAGGACGTCTGGGAACCCTATTTCCACGAAATGTTTTTGCACATTATTTTAACACTGTAATATTGCTCGCCAATAATTTCGTCAATTTGCCCTTTTGTCCAAGTTATCTTTCCTGGAGCACTATATTCCTTAACCATTACAAAATCTCCTAATTTAGATTTAGTGTTTTTTTTTCATCTAAAATATTTCTTTTGCTTATTTTGCACCTTTTCTACTTTATCTTGTAAATTTTCAACATTAATTCCATTATCTCTGAACGGATTCAATATATCAAATTTTGACCTCAAATTTCTACCTATCATGATTTGTGCTTGTGACATACCTGTAGTTGAATGAATGGAATTTATATAATCTAATAAATAGTTCTGCAAATAATTCACATGTTTTTTATTTTCGTTATTAGTTAATAATTTCAACAAGTCGCATTTTACAGATTTAACACTATTTTCAGCTTGCCCATTACTTGCAGGATTTCCAACCGGGCTTTTTCGATGACTTATTCCATTATTTTTAAAAAAATCTTCCATTTCTTCGGATGTAAAGGTTTTAAGTATTATCACTTACTACAATTTTTGGAAAACCGAACGTGCTGAAAATTTTTCTTAACTGATCTATAGTATGAGAACTAGTTATATTATTTTGCATATCTATACATTCAACCCACTTAGAAAATGCGTCTACCAATATCAAAATTTTTTTTCCCCCAAATGGGACCCATAAAATCGATATGAATTCTTTCCCAAGAATGCTTTGCAAACGGCCTGTTAATAAAACAATTTTTTGTAAACTGACCAGTCAATAACATCGTGCTGAAATTTGGGTAATTCACCTACAATAGACATTTCGCTTTCAATTGTTACTTGTTTCTTGTTTTCTGTGCGTAACCTTTCTGACTTTACAGAGCTTTCTGATGATGAATTACTACTTGTCTCGCTGTCTGACATTCACGTGGTTGTTTAAATCCTCGTCGCCAATTGTAATATATTGCCAAATAAAACACGTTTTAATTTTAGCGAATTACTCTGCTTGATGGTTTATTCAATAATAATCATCACATGTTATTTTTCTATTCTTATAATTCTAGTCCTACTGTTTCTGCTTAACTTAGTGTATTGAATATTAAATATTTACCTACATATGCATATTTTAATTCAGGTATACTTAATAGGGTTTGCAATCCCGTATTATATTTCCAATCCCGGGATTTCGGGATCACAATATTTAAATCCCGGGATTGGTACCGGGATTAGAATTGGACTATTTATGTAAAATACTTACACATTATCATAGTTGAAATTACTTATTGTTCTATTATGCTCACCAAAACACTTGTTCACTCGTAAATTTTAATTGTAAACTGAATATTATCTCACCAAAACACTTCGTCGGTCGAGAATTTAAGTGCTACATTTGCAAAAACCACTTTTTTGGGAATCAGCAAAACAAGTTAAAACCATTATATTTTCATTGTTTTATGGATTTTGTTTTTTTTTTGTTAAGACTTACTAAAATTATAGTAATTTAGAAAAAAAATTTAAATAACAGTACCTTTTCAATCTTTTTTTTTTCAATTTAAAATTGAAAATTTTTCCATATATTGCCACATAACATACATTATACGGATTATTTTTATCAAAAATGTATGGTAATGCCTTGTTCAGACAATGAACTCTGATCATGATAATCTTACTTTTTGTGATTATCATTCTTTTTTCCATGATTTGCTCATACAAAAAAAGTGTCATCGGAAATCATGATTATCGAAAATCATGAAAAATTTCAGGGATGAGTTTATAGTTTTTTACCATCCATGTTACCCATTTCCACTCATTCCTAGTTATTTTTGACTTTTATTTTTGACATATTTTCTTTATTTACAAAACAAAAAAAATTTGAGTAGCAAATAATATTTATGTTTTTATTTTGTTTGCTTTCATGTTGTTTACTTTTTTTGTTTTCGTTCATAATCGCGTTCACACACGTTTTCAAAGTATGATTATCTACGTAAATCATGATTACGAAATCATGATTAAGTCGTTGTCTGAACAAGGCATAAGTGGCATTAAGTTTTTGTTATATATTATTTAAGAATTGAGCGCGTTTTCATACAAAATTAGCAAAAATTATGATTTATTATTTTTATGTTTTTTCTATAGAAGGGAATTTTTTTTTATATGTAAATGGCATTTAAAAAAATTTGTTGAAAAAAAACAAAATATAGGAATATGTAGCATTTAGTGATTAAAAATACATGGCGGATTATTTTATGGCAGATAAGAACTGATAGATAATCTTTAAAGTTGCGTATGCAACAAGTCAGCTCTCTGTAACTTTTGATTGGAATGAGATAGGACAGCCCCGACAACAGCAATCGAAAGATAATTTTTTTTTCTATATTGTTATGGCAGTAACTCAAAAACGCCAAAAATGCGTATGTAGCACTTAAATTCTCGACCGACGACTTGTTCACTCGTAAATTTTAATTGTAAACTGAATATTAAATGCGTAAAACTAAAATGCGTCTAGTACTAGTTAATTGCACAAAAAAAAATTCTACGTATTCCATAAAAAAAATGTAAATTTTCTGAGAATTAAATTCTTGGAAAATTTTGTTGAGGAAAAAATAATTGAACTAAAAAAATTCTACGTATGTATTTCACAAAAAAAAATCTGCGATTAAATTCTTAGAGAATTTTGACGAGAAAAAAATTTCAAAATATAATTCAGACAAAAATTAAATCCCGGGATTAGTTATTTTAGTCACGGGATTTCGGGATTTAAAGAAACACCGGGATCGCGGGATTTCTGGATCCCGGGGCTGCAAACCCTACTCTTCATACTTGGACCATTTTCTTGTTATTAGTAACTCTGTGTTAGAGGCTGAATCATCTTAATACGACATTTGTACCATTTCCTCTCACTTTGATCATTTTGCGGTCAAACTAAGTAAATGTTAAATTTATACTTAGTAATCCTAAATGTCTACTTAAAGAACCAGTATTAGTGCAGTCCTTTAAAGACCCAAATTGGGAAGCATTTAATACCGATATAAATAGCGGCCTATTAGATATAGCTATAAATCAGAATAGAAATCTAAGAAATGAGCAAATAGATACAATCATCAATAAATGAGCCGTTTATTTTGAAAGTGGTTTGAGTCCATTTGTTCTTGTATTGAGATATTTGAGGTTTTTTGTTTGAATTGATTTAAAAATATACATTAATATCTCCATAAGCTAATTTTCAAGTGTCAAAATCAAAGCGGTTTTAATGATACTAGACTAAAATTGTTTATAAATAAAAAGAATACATACCTACTATTGTGCTTATTGTGATCATTAACTATTTTTTTTGAAAAATGGACTTAAACCACTTTCAAAATAAACGGCTCAAATTCACTGACTTACTTCATGCCAAAACTGTATAGCTCATTCTTAAATGATTGAAAACAAATTCCAAAAATACGGAAATTTACCTGTTGACATTAAAAATCTTTTGAAAACAAAATACAAGTGGCAAAGGAAACTAGAAAGAATTTTCCACAAAAATTTTAATAAAACTAACTATGAGTATAGAAACCAGTTGAATCAAATTTACTTACTTTGGAAAATTATTTCAGAAAAAATTAATAAATTAATACATATACATTTAAACCTTGAATTTCACGATAGATTAAACAAAGTTTAGCCCGGTCCTGATGCGTTTAAACCGCATTGTAGGTAGAAATAGTAAGCTAACACACTTAAACTTTCCACGATTTCATTTGATCGGAATAACATTTGCCCGGAATTTTTATTTTTTACCCGAATTTTATTTACCCGGAACTTTTTTTGCCTGAATTTTTATTTGCCCGGGAAATTTTTTTGCTTGAAATTTTAACAAAAAAAAAAAAAAAATATTAAATCTAGGTATATTTTGTATCAAGAGGTATATTTTATATTCCGGTCAATTCAAAAATTTCAGGCAAATGAAAAGCAGTCAAATGAAATTCCTAGCAAAAAAAATTCCGGGCAAAAAAAATTCCGGGCAAAAAAAATTCCAGGCAAATGATTTCCGGTCAAAAGAATTCCGGTCAAATGAATTCCGGGCAAAAGTACCTAACCCTTAAAGTAACAGTTGACAACACTGAAGTAGACAGCACTGTACATAAAGACAAAACTTTCAAAAACTATTTTGATGTGATCTTCAGTGAAAAAAACCCTTGCGATCGGACAGAAAATTAAAATGAAAGTATCGATTTTCTTATGGTGGTGTATAATAACTGTATTAACCACCGTTACTTTCATTAAGGTGGAAAATCGTTAAACTGCTCCGTATTCACAAGAAATCTGAAATTTTGCTTTCGTCCATTTCTCTTTTCAAATTTAAGTAAAATTCGACAAAATTATCGCTTATAAAATGGATTCAATTTTAAGGAAAGCAATATTGAAGAGGTTCCAGACAGTTTAAACACTCTCACTCTATTCTACATACGTTATCAAAATTCTACCATCATATTGTGATTAACTTGAGGGGAAAAAATGTACCAAATCTGCTACTCTAGACGTGGACTAAGGATCTGCTCTGTAAAATAATTCAAATCGGTTTTGCCGATCATCTTATTAAAATTATTAAATCTTTCTTCAGCGACAGAACTTTAAAAATTTTGATAGAAAATCTTAAATCAGAATCTGTTAATGTTATAGCAGGGATGCCACAAGGCTCTGTACTTGGACCAAAACCTTATAACCTCTTTATATATGATTTCCCACATGAGTATGTCAATAAAGATGAATCAGTAGGAACGTGAAAGACGTTATTATTTGCTGACGACACTAATACTTACGCCAGTTCTTATTATGTCAAGTAAATTATTCTAAATGAAAAACAATATGTTTTCGAAATGCATCAGAAAAGGGAGGTAGAATTGTAGTGAAGGAAAGTGGAGTTCTAAAAATAATCTTAGATGAAACAGAAATATTATGTTCAGGTTCCCTCCTTTTATATGTAGTAAAGTTAGCCTGAACACTCAGAGAGGTTAACTATTTTGTTTTATTAGTTAGTAGTCTAATATTGTTAATTTAGTTTTAATTTAGTTTATTTATAATTACATAATGTATCATAGCTATAAAAGCAAATATAATAGTGTCTTTGAGCATACACTTTAAACATTTTATAATCAATTGATAAAATATAAACAATAATGTATACTCTTAATAAAAATGTAAGCCATGTTAGCAATAATTCTATAATATAAATCATCAACAAGGACAAGACGTTATAGCCCATGTATTTATACTTTTTATAATAAATTAATGTAAGAATTCATGAATGTAAATGTACACAAGAAAATAAGTATCAAATCAAGAATTTACTTACTTACCTACTTCTATTTAGAATATGTCGAGATTTATTACAAATAACTGATTTAACTTTTGCTCACTCGTAAATTTTAATTGTAAACTGAATATTAAATGCGTAAAACTAAAATGCGTCTAGTACTAGTTAATTGCACAAAAAAAAATTCTACGTATTCCATAAAAAAAATGTAAATTTTCTGAGAATTAAATTCTTGGAAAATTTTGTTGAGGAAAAAATAATTGAACTAAAAAAATTCTACGTATGTATTTCACAAAAAAAAATCTGCGATTAAATTCTTAGAGAATTTTGACGAGAAAAAAATTTCAAAATATAATTCAGACAAAAATTAAATCCCGGGATTAGTTATTTTAGTCACGGGATTTCGGGATTTAAAGAAACACCGGGATCGCGGGATTTCTGGATCCCGGGGCTGCAAACCCTACTCTTCATACTTGGACCATTTTCTTGTTATTAGTAACTCTGTGTTAGAGGCTGAATCATCTTAATACGACATTTGTACCATTTCCTCTCACTTTGATCATTTTGCGGTCAAACTAAGTAAATGTTAAATTTATACTTAGTAATCCTAAATGTCTACTTAAAGAACCAGTATTAGTGCAGTCCTTTAAAGACCCAAATTGGGAAGCATTTAATACCGATATAAATAGCGGCCTATTAGATATAGCTATAAATCAGAATAGAAATCTAAGAAATGAGCAAATAGATACAATCATCAATAAATGAGCCGTTTATTTTGAAAGTGGTTTGAGTCCATTTGTTCTTGTATTGAGATATTTGAGGTTTTTTGTTTGAATTGATTTAAAAATATACATTAATATCTCCATAAGCTAATTTTCAAGTGTCAAAATCAAAGCGGTTTTAATGATACTAGACTAAAATTGTTTATAAATAAAAAGAATACATACCTACTATTGTGCTTATTGTGATCATTAACTATTTTTTTTGAAAAATGGACTTAAACCACTTTCAAAATAAACGGCTCAAATTCACTGACTTACTTCATGCCAAAACTGTATAGCTCATTCTTAAATGATTGAAAACAAATTCCAAAAATACGGAAATTTACCTGTTGACATTAAAAATCTTTTGAAAACAAAATACAAGTGGCAAAGGAAACTAGAAAGAATTTTCCACAAAAATTTTAATAAAACTAACTATGAGTATAGAAACCAGTTGAATCAAATTTACTTACTTTGGAAAATTATTTCAGAAAAAATTAATAAATTAATACATATACATTTAAACCTTGAATTTCACGATAGATTAAACAAAGTTTAGCCCGGTCCTGATGCGTTTAAACCGCATTGTAGGTAGAAATAGTAAGCTAACACACTTAAACTTTCCACGATTTCATTTGATCGGAATAACATTTGCCCGGAATTTTTATTTTTTACCCGAATTTTATTTACCCGGAACTTTTTTTGCCTGAATTTTTATTTGCCCGGGAAATTTTTTTGCTTGAAATTTTAACAAAAAAAAAAAAAAAATATTAAATCTAGGTATATTTTGTATCAAGAGGTATATTTTATATTCCGGTCAATTCAAAAATTTCAGGCAAATGAAAAGCAGTCAAATGAAATTCCTAGCAAAAAAAATTCCGGGCAAAAAAAATTCCGGGCAAAAAAAATTCCAGGCAAATGATTTCCGGTCAAAAGAATTCCGGTCAAATGAATTCCGGGCAAAAGTACCTAACCCTTAAAGTAACAGTTGACAACACTGAAGTAGACAGCACTGTACATAAAGACAAAACTTTCAAAAACTATTTTGATGTGATCTTCAGTGAAAAAAACCCTTGCGATCGGACAGAAAATTAAAATGAAAGTATCGATTTTCTTATGGTGGTGTATAATAACTGTATTAACCACCGTTACTTTCATTAAGGTGGAAAATCGTTAAACTGCTCCGTATTCACAAGAAATCTGAAATTTTGCTTTCGTCCATTTCTCTTTTCAAATTTAAGTAAAATTCGACAAAATTATCGCTTATAAAATGGATTCAATTTTAAGGAAAGCAATATTGAAGAGGTTCCAGACAGTTTAAACACTCTCACTCTATTCTACATACGTTATCAAAATTCTACCATCATATTGTGATTAACTTGAGGGGAAAAAATGTACCAAATCTGCTACTCTAGACGTGGACTAAGGATCTGCTCTGTAAAATAATTCAAATCGGTTTTGCCGATCATCTTATTAAAATTATTAAATCTTTCTTCAGCGACAGAACTTTAAAAATTTTGATAGAAAATCTTAAATCAGAATCTGTTAATGTTATAGCAGGGATGCCACAAGGCTCTGTACTTGGACCAAAACCTTATAACCTCTTTATATATGATTTCCCACATGAATATGTCAATAAAGATGAATCAGTAGGAACGTGAAAGACGTTATTATTTGCTGACGACACTAATACTTACGCCAGTTCTTATTATGTCAAGTAAATTATTCTAAATGAAAAACAATATGTTTTCGAAATGCATCAGAAAAGGGAGGTAGAATTGTAGTGAAGGAAAGTGGAGTTCTAAAAATAATCTTAGATGAAACAGAAATATTATGTTCAGGTTCCCTCCTTTTATATGTAGTAAAGTTAGCCTGAACACTCAGAGAGGTTAACTATTTTGTTTTATTAGTTAGTAGTCTAATATTGTTAATTTAGTTTTAATTTAGTTTATTTATAATTACATAATGTATCATAGCTATAAAAGCAAATATAATAGTGTCTTTGAGCATACACTTTAAACATTTTATAATCAATTGATAAAATATAAACAATAATGTATACTCTTAATAAAAATGTAAGCCATGTTAGCAATAATTCTATAATATAAATCATCAACAAGGACAAGACGTTATAGCCCATGTATTTATACTTTTTATAATAAATTAATGTAAGAATTCATGAATGTAAATGTACACAAGAAAATAAGTATCAAATCAAGAATTTACTTACTTACCTACTTCTATTTAGAATATGTCGAGATTTATTACAAATAACTGATTTAACTTTTGCTTACTGCTTTTATTTTCAAGGTAATAAGTGAAAAAAAATTTATTATTATTATTATTATGAATTACAAATTAATCTTTCTTGAGTAAAACTTTTTAGGAATAATTTTATTATTTTTGTTATTTTGGAATAATTGTGGTTCGAGTCACTTTCCTTTGAAATACTGTTATTAACTCTACTTTCTTCAGGGTTTTTAGATGAATTTGACAAAATCATTTACCAATCAAGAATATCGACGCGTCCATTTATAAGTTTGTTAGTCGATTTCTCAACTTTATACGGGACAATCATATTTGAATTCAGCGCATGTCATTCCATGTCCATGCAAATTCTATTATCTCTATCTAAAAACTGGCATTTAAATAAACCATAATAACTTTTAAATTTTTATCTTTCTTATGACGAAAATTCAAATAATACCAATATTAAAGTTTTTATTACACTTTTTGTTTGAATTGCATTTATCTCAAAACTTACTTTTTCGAATAAATTTAACGCGTCGCTTTATTATGATATGATATACAAATTTTCAGTAAAACAAAACTTTAGTTTATGTGTAATATTATTTTGGAATTTTATTTTCTATATTAAAAAATCTTAAATATTTTTATCGTTTTATATTATTAACAATAATTTTTAGTCTATATTTTGTTATAAAAAAAATTATTAATTCTTGTTAATGCAAATAATTTTAATAAAAAAAATTTTAAGCTTTAATTTATTTTAAACAAAAAAAAAGTCTGAAAACTTTTTTTGCCAGATTAGTAAATTTCTTGCATAATTTGAGTACAAATAGATATTTTGACAAAGTATTACAATTTTTTCTTTTCAACAATAAAAAAAAGTAACATTTACTTAAAATAATGACATTACATCATCTTATTGTACTAAAATAATATTTTTATATATAATACATAAGTTCAATAATTTAAAAGCAATACAAGCTAAACTAGGAAGTAAAATTTTCAGGGATTTTTGTAGTTTTATTTTAACAATAATTTTTTTCCTTTAAGCCCGGTTTTCACAATCCAAGTACACCATGTCCAAGTTACTTTGATCGAAGTAAGTTGACCAGTGTACTACTCAACTTTGATCCAAGTTGACCTTGCCACCCTGTTCACAAGATCAAAAAGAGCGTCCAAGTCGATTTGATCGAACAAGTGTACTTGGATCCTGTAAACTGGGCTTAAACATCAATTTCAATATAAAAAAATTTGTAAAATTGAGTAAGTAAATGAAAATTTTTTTTAAATAATGCGAGATTAAGTTGGACGTTAACATGCGAGTTAATTTCTATGGCCAAAATTTAACTTTATTATCTACATAACTCTAATTACTTTCATATTTTAGAAAAGTAAAGTTGAAGAGCCAATATTTTCTTTCAATTAAAAATAACAAATTTGGATGATTTTCAAAAACAAATACACTTTATATAAGATATGTACAATATTACTTTAAAAATTTCATGAAAGGATTGAAGGTCAACTTCTAGAAAAATGAATAATTTCAATTCAAAGTAGTATAAAGTCGTAAGAGCAAAAAAAATATGTTTGATAATCCAATCTAGCCTTATCTTATCAAATTTTAATAATTTATTATTTAATTAAAAAAAAATACATTTTATTTAAAAAAAAAAAACCTTAAGAATATAAAAACAAAAATTAAATTACATATTACATGTAAAAAAAAAATCATGACTAGGAAAATTAGCTAAATTTTCTTCCTAATAAATTCATTAATCTATAAAATTAAATTTTGTTAGGTATAAAATTAAAGTTAGTAAGATTAAAATAACTGAATTTTTTATTTTATATTTCGGAGCACATTTTCGAATAACATATATATATACATACAAAAAGAAAAGTTTAAGTACTTACATATTATGTACAAATAATTAAAAAAAAAAAACATACTTCTTTATTTTAAAATTTTCGTGATATGTGCAACTACACTATCTTCAAATACAAATAATATTAACTAATAATAAAAATATCAAGTGAGATTCAAAAAAATATTTAAATAAATCAGATTCTAACTAAACAGATAAATGTATTTATATAATGTTTATTTATGAACAACATGATTAAAATTATTATTATTTGAAAACTCCAAATGTAACTTTCGGCAAAATTAATTTTTGAATGTGAACACTGAATTTAAAATACAACATTAAAGAATTATTTGGAAGTTGAAAATGTGCATTGACTTCCTTCCTAATATGCTTTATTTGTATGATATCATTTGTATAAATTCGAAAAAAAATCTAGAATTGTAACGCTATTCTACCAGCATAGTGTTTTTTATAATTATTTAATTCATCTAGACCGAACACAATGATTTATATTTATAAATGCTCATCTCCATGGTATCCATTTCTTGAGTTCAATGGTTGTCGCTCTTGAGAAGTCCCTGATGGGCGATTTCGTTTGAAAAAACCACACTAAAAAAACAAATTGTTTGATCAATTTATTGATATTAGAGTAAAACAGTCCTAGATCTAAGTACATATATAAATTTAAGCAAATAATAATCAAAAGTCAAAAAATTCAAAGATCAAAAATCAAACGTCTTAAATCAAGCACTTTTAATGTTTCGGATTCGTCAAAATGGTGGTATTGCCATTATCGTACGGCGTGTTCGGTCGTGGGTTCGATTCCCCCCTCGGACTGAAATTTGTGTCAATTTTTCAATTTGTTTACTTGAATTAAGTGTTTTTGTTGTTTTTAAGGGACGTTCAGAAAATTTTTTGTTGATTTTTACAGTTTTGACAAATATATAATATATCAAGCAAATCTCTTCAAAACTATTTTCTGACATAAAAAAATAGTTTTGAAGAAACTATGAGCACTTAGCCTTAACCGATTGTAAAAAGTGTTACACCATTTTAAAGTATGAAACAGTCCGGAGTTGTGAATTCTAAATTAAACTTTCAAATAATCTAAAAGGGCTTAACAATCAAATTTTGGTAGAAAAATTTTTGGGATCTATAAACATAATTTTTTTATGAATAAAAAATAAGTAAGGTTAATTTTATTATGTTAATGAAGGACAAGCCTTGTTAATTTTAAAAAAACAATAACATACCTTATAAAGAAGTAATATCAATAATAACAAAATGATAGTTCCAACACATGCTGATAAAACTACGACCTATAGCAAAATATAAAATAGAGAAAATTTTAGAATTTTTGATCATTATGAATATGAATATAAAAAATGTACATAAATTAAACCAATTTACTGGTTATTTATTTTTAAGAATATCAAACAATTTTAATTTTAAAACTTACCCAAAGTGGAACTCCATCAGAGCCTGGAATTGGTTTAGGAATAGCTTTGAAAAATATCTCACGGGATCTAATGATTTCTTGCTCTGGTGTTCCTACGAGTTAAGAGAAATAAGAGTTAATATTTTAATATTTTAACAAAAAATTTTTGTCGCTTTTTGAGGATTAATAATGTATTATGTATTATTATTTTAATGAACTATAAATAGGGTCATATTGACGAAATTGGTATATGATTAGAATGCAATATAATTACTTTGACGTTGATATTTGAAATTAAATTTTTTTTAATAATAGAGATCAAGATCAAAAGTCTTTATGTCTCATTTAAAAGTCAATACACTTCAGAATGTTTAAATACTATGACCATTTTATGATATTACCTTTTGTAAAGGAATCAATTTGAAATTATTGAGAGCGGCTCGATTTTATATTCTTTAGCCCAATCTGCAAAACTAATCTAAACATAAATGAATTAACTCCTATTCACCAGAATAATCGAGAGCTGACGGGGTGACGCGGACGTTGAAAGATTAAATAAATTAATACTAGATCAGGTCTGGAAAAATTGAGACAAAGACAAATAAGATTATAAATGAAAAAAATGATTTCGAAATATTTTAATAAAAAACTTTACTGATGTCAACAATTTTAGAATACTGATACTAATAATATTAGAATTAGTTCATAATATGTTTGATAATGTAATTAAAATATGGAATTTATAATGCAAAGGAAATAGTTAAACCAAAACATTGTAAGCTTCTAAAGAAGTATAAGATTCAAATGTATTACTTAATATTTCACACCCTACCTATAACCGGAAGTTTAGTTAAACGTGAAATCGCCATGGTCGAAATATTTATTGGAACTGTTGTAGAAAGTTTTTCTAAAGTTTCTGCAACCAGTCTTGTTCTGATGGCAATCCAAGCACCACCTTTGCTTTCCAAATTTTTTACTACACAAGTCAATACACCACACTTTGCGACTTTGCAGGGAGGTACTTCTAGCGAGCTTTGTTGATGTGTATCTCGTTTCAGTCGTTGATAATTTTTCTCATATTGGATATTATTTCGTATATTAGCGTCATGCTCCGGGTTAACATTTTGCCCCGAAACATGGACAGGTCCCTTATAAACTCTAAAATCATGATAATCCACTGTTGGATAATTATCGCTAACATCTTGTCGAAAATATTGACCTGATTGTTGACCTGATCGATAATTTGGATGTTGATAAATTTGTTGTGAGGAAGTTGATTGCCCTAATTCGTTGTTTCTGCCAGCACCATAGAGATCTGCATCCAAAGAAACTGTTCGTAAACCTGCTCCACCTTGAGCTGCCTTCTCCAACGAAGCTCTTGCATCGTAATAGTTATCACCCTGAACGTAATCATTTCTTGTTGATACGGGTATGTTTTGTGTTACAGAGTAATGCTCCGTTCGTGTCTGTCCAGCACCTGGAGATTGAATATGAACTGTAGGATGCTGATTAGAATATTCACCAATTTTACCACCCTGAGAGTAATCCCTATATGAACCTTGAGACGAATCAAAATGCGATTGTTGAGAATATGAATTCGAATTTGTGTCCGGATAACGAGTATGACCACCAAAATTACTTTGCGAAGAAGCACCTTCGTGACCCAATTGACTGCCAAAGTTAATTTCTGAAGAAGCTCCTTGTTGATTACCTTGATTACCAAAGTTGCTTTGTGATTCATATTGCGAATATGTTGGTGCCGCAAATTTATCATTGGCATTTCCGTAATAGGCAGTTGAAGTTTCGTAGTGTACGTTGTGTGGGCCGTATACAACTGTTCGATTTGTAAATAGTGTTGGGCCGCTATTTGTATTGAAACGGTTAGACGAAGAATGGTGTTCAAACGCAATTTTAGCTCTTTCACTGTTTACGCCAGAAGCATCTCCTTCAGATACTCTCTTGAGGTCTTCCTCTTGTAACATTTTCTTTTCGGCTTCCGTCAAATTAATTCTTCGGATCTCTTCTTGCCAATTTACATTTCCCGTGAATTGTTCAATTAGAGGTATTTGTTCATTTGAAGACTTAGCAATCGCGCCTAATTGCACAAGATAGCTTTTTCTGGCCATTTTTTGATCGATGGCAAGTCGCCTTCGATTGACTTCAACACTACCTTCACATTCAATATTACCATGCGTCTCAGGTTGGTTGAGTAAATACATTAAATCATCATCATTATTTGTATGGGAAGGCCAAAAAATTTTAACAATCATTTCGTTTATTAAAGTATTTCCATCATTTCGGATATTGTAAATGTGAACTACTTGAGGACCTAGATCAGCCTCTGAAGTTGCATTTTTTAGGCTTGTATAATCAGAAGCTTGAAAATGGCCGTAGTCAGGAAAGGAATTTCTATAAGACACAAAATTAAAAAAAAATATAAACAATTTTCGGGTGTCACGTGTTTGAACCTAATGAATTCAACCTAAAATGTTTTTTTGCAAAATATTTTTTGGTTCGGTAACATTTTTGAAAAATGTTACACAAACTAAAAATATTTAAAAAGTACTTTGTTCGCGTAGCCACAGATTTAATTGTGAAGAGCGGGGCTTTTATCCTTCAAGCCCCGCTCGCCATTGCTCGGGTAGCCATAAGTTAAGTTGCGAAAAAGAGAAAAGGCCGTAGGCTTAGTTTTAAAAGAAGGGGACAAGGCCACACGAAAATACTTTGCTTGTTAAAAAATGTTACCCGATCTAAAAATTTGAGAAAATTTGGCAAAAAAATTTATGGTTTGTTAGCATTTTCGGAAAATGTTGCTTAGCCTAAAAAAACAAAAAAAATGTAGGTTGAATGACATTTGGTTCAATGAAATTTTATTAAAACGAATAAAACAATTTTGATCACTTACCCTTCAATATTAATTACAGTATTTGTTTCAATGATAATTATTTTTCTGAGTTTATTATCCATTGACTTCCCGTTAATTTCCTGATTGGTAGAATTAGCTTCCATATAAAGATCATATGTAGGTGTTACGATGCTATCGTGTGAGGGTTGTAAGCTTACTCTGAATATAGCTTGTGCTTTCGCCTTAAACGGATTACCCAAATCACATTTAAGTACTTGGCCTATTGGAGCACACTTGACAGATTTGTCCCTTGAGTCTCCTAAAGTTTGAGAACTTTTGAAATTTAATGAACTAGGAATTAATATATAAAATGCAGCTTCGTATGCGCCCTCGCCGTCATTGAATACCGTTACAATAATGTCTAATAATTCCTGCTTACCAAATTCAAATTTGTCAACAGTTCTGTAGATACAAAAGTTTAATGCAATCGTTGTTATAAGTTTTTGAATAATACATAGTACATAATATTAAGAGATGGTAAGATATTTTAATAACTATTATTAAATATACAGAAATAACCGTACCTAATGTTTATAACTCGGAAAAAAATTACATCGTATAGTATCATTCTACTAAATTCGGTAACAATTCGTAAATTTGTAAATTAAATTCACTATACAATAATTTACTAGTACAATTAGCAAAAATCAACTATATGTATGAACTTACTGTATGTATGAACGGGGCCGGTCCAGCTATATGTGCATGATGTGCATTTGCACAGGGCGCCTAACGAATAGGGCGCCAATCGATTTATAGTCAAGAACATGCAAATGCATTCGAAGTTGACTACTGTGCTACTGTTCACAAAAAAACTCTACAACACAGTATACAATTTTTTTTGTATACCATGAGTGCCTAATGTGCAAATAAAAATTCAGCATAGAATAAAATCAACATAGTAGGTATATATGAAAATATTTTTTTTGGTATACACTAGATAGAAAAAGTCTGCGTATGGGATCGCTTTCTTATGTTTTGTTCAACATGTTCCCAGTTTTTGATGTCATTTAGAAGCACTCTATGAATAAAGTTTTTTTGTGAACATTTTTTTTTTTCATAATTTAAATTTTGAGAAATATCAATTTTTGGAAAAGTCTGAGTACAGCCGGTTTCAATGCCGCGTCTCAGAAAAAAACTAGTAATGTCATTTGAAATTGAATGTAGATCATTTTGCGCCATATAATTGTATCTCTACGATAAGGGAAAGTGTCAAAAATTGTCGTTGAAAGTCATAGAAATAGCTTAGAATCGCTGGAAAATAGGTTAGAACCGCTTGTTAATTTCTGAGACGCGGCATTAAAACCGGCTGTACGCAGACTTTTCCAAAAATTGATATTTCTCAAAATTTAAATTTTGATAAAAAAATTTTTTTTCATAGAATCCTTTTAAATGACATCAAAAATTGGGAACATGTCGAACAAAAAATAAGAAAGCGATCCCATACGCAGACTTTTTCTACCTAGTGTATGTATATTTATTTGAGGACTAGCACTAGACCTACTGGGGATACCTCGTTAAAAAAGCACGTTAGTATAGTCTACCTCAATGGTGAAATTGACTTATACTATGCTTATGGGCGCAATTTTCAAAATCAGCACAGGGCGCCGAATCGGCTTGAACCGGGCCTGTGTATGAACTTAGTGAACATCAAAACCGAAATAAGAAATAAGATCAGATTTTTTAACTATCAGGAGATAACTGTTAGTTTGGTAACGGTTACTTTTAACAGTTACTGTCACGTTTGGAACGGTTATCGAAAAATATCTCTAAATTTAATTTATGAAAATATTCGTAAAATAATTAAAACGATCCGTGATCAAAACAATTTTAAGTTCAGATAGATCTTATTCTCATTGTTTAGTAGTTAATAAAAAATATATTTGAAATTTCTCAACAATTTCCATTATAACGTCAAAATATTGATACTCACTGAATATTTAATTGTAAATCTGGATAACAGATATTATCGTCACCACAATCTTTTTGTATATTAATTGAATCCCGTTTAATTACATCTCGATTTTGATCAATAACCGGACTCAATATACTTCTTTTGTTTCTGTCAAAAGAATATTGTATTACATCATATTTCATTTCCACTTCTAGAGGCGTTAATTTGTCTTTAATTCCATCAAAAAGATAAACTTGAACATAACTACAATTCATTTCACCGTCTTTGTTTAATCTCAGATTGAATTTTTTAATAGAATTATCACCATAATTAATATCTTCAAAATACATTCTGCGTGAAAGATTTTTTTTTGAATCCAATTGCAAATACATTTCAAAATCTAAAAAATAAAAAATAATAATATACGGTTTCTAAGTTTCTAAGTTTCAGAAGACTTAACAGTTGATTTTTAATCAAAAGACTGAAAAAAAAAAATTTCAAAATAAAAAGCTACCTAATTGCTCAGGAACGTCTTTTCCACCATAACTAAGGCAATATTTAACAGTTGCACACGTTCTGTCTTCATTGAATTTAGATTTACAATTTTTATAATCTGTATTTATTACTTTTGATTGGACTTCTAACTCTACACGGGAATCTACTGATACTACTGGGCGTGCTCTGTTTAGTTAAAAAAAAAAAATTAGCATTTCTTTCTTATATATTAACAAATACGAATTTATGCAATGTAGCAGAGATGGCCAAACTGTTCGAGCAACAAGTTTGAATATTATTCTGGAGGGATATGTTAATTTTATTTTATTTAAAAATGTTAACTAAAAGCTGGAAAGGAATTTTGAAAATTTTGTGTATTGATGCTCTTTTCTATCTTAAATGAGTCCATATAGCACGTTTACATAGCACGTTTACGTACAATGTAAAAAGTTTTTTTTCGATTTTTAAAAATTTGACATATTCCATTCAGCAAATGCACGACAAATTTAACAATTAGAAAACATATAATGTTAATTTCAGATCGATCTTGCATTCCAATTTTCAAGTTGGTTCGATCTTTATCAAGAAAAGTCTGGCCGCATCTGCAATTAAAATAAAAATTTGAATTACTTTAATAAATATGTTCTATCTGATTCGTAAGCTCCTATAGCTAAATCAGGATATTTATTATTATCTAAATCTACGCCTCCAGCCAATGAGAAACCAAAAGTTCGTAAAGGTGAATCATTTACATCTTCAGAATATATAATTTGAGAAGCCTTTTCACGTGGACCATTTTCAGATCCGTGAAAAATATACACAACACCACCACCATTTGGTCCATCGTACGGAGCACCAACAGCAAAATCTCCGAAACCGTCTCGATTTATATCACCTAAGGTTGTTAATGACAATCCAAAACGACCACCATTTGAAAAACCGTCTATGAAAGTGAAACTCTCAAACTTCCTCTGCAAATATAAATTTTATGCTATATAATGTTTTAATTCATTTAAAGAAAATTACAAATTTGTAACAAAATTTAAACTTGCAAGAAATTCCAAATTACAACACTAGAAATCCGACCTAAATGAAAAAAAATGTTAAACCCTCTAAACAAAACGATTCGTTTTCGATTCGAAATCGATGAATGTATTTCATACAACACATCATTTACGAATCTTTAATGCGAATTGTTTATGAATCGCAAACGATTTACCAATCACATGATAATTAGAATCATAAACGATGTATTGCTTATGTAGTGTAGTTCATTTCTAGACCGTTTTAATGATTCGTTTATGAATCGTTTTTAATGAAACGTTTATGAATCGTTTTTAACGAATCGTTTATGAATCATTTTTAACAAATCGTTTAAGAATTGTTTTAATGAAACGTTTACGAATTGTTTTTAATTATTATGACTCTGTTTAAAAAAAAAAAAAAAAGGTAAAAGAAATGTTAACGTTTATATATTATGTATTTATATTAAAAAAAATATCTTATACATTGAAATCACTAGCTTGGATATCACAATTTGATTTTGTATATAAAAAGAAATACTATACTAGGTATAACTATTCTAAACGCAGAAATTTAGCTCTATCTTCTATTTGAGTATCATTATTAATTTCTCTAAACACTTCATAATATTTTTTAAGAGTTCATTATTATTTTTATTTATGCCTTGTTCAGACAATGAACTCTGATCATGATAATCTTACTTTTTGTGATTATCATTCTTTTTTCCATGATTTGCTCATACAAAAAAAGTGTCATCGGAAATCATGATTATCGAAAATCATGAAAAATTTCAGGGATGAGTTTATAGTTTTTTACCATCCATGTTACCCATTTCCACTCATTCCTAGTTATTTTTGACTTTTATTTTTGACATATTTTCTTTATTTACAAAACAAAAAAAAATTTGAGTAGCAAATAATATTTATGTTTTTATTTTGTTTGCTTTCATGTTGTTTACTTTTTTTGTTTTCGTTCATAATCGCGTTCACACACGTTTTCAAAGTATGATTATCTACGTAAATCATGATTACGAAATCATGATTAAGTCGTTGTCTGAACAAGGCATTAATAAAATAATTTTTTGTTTTTTTTTTTTCAAAAAATATAAATGATATAAATATTTTATGACATAAATATTTTACTTCCCAGCTAGCACAATCGCAATCGATTACTCAAAAAAACATAAAGGAATGCATTCTCTAATGATTCTATAGTACACGAACGTAATTGATTACTATACTCTCATTTTTATGATTTAACTGCGAATCTTAATTGAATCGTTTTGAGGCCGTTAAAACATAGAGTTCATACTATATAAGAATTATATGTGTATTGTGTATTAGTGACACTTCATTTGCATTCCTCGTTTTTAAAACGTTTTCGAATCGTCTTAGGCGTACATCGTTCAAATGTTTAGAGGAAATGTAATGAAATATGTCAGAAAAAAAATTAATTAACGTACTTGGTCTAGTATAGTTGTACCTTGTACGTATGTATTGTACATACATTAGAATTTTTCTTTTAAATTGTGAATTTATGAAAACTCTTTTCATCTCAACAAGCAATCACTACTAAGCAGTTTTGAAAAAAGGTCGGAAGAAAAATTATTTACTTTGAAATTAAGAGCTATTAGAGTTTTAAAATAATTAACCCGTTGAGTTAAGATGTCAAAGTCTCAAGTATTCTAAACTTCGACGTTAAATTTTCATAAAATTATGGCCGAAATTAACACTATCAGCAATATACATAATCTATTAAGTATTTATATATTCTATCAGCATTCATGGGCGCCGCCAGGATTTTTTATAAGGTGGTGCATGTGAAAATCACATTATTTTGATTTTACCAAATCTTTGACATATTGCGGGTTCATCTCTAAGTTACAATTTCCAACAACCTTAATTTAAATTAAATTTTGATTTTAGGAAAAATCAGTTGCAAAACAATATTTTGAATTCACGACAAAATTCATCTCAGTATGCTGATGCAAGGCTCAGAACTTTTTAAGATTATCTCTCATCAGGGCTGCCAGATGGAATAAATGAAATTTCCTCAAATTTTTAAGAAATTTCCCCAAAATAGACAATTCTTTAAAAAAATTCCTCAAATTATTTTTAAATTAGAAAAAAAAAATTGTTTTACTCACTGCAGTTTTTCCCTAAAAACAGCTTATTTTGCAAGATTTCCTCAAATTTTTAATGCGTTCAGATTTTATGCGGTACTTATATGTTGTAAATCAAAAAGTTTAGTTTCAACAATGGATTTTGAGTTCAACGTACGTAGAAGAATATCGTAATGATATCGGTAAAAAAATTTACGAGTCTGAAATTTTAAATATTGTTTACTGTCAACGTTAGAAAATGTTGTTTACTTTTTTTGTTTTCGTTCATAATCGCGTTCACACACGTTTTCAAAGTATGATTATCTACGTAAATCATGATTACGAAATCATGATTAAGTCGTTGTCTGAACAAGGCATTAATAAAATAATTTTTTGTTTTTTTTTTTTCAAAAAATATAAATGATATAAATATTTTATGACATAAATATTTTACTTCCCAGCTAGCACAATCGCAATCGATTACTCAAAAAAACATAAAGGAATGCATTCTCTAATGATTCTATAGTACACGAACGTAATTGATTACTATACTCTCATTTTTATGATTTAACTGCGAATCTTAATTGAATCGTTTTGAGGCCGTTAAAACATAGAGTTCATACTATATAAGAATTATATGTGTATTGTGTATTAGTGACACTTCATTTGCATTCCTCGTTTTTAAAACGTTTTCGAATCGTCTTAGGCGTACATCGTTCAAATGTTTAGAGGAAATGTAATGAAATATGTCAGAAAAAAAATTAATTAACGTACTTGGTCTAGTATAGTTGTACCTTGTACGTATGTATTGTACATACATTAGAATTTTTCTTTTAAATTGTGAATTTATGAAAACTCTTTTCATCTCAACAAGCAATCACTACTAAGCAGTTTTGAAAAAAGGTCGGAAGAAAAATTATTTACTTTGAAATTAAGAGCTATTAGAGTTTTAAAATAATTAACCCGTTGAGTTAAGATGTCAAAGTCTCAAGTATTCTAAACTTCGACGTTAAATTTTCATAAAATTATGGCCGAAATTAACACTATCAGCAATATACATAATCTATTAAGTATTTATATATTCTATCAGCATTCATGGGCGCCGCCAGGATTTTTTATAAGGTGGTGCATGTGAAAATCACATTATTTTGATTTTACCAAATCTTTGACATATTGCGGGTTCATCTCTAAGTTACAATTTCCAACAACCTTAATTTAAATTAAATTTTGATTTTAGGAAAAATCAGTTGCAAAACAATATTTTGAATTCACGACAAAATTCATCTCAGTATGCTGATGCAAGGCTCAGAACTTTTTAAGATTATCTCTCATCAGGGCTGCCAGATGGAATAAATGAAATTTCCTCAAATTTTTAAGAAATTTCCCCAAAATAGACAATTCTTTAAAAAAATTCCTCAAATTATTTTTTTTATATTTTTGTGTAATACATTTTTTTTTTGCCCTAAATTAGAAAAAAAAAATTGTTTTACTCACTGCAGTTTTTCCCTAAAAACAGCTTATTTTGCAAGATTTCCTCAAATTTTTAATGCGTTCAGATTTTATGCGGTACTTATATGTTGTAAATCAAAAAGTTTAGTTTCAACAATGGATTTTGAGTTCAACGTACGTAGAAGAATATCGTAATGATATCGGTAAAAAAATTTACGAGTCTGAAATTTTAAATATTGTTTACTGTCAACGTTAGCACAATATTTATGAATTTCTTCAAATTTTCCTCAGAAAAAAATATTTTCCTCAAATTTTTCCCCACGTTTTTTTTAAATTTTTTTTTTCTCCCGAAATTAAAAATTTCCTCAGGTGAAACGCTCATTTAGCACATTGAGAAGAGTGAAGACTTGGACAAGATCAGCTATGTGCGAACCCCGATTATCGGGCTTATGTATGATGAGTCTCCATAAAAAAAGAAGATTTTTTAACCGAAGTTATTTAAAGTTCGCAGAGAAGCCACGTAGGTTACAATTATTATTTAATAAAAATTCTGAATAAAAAAAAATTATATTGTTTTAATTTTGAATCCTTTTGTTAAAATTAACAATTTTATCAAAATTTTAATAACATTTTTATCAAACAAAGGTGGTGCAGTTGCACCACCTTGCACCATACTGCCGGCGCCCATGTCAGCATTATTTGCATTTCCGGATCACTATGATTTGACCGTATTGATTTGACCGTGGCTTTTTTGTTCGTAAAACTTTTGGCTGTAAATTGATTTGACCGTAATCTTATTTGTTCGTGAAACTTTTGTTCGTAAAACTTTTGGCCGTAAATTGATTTGACCGTAAATTTATTTGTTCAAGTTAACAAATAGATTTACGAAATATAATTACGTACAAAAGTCTTGAGTGTGTGTGTGTGTGTGTATGTGTGTGTGTGTGTTTATGTGTGTGTGTGTTTGTGTGTGTGTGTGTTTGTGTGTGTGTGTGTGTGTGTGTGTGTAAAGAAAAACTGAATTGTCATTTTTATATGAATAATTCTAATCATGATTTTTTTTAAGTTTTAGGTAATCCATTCTAATAAACAAATAAATTTACGACAAATAAGTTTAAGATAAAAAATTTCACGAAGAAATAAGTTTACGGTCAAATATGCTCACGGACAAAAGCTTTAAGAACAAAAAAGCCATTTACGTAAATAAAAAATTGCCTAGTGGTTTAGTTTAGTTAGTTAGAACACAAGACGCAACTTAAGTAGAGAGCAACTTTATTTACGTTATTCGTGCAAAATTTTTTTGTTTCAAAATTTCAATGAAAAATATCTTGGTTTAATCAGTAATAAACTTAATGTCCATAAGACGACATCCACGGTCCGACTTGCCTATTGGATTACAGAGACATATCGATACAGATATTTCAAGCAACAAAATCACCTTGTTTTTGGTTACCGAAAGAAAATTTCATAAAAATAATCGCAAACGTATTTTGTAATCAAAGATGTTTTCGAAAGTAAATACAACCTCAAAAACACTTTATAAAAGAACGAAAAATGAGTACAGATATCACTCATTTAATTAGGTCATAATTCGCTATTTTGCAAAATTTGTAATCAAAATTTGAACGGTATTTTTTCTGTGTCACCTAAAAGTTTATTTTATGAGCTAAAAGTTAAGATTACTTCTATATCAAATTTCGATAAAATTTTATTGCGATTTGAATTTAATTCTATTATGACCATGCAGCTAAATTTGGTAACAATCCACCTAATAAATAACTAATAAAAAATACTACAAATTTTTTTTTTTAGTTTTATATGTACTAAAGCCCGGTTTTCACGATCCAAGTACACTTTGTCCAAATCGACTTGGACGCTCGTTTTGATCATGTAAACAGGGTGTAAAAGTCAACATGGATCAAAGTTGAGTAGGACACTGGTCTAGACACAATTAATGAGTGAATTTTCTGATTGCTGTAACTTCGTTACAAGCTAAATCAATTATATTTAAATGTTATTTACACTTACATTTGTACTACCTTGTCGCATTATGTAGACACGTCCAACATCATATTTCTCAGTTTTATGTTCTGCAAACATTGGTGCACCAATAATTAAATCATCAAAATTATCACCATCAACATCAACAGTACACAATGAATAACCGAAATAAGCACCTATTTGACTTATCTGCTCTCCACTAATATTAAAAATATTTTGGGCTTTCCAATTGTAAATAACAATTTTGCCAAAGAGACTAGCACCCCGGGGCATTCCAACAGCAACATCTTCGTCACCGTCACCATTAAAATCGCCAGTTATCATCGAATAACCTAGATACGAGTCGTCATCGCTCGCATAACTTTCTCCAGTTGAATAAACGTGTGTCCTTCGATCGGTTACATCATAAGAATAAGCTTGTCCTAATAAATTTTTTTTTTTTAAATAAAATTTATTTGAAACTTCTCAATAGAACAAAAAAGTTATTCAATTCTCATGTCAGGACACATTTTCTTACGCTTTTATTATTGTCTTCTTAAAAATATTTAATTACCAAAATATTTTCTCCCAAGTCCTTTCAATATTTCAATAGAACTTGAATAATTTTTTCTTAAATGATTTAAAATTCGCACTATTGGCAGTGACTCGACTTAAAAAATTTGTTAATGGCAAATGTTTCATTAAATTATCCTATTTTGAACTAAAGAAGCGTTTAATTGAGAAAAAGTTGAAATATAATAAAAACAGTTTGTTTTTATACTAGAAGTATATAATATAATTATATTTTTACAAATATCTATATGACATTTAAGTAGAGATTAATTAGTTGTATAGGATTTTAACCATCCTTATCTCTTAGATTTAAGTTACTTTAATTATGTTTATAAAAAATTGTAAATATTCCGTGGACAAAATAAATAATTGAATTGAAAAAAAATCTATACAAATTATATATAACCAAGGTAACCGTAGATAAAAAAAAATTTATTGATTATACAAAAAAATCCTTCTTTTTAAAATCAAAGTACGTATGTAATAAAAAAAATATAAAAAAGTTAATAATTTAATTTAAATTTTAATTAATTTGAAAAATGGATAAACCGCGAATGATTGAACACATAAATAAAGCAGTAAATTATACAATATTTGATTGTAAATGGATACCATGTTCTGCAAAATTTCTAATTATAGGCTCGCGACCTAAAGGAACAGGAATTCTTGAAATATACGAAATGAATGGTGCCGATGCTGAATTGGTTAAGCAAGTTGAGAAAAAAGATTCTTTCAAATGCTGCACATTGGGAGCAACTTCATTACGCCATCGGCATTTGGCAATTGGAGATTTTGCCGGGAAAATACAAATTTTAGATCTTGAACGACCAAATATACCAATTTACAATGTGAACGGACACAAAGGTATAATTAATGCAATTGATGGAATTGGAGGAGCGCAAATGAATTGTGGTGCACCTGAAATAGTTACTTGTGGTTGTGATGGTGCCGTAAAAGTATGGGATCCAAGACAAGGCAATGAACCTGTTGTTGATATTAGTCCCGAAATAGAGGATAATATTAAAAGTCGAGATTGTTGGACAGTTTGCTTTGGTAATTCTCATAATAATCAGGAACGTAACGTTTGCGCTGGTTACGATAATGGTGACATCAAGTTGTTCGATCTAAGAAAACTGGGTACAATCTGGGAGACAACATTAAAAAATGGTATATGTTGTATTGAATTTGATCGGCGCGATATTGCAATGAATAAATTGGGTGTAACTACACTGGAAGGTGGCTTGTACATCTATGATATGAGAACTCAACATCCAGAGAAAGGTTTTGTGTATGTTTCGGAAAAAAATGCTGGACGCTCGGTTGGAACAAACGGTGTCATTAGTGGGCCAAAGGCTACTGTCTGGGCAATAAAACATTGCCCCCAAAATCGAGATTTATTTGTAACTTGTGGTGGTACCGGATCAGTACGTCTCTGGAATTATAATTATCCAGAGAAAAGGAAAAAAGACAGTGGTGATGGCTTCGAATTAGGTGTTGCTGGAACTATTGAGATGCTGCATGCAACAACTGTTTCAAGTCAGCCTATTCATTGTTTTGACTTTAGTCCGGATAAGCTAGGATTATGCTTGGCCGGATCATTTGATCAAACTGTTAGAATTATTTTAACAACTAAATTGAACTTATGTTAAACAACAAAAAAATAGCAACATAAAAAGTTTGTAACCAAATACATATAATATTTGTATATATACATACATATCTTGATTTCTAGCTGCCGTTGAAGAGTTCTATTTTTATTGGTTTTTGGTTTTCGTTTTTTTGTAATTAAAAATGTGTCCTGACAAGAATTATTGAATTATATAATTTATAAATTATTTGAAGAAATACACAAAAAAAAAAAATTAAAAATAAAATAACGATTTTACTTTAAAAATACATACATCACTATTAAAGAACATGCAATGAATTTGAAAAAAAAAAAAAAAAATGCGACAGAAAGTTCTAAAATTTAAATTTTTTTACTTAATTAATAGAATTATTATAGTAGTTGATTATCGCTTTGCAATAATGAATAACTTATTACCTTAATATTTATGTAAAAAAAAAAACATACATATGAAATTAATAATTAAAGGCACCAAATATATTTCTTTTATATAGTATAAGGCTTAGTATATCTGGTGATAATTTCTTAATATAAATTCTTGATTAATTCGATTGAAAAACTAAAATTAGTATAAGACAGAGGGGTATATTTATAATAGTATACACGTATTAATGATGGAATGCAATAAAAATAAAAGTTCACCATAGCCAAAAATAATGTTCAAAAAAAAAAAAAAAAATTGTTTTTGTTTTTGAATTGTTTAATTAATTTTTTTTTTTTTTAAATATTTCAGTCATAAAGTTCAACAAAAAAGGAAAAAGTTTTGTCTGTCACATTTAAAACAAACTATTTCTTGGACGATTGCGATCGTAGTCAATGCCAGACTGTGCATTTGAAATTTGATTCTCAAAATTTTCATTGTCGTCAGGTAGGTAGGAATCAATATATTATTTTATTGAATCTATAGATTCTTTTTTTATCTCTTGGTAGAATCGCTTAATCATTTTAAATTAAAACACTTGTTATTTCTAAAATTTTAATTAATTTTGTTAATTTGTAAAAACAATCACAAATTTATAAAATCTTTTTTATCGACTAGTTTCGACCTATAAAGTTATCATCTGCACAAAGACAAAATTAATTTAGATTTTATAAATTAATAAAATTAATTAAAATTGTAGAAATAACAAGTGTTTTAATTTAAAAAGGATTATTATCTTAGCAAAATCAATTTAACCATTCACCTATATATAAAGAGTGTTAGATAGTATGATTATCTAATTTAGTTTTTCCCTCAAAAAATATTTTAACTAAAAATTTTTGTTTTTTAGAATATTTAGATAAAAAAAAGTTTTCTAGAAAGGAGTTGCAAAATGATCTTTCAACATAAAAAAAGTTGCGCAGACATAAAGCTATAAAAAATATTCGCTGGCGCAGGCGGAGTATAAAGTTATTTTAATTTTATGATTTAAAAAAATTAATTAATTTTTTTTTTTTATATGAATTCGTATGAGTTAATCAGTTAGCTTTTAAAATCCTTCAAAATTTATTATTTTTTTACATAAATTATAATAATGAAAGCAAGGAACTATAATAAGTTTTTGCATAGTTTTTTTTTTCTTTATGTAATATTAAAAATTTAATGGAAATTAGTTTCACGAAGCATAACTCCGTTATTTTGGGGTTTATGTTATGCTTGCTATACAAAAATATTTTGAATTATTTTTTTATGAATATATAATTAATTATATATAGAATGTCAATAAAGTTCTTGATAATATTTATTTTACAAAACTGGTTTTAAATTGCATAATTAGCTTTAATAATAAATAATTAAGTAATTTAAAAAAAAATTTTTCTCTTCCACATTTTTTCAAAATCTCAAAACATGAAAATAATGTTATTTTTTGCAGTCAAACAACACACAAATTTTTCAAATTTTATTTTATTTCAAAAGCTTAATTCAATACCTTTTATTTGCATCTGTAAGGGTTCAAATCGGTTTTTTCTATCAAAAGTTATGAGTTTTTATGAAAGAAAAAATGCTGAAAAGTGGATTTTTCAACCGGCCCTCGAATACACTCGAAGCGATCCAAAAAAAAAAAAAAAAGGATGGGTAAGGATGGTACACTCAAGTAACCCTGAAATTTTTATTTAAATCGGAAGGGGCGAGCCAAAAATATGAAAATTAAGATATTCACTCTAAATTATTAAAAAATGCAATTAGTCAAATGATTTTAAATGAAACTATTCTTTGAAAAATTATTAAATTTTATTTTTTACAATTATTGATTTTCAATTTCTATAATATGATAAAAGCAAAAATATCAAAACAATTATAGCTAACTCGGTTATAATTTCGATATAAGTTATATATATGTTCGAAATCTGTTTTTTATCTTTATATAGTTATCAAGATTATATTTTACAATCCGAACAAACTATTCTTTAAAACCAGTTATCGTCAAATAAATTTATCTTAAGAGGACTTGCTCTGTCCAAAAAATTGTTGTCCCAAAATTTGATTCAAAATCCATTTAAGATTATATTTAAGTTTAATTAAGAAAAAAAAAATCATTCACTACCTCTGCGAACTTTTTCATACTCTAAAATGGTGCAAAGCTTTTTAGAATCGGCTGAGGCTAACTGCACGAAATCTCTTCAAAACTATTTTTTTATGCCTTAAAATAGTTTTGAAGAAATTTTGAGCACTAAGCCTCAACCGGTTTAAACTTTAAAATAATCTAAAACGGCAAATTTTGGGATAAAGAATGTTTGGGACAGAGTAAGTCTTCTTAATATAACATTAAGGACATTATTATGAAAAAACTATAA
Source organism: Hybos culiciformis (assembly GCA_964007475.1). Taxonomy (NCBI): domain Eukaryota; kingdom Metazoa; phylum Arthropoda; class Insecta; order Diptera; family Hybotidae; genus Hybos; species Hybos culiciformis. Next base: position 76,811,607 of record OZ023273.1, on the reverse strand, counting down.
AATGTTTGCGATTTTTTTTTTTTTTTTGGCAATAATATATGCTCAATAATCTGTTAATATTAAATATATATGTATAACAAAAGCCAAAAAAAACATCAATCAATTAAAAAAAAAAAATGTCTATAATGTAATGGCTTGAGTTAAAAAGAAAAATTAAGCCAGAATAATTTTTTTTACCTCCAGCGCCATACTCTTGAAATGAAGGTGGTTTATAGGGAAATCTAGCATCCGTATGTATGGAATAAATTTGTCCTTTGGATTCCAACAAACAATCAATTTGTTATATTATTAAAATAGTTTTCAAGTTAAAAATTTTATTAATCAATTTTCGCGCGAAGGTTTTTATTATTTTTTTTTTTAAATTATTTTACAATTATTGTTACACAACATAAGAATATGGAGGCACACACAGGATCATAACAAACAAAATAAAGAAAAGATAATTATTATTTAATTTAACATCTAAATGAAAAAAAAAAGTATAGGGAAGGATGACTTAAATTCTCAACAAAAAAAAAAATAGGCCATAAAGTCAATATTGACATCATGAGTCAGGGGATATAAAGTAATGAGAATTTTAAAGCTAAAATTTTAATGCACAGAATATAATAAATCCGTTCTCTGTTTATTTTGTGAAAGACTCATAACGACAACTAAAATTATAATTTTTTTTGAGAATTAAAGTCAACTCTTCATTCTCATATTTGTGGTATAAGCAATAGTGTTTGGTCAAAAAAAAAAAAAAAATAAATCTTAAATTATTATATTATTACATTACATATATTATATTTTTTTTATAAGAAGGACAAAAAGTGTTGCATTAAGAATACCTTGAATGAGCACATAAAATAAAAATTGAGCAACGCTATTAATTTTCATAACATATTGTTATATGTAAATAGATTATTGAGGCGAGATCATTATGCCTACCTATTTTAATATTATTATTGAGTAAAGTTTAAAGTTTTTTAAAACATTGATAAAACTATTCAGCTTAAGAGGACTTGGTAGTCCCAAACATTTTTTGTCCCAAAATTTGATTGAAAAGCCATTTTAGATTATATTAAAGTTTAATTTAGAAAAAAAAATTGTTTTCACTACCTCTGCGGACTGTTTCATACTTTAAAATGTTATAAAACTTTTTAGAATCGGTTACGGCTAAGTGCACGAAATATCTTCAAAACTATTTTTTTATGCCTTAAAATAGTTTTGAAGAGATTTCGTGCACTTAGTCTCAACCAATTCTAAAAAGTTTTATACCATTTTTTTATATGTTTTACATTAAACTTTAAAATAATTTAAAACGGCTTTTCAATCACATTTTGTGACAAAAATGTTTGGGACGGAGCAAGTCCTCTTAAAACAAAATACTGTGTACTGCTGATGGAGAATATTAGATGTAAAAAAGGTTATAATTAATACAAATTTAGGTTAAAAAAAATTAAAACTCTTTTATGAAATACCATTGCTTATACAAATTTGTTTTGGTAATTTATGGTTCAGCAAATTAAAAAAAAAAAAATGATTTGGAAAAAAAATCTAACTAATAATAGGAACTATATTTACTGTACATGCCAATCTATCTTACATAATATTGTATCGTAAAAAATGAAACAAATTTTACAACATTAAACCTTAATAATTTTTTTTAAATAAATCATTCTTCACAAAATAGTAAAACAAAACATAACAATAGCCATACATAATAAAATAACCTATTTGTATGGTCACAACAATAGATATATGAAAAATAAAATAGAATTTCTCATCTACAAAAATATTGGAATCTTATTCTTAGGTAAGGAAAAAAAAAGCGATAAAATAATTAGGACAAAATATCATATCACAGCTTTTGAGGGTGAATTAAATAGATTGCATGTATTAAAACTATATACTATTAGAAAACTTTTTATAAAATCAATTAAATTGTATAGTTAAGTATTCTGCAGTCATAGTGAAAAACACAGTATCTACCAAAATTTGAAAAATTTAGTTATTGATGACATTTGATAATAAAATTTACAAACTTTTCAATAGAAACAAAAATTGGGCCAAACATTTTTGAAAATCGGTCCAACATTTCAAAAAATTTTTTGATTATAAAATGCATTAAGTATTTTGTTAAAATTATAAAATTTGCCGGCATGTATTTTTAATAATGAAAAAATTCAGCATATCTATACGGAAATACTGATTTTACTTACTATAATATATACTGAATGAAGAATATTAAAAGAAAAAGAATAATACAGTATGTTTAACAAACTTAAATCGTATTCGGTTTTTATGTAGATAATGTTTTGTTCACTATGACTGCAGTATTGTACAGAGATAAAAACAAGTACAGAATGAATGCCTAATTGGCAATTTTAATATGAAATTAATCTCACAGCATCAAAAATACAAATTTCATCTATAGTTTAATATAAAAATTAGACAGTGTAATTCACTCAAATAATTACTCTGATAAGTCCAAAGCTTGAGACCAGAACCGAATAATTCAATAATCTTGCATTAATTTCAAGAAAATTATTCTTCAATAATAAAGAAGCAATAAATTCATAAGTTTACCGAGTTTTACCTGAGGTTTCAGATTACATTAGTTATCTAATCTATTAATAAAATAAAACTTTATGCAATCAATTTAATTCACACT